>JAJLRJ010000003.1:24412988-25012988 GCA_024195265.1 Dendrophyllia cribrosa | reverse complement strand
ACTCTCGCCCCTTTCCTGAGCCGTACAGGTTGTGGATGGACTTTTATCTCGCTGATCCGTACAGGATATCTCCCATCTGTCGAGTGAAATATTTCAGTTAAAAACGGTGTAATCTTGTTATCATTACATTTTACCTGGATAGAGTTTAGGGACTGACCATTTTACTTCTAAAGGGAGAAGGGAAGGAGGGTTGGGTGGTTTTGAAAAAACATATCCTGCAAGCCAACTCTTTTGGAAAGAAATATCCTGCAACTGCGAAAGGCCGACTTGAGGCCTGCAGTGACACAAAACAAGATAAAACAAGATTTAGTTAAAAGGCAAGAATTTCTTTCTTCACAGCTTACCACAGTTTTTCCATTCCAGAGCATCGACTGCAAAAGCGAAAACCACAAGAACGAAGATCTGTGTGAAAGCCATGGTAAGTTTTCTCCAATGAAGCAAGGCAGAATATTTTCTGTAAGCACGCGTTATATAGTGGTGTTATAAAACGTACCACAACAGAGTGGAACAAAGAATAGCAATTGGCGAAAACACTGAAGTTTAGGAAACAGCACTGGAATTATGTCAAAACTGTTTCTACTGTAATTTCTGTGCACCGGTTGCAAGAAATAGACATTTTTCTGATTCTAATTTTCTTATCATTTCAGGTTTTCTCATACTTCTCAATACGTTCTCCGGTCCAGTTCTTTTCGCCCTCAGCCTTCCTCTCCTCCTGTTTTGGCCTCAAATTCCGAACCGACTTCTAGGGACTGGTAACAAAGGTGGACAGCAATCAAGAAAAGGGGAATTCGACTGGATTGAAGCACCTGACCTGTTGGAAACCCGGATGTTTCGCCTAGTTCTTATGTATCAGATGCTTAATGGCGTCAAGGTAGGAGCGCTTAAACTGAACAAAGGCTGAACAAAGTCCGCAGTGTTGTTGCGACACAAAGTGCACGAAGCATTACCTTGTTGAACGGCCCCATGCATTGAACATTTCTGCTAAATATCCTTTTTTGTTTAATGAGAGTAGCACATGATAGCAAAACTGATATATCTAATTCCTCAATTGCCGCCACCGCCACTAATCGTTGCTAGAAGTAGAACTCCATTCGATTTCATCGTCGTCTTCAGAACAGGGATGAAACTTTGTCCCGAGAAGAAAGATCCCTGTAAACGTATTGCATTGTTTAATCCTGGATAAATTTACTACATGTCGAGTGCTTATTTTATTCTTGGACAAAACTGTTTTTCATGGGTCCTCACGGGTCTTACAAAAGGTGGTAGAATCTTATTATACCGAAGGACAAGAATAAGGGAATGCAAAGTGACATCCCTTGTGTAGGCTTCTGCGTACCGGTACACAAGGGCAGAAAAAAATAAACAATAGACTACATTGGCACAATACAATGTATCATGAAAGCAAATCCTTTGTGTAGGAATACACCAGGGCAGATCTTCGGCTTTCATCTAATCGTAGTTAGAATATGATCACACCCATTTAGAAAATCAGCGCCCAGTATTCCGATGCTTTATATTCCATAAAATGTCTGAAAATATATAAACCGGTGGTGGTTTTGAAGCACAGGGAAATTGTGGGGTAAAATTAGTATTCATTAGTATTCTCTTTTACAGCTTTTGGCAGCCTGCTGCTCCGCCGCTCTGCACAGGCGTCATCTTATGGTATGGAAGATTTTCGCGCCACGATTCGTGTTCGAGGGAATCTCCTTCTTGCTAACTACCGTCGTGTTAGCTGCAAGTTTTCTCGCGGTTCTCAGAGTGGATCACGCCTTGCGAAGCTGGTTTAAGAGACTGGAGGCCTCTGATGAGTGGAAAACAAAGAATAGATAGTTAATCTACTCGCCAGCCTCCCCTGCTCTAACAATATATAGGGAGGGAGGGTGGGGACCTACAGCCGAGTCGAGTCAGTTATCCGTCCGAAGTCCGAAAAGGGTTTTGGTTTAGAATACCCCTCCTGGATACGACTCGGACGTGGATAAGGACCAAGAAAAACAATGACATAAACAGCAAGGAACATACATGTATAACGCCTTGCAATGGTAGAAAGAGCATTATGGAATAAATATACAAATATAATCACCAAGGAACGTGCCAAGACAGCCGGCAAATACGGCAAACACCAAACAATTAAAACAAAAAAGAAAAACCTTGCGGTGAAAACATCAATGTAAAAGAAACTACAGAAAACTGACACTAAAAGCGATACAATGTTTGATTCGAAAAAATTAATCGCCGCAAGTAACTGATCATAAAGTAATACATAACAATTTCAGGCGACATCTATACTTGCGTTTAGCTGGATTACCCTAAAACGGTGCGAATCTTGATGAACAGATTAGGCCCGCGAGGGAATAGGAGCAAAAATATTCACCTGAGAAACTGCGGGAAGCAAAAAAAACGTAATTTAGGAAGAATAGGAAAATAGTATTTTGCTATTCACCTTCACTAAGTTGAATGAATGTTTAACTATTACGCCGTATGAGAGCTTAAGATTTTATTGATTATATTCGTTCTTGGTTATAAAGCGTGGAAATGTTGACCTTAATTTCTAATCCTTGGCTAGTTGAAAGGAAAACTTATTTCTTGTTCTCGAATGTTTTTCTCCCGTGCATTGTCAGAGCCAAAGATTCCGGCAGCATTAAATTGGAAATTTCTTTATTGAATTCCGGCATTGAAATTTGATATTGATTCTTTTAACGATTTTTTTGTTAAACAATCAAGGGGAAGTTTTATTAACCAAAAGAGGCTCGGAGGTTTGAAGTAAAGTACTTTACAGGGAATTTAATGAGACTATAGCGCTTAACCTCTTTAGCTGTGAAGACGTCAGGAGCCCCGTGCAAGTAATATTCGCCCAAATGGTAAGTCTCTATCGATAAACTGTTTGTGAAGATGATTTTAAGGCTATTTTTGTCTAAAATAGGGTATAAATACTCTAGTCCAGTGATTTGGAAAACGAATGGTAAAACTGAATTGAATTAAGTTGAGAAACGTTTTCGGATTGACGGAAATCTAGTTCAGCGCAAATTGTCCGAGGACTTCTTTATGTTGGTTGTGGTTGTGTTTCTTCTCTCGATCTCTCTTCCTTTTTCATGAATGAAATGAATACTAACCTTTATGTCTTTCTCTTTGGTGATCCATACCCTGACTGGAGTCATAATTCCCTCTGAGTATGAGTGTAGTTGTAGTAAAAATGTTTTAATTTTCATTAACAATTAACATTAGCTAAAAGTTTCAAGAAAATTTTGCAAAAATGTTGAAACAAAAGCTGCGTTTTTTGGCCTTCTACGGTCCTTCATGCTATTTTATTGAAATATAAACTGTTTGTTTTCATTTTACTTTTGAAAGAGACGTTCCCTTGCTAAATTAGCACCTCCGTATTTAAAATGAGAGTTTTTCGAGACAATCCATGACGCACGATTACACAAATTGCTGTCAAGACTCAGCTCTCCATTTTACATTGCATTTATTGAATTTTTGTGCGATTGAATTCAAAATGTATATAAGTCAAATTCATCTATCTATTATGTTTGAGAAACGGAATGTTACGAATTAATGAATCCATCAGAGGCCAAAGCAATTAATGAAAATATGCCTTGTCGCATTGTCAAATTATTTTTATTTAAAGATATCAAAGCAGTTTGTAATTAGGTTTTTGCAATTGGTAAGCGAAATGAATCAACTAATTGATAAATGTGGTATCATATTAGTTGATTCATTTCCTTAGCTTCGCCGTTCTTATTTTTTTCCTTTCAGTTCAAAAGCGGTCGTTCAAAATTTGATCACGATTCATTTTTTTACTGAGTCACCTATGTCACGTCGAATTTAATTTATATAAGCGAAGTTTTGAAAGTTCCGAATCCGTTATTGCTCAGTGAATGAAGCATCCTGGGTATTATGACAAACATGTTTAAAACGGGTTTGGTCTACTGCATTCGTTTCCATACCAATTTTTTTAAGCAGCGAAACTTCCAAAGTCGTCGTGGTAGACAATACGAAGGCTTCAGAAATTCCGGGCGTTTGCAAATAAATGCTGCTTACGCCATAATTTACGCTTAATTTAATGTGCCGTGCTCGATGGCTAAAAAAAATCACAAAAGTTATTTCCAGTCTCTTCTGCATAATTATTGCCAACAAAATCCAACATCTTAAACTCTGAATAAGTTTCTTTATCTTATAGTTAATATAACCTGTGCGTTTTATTCAGCAGTATCGATTAATTATTATACTTTTTTTATCCGGCTGTAATCGCTGAAAACTTAAGAAACTTTGAGGTCCTTCAAGGACCTCGTAATTTCGGGAGCAGAGAGTCTCTGCTCCAGTAACCATAAAGAATTTCCTAAACTATAGTTTTGTCTAAGAATTATCTCAAAATGTTTCTACCATTCTTGTGAACAACCTGGAATTGCCTTTTGAAAAGAAGACTACACCTAATTCAATAAAGGTTGCTTTGGCAGTTGGTCATTGGTAATTGGGAATTGGCATTTGGCATACGGAACACAATGCAATGCTTCGCTTGAGTGACCGCCAAACAATAGCTTCCCAATGCCCAATTACCAATGACCAAAGCAACCTTTTTTGAATTAGGTATATGTTTGGCATATCCCTTTTAATGGTTTGAATTCCTTTTTTGTTTGCGGTTTTCCAAATTGCTAAGTTGCGTATTCAATTATACTTGCCAGCTTTGGTTTCGTTGGGGAACGTTATAAAATTATTACTTGCAATTAAGTGGGTCGTCGCCATATATGGTGATGCCCCGCTTCATAAAATCTTGATGGGAGGTTTTTTTTGTCGGTCACTTGCCTTAGACCTCCGTTACATTGATGCTTTTTCGCGCGGCCAACACAGATTCTAAATTTTATCGCTTATTCTTCAAAGTACTTGAGTGTAAGCGTCAAGGTTGGTTATAGTGGATGGTTTCAAGATTTTTGCGATGAAAAAAAAAACAGCACGCGGAGAGAAACGACTTTGTAAAGGTAACAACCGCTTCAGGTCAAACTAATAAACCAAACAATCATTTTGTGAATGGACTCGTTTCTTTGTTTTTAGTGATTTCATCGCTTTGGAGGAACAACTCGCCTTATTTTAAATGTGCAATGCAAAAAACGTTTCCCTATCAAAATGATCTAAATTAGGTCAACAAAAAATGCGTTCCAATTTGTTCTGAGTTTCACAAAACAATGTGTCAATTTATGATACACAATAATTTAACCCATTACATCATCCAGTTCAATCGCATTTCACACAATGCGTACTAATGTCACGCTGAGACATGTTTTTTTGTTAATCGTTTTCGAAACCAAATTTGCTTTAGTTGAACTTTTACAAATGAATAGTCCGCTATTCACTAAGTATAAAAACTAGGACCCCCTTTTGACGCCGAACGGGCTACTTGTCATATCATATGTTATGAGCTTTTGTACGTCTGTGCCTCTATACTGCTAGTTTTGATATTTTAAGATCAAAACTAGCAGTATAAAAAAGTACCAGTTCGATCAAATTTTGACATGCTGATTTTTTGGAATATTTCGAAAGGAAATCGTGTATTACTTACCTCTCCAAACTGTAAGTATACTTAAAACACACATTAAAAAGCTTCTTATCGGGCATTCAGACAACGTTATTGTTTAAGGAGGCTCGTACCCATTTCTTAAGTCCACACCCTTTCAATTTTAATGGGCCATATCTTTTGTTGTAGCACATAAAAAGTCAAGCCACTTTGCATGCAAATACACAATACATTGAACTTTATGGGAGTAAAGGCTTTGTTTACATCGGTGCTTCCATGGCAACGGAATGGTGATCCACCGAAATTCACAAGTTGCAGAGTTTCTCTAGATCAAGAGAAATTTTTGTAAAACCCGCTAGTGGACTAATTGATTAGACCATAGGCTTTAACTGGACAAAGTTTAAAAGAAATGTATAAGAGCGTTTTTGAAATTTTTAGGGATAAAGTTTTAGGGATTTTAAATACAGTAAAAAACATACTATCGACATAATTGGCTAATATCTAAAGAAAACGATGCGCGATGGGAATGCAGTTACATCTCATAGTAGTAGTTTTCACTTGTAAACACAAAATCTGCGCGAAAAAATTGGTACATTGGAGGCCCTACTTTATTGCCTTGCATGTCTTCAATGTCCTTGAAACTTGCAGGCCACATAAATTGATGATTAATCTCGAGATTTTCAGATTTTTTAAAAAAAATTATCTCGCGGTTTCCAAATTATCATCACATTTGTAGGCGTACACCAAATTACATACAAAAATGGCAACAAGAGCAGCTGAACGCACGCTAATCGAATCCTTCTTTCTCGCAATCGGCCAAAGCAACCCCCTCACTTTTTCACACACTATTTCAAATGGAATCAAGCTACTATGAGATGAAACTACATTCCCATCGCGCATCGTTTTCTTTAGATATTAGCCAATTATGTCGATAGTATGTTTTTCACTGTATTTATAATCCCCAAAACTTCATCCCTAACAATTTCAAAAACGCTCTCATACATTTCTTTTAAACTTTGTCCAGTTAAAGCCTATGGTCTAATCAATTAGTCCACTAGCGGGTTTTACAAAAAATTCTCTTGATCTAGAGAAACTCCGCAACTTGTGAATTTCGGAGGATCACCATTCCGTTGCCATGGAAGCACCGATGTTAAAAAATCCTATACTCCCATAAAGTTCAATGTATTGCGTGTTTGCATGCAAAGTGGCTTGACCTTTTATGCGCTACAACAAAAGATATGACCCATTAAAAGTGAAAGGGTGTGGACTTGAGAAATGGGTACTAGCCTCCTTAAATTGACTAAATTTTTATCTGACTGCTGTGGTTCGTTTCACTGTTGTTCTATTTTGATCATATGTCGCATAAACGCATTAATTTGAGGCCTCGTGCAATGAAGACCAAAACCACCGAAATTACTATCTTTTTGTAAACCTGGCAAAGAAACGTTCAGTTATATATTTGCACTGCTATTTTATTTCCACAGTTGAACATGAGGTCTGTGTTGCTGACAATCGTAATACTGTTGATCAGCGTTCATTTTGGTCAACAAGAACTTTCTTGTCCCAGTGGTAGGTACAATAACTCTAGAAAAAATTAATACTATGTTAACAATAAGGCCAGCGAATTTTACTATTTTTAGTATTTTAAAAACAATTTAAAATACAATTAGGATTTCTCCAACTGAGAAAAATCACATCCCGACACATGCGAAGATATCAATTTGATCTTCACTGTGAAGAACATGTTTCCCCTTGTTAAGAATGTCGAACGATCTAAATCGCATCGAAAACATCTTCCGTAATTTTTGTCGAAAATCTTTGGACAGCTTCGGCAATCTTCCAAAAATTTCGGAAAATGATCGGAAACATTCATACAACCTTTGGATGATCTCGCGAGATATCTCTCTGCACCCATGAACTATGTTCTATTTAATATACATTTGTTTTAAAAAAATAATAATCCAGTTTTGTTAACAGTAACTATACCGGTACACTAACTGAGAGGGTCATTAAATTGTCCTTGTCTTGCATGATTGATTCATGGTCACATGACATCTAACCAACCAAATGTTTCCCGGCAAACGTCCGCCTAATGGGCGGCCGAGTAGCATTGGCGAAAGCGGGCAACATTTTTGACGTCAGAGGGTAACAGCTGTTACCCGCTAGCGCAAGTAATCAGACCGTGACAAAAGGTGAAATGATTATGATGCGATTGATGTTTACCTCGAGTGCGTTTTTCAAACTACCTTGTGTTGCTATATAACAAATCACTTAATAACTCATCCCTCGAGAAACAGTGAATTTTGTTTTCCTCGAATTCTCGAAAAACAAAATTCACTGTTTCCCGAGGGACAAGTCATTAAGTGTTTATGGGATGCTAAAGGTTCTCACATTGTTGTACAACAATGTTAGATTTTAGAATATTTAGCCGGGGCTTTATTGCAACTCCTTCACTTGCACACATTTACTGTTTTTCTTAGCGAATTACCCAATGGAACTAAATTTCCAGATTATTGACCAAAGTACTGGAAATGACCTAGATGTACTACAATTTTATATGGGAGCAGTCCTTGACATTACGGGCACCATGACAACCAACGTACCCATCGAGGATTCTACATACACCGTCTCTGCACGGATAGATTTCGTGGCAAATTCTGAGTTTCTTGGCATGCCATTGAATGTGATCCATCACGTCGACTGTCCTGACCCAAATTTGGCGTCCAGCAGCGATCCAAAGGAATGGTGGGTAATGATATTCAGCGTTGTGACGTTGTTCAATTGGCAAACATTTGATTTTGAGCTCACCTAAGGTCATCACCACGTGTAATTTGGTAGAAAATTGGCATTCGCGCTGTTTTTTTTTTTGTCTCATTGCTGCTACACCGTGCTGACGAGGACCAACCAGGTCGAAACAGCTGTCCACGGTTGCATTTTGGCTTTCAGTTTGGGCTCTATCATGTCATTGTCACGTTAAATGTTCTACATAGTATCAGCCTTGCTTACTTTATTCGCTTCATTAACTACGATTCAGCCGGCCGATTTCGGCGGTTTTTGCGAAAATAATTAATAACTATTCACCGAAGTGGAGGTGGGAAGTGGTGGATATTTACCGAGCCGCGAAGCGGCGAGGTAAATATCCACCACTACCCACCTACACTGAGGAGAATAGTTGTTTTAGAATATACTGAAACAGTGAGATAATATAACGAAAATGATGCTTTTTAACTCATTTATTCCTGTCAACGATTACAATTTTCGCGCGCAAATTGCTGGGAGGTGAATAGCACTTGCTATTCCGAGTTTCAGTAGCCAATCAGAGCGCGCCAACAATGCTATCCACTGGTTCAGTATATACTAAAAGGCGTTATAAAAGGGTATATTTGTAAGAATGTTATCGAGGCTTCCCTAAAATCCCGGTAAGACAACATTAGCACACCAATACGAGCTGTACGTACCATGCATCAGAGTCTTAACATTAACATTTGCATATTTAGTGTATTTACGTACAAACCTACTGGTGCAACATGTTTTTCTTTGTGTTTGTGATTTATAGCCTATTTTCCATTTCTTTTAAAAGTCAGAAATTATCTTTCATGTTTCTTTGATTTCAGAACGCGCTGCACTTAAGCACAAGCCGGTTACATATATTTTAAATGCCTTTGTGCTACAAAAACAAAGGAGAGCGAAATAATTAAATGTGTCTATGCGAGGGTAAATTTGCACATTGAAGAATATTATGGTATTTTTAGGAAAGGCCTTCCTCTCCTTCTTTTCACCTCCCTCCTCACATTCACTCTCCTCCTGTTCTCCTCCCCATAGGAAGGAGTGATACTCACGTTAGAAATACCCTCAGCTGTTAATTAGCTTTTTTACGTAGAAAGTCGAACGGAGCACATCGCTCGTCAAGCAACAGACTAATGTACTCATTGTGTGCCTTTTCTTTTAGTTCTGATCAGTGACTATCCTGTGTAAACAGCTCGCAAAGTTGTTTAAGGCTTCGCCTTTTTTCACACCCAACAATGTCATGTACTCATTGCGTGCCTTTTTTAATTCAGCGATTACCCTTTGTGAACAGTTCGCACAGTTGTTGGAGGTTATGCCTTTTTGTTACCCAAGAATCTCATGTACTCATTGCGTACCCTTTTTATAGTTCAGTAACCACCTCTTGAGAACAGCTGGGACAGTTGTTGAAGGCTGTGCCTTTTTCTTACCCAAGAATCTTATGTGCTCATTGCGTGCCCTTTTAATAGTTCAGTGACAACCTCCTGTGAACAGCTGGGACAGTTGTTGGGGGCTTCATCTTTTTCATGCCCAACAATCTCAGGAGTGGTGAACTTTCAGGTCACTGGTGTTCAAGTGGACCCAATGCCAGACGGCACAGTTCCCAGTTACGTGGTAAGTTGATACGTTTTATTTCATTTTTTTTTTCATCGTTCATGGCAAGGCGATGCGTTTCATTTGTGTGTCATTTCAGGCTTGTATGGCTCAAAAGCCTTGGTAAATTCTAAGCTCATATCCTATCAAAAAAAATTGAAAACTGGTAAAATTAAAGTACCAAAATGTATGTGAAATAGCCCGAAACGTTTGGTGTTTTTTTTTTTTAATAAATTTTGGTACTTCAATTTCTAATATATCCTATCCATTCCTATCGTTTTCTGTCTATAAAAATCGTATTTTCTCGGGCATTCATTTAACAATCGACTTTGCGGACCCGGCGTTTATTCGGAGCCCGGCGTTTATTAAATTGTGGTAATTTTTCATCATCTTAAATTGGTAAACTGATCAAAATATTCCCATAAAAAGGAATTTAATAGGGTCAAATCACCACGCAACAACAAAAAATGTACTATAGACACAAAGTAAAGCCAGGTCTATTTAAAACATATATATATATATATATATTTCAATTTCACGCCTCTAGACGTTACCCGTTAAATTCCAATACCGAAATCCTAATAATTAAGATAACTATCAACGCGCTCGCCATGAAAGCTTGTGTTATCTGTGGTAAAAAAAAAAAAGAGTGAGACTTTTTTTGTTGTAAATTCCACTACTCATCTTCTCTTATTGTCCAGGCGCGATGGCGTAGTGTTTCCTTAGGCAAGAAACTTTACTGCACATTGTCTCTCTTCACCCAGGTGTATAAATGGGTACAGGCGACAAAATGCTGTAGGGTAACCCTGTGATGGACTAGCAATATTCGTAGTTGCTTCATGCTAAATAAACTGGGTTAAGCTCCGGCCGAGTGGGGAACCTGTGGCTCGTGTGGGCATCCTGTGGCTCGTGTGAGACTTTACCTTCATCATCTTCTCTTTTTTTAGCAAAATGATTGGAACCCGCATTTGGACATGAAGCTTGAAATCACAAACGACCAGGGGACTTTGATCAGCTGTACCACCAAGAAAATTAATCTTGATCTCGAGACACAACAAAGTCTCATCTCCGTGGAGTAACATCCTGGATGGAGCAAAATATAACTCTCTTTTAGTGGACCGGAAACATCCTTTATAATTATTGTAGACCATTTCGAAGAAGAGTGGTAACCTTGGGTGAGTGGCCGAGCATTTAACTATGGAACGTTTTAGTTTGGAAAAGTAAAGAACTAACTTCCATCACGAACTTGAGAGCAATTGCCAAGAAACACTGGGTGACACATCGCAAGGTTTGGCGCCTTTTCGATCCCACAGTCCAATGCGCAGTCACTTTTATAAAGTAGTCTATTTCTCTCCTCTCCCCTACAATATGACCCCCTCCCAGATAAATGTCCATAGGCTATCAAGGTTATTTTTCATTGTTATTAGCATATATCGTTACAGTAAATGTATGTCAAAGCTTGTTGAGCTTGTGCAGAGTTCTATACCGTTGTGCAGCCATAACTCTTATATTTGACGTTTGCTTTTCATGTTATGAAACTGATTGCGGGCCCAAAAACATCATGTTTCTCGCATATTGGCTTTTAACCACTTCTGCATTTTTAACCAAATTTTGAGTTGTTGAAAGTCATTTTTCAAACGGGATTTTTCCTTCTTTTTCAAGTGTTTTATTTATTTTTTAATTTTTATTTATTTTTTTCGCATCCCATCAACATTTAAAATAAAGTATAAACCCAGGGTATATTATAAGACGTTCAATAAGACACTATTCTTGCTTAATCTACCTTTACACGAACTTATGATTAATTACACACTTTATTCCGACATCAATAATAACTATGTAAAAACTACTAATTTCTTAATGATGGCTAATTTAAGGAATAATTTATTCAGTAAAGATGTCTTTAGTCTTTTCGCTGCCAAGAGTGGCTGAACTGAAAATTCAAGAAAATAAGAAAATTCATTATGTGAAAAGATACTGAAAACAAATGGTACCATATGCAAGAAAGTGCTGTTGAAGAGCTTTTCATTGAATGGTTACATGGTATGATTTCGGCATGGAAAGCAGGGCTGTAGCTAGGATTTTTCAAAGGGGGGGGGGGGGGGGGGGGGGGTCACACTGCGTCACACCCAGGGTACTTACCAGATTGTCATGTCGACATCCCCGCTGTGTTTTACTAAAATTATCTCACAAAGGGGGGATCACGGGCACCCCAAGACCCCCCCCCCCCCCCCCCCCCCCTCTTGCTACGCCCTTGGAAAGACACAAAAATTAGCATCAAATGATATGAAGCAATTTTTCCACTCAGGCAGTCAAAGGGTCAGTGACTTACAAACAAATTCCGTCCAAAAGGATTAAGATGAAAAAGGAGTTTGGATGGAAAAGTGGCTCGCAATAGTACCTAGTATTTTCCATCAATTACACTTTGATGGATCAGTACTACCATTCTTTATCAGATGAACAAGTCTCTTTTATGATGTCATAGGTTACCATAACAACAATGTTACGTGATAAGAACCTTAATGTTAATTTAAAGTGTTTATAACTCATAAACGATCTGTGTGAACTCAATTTTTTTATCAAATGTTATTAGCATGTTAAGATACAACTTTGTGCAAAAAGTTGTATCTTAACATGTTAATTATAATTCGATAATGAAATATGTGGGTCACCGAGATCGTTTGTGAGTTATAAGCACTTAAAATTAAGGGTGTTTTTAACTGGTTATACTGTTACTATGCTAACTTGTTACGTCATGACGATGACCATAACTTGTTCCGTCGACAATGACTAGGCATTTGTTGTCTTTGTTTGATACCATTATTGTAGCACTAACTAATAACGAGCGGTAATATTGATCCACCAAAGTGTAAGGACTGGAAACTGTTGTGAGTCACCGTAACGGGAAGGACCGCTCAATGCATACAATATCAATTTAACAATTACATTCTTTTTGCCGTGCGTCTGTTCAGTTATAGATCACAGATGACGTCAAAATGTGGTAAGAACAAGAAAGTAGCCAACGAGTCGCAGGCGAGTTGGTCACTAATGTTCTTACCACATTTTGACGTCTTCTGTGATCTATAACTGAATTGACGCACGCACGCAACTATGGTCATGACTGTTCAATGATTTTTTTTCCATAAATTCGGTATTTTCCACGTCAACAAAACTACTTTTCGCTTCCGTTTCGTGTTGTTAATTGTCAAAAGCTTCTGCTAAACATTTTTTCGATACCCTTCACTTGCCCTTTCCGGAATAATCTCGTCCCTATTTTAAAAACTATCCGCCATGTTGGACGAAACAGAGAAAACAAATTCTCCATGACGACAACTGTGCCTCTGTACTCCAATAGATCATAGGTAATGGCCAATCAAAATACGTGTAGAGTAATAGGTCCATGATAACCGTCACGTCACCAAACGAGGGAAAACCTAACGAGGAAAAATATTTCTTAGAATTCTTTTGTAAGGCCGTCATCTCCTAGTACCCATATAGGGAATTTTTAAAACAAGTTTTTCCCCGTTAGGTTTTCCCTCGTTAGGTTTTTCCTCTTTAGGTTTTCCCTCGTTTGGTGACGTGACGGTTATCATGGACCTATTACCGAATTCAGTATATTGTGTAAAGATTAATAGTCCATTTAAATGGCCACACTTTGAATTTCATCCCCGGTTCCAAACTTATAAAAAGAATTACACTTGAATTCACGTTTGAATCTAGGAGAGAAATCAATGGTTGGCATCATTGATTTTATTGTACTTACACGAGTCACTGTATTGGTTGTTTTCCTAAGCCGGACTTACAGTACCATTCTCGCTTTGAATTGAGTACTGTTCTGTACTTTTACAATGGCTCCATTGGTCATCAAACAAGTCTAACTAAATGCGAAACTAATTAGGTCTTTGGCCTTTTAAACTCTCAAAATTACTTCTATATTGTTCTCCTTTGTTTCTCTGTGTTAATTTTGGTGATTTTAGGTTTGCAAAAGCGGTTTTTTGTAATGATGTTTGAATCAACCGTTTTTCTCAAGAAAAGCTCTTTCGCAAGCCTCAAATCACCAAACTAAACACTGAGAAACCAAGCAAAGTTGAACGACATTATAGTAATTATGAGAGTTTTCATTTCATGTTTCAAAGTTGTTAAGCCCTAAACTTTCTCTTTAGTGAGGCTTCTTTGATAAACCATGCCATCATTAAAGCACAGAACACCAACCAAACCGAGGATGGTAAGCCTGTGGTTTACCTCGACACATATTCTTTGCTCCATCCAAGATAGTCACCAAAGAGCTCTGTTATAAAAGTTAATTGTAGTGTATGAAGATTAAAAATAAAGATAACGTGAGAAAAACAAAACAAACACTTTGTGATTTAGTGTATCTTTCTTTCTTCTTGGGCATTCTGCCACCAGTTACTATAGTTACTAGTTGTTCACCATTTTTGAATGGGTCTTAACTTTGTTTTATGGTAAAGGAAAATAATTATTGTCACTGGGTGCTATGATCGGCGCTGATAACTGATCTGATGGCTAAACATTAACAAAAACTAGTTTGTGATTCAGGGCCTCGACAGACTAGACTATTTGGACTATTATTTAAAAAGTTGTCGATAACCACAAAGTCAGTCTGTGAAGAAAGGTATCGATAACGAACTTAAAAAGAATAAACATTTGTTGTCGTCCTTCAGTAGCATCGTAAATAAAGTAAGTAATAGTCAAGTGAGGCCTCACTTGACTATTACTTACTTAAAAAATAGTTATCGACAACCAAACAGTTTTCCTTTTCAAAAGGAAAACTACTTTAGTTGTCGATAACAAACGCGGCTGTTTTATCGGCGATAACTCGTTTTCCCTAGTCCGTGAGACAGTTGTCGACAACTCACCCGCCGTATTTCCTCGAATAAGTGCCCATCCTCTAATAAGCCCCTCCCCCCTCGAATAAGCGCCCAAACTTTTAGCCGAAATTGGAAATAAGCGCACTCCCCCCCCCCCCCCCCCCCCCCCCCCCCTCCCCCTTCCCTGTCACTAAAGGGTTTGTGTAGTGTACTCCTCGAAGAACGAGACAATCCCTTTGAAGGTCTTACAATGTCAGACCAGAAGAACTGCGATGATATCAATATCATCGACGATGATGAAAGAGGACGAGAAGCACTTCTCATGCTGCCCGGCCAAAAGAACGAGAACACAAGGACAACAATATTAATGTTTCTGTTACTGTTTCTTATAGTTTTGGTTTTAGCAATAAAGCTGGTTGAATCAAATTTGAAATAAGCCCCCACCCCCCTCCCTCCTTGAATAAGCGCCCACCCTTTCAGCCGAAATTAAAAATAAACGCCCGGGCGCTTATTTGAGGAGTTGCCCAACAAATTAGCACATGTGTAGTCGCGCGGCTAGCACTGGAAGCGAAGTTGACATGCGCACTGAACCGTTAGTTAGAAAGCTCTCGCTAGTTATCAACAATTTTGCCTTTAGGGTGTGGAAAAGCTGTATCGAACGCTGATAGTGGTAGACTCATTTTCGTTGTTAAATAAAGATAGTTGTCGGCAACTTTCTCTCTAGTCTGCTGATTATATTTTCTTCTTCTTGGATGTTTTGGGATTCGTTGAGATGTTAATATTAGTCACCATTTTAAGACGATATTTATGTTTTATGGCAAGGGAAGAAACGTTTCATCATTAGGTGCTTTAATCGGTACTGAAAACTTATCTGACGCTAAAATTTGACTTATCCGTTGGCCTCATTTTTCTTTTTAAGCGTTTCAGTAATTTTGAGTTCTTACAACTAATACGGAGTTGTGGAGACGATAGTTCATTGACACAATCTCGTTCTCAGAGTCCGCATTCCCTAGACCAGCGGTCGCGATTGTTCGTTTACCGGGTTCCGGGTAACGTGGACTTTTGGAACGAGATTGGGGTTGATATTTTATAGGATGTGACACGCGCATGCTTAAGAATTAAGGGGCACGTTGTGTTTTCAGAAAAGAAACATTCCCTTAATTTGAGATGTAGCGCATTTGGGTTCAATCTTTTTGCTGTCGTGCTGGGTAGGCCTTTAATTTAATTCCAGTTTAAAATTCCATCTTAATGATAGTTATACTTTTTTCATAGCCTAAGATCGCTAAAAAGTATCTTTAATAAAAAATGTAAATTCTATTTTTGTAAAATATTGAAAAACAAAGCGAAGGATAGAATTGGTTCGGCCTTCGTTGAACTTCAAAAAAAACCCACACTTCTGTTATTCATCCCAAAAGATGACTGCACATACGATAATTCAATGTTGATGACCACAATAAGAGCGGAGAAGAAGTGTAATTCACTGAGGATTCTGAAGGCATTGAACCCATTCATTCAATGAACTCATCATTTTATTACGGTTTTCTCTCCTTACAAGAATTAAATTTTAGGTCCTTAGTTCCACCTCAACTTCTACACAGGAAATAGGTCTGTTGCCATCTGCGTCTCTCAGATCCGCCCTTATCCTGTATTTTCCCTGGAATAAGAAATACAAAAACTTAAGTCACGACTGCCTATTTCAAATTACTCTCCGGATTTTGAAGAATCGTATCAGGTAATGTTTTCACTCGAAGAAATATAAAAGCTTTTGAACACACACCGCTGACAAAAACTTTGACATGTTCGTGAAAGACTGGAATCTACACGGTCCATGCGCCCGCAAACTTTGCCGCTTGCCATGGGACAAAAGCAAAAAAAAACATCAAATAAACTCGCATAGATTTGCTCATTTTCTGCAACTATAGAGTACCGAAGTGATGACGTCACAAACACTAAATTTGTGAAATTATGGGATTTGATTGGATATTCGGAAAGGGCATGGCGAAAAATGCCCGCTTGCCAAAAATCAGCATCTTATTGCAATTTGGGGGTGAGATATTGGCACCGTTATGCTCTGTTGACTCCATACAAACCTTTCTAATTTTTGCCTTGGTTCATTACGTAATGTCCTTGAAGATAATTTCTTCGCTTTAAGCTCTTTGACTTCCGCTGGAAAAGGCATCTAGATCTAGTGCTTGAATTTAGGGTTTATTGATCTTTATTCTTTCCATTTATAATTCAAACAGCCACGACACCATTTTGAACTTGAAAATCTGATCTTACGCGCAAGAAACCAACCCTTTGTTTTTAGTACCCCCTTAAACCGAGAGCTAAAAGTTAACACAGGAATGCACACAATGATCCGATAGAAATGTATTCTAAGCAAGAATTATGTTGTATTGAAATAACATCCACAGTAGTACCCTTCATTGGCCAAAACTGAACTGACACACTTGACACCTACGTAAAATAACGGCTTAAGGTGATGTTACACGGGACGATTCGTAACGACGATTTTTAGCGCAACATGGGTGCACCGACGATTTTCTTCGCAATTTTTTTGTTGCGAGTTTTTGATTCAGCTTCAAAAAACTTGCAACGCAAAACCACGAATTTTGCTCAAGTTGTTTCGTGTAACATACCTGTCGTTAAATTGGATGCGCTAAAAATCGTCGTTGCGAATCGTCCCGTGTAACATCACTTTTAAACTGTGAAACAGAACCTTGCGCGCCCTAATAACAAGTGCGCGCGTGTAAAGACCGTAATGTTCTCCCATTCAGCTCTTCCGTTCTCGTGTAGATCTATTCTGGCTATATATATTTCCAGTGTTAATTTTTCATTCCCACAAAATGTTGCTCGTAACCCTAGACACACTAGGCGTAAGGAATGTATGTACAGCCTTTTTCAAACCCACTCCAGTTCAACTACTCTTTTTACCTAGAACAGTCAGGACTTGGAACTTACTCCCCTCTAATGTTACTCTAGATCCAAATTTGCAGACTTTTAAATCGGCCCCTATGCCTGCTATTAGATCCATGCAGGTCCCTGGCCACTGTGGAGGCTATAAAAGACACTGCCTTCGACCATCCATCTTAGATATTATCATCAGCTTAATTAGGATTACCTCATGATTTAGGAATTTAAGAATTAAGAATAGCCTGCATTTGGGATGAATGAAGAAACTGCGCCCAAATCAGGCAAAACAAGAGATTGTTGTTTGACGACGTATTCTTTCCTTGTAAGTGGGCATTGTTCTCCTTCTAGCAATCCAATCATCTGATCGCATCCGATACGCTGAACGCTGAGAACAAAAGAAAATAACATAATGTTACACTACTTATCATATGCACTTGGTTACACTACTAATTATATGCACTTGGTTGCACTACTAATGCTATGCACTTGGTTGCACTGCTAATCATATGCACTTGCACCTTTACTACGGCTTAATAGAATTGTCACGTACTTATGTGAACAACATGTATTTAACTTGTAGCAGCTAATTCGATTTTCGAACATGTCACTGAACAAACAACATGGTGGCAGCGGTTCAGTCATTTATCAGTCCAACGGTTGAGCGGTCGTATACTCGGTAGTCTACCAGCGACTATGACTTTGAACAACCCGTTTCCGGAGTTTAAAACGACAAGAGATGACAAACACGACATGGAAGTATACGTCGAAGATTTGACGGATTATTGTATCATGCGGAATCTGGGCAGAATCTAATTGGATTGCCCTTTAACTATATTCCTCACCAATACTTAGCTGGACACGGAATAGGTAGCCAGCCGAACCAACCAAGACTTTTCTGCGCTTTAATGTGAAGTTTGTAGTTGGTTCCAGCAGCACCAGTTACTATAAACCTTCCACTGGCCGTTACTCTCGCCCCTTTCCTGAGCCGTACAGGTTGTGGATGGACTTTTATCTCGCTGATCCGTACAGGATATCTCCCATCTGTCGAGTGAAATATTTCAGTTAAAAACGGTGTAATCTTGTTATCATTACATTTTACCTGGATAGAGTTTAGGGACTGACCATTTTACTTCTAAAGGGAGAAGGGAAGGAGGGTTGGGTGGTTTTGAAAAAACATATCCTGCAAGCCAACTCTTTTGGAAAGAAATATCCTGCAACTGCGAAAGGCCGACTTGAGGCCTGCAGTGACACAAAACAAGATAAAACAAGATTTAGTTAAAAGGCAAGAATTTCTTTCTTCACAGCTTACCACAGTTTTTCCATTCCAGAGCATCGACTGCAAAAGCGAAAACCACAAGAACGAAGATCTGTGTGAAAGCCATGGTAAGTTTTCTCCAATGAAGCAAGGCAGAATATTTTCTGTAAGCACGCGTTATATAGTGGTGTTATAAAACGTACCACAACAGAGTGGAACAAAGAATAGCAATTGGCGAAAACACTGAAGTTTAGGAAACAGCACTGGAATTATGTCAAAACTGTTTCTACTGTAATTTCTGTGCACCGGTTGCAAGAAATAGACATTTTTCTGATTCTAATTTTCTTATCATTTCAGGTTTTCTCATACTTCTCAATACGTTCTCCGGTCCAGTTCTTTTCGCCCTCAGCCTTCCTCTCCTCCTGTTTTGGCCTCAAATTCCGAACCGACTTCTAGGGACTGGTAACAAAGGTGGACAGCAATCAAGAAAAGGGGAATTCGACTGGATTGAAGCACCTGACCTGTTGGAAACCCGGATGTTTCGCCTAGTTCTTATGTATCAGATGCTTAATGGCGTCAAGGTAGGAGCGCTTAAACTGAACAAAGGCTGAACAAAGTCCGCAGTGTTGTTGCGACACAAAGTGCACGAAGCATTACCTTGTTGAACGGCCCCATGCATTGAACATTTCTGCTAAATATCCTTTTTTGTTTAATGAGAGTAGCACATGATAGCAAAACTGATATATCTAATTCCTCAATTGCCGCCACCGCCACTAATCGTTGCTAGAAGTAGAACTCCATTCGATTTCATCGTCGTCTTCAGAACAGGGATGAAACTTTGTCCCGAGAAGAAAGATCCCTGTAAACGTATTGCATTGTTTAATCCTGGATAAATTTACTACATGTCGAGTGCTTATTTTATTCTTGGACAAAACTGTTTTTCATGGGTCCTCACGGGTCTTACAAAAGGTGGTAGAATCTTATTATACCGAAGGACAAGAATAAGGGAATGCAAAGTGACATCCCTTGTGTAGGCTTCTGCGTACCGGTACACAAGGGCAGAAAAAAATAAACAATAGACTACATTGGCACAATACAATGTATCATGAAAGCAAATCCTTTGTGTAGGAATACACCAGGGCAGATCTTCGGCTTTCATCTAATCGTAGTTAGAATATGATCACACCCATTTAGAAAATCAGCGCCCAGTATTCCGATGCTTTATATTCCATAAAATGTCTGAAAATATATAAACCGGTGGTGGTTTTGAAGCACAGGGAAATTGTGGGGTAAAATTAGTATTCATTAGTATTCTCTTTTACAGCTTTTGGCAGCCTGCTGCTCCGCCGCTCTGCACAGGCGTCATCTTATGGTGTGGAAGATTTTCGCGCCACGATTCGTGTTCGAGGGAATCTCCTTCTTGCTAACTACCGTCGTGTTAGCTGCAAGTTTTCTCGCGGTTCTCAGAGTGGATCACGCCTTGCGAAGCTGGTTTAAGAGACTGGAGGCCTCTGATGAGTGGAAAACAAAGAATAGATAGTTAATCTACTCGCCAGCCTCCCCTGCTCTAACAATATATAGGGAGGGAGGGTGGGGACCTACAGCCGAGTCGAGTCAGTTATCCGTCCGAAGTCCGAAAAGGGTTTTGGTTTAGAATACCCCTCCTGGATACGACTCGGACGTGGATAAGGACCAAGAAAAACAATGACATAAACAGCAAGGAACATACATGTATAACGCCTTGCAATGGTAGAAAGAGCATTATGGAATAAATATACAAATATAATCACCAAGGAACGTGCCAAGACAGCCGGCAAATACGGCAAACACCAAACAATTAAAACAAAAAAGAAAAACCTTGCGGTGAAAACATCAATGTAAAAGAAACTACAGAAAACTGACACTAAAAGCGATACAATGTTTGATTCGAAAAAATTAATCGCCGCAAGTAACTGATCATAAAGTAATACATAACAATTTCAGGCGACATCTATACTTGCGTTTAGCTGGATTACCCTAAAACGGTGCGAATCTTGATGAACAGATTAGGCCCGCGAGGGAATAGGAGCAAAAATATTCACCTGAGAAACTGCGGGAAGCAAAAAAACGTAATTTAGGAAGAATAGGAAAATAGTATTTTGCTATTCACCTTCACTAAGTTGAATGAATGTTTAACTATTACGCCGTATGAGAGCTTAAGATTTTATTGATTATATTCGTTCTTGGTTATAAAGCGTGGAAATGTTGACCTTAATTTCTAATCCTTGGCTAGTTGAAAGGAAAACTTATTTCTTGTTCTCGAATGTTTTTCTCCCGTGCATTGTCAGAGCCAAAGATTCCGGCAGCATTAAATTGGAAATTTCTTTATTGAATTCCGGCATTGAAATTTGATATTGATTCTTTTAACGATTTTTTTGTTAAACAATCAAGGGGAAGTTTTATTAACCAAAAGAGGCTCGGAGGTTTGAAGTAAAGTACTTTACAGGGAATTTAATGAGACTATAGCGCTTAACCTCTTTAGCTGTGAAGACGTCAGGAGCCCCGTGCAAGTAATATTCGCCCAAATGGTAAGTCTCTATCGATAAACTGTTTGTGAAGATGATTTTAAGGCTATTTTTGTCTAAAATAGGGTATAAATACTCTAGTCCAGTGATTTGGAAAACGAATGGTAAAACTGAATTGAATTAAGTTGAGAAACGTTTTCGGATTGACGGAAATCTAGTTCAGCGCAAATTGTCCGAGGACTTCTTTATGTTGGTTGTGGTTGTGTTTCTTCTCTCGATCTCTCTTCCTTTTTCATGAATGAAATGAATACTAACCTTTATGTCTTTCTCTTTGGTGATCCATACCCTGACTGGAGTCATAATTCCCTCTGAGTATGAGTGTAGTTGTAGTAAAAATGTTTTAATTTTCATTAACAATTAACATTAGCTAAAAGTTTCAAGAAAATTTTGCAAAAATGTTGAAACAAAAGCTGCGTTTTTTGGCCTTCTACGGTCCTTCATGCTATTTTATTGAAATATAAACTGTTTGTTTTCATTTTACTTTTGAAAGAGACGTTCCCTTGCTAAATTAGCACCTCCGTATTTAAAATGAGAGTTTTTCGAGACAATCCATGACGCACGATTACACAAATTGCTGTCAAGACTCAGCTCTCCATTTTACATTGCATTTATTGAATTTTTGTGCGATTGAATTCAAAATGTATATAAGTCAAATTCATCTATCTATTATGTTTGAGAAACGGAATGTTACGAATTAATGAATCCATCAGAGGCCAAAGCAATTAATGAAAATATGCCTTGTCGCATTGTCAAATTATTTTTATTTAAAGATATCAAAGCAGTTTGTAATTAGGTTTTTGCAATTGGTAAGCGAAATGAATCAACTAATTGATAAATGTGGTATCATATTAGTTGATTCATTTCCTTAGCTTCGCCGTTCTTATTTTTTTCCTTTCAGTTCAAAAGCGGTCGTTCAAAATTTGATCACGATTCATTTTTTTACTGAGTCACCTATGTCACGTCGAATTTAATTTATATAAGCGAAGTTTTGAAAGTTCCGAATCCGTTATTGCTCAGTGAATGAAGCATCCTGGGTATTATGACAAACATGTTTAAAACGGGTTTGGTCTACTGCATTCGTTTCCATACCAATTTTTTTAAGCAGCGAAACTTCCAAAGTCGTCGTGGTAGACAATACGAAGGCTTCAGAAATTCCGGGCGTTTGCAAATAAATGCTGCTTACGCCATAATTTACGCTTAATTTAATGTGCCGTGCTCGATGGCTAAAAAAAATCACAAAAGTTATTTCCAGTCTCTTCTGCATAATTATTGCCAACAAAATCCAACATCTTAAACTCTGAATAAGTTTCTTTATCTTATAGTTAATATAACCTGTGCGTTTTATTCAGCAGTATCGATTAATTATTATACTTTTTTTATCCGGCTGTAATCGCTGAAAACTTAAGAAACTTTGAGGTCCTTCAAGGACCTCGTAATTTCGGGAGCAGAGAGTCTCTGCTCCAGTAACCACTAAAGAATTTCCTAAACTATAGTTTTGTCTAAGAATTATCTCAAAATGTTTCTACCATTCTTGTGAACAACCTGGAATTGCCTTTTGAAAAGAAGACTACACCTAATTCAATAAAGGTTGCTTTGGCAGTTGGTCATTGGTAATTGGGAATTGGCATTTGGCATACGGAACACAATGCAATGCTTCGCTTGAGTGACCGCCAAACAATAGCTTCCCAATGCCCAATTACCAATGACCAAAGCAACCTTTTTTGAATTAGGTATATGTTTGGCATATCCCTTTTAATGGTTTGAATTCCTTTTTTGTTTGCGGTTTTCCAAATTGCTAAGTTGCGTATTCAATTATACTTGCCAGCTTTGGTTTCGTTGGGGAACGTTATAAAATTATTACTTGCAATTAAGTGGGTCGTCGCCATATATGGTGATGCCCCGCTTCATAAAATCTTGATGGGAGGTTTTTTTTGTCGGTCACTTGCCTTAGACCTCCGTTACATTGATGCTTTTTCGCGCGGCCAACACAGATTCTAAATTTTATCGCTTATTCTTCAAAGTACTTGAGTGTAAGCGTCAAGGTTGGTTATAGTGGATGGTTTCAAGATTTTTGCGATGAAAAAAAAAACAGCACGCGGAGAGAAACGACTTTGTAAAGGTAACAACCGCTTCAGGTCAAACTAATAAACCAAACAATCATTTTGTGAATGGACTCGTTTCTTTGTTTTTAGTGATTTCATCGCTTTGGAGGAACAACTCGCCTTATTTTAAATGTGCAATGCAAAAAACGTTTCCCTATCAAAATGATCTAAATTAGGTCAACAAAAAATGCGTTCCAATTTGTTCTGAGTTTCACAAAACAATGTGTCAATTTATGATACACAATAATTTAACCCATTACATCATCCAGTTCAATCGCATTTCACACAATGCGTACTAATGTCACGCTGAGACATGTTTTTTTGTTAATCGTTTTCGAAACCAAATTTGCTTTAGTTGAACTTTTACAAATGAATAGTCCGCTATTCACTAAGTATAAAAACTAGGACCCCCTTTTGACGCCGAACGGGCTACTTGTCATATCATATGTTATGAGCTTTTGTACGTCTGTGCCTCTATACTGCTAGTTTTGATATTTTAAGATCAAAACTAGCAGTATAGAAAAGTACCAGTTCGATCAAATTTTGACATGCTGATTTTTTGGAATATTTCGAAAGGAAATCGTGTATTACTTACCTCTCCAAACTGTAAGTATACTTAAAACACACATTAAAAAGCTTCTTATCGGGCATTCAGACAACGTTATTGTTTAAGGAGGCTCGTACCCATTTCTTAAGTCCACACCCTTTCAATTTTAATGGGCCATATCTTTTGTTGTAGCACATAAAAAGTCAAGCCACTTTGCATGCAAATACACAATACATTGAACTTTATGGGAGTAAAGGCTTTGTTTACATCGGTGCTTCCATGGCAACGGAATGGTGATCCACCGAAATTCACAAGTTGCAGAGTTTCTCTAGATCAAGAGAAATTTTTGTAAAACCCGCTAGTGGACTAATTGATTAGACCATAGGCTTTAACTGGACAAAGTTTAAAAGAAATGTATAAGAGCGTTTTTGAAATTTTTAGGGATAAAGTTTTAGGGATTTTAAATACAGTAAAAAACATACTATCGACATAATTGGCTAATATCTAAAGAAAACGATGCGCGATGGGAATGCAGTTACATCTCATAGTAGTAGTTTTCACTTGTAAACACAAAATCTGCGCGAAAAAATTGGTACATTGGAGGCCCTACTTTATTGCCTTGCATGTCTTCAATGTCCTTGAAACTTGCAGGCCACATAAATTGATGATTAATCTCGAGATTTTCAGATTTTTTAAAAAAAATTATCTCGCGGTTTCCAAATTATCATCACATTTGTAGGCGTACACCAAATTACATACAAAAATGGCAACAAGAGCAGCTGAACGCACGCTAATCGAATCCTTCTTTCTCGCAATCGGCCAAAGCAACCCCCTCACTTTTTCACACACTATTTCAAATGGAATCAAGCTACTATGAGATGAAACTACATTCCCATCGCGCATCGTTTTCTTTAGATATTAGCCAATTATGTCGATAGTATGTTTTTCACTGTATTTATAATCCCCAAAACTTCATCCCTAACAATTTCAAAAACGCTCTCATACATTTCTTTTAAACTTTGTCCAGTTAAAGCCTATGGTCTAATCAATTAGTCCACTAGCGGGTTTTACAAAAAATTCTCTTGATCTAGAGAAACTCCGCAACTTGTGAATTTCGGAGGATCACCATTCCGTTGCCATGGAAGCACCGATGTTAAAAAATCCTATACTCCCATAAAGTTCAATGTATTGCGTGTTTGCATGCAAAGTGGCTTGACCTTTTATGCGCTACAACAAAAGATATGACCCATTAAAAGTGAAAGGGTGTGGACTTGAGAAATGGGTACTAGCCTCCTTAAATTGACTAAATTTTTATCTGACTGCTGTGGTTCGTTTCACTGTTGTTCTATTTTGATCATATGTCGCATAAACGCATTAATTTGAGGCCTCGTGCAATGAAGACCAAAACCACCGAAATTACTATCTTTTTGTAAACCTGGCAAAGAAACGTTCAGTTATATATTTGCACTGCTATTTTATTTCCACAGTTGAACATGAGGTCTGTGTTGCTGACAATCGTAATACTGTTGATCAGCGTTCATTTTGGTCAACAAGAACTTTCTTGTCCCAGTGGTAGGTACAATAACTCTAGAAAAAATTAATACTATGTTAACAATAAGGCCAGCGAATTTTACTATTTTTAGTATTTTAAAAACAATTTAAAATACAATTAGGATTTCTCCAACTGAGAAAAATCACATCCCGACACATGCGAAGATATCAATTTGATCTTCACTGTGAAGAACATGTTTCCCCTTGTTAAGAATGTCGAACGATCTAAATCGCATCGAAAACATCTTCCGTAATTTTTGTCGAAAATCTTTGGACAGCTTCGGCAATCTTCCAAAAATTTCGGAAAATGATCGGAAACATTCATACAACCTTTGGATGATCTCGCGAGATATCTCTCTGCACCCATGAACTATGTTCTATTTAATATACATTTGTTTTAAAAAAATAATAATCCAGTTTTGTTAACAGTAACTATACCGGTACACTAACTGAGAGGGTCATTAAATTGTCCTTGTCTTGCATGATTGATTCATGGTCACATGACATCTAACCAACCAAATGTTTCCCGGCAAACGTCCGCCTAATGGGCGGCCGAGTAGCATTGGCGAAAGCGGGCAACATTTTTGACGTCAGAGGGTAACAGCTGTTACCCGCTAGCGCAAGTAATCAGACCGTGACAAAAGGTGAAATGATTATGATGCGATTGATGTTTACCTCGAGTGCGTTTTTCAAACTACCTTGTGTTGCTATATAACAAATCACTTAATAACTCATCCCTCGAGAAACAGTGAATTTTGTTTTCCTCGAATTCTCGAAAAACAAAATTCACTGTTTCCCGAGGGACAAGTCATTAAGTGTTTATGGGATGCTAAAGGTTCTCACATTGTTGTACAACAATGTTAGATTTTAGAATATTTAGCCGGGGCTTTATTGCAACTCCTTCACTTGCACACATTTACTGTTTTTCTTAGCGAATTACCCAATGGAACTAAATTTCCAGATTATTGACCAAAGTACTGGAAATGACCTAGATGTACTACAATTTTATATGGGAGCAGTCCTTGACATTACGGGCACCATGACAACCAACGTACCCATCGAGGATTCTACATACACCGTCTCTGCACGGATAGATTTCGTGGCAAATTCTGAGTTTCTTGGCATGCCATTGAATGTGATCCATCACGTCGACTGTCCTGACCCAAATTTGGCGTCCAGCAGCGATCCAAAGGAATGGTGGGTAATGATATTCAGCGTTGTGACGTTGTTCAATTGGCAAACATTTGATTTTGAGCTCACCTAAGGTCATCACCACGTGTAATTTGGTAGAAAATTGGCATTCGCGCTGTTTTTTTTTTGTCTCATTGCTGCTACACCGTGCTGACGAGGACCAACCAGGTCGAAACAGCTGTCCACGGTTGCATTTTGGCTTTCAGTTTGGGCTCTATCATGTCATTGTCACGTTAAATGTTCTACATAGTATCAGCCTTGCTTACTTTATTCGCTTCATTAACTACGATTCAGCCGGCCGATTTCGGCGGTTTTTGCGAAAATAATTAATAACTATTCACCGAAGTGGAGGTGGGAAGTGGTGGATATTTACCGAGCCGCGAAGCGGCGAGGTAAATATCCACCACTACCCACCTACACTGAGGAGAATAGTTGTTTTAGAATATACTGAAACAGTGAGATAATATAACGAAAATGATGCTTTTTAACTCATTTATTCCTGTCAACGATTACAATTTTCGCGCGCAAATTGCTGGGAGGTGAATAGCACTTGCTATTCCGAGTTTCAGTAGCCAATCAGAGCGCGCCAACAATGCTATCCACTGGTTCAGTATATACTAAAAGGCGTTATAAAAGGGTATATTTGTAAGAATGTTATCGAGGCTTCCCTAAAATCCCGGTAAGACAACATTAGCACACCAATACGAGCTGTACGTACCATGCATCAGAGTCTTAACATTAACATTTGCATATTTAGTGTATTTACGTACAAACCTACTGGTGCAACATGTTTTTCTTTGTGTTTGTGATTTATAGCCTATTTTCCATTTCTTTTAAAAGTCAGAAATTATCTTTCATGTTTCTTTGATTTCAGAACGCGCTGCACTTAAGCACAAGCCGGTTACATATATTTTAAATGCCTTTGTGCTACAAAAACAAAGGAGAGCGAAATAATTAAATGTGTCTATGCGAGGGTAAATTTGCACATTGAAGAATATTATGGTATTTTTAGGAAAGGCCTTCCTCTCCTTCTTTTCACCTCCCTCCTCACATTCACTCTCCTCCTGTTCTCCTCCCCATAGGAAGGAGTGATACTCACGTTAGAAATACCCTCAGCTGTTAATTAGCTTTTTTACGTAGAAAGTCGAACGGAGCACATCGCTCGTCAAGCAACAGACTAATGTACTCATTGTGTGCCTTTTCTTTTAGTTCTGATCAGTGACTATCCTGTGTAAACAGCTCGCAAAGTTGTTTAAGGCTTCGCCTTTTTTCACACCCAACAATGTCATGTACTCATTGCGTGCCTTTTTTAATTCAGCGATTACCCTTTGTGAACAGTTCGCACAGTTGTTGGAGGTTATGCCTTTTTGTTACCCAAGAATCTCATGTACTCATTGCGTACCCTTTTTATAGTTCAGTAACCACCTCTTGAGAACAGCTGGGACAGTTGTTGAAGGCTGTGCCTTTTTCTTACCCAAGAATCTTATGTGCTCATTGCGTGCCCTTTTAATAGTTCAGTGACAACCTCCTGTGAACAGCTGGGACAGTTGTTGGGGGCTTCATCTTTTTCATGCCCAACAATCTCAGGAGTGGTGAACTTTCAGGTCACTGGTGTTCAAGTGGACCCAATGCCAGACGGCACAGTTCCCAGTTACGTGGTAAGTTGATACGTTTTATTTCATTTTTTTTTTCATCGTTCATGGCAAGGCGATGCGTTTCATTTGTGTGTCATTTCAGGCTTGTATGGCTCAAAAGCCTTGGTAAATTCTAAGCTCATATCCTATCAAAAAAAATTGAAAACTGGTAAAATTAAAGTACCAAAATGTATGTGAAATAGCCCGAAACGTTTGGTGTTTTTTTTTTTAATAAATTTTGGTACTTCAATTTCTAATATATCCTATCCATTCCTATCGTTTTCTGTCTATAAAAATCGTATTTTCTCGGGCATTCATTTAACAATCGACTTTGCGGACCCGGCGTTTATTCGGAGCCCGGCGTTTATTAAATTGTGGTAATTTTTCATCATCTTAAATTGGTAAACTGATCAAAATATTCCCATAAAAAGGAATTTAATAGGGTCAAATCACCACGCAACAACAAAAAATGTACTATAGACACAAAGTAAAGCCAGGTCTATTTAAAACATATATATATATATATATTTCAATTTCACGCCTCTAGACGTTACCCGTTAAATTCCAATACCGAAATCCTAATAATTAAGATAACTATCAACGCGCTCGCCATGAAAGCTTGTGTTATCTGTGGTAAAAAAAAAAAAGAGTGAGACTTTTTTTGTTGTAAATTCCACTACTCATCTTCTCTTATTGTCCAGGCGCGATGGCGTAGTGTTTCCTTAGGCAAGAAACTTTACTGCACATTGTCTCTCTTCACCCAGGTGTATAAATGGGTACAGGCGACAAAATGCTGTAGGGTAACCCTGTGATGGACTAGCAATATTCGTAGTTGCTTCATGCTAAATAAACTGGGTTAAGCTCCGGCCGAGTGGGGAACCTGTGGCTCGTGTGGGCATCCTGTGGCTCGTGTGAGACTTTACCTTCATCATCTTCTCTTTTTTTAGCAAAATGATTGGAACCCGCATTTGGACATGAAGCTTGAAATCACAAACGACCAGGGGACTTTGATCAGCTGTACCACCAAGAAAATTAATCTTGATCTCGAGACACAACAAAGTCTCATCTCCGTGGAGTAACATCCTGGATGGAGCAAAATATAACTCTCTTTTAGTGGACCGGAAACATCCTTTATAATTATTGTAGACCATTTCGAAGAAGAGTGGTAACCTTGGGTGAGTGGCCGAGCATTTAACTACGGAACGTTTTAGTTTGGAAAAGTAAAGAACTAACTTCCATCACGAACTTGAGAGCAATTGCCAAGAAACACTGGGTGACACATCGCAAGGTTTGGCGCCTTTTCGATCCCACAGTCCAATGCGCAGTCACTTTTATAAAGTAGTCTATTTCTCTCCTCTCCCCTACAATATGACCCCCTCCCAGATAAATGTCCATAGGCTATCAAGGTTATTTTTCATTGTTATTAGCATATATCGTTACAGTAAATGTATGTCAAAGCTTGTTGAGCTTGTGCAGAGTTCTATACCGTTGTGCAGCCATAACTCTTATATTTGACGTTTGCTTTTCATGTTATGAAACTGATTGCGGGCCCAAAAACATCATGTTTCTCGCATATTGGCTTTTAACCACTTCTGCATTTTTTAACCAAATTTTGAGTTGTTGAAAGTCATTTTTCAAACGGGATTTTTCCTTCTTTTTTAAGTGTTTTATTTATTTTTTAATTTTTATTTATTTTTTTCGCATCCCATCAACATTTAAAATAAAGTATAAACCCAGGGTATATTATAAGACGTTCAATAAGACACTATTCTTGCTTAATCTACCTTTACACGAACTTATGATTAATTACACACTTTATTCCGGCATCAATAATAACTATGTAAAAACTACTTATTTCTTAATGATGGCTAATTTAAGGAATAATTTATTCAGTAAAGATGTCTTTAGTCTTTTCGCTGCCAAGAGTGGCTGAACTGAAAATTCAAGAAAATAAGAAAATTCATTATGTGAAAAGATACTGAAAACAAAGGGGGGGGGGGGGGGTCACACTGCGTCACACCCAGGGTACTTACCAGATTGTCATGTCGACATCCCCGCTGTGTTTTACTAAAATTATCTCACAAAGGGGGGATCACGGGCACCCCAAGACCCCCCCCTCTTGCTACGCCCTTGGAAAGACACAAAAATTAGCATCAAATGATATGAAGCAATTTTTCCACTCAGGCAGTCAAAGGGTCAGTGACTTACAAACAAATTCCGTCCGAAAGGATTAAGATGAAAAAGGAGTTTGGATGGAAAAGTGGCTCGCAATAGTACCTAGTATTTTCCATCAATTACACTTTGATGGATCAGTACTACCATTCTTTATCAGATGAACAAGTCTCTTTTATGATGTAATAGGTTACCATAACAACAATGTCACGTGATAAGAACCTTAATGTTAATTTAAAGTGTTTATAACTCATAAACGATCTGTGTGAACTCAATTTTTTTATCAAATGTTATTAGCATGTTAAGATACTCTTTGTGCAAAAAGTTGTATCTTAACATGTTAATTATAATTCGATAATGAAATATGTGGGTCACCGAGATCGTTTGTGAGTTATAAGCACTTAAAATTAAGGGTGTTTTTAACTGGTTATACTGTTACTATGCTAACTTGTTACGTCATGACGATGACCATAACTTGTTCCGTCGACAATGACTGGGCATTTGTTGTCTTTGTTTGATACCATTATTGTAGCACTAACTAATAACGAGCGGTAATATTGATCCACCAAAGTGTAAGGACTGGAAACTGTTGTGAGTCACCGTAACGGGAAGGACCGCTCAATGCATACAATATCAATTTAACAATTACATTCTTTTTGCCGTGCGTCTGTTCAGTTATAGATCACAGATGACGTCAAAATGTGGTAAGAACAAGAAAGTAGCCAACGAGTCGCAGGCGAGTTGGTCACTAATGTTCTTACCACATTTTGACGTCTTCTGTGATCTATAACTGAACAGACGCACGTCAACAAAACTACTTTTCGCTTCCGTTTCGTGTTGTTAATTGTCAAAAGCTTCTGCTAAACATTTTTTCGATACCCTTCACTTGCCCTTTCCGGAATAATCTCGTCCCTATTTTAAAAACTATCCGCCATGTTGGACGAAACAGAGAAAACAAATTCTCCATGACGACAACTGTGCCTCTGTACTCCAATAGATCATAGGTAATGGCCAATCAAAATACGTGTAGAGTAATAGGTCCATGATAACCGTCACGTCACCAAACGAGGGAAAACCTAACGAGGAAAAATATTTCTTAGAATTCTTTTGTAAGGCCGTCATCTCCTAGTACCCATATAGGGAATTTTTAAAACAAGTTTTTCCCCGTTAGGTTTTCCCTCGTTAGGTTTTTCCTCTTTAGGTTTTCCCTCGTTTGGTGACGTGACGGTTATCATGGACCTATTACCGAATTCAGTATATTGTGTAAAGATTAATAGTCCATTTAAATGGCCACACTTTGAATTTCATCCCCGGTTCCAAACTTATAAAAAGAATTACACTTGAATTCATGTTTGAATCTAGGAGAGAAATCAATGGTTGGCATCATTGATTTTGTTGTACTTACGCGAGTCACTGTATTGGTTGTTTTCCTAAGCCGGACTTACAGTACCATTCTCGCTTTGAATTGAGTACTGTTCTGTACTTTTACAATGGCTCCATTGGTTATCAAACAAGTCTAACTAAATGCGAAACTAATTAGGTCTTTGGCCTTTTAAACTCTCAAAATTACTTCTATATTGTTCTCCTTTGTTTCTCTGTGTTAATTTTGGTGATTTTAGGTTTACAAAAGCGGTTTTTTGTAATGATGTTTGAATCAACCGTTTTTCTCAAGAAAAGCTCTTTCGCAAGCCTCAAATCACCAAACTAAACACTGAGAAACCAAGCAAAGTTGAACGACATTATAGTAATTATGAGAGTTTTCATTTCATGTTTAAAAGTTGTTAAGCCCTAAACTTTCTCTTTAGTGAGGCTTCTTTGATAACCCATGCCATCATTAAAGCACAGAACACCAACCAAACCGAGGATGGTAAGCCTGTGGTTTACCTCGACACATATTCTTTGCTCCATCCAAGCTAGTCACCAAAGAGCTCTGTTATAAAAGTTAATTGTAGTGTATGAAGATTAAAAATAAAGATAACGTGAGAAAAACAAAACAAACACTTTGTGATTTAGTGTATCTTTCTTTCTTCTTGGGCATTCTGCCACCAGTTACTATAGTTACTAGTTGTTCACCATTTTTGAATGGGTCTTAACTTTGTTTTATGGTAAAGGAAAATAATTATTGTCACTGGGTGCTATGATCGGCGCTGATAACTGATCTGATGGCTAAACATTAACAAAAACTAGTTTGTGATTTAGGGCCTCGACAGACTAGACTATTTGGACTATTATTTAAAAAGTTGTCGATAACCACAAAGTCAGTCTGTGAAGAAAGGTATCGATAACGAACTTAAAAAGAATAAACATTTGTTGTCGTCCTTCAGTAGCATCGTAAATAAAGTAAGTAATAGTCAAGTGAGGCCTCACTTGACTATTACTTACTTAAAAAATAGTTATCGACAACCAAACAGTTTTCCTTTTCAAAAGGAAAACTACTTTAGTTGTCGATAACAAACGCGGCTGTTTTATCGGCGATAACTCGTTTTCCCTAGTCCGTGAGACAGTTGTCGACAACTCACCCGCCGTATTTCCTCGAATAAGTGCCCACCCTCTAATAAGCCCCTCCCCCTCGAAACAGCGCCCAAACTTTTAGCCGAAATTGGAAATAAGCGCACCACTCCCCCCCCCCTCCCCCCCCCCCCCCCCCCCCCCCCCCCCCCCCCCCCCCCCCCCCCCCCCCCCCCCCCCCCCCCCCCCCCCCCCCCCCCCCCCCCCCCCCCCCCCCCCCCCCCCCCCCCCCCCCCCCCCCCCCCCCCTCCTTCCCCGTCACTAAAGGGTTTGTGTAGTGTACTCAAAGAACGAGACAATCCCTTTGAAGGTCTTACAATGTCAGACCAGAAGAACTGCGATGATATGAATATCATCGACGAGGATGAAAGAGGACGGGAAGCACTTCTCATGCTGCCCGGCCAAAAGAACGAGAACACAAGGACAACAATATTAATGTTTCTGTTACTGTTTCTTATAGTTTTGGTTTTAGCAATAAAGCTGGTTGAATCAAATTTGAAATAAGCCCCCACCCCCCCTCCCTCCTTGAATAAGCGCCCACCCTTTTAGCCGAAATTAAAAATAAACGCCCGGGCGCTTATTTGAGGAGTTGCCCAACAAATTAGCACATGTGTAGTCGCGCGGCTAGCACTGGAAGCGAAGTTGACATGCGCACTGAACCGTTAGTTAGAAAGCTCTCGCTAGTTATCAACAATTTTGCCTTTAGGGTGTGGAAAAGCTGTATCGAACGCTGATAGTGGTAGACTCATTTTCGTTGTTAAATAAAGATAGTTGTCGGTAACTTTCTCTCTAGTCTGCTGATTATATTTTCTTCTTCTTGGATGTTTTGGGATTCGTTGAGATGTTAATAGTAGTCACCATTTTAAGACGATATTTATGTTTTATGGCAAGGGAAGAAACGTTTCATCATTAGGTGCTTTAATCGGCACTGAAAACTTATATGACGCTAAAATTTGACTTATCCGTTGGCCTCATTTTTCTTTTTAAGCGTTTCAGTAATTTTGAGTTCTTACAACTAATACGGAGTTGTGGAGACGATAGTTCATTGACACAATCTCGTTCTCAGAGTCCGCATTCCCTAGACCAGAGGTCGCGATTGTTCGTTTACCCGGTTCCGCTGGACAAGGGTAACGCGGACTCTTGGAACGAGATTGGGGTTGATATTTTATAGGATGTGACACGCGCATGCTTAAGAATTAAGGGGCACGTTGTGTTTTCAGAAAAGAAACATTCTCTTAATTTGAGATGTAGCGCATTTAGGTTCAATCTTTTTGCTGTCGTGCTGGGTAGGCCTTTAATTTAATTCGAGTTTAAAATTCCATCTTAATGATAGTTATACTTTTTTCATAGCCTAAGATCGCTAAAAAGTATCTTTAATAAAAAATGTAAATTCTATTTTTGTAAAATATTGAAAAAAAACAAAGCGAAGGATAGAATTGGTTCGGCCTTCGTTGAACTTCAAAAAAAAAAAACACTTCTGTTATTCATCCCAAAAGATGACTGCCACATACGATAATTCAATGTTGATGACCACAATAAGAGCGGAGAAGAAGTGTAATTCACTGAGGATTCTGAAGGCATTGAACCCATTCATTCAATGAACTCGTCATTTTATTACGGTTTTCTCTCCTTACAAGAATTAAATTTTAGGTCCTTAGTTCCACCTCAACTTCTACACAGGAAATAGGTCTGTTGCCATCTGCGTCTCTCAGATCCGCCCTTATCCTGTATTTTCCCTGGAATAAGAAATACAAAAACTTAAGTCACGACTGCCTATTTCAAATTACTCTCCGGATTTTGAAGAATCGTATCAGGTAATGTTTTCACTCGAAGAAATATAAAAGCTTTTGAACACACACCGCTGACAAAAACTTTGACATGTTCGTGAAAGACTGGAATCTACACGGTCCATGCGCCCGCAAACTTTGCCGCTTGCCATGGGACAAAAGCAAAAAAACCATCAAATAAACTCGCATAGATTTGCTCATTTTCTGCAACTATAGAGTACCGAAGTGATGACGTCACAAACACTAAATTTGTGAAATTATGGGATTTGATTGGATATTCGGAAAGGGCATGGCGAAAAATGCCCCGCGTGCCAAAAATCAGCATCTTATTGCAATTTGGGAGTGAGATATTGGCACCGTTATGCTCTGTTGACTCCATACAAACCTTTCTAATTTTTGCCTTGGTTCATTACGTAATGTCCTTGAAGATAATTTCTTCGCTTTAAGCTCTTTGACTTCCGCTGGAAAAGGCATCTAGATCTAGTGCTTGAATTTAGGGTTTATTGATCTTTATTCTTTCCATTTATAATTCAAACAGCCACGACACCATTTTGAACTTGAAAATCTGATCTTACGCGCAAGAAACCAACCCTTTGTTTTTAGTACCCCCTTAAACCGAGAGCTAAAAGTTAACACAGGAATGCACACAATGATCCAATAGAAATGTATTCTAAGCAAGAATTATGTTGTATTGAAATAACATCCACAGTAGTACCCTTCATTGGCCAAAACTGAACTGACACACTTGACACCTACGTAAAATAACGGCTTAAGGTGATGTTACACGGGACGATTCGCAACGACGATTTTTAGCGCAACATGGGTGCACCGACGATTTTTTTCGCAATTTTTTTGTTGCGAGTTTTTGATTCAGCTTCAAAAAAACTTGCAACGCAAAACCACGAATTTTGCTCAAGTTGTTTCGTGTAACATACCTGTCGTTAAATTGGATGCGCTAAAAAATCGTCGTTGCGAATCGTCCCGTGTAACATCACTTTTAAACTGTGAAACAGAACCTTGCGCGCCCTAATAACAAGTGCGCGCGTGTAAAGACCGTAATGTTCTCCCATTCAGCTCTTCCGTTCTCGTGTAGATCTTTTCTGGCTATATATATTTCCAGTATTAATTTTTCATTCCCACAAAATGTTGCTCATAACCCTAGACACACTAGGCGTAAGGAATGTATATACAGCCTTTTTCAAACCCACTCCAGTTCAACTACTCTTTTTACCTAGAACAGTCAGGACTTGGAACTTACTCCCCTCTAATGTTACTCTAGATCCAAATTTGCAAACTTTTAAATCGGCCCCTATGCCTGCTATTAGATCCATGCAGGTCCCTGGCCACTGTGGAGGCTATAAAAGACACTGCCTTCGACCATCCATCTTAGATATTATTATCAGCTTAATTAGGATTACCTCATGATTTAGGAATTTAAGAATTAAGAATAGCCTACATTTGGGATGAATGAAGAAACTGCGCCCAAATCAGGCAAAACAAGAGATTGTTGTTTGACGACGTATTCTTTCCTTGTAAGTGGGCATTGTTCTCCTTCTAGCAATCCAATCATCTGATCGCATCCGATACGCTGAACGCTGAGAACAAAAGAAAATAACATAATGTTACACTACTTATCATATGCACTTGGTTACACTACTAATTATATGCACTTGGTTGCACTACTAATGCTATGCACTTGGTTGCACTGCTAATCATATGCACTTGCACCTTTATTACGGCTTAATAGAATTGTCACGTACTTATGTGAACAACATGTATTTAACTTGTAGCAGCTAATTCGGTCAAGTTTCGAACATGTCACTGAGCAAACAACATGGTGGCAGCGGTTCAGTCATTTATCAGTCCAACGGTTGAGCGGTCGTAGACTCGGTAGTCTACCAGCGACTATGACTTTGAACAACCCGTTTCCGGAGTTTAAAACGACAAGAGATGACAAACACGACATGGAAGTATACGTCGAAGATTTGACGGATTATTGTATCATGCGGAATCTGGGCAGAATCTAATTGGATTGCCCTTTAACTATATTCCTCACCAATACTTAGCTGGACACGGAATAGGTAGCCAGCCCAACCAACCAAGACTTTTCTTCGCTTTAATGTGAAGTTTGTAGTTCGTTCCAGCAGCACCAGTTACTATAAACCTTCCACTGGCCGTTACTCTCGCCCCTTTCGTGAGCCGTACAGGTTGTGGATGGACTTTTATCTCGCTGATCCGTACAGGATATCTCCCATCTGTCGAGTGAAATATTTCAGTTAAAAACGGTGTAATCTTGTTATCATTACATTTTACCTGGATGGAGTTTAGGGACCGACCATTTTACTTCTAAAGGGAGAAGGGAAGGAGGGTTGGGTGGTTTTGAAAAAACATATCCTGCAAGCCAACTCTTTTGGAAAGAAATATCCTGCAACTGCGAAAGGCCGACTTGAGGCCTGCAGTGACACAACTGAAGTAAATGCCCCTGATCATTTTTATGTAATTCAGAACAATCTCTCATTGTTGACATTGTTTTTATACGGGTTTACAGAGAGGTTCCCATAGAACAGTCACAAAATACAGGAATTAAATCTTGTAACAACATGCAATGCTGATCGAACAGCTAATATATCATTTTATTGACCTTATATTTCGGTTAGGTAAAGCTAACTTCATCAGGAACTGGTGGAAAGCTACGTGAGTATGGAAACAAAGTTAAGATAAATTTTCGATGCATGATAGGCTGATAATAAACGAAAAACAAAACAAGTGACGGTGAAGAACGGGTAAATATGATTACAATTTTAGTTCTTAAAAAATGCCCAAATAAACTTCATCAGAAGTCGGCTTAAAACCGTTTATTAAAGAAAGGGCCAAGTTTTACATCTTCCCTAGTTTCTACAAGCGAAGAACGAGAGATGCGACGTCACATATATCTTCTGTTTCTTCTGACGTAGTCAACATGAGTCATTGGACAAAATGCAATATATCGTTAGCGACCAACTTGTTTCAGTGGAGAACCCTGACAGAAGTACAATGACCACTTTGCTTTAATCAGCATTTTTTCAATTTTTATAGACGACAACCCCAAAGAACTTATTATGTCAATTAGAGATAGCATTCGCAAAGCTAGAAAGGAGGAAACACGCTTCATGGCATGAATTAAGAGAGGCGATAAAACTTTTAATTGATTGTAATCTTTCTTACCCGTTTTCCTACTATTACTTTTTTTATTAGAATATAATGAATGAACATTTTATCCTTACCCATTGTATTTTAAACATTATTTCCGTTAGTTTCCGTCCATCCCCTTACCGATAGTTTTCCACCACGGCTTCTGATGGAGTTATCTTTACCTAACCGGACTATTTTGCTAACTGAATGAAAGTTATATTTTCAGCTGAACATGTTCGGTAAGCCTTGTTTAATTGTATCTGAATGTAGAGTCTACATTCGGCCTCCTGTTTTCAAACACCAACAACACTCTTAATAAAACAAGATTTAGTTAAAAGGCAAGAATTTCTTTCTTCACAGCTTACCACAGTTATTCCATTCCAGAGCATCGACTGCAAAAGCGAAAACCACAAGAACGAAGATCTGTGTGAAAGCCATGGTAAGGTTTCTCCAATGAAGCAAGGCAGAATATTTTCTGTAAGCACGCGTTATATAGTGGTGTTATAAAACGTACCACAACAGAGTGGAACAAAGAATAGCAATTGGCGAAAACACTGAAATTTAGGAAACAATAAGGCCTTTTCACCACGCATTCAACCTGAAAATACGCGCCTATTGTGCATTAATTTATTTTTTCTTCGTGGACAAACACCAGGCTCTCTTTGCAATCACACCTTTAAACTGCCTTTTAATGCACCGTAAACATGAAATGTGAAATAGTGCTATTTACAGTGAATTTTTTTCACGCTTAAGGCGGGATAGAAATTATTTTTTCAGACAGTCATTTCACCTGTAGGTTCTCATACAATGCAACGCAAATAAGTGAATAAATATTATTTTTCCACATTGAAATAGCAATGTTTTCAATTCACAAAAATAATACGCGTGCGCTTTTTTCAGTTGAAAAGAAGTATAATACTATTTTCTAAGCTGTCCATATGCATTCACATTATTAAACTTGTTAAATATTTCATTTATAAACTAGTAATAGCTGACACTACAGCTGCCCCCTCCTTTATATGAAATATCATTTTTTTATACAACACATTTAAGTATTAAACTTTATTGGGTTCTTGCTAACTTAAAACCAACAAACAATATTTTATTTTTCATTGTCGTTGTTCTTCTTCTTCTGGTACTTTCACCTCAATATTTTCATGGTGGTGTTTCATTTCTGTTATAAGTTTGCCACTTTGCGACAGGTGAAAGTCAATGTTTTCCATCACTAGTAGCTTCTCTACCAGTTGTTCGACATTGTCTTTGTAGTAAAATATATGTGGTTGGAGATTTTTGTCTGACAAATCAAGTTTATTCGTGGGTCGCGTGTGCTTAAAGCTGCAAATTTATGTAACTGATGAAAATAATACAAAGTTACTCACCTTTCACGGCCGTGCTAACATCAACCGCAAAACTGCTCAATCGACATAACAAATGATAATGCAATAATTTACCCAATTAAGGGTGTCGCGCTATATAGCGAAAAACAACTGTCTTAGCGCGAGCTAAAAACGTCAAATTGCGTCTGCAAATTACAAACTAAAGTTTAAAAATGTTAAAATTCACATTTTACAAGTTATAAAAGAACGAAATGGCACTCAAAAATTGCTCAAAACACATCTTGGTAACAAGCGCGAAACATGATTTCGTCTAAATGAAGTCGACACATCTGCGGATTTGAACAGCCGCGCACAGATACTCGAAATTATAATTCAACACATTGATACACTGCCCAAATATGGTAAAAAAGTTATCGATATACGCTATGTCTACATGACGTATATCCAACGATGGATGTAAATTTCGCATTTTAACAAGAGAATGCAAAAATGACGGACCGGCCTCGATATTTTTTCTTCAAACTGTGCTTTGTTATCAATGTGTTGAATTATAAAACTATTATAGCGCGAAAGCGCGCGTGATATCGCCTAATTCTTAGCCGACGAGGCCGTAGGCCGAGTCGGCTAAAATTAGGCGATATCACGCAAGCTTGAGCGCTATAATAGTTACGGCCTCGTCGGCTAAGAATTAGGCGATATCACGCGCGCTTTCGCGCTATAATAGTTTTATAATTCAACACATTTATAACCAAAGCACAGTTTTTTAGAAAAAATATCGAGGTCGGTCCGTCCGCTAAGTAAAGACTCAATTTTGTTATTTCAAGGTAGATACGCAACAAAACGCATGTCTCGGTTGAAAAATCCTTTTAGATCGATTTTAATGTTGCATTAAAGACTTCAAATGCGAAACATCTTTAAGCTTATTGTTGTTTATATTCGTTTACAACAAATTAGTTATTGTTATCGCTGGATTCACGTTATTCTTGTTACGAAACGCACTCGTAACAAAGCATTGCGTCACTAAGTTTACTGATGGAAGGAGTGAGTGAATATTCAGCCACGGTGTCGATAATCCATTCAATACGCATGCGCTTATTCACGGGTTAAAAATGGCATCGCTTGTTTACGAAAGGGAAATCAGCCTCAGCGTCACTGGGGTGTGATTATTCAAGTCTCCTTTGTTAGAATAGCACAATGGAATTCAGTGTACATGTAGGAACGCTAGGATGTAGCATTAGGCCGGTTCACACTAGGGACCAAAGTGCACTTGAAGTGCACTTGGAAATCAGATAGACTTGAGGTCTGCTTTGGAAAGACGAGACAATAGATTTTCAGGCATGATTGCGCACAGCGTGCGTGTTTAAATGCAAATTTCTTGCGAGCACAAGTTGGTATGCAGTTGATTAGCTTGATAAACAAAGTTGCAGGACTAAAGTACGATATGCATAAAAGGCTAAATTGCAGAGTTCCCCGCAACTGAAGCTGTTCCGTCCAGCCATCAAATAATGGCTACGCGTAGCCTGGCTACGCCGTCGGAACAGGCACGGGGAATAAAAGTAGCCTGCAGGTTTCAAGAACTAAAGACGAATGATTTTCTCGTGGCTACGCGTCTATACGTCTACGCGGTTCTTATTCTTTCAGCAATATATGGAGCATACATTTGCTACACTTTTAAAGGACTGGACACGAAAAAGTTTTCTCGTAGCTAAGCGTTTACGCGTTTTTTATTCTTTCAGCAATATATGGAGCATAGATATGCTCGTTCTATACATGACTGCTGCTGTTATGTTCATGCCTCGTTCGAAAAGCTTTCTTTCCGTATAAAAGGCTATACTGAAACCCAAGCACAAGGCATCAACCTAACCTGCGATCAGGCGCTCTTTATTTCCCCGCTCTTCCGCCAACTTTCGCGTTTTCGCACTCTCGCGCTCCGAAAAAAAGAGCGTCTGATCTCAGGCTATCATCAATCGGAAAACGGAGAGTGACTAAAATTCCGGATCCACTCAGTTGGAAAATTTACCCTTGTAAATTTGCTTGATATCTGCAAGAAAAACTTCAAACAGATCATCGTCTTTATGCGCATACCGCCAAACCAGACGCCCCTGCCCGAGAAGTTACTAAGCATACAGTTGAAGCGGCCATTACTTTCATCGAGTATGCGGAAAGTCAAAAGCAGATCGCCGCAGAGGTAAATCAATTTCGTAGTTCTCAAATTAATATCTTTGTGTTTGATCTAGGGTTACGGTTAGGTCTAGGGTTGGGCTTAGGGTTAGGACTAGGGTTAGGGTTAGGTCTAGGGATTGGGTTAGGGTTAGGGTTAGTGCGCTAAGTCTGTAGTTACACACTAAAACCATTAGGGAACAGCGATTTTCGTTTAACCTTGAAAAACGGTTTCCCAGATTTTTCACGATTTGTTTCATCTGCCAGTAGTTGAAAATATAAAAACAAACATTGCCCGTTTTCCCGCTTAAAATATCGCCAATATAATAGTAGACGCGTAGACGTGGAGCCACTTTTCCACTGAACTTTCACAACTGTGAATTAATTATGACGGCGTAGATGCGTAGACGCGTAGCCACTTTTCCACTGAACTAGCTCAACTGTGAATTAATTATGACGACGTAGACGCGTAGAAGCGTAGCCACTTTCCCACTGAACTTCCACAGTTGTTAATTAATTATGACGGCGTAGACGCGTAGACGCGTAGCCACTTTTCTACTGAACTTTCACAACTGTAAATTAATTATGACGGCGTACACGCGTAGACGCGTAGCCACTCTTCCACTGAACTACCACAACTGTGAATTAATTATGTTGGCGTAGACGCGTAGACGCGTAGCCACTTTTCTACTGACCTTCCACAGCTGTGAATTAATTATGACGGCGTAGACGCGCAGACGCGTAGCCACTTTTCCAGTGAATTTTCACAACTGTGAATTAATTATGACGGAGTACACGTGTAGCCACTTTTCCACTGAATTTTCACAGTTACGAATTAATTATGACGGCGTAGACGCGTAGCCAGCTGCACGGTGTAGCTAGAGATGCGGGGTATTCTGCAATCGCTCCAAAAATCGTCTCAGAGCCTGGTGTAATACTATGCTCACTCTTTGGTAATTTTTGGGAAATGTTTCGTGCTCGTCTTAGAAACATGTTTTTGTATGTCGTGAGTATTGAATGCGCGGATGGCTGTAATGTTTTTGATTGGCTAAGCCTGAGAATTAGACTACAGCCTTTAATTTTTTCTCAACGTAGAATTTTTTACCCCAAGTCGGCTTGAAATACGCCTTCCAATACAACAGCTAAAGTAAAACTTGAGAGTCTTTTTGAAGTCGCCCGTGACTCCAGAATCGTAAACCACAACGCAGAGAGCTCGTTCCCTGTGGAATTCAAAGTTGTGCGCCCACGTGCTTTTAGCTGCATGCCTGCAAGGCTGTACTGTCATTGGTCAAGTGCGCTCCCAAGTAAGGGGTAGACCTTACTTTGAAGTGCACTTGGATTCTTTTGTTTTACGCATATCGCCAGGGCAACAAAGAAACCAAAAAGTACGGTCATTAAAACGTTCACACTCCAAGTACGCGAGCTACACTTGGGTGATTCCGTACAAACCAACAGCACGTGCCATTCAAAAGGACGTTTTTGATAAAAAAGAAAGAGCTTTTAGAAAATGAACTACTGCAAATTATTTAACTTTTTAATTACATTCAGCTGATATTAATTTTTACCTCTTTGGTACATTCTACAATGAGATTTAAACGTGTAAATAAATCAGATGAGTGCTTCTATTGAAACGTAAGTCCGGACTTAGAAAACGCTCTCAGAAAGGAGTTCACACTACAAGTACGTACCAAGTGCACTTCAAGTGCACTTCAAGTGCACTTAAGAGCCCTAGTGAGAACCGGCCTATTGTGTGTTCGTATACAAATGTACACCGTATGTAAATTGCCAAGAAGTTGAAGCATAGCACGTGCAGCTCGTGCTGAAAACAAAAGAAATTGGAAAAATCAGGCTTACATCAAGCACCACCCAAACCTGCACTTTAAAGAGCATTATGGTATTTTTCATAGTTTCTGGAGTGAGCAATTGGGCATTTAAAATTGTGAGCTTTTACCACAGAACACCCATCAAGTTTTCAGCCTTCAGCTTTTTGCACAGGAAACCCATGTATAAGTAATATTCAAAAACTATAATAACGACAAAACCACAGCGACAAACCAATGAAGAGTGCCGGATGAAGAGTATCGTAATCTTGAAATAGCATAGGTAAAAACGGCAAAGAGAAGGAGATTGAGAAGGAGAAGAAAGAGAAAGAGAGAAAAAAGAGAAAGAGAGAAAGAGAATTCCAACTCCATTCCTATGACACCAAACACCGTGACCTATTGCGCTTGCCTTTAGCTAAAACTGCCAAATACCAGGGCAGTTTTAGACTCAATGGCGCGCGGGCATTCAATGCCTTGCCCCCTAAAATACGAAATGCAATCGACCTCAAGGAATTTAAGATCTTGGCGAAACTCCATCCTAAGCGCTCCATGTTAATACCTTAGCTTTGTGTATACTGTCGAACCTCCGGTTGCGACCACCTCTCGTAAGCGACCACCTCTCCTCAGCGACCAGTTTTCCAAAATACCAAAAGTTTCCAAGTCAAATCACTATATTTGGAACCTCTTGTAAGCGACCACCTCTCGTAAGCGACCGCGACCACTTTTAAAGCTAAAAGTTTGAAATTTTCTTTTGTTTTTAACCTCCCGTAAGCGACCACTTGAAGCTACTTGACAGATAATAGAGCGGAAATTGGATAATGAGGTGTTGTTTTCGCATTCCTCAAGACAAGTCCTGTTTTTCTCGTTCAAAACCTATGCCGAACTCAAATTCTCAAATTCTTCTACAAATGGTAGGAGCCCGAGCTGTAAACGATGTTTTTGACTGTTCGGCCTCAATTTGGTTAGATAATGGCCATAAAATGGCATTTGTAGCCTGAAAAGGGGTCTTTTTGGTGGAAATTTGGGTGTTAAAGGGTTAATGTACAGTTTTTTACGCTTGTTAACATGTAAATCACCAGTAATATAAAAGGGCTGTCAAATTTAAAGCTAGCAATCCAATCCTTATTAGTTCATGTTCAGTTCCCCTTAACGTTTAGACAACATTAAAGATTCAATTTGTAACTATCGTGAGATTTGTTCCATTCGCCTTATTAGGTAAATTAACAGAAGCGAACCATGAAACTCTGAATAAATATTTTGGAAATCTTAAATATTTTTGTGACTACTAAAAGTTATTACAGGGGTTTTGATGGGCATTGGCACATGGGATAAGTCTCTGCAGTTACCATATGCTAATAAGGCAAAATTTTGACCCAATATGGTCTGAACTCTCGTAAGCGACCACCTCCCGTAAGCGACCACCTAGGCTTGTCATTTTGGGTGGTCGCTTACGGGAGGTTCGACTGTATTTCATATTTATTCATTTCTATTTCAGTTCCGTAAATTTGAAAGTACCGTATTATCTAGTATTAGTTGTTTAAATTGTTAATTTAGTCAGGGCTCTGTTTAAACTAGTAGCTGTGTATGCTAAATCAGATGCTCTTGAATAAATATTCAACAAAATAAACAAATAAATAAAGAAGGAGCAGAGATCGAGACAGAAGTGAAATAAAAAACAAACAGTTGAATATATTTGCCCGATATTTCGGTTTGCAAAACAAACCTTCTACGAGGGTTACAAAACAAAAATGAATACAGAAATAAAATGACCGTTACATATAATACTTTTGAAATATGACATCAGAATAACATAAAATCATTGGTAAGAAAGAATTGAAGCTAATTGTCACTAATTAAGTTCATTACGTCTATTTATACTACGAGGATCAAGAGTCATCGCTTTATCTTTAAGATGGGCCTCGCGTGCCTTTATGACTGAGTCTCCCCGGGGGGGGGGGTACTCACATATATAAGCTATATAGGTACGTATGTGCCGCTGTGAAGGGTATGGTTTTCAGAATAGGGTATCATTTTCCGCGAAACTGATCAATTGCGTGAAGAATTTAGTCTAGACAAGGTTTACTGGCAAAAAAAGGCATTTAAAAATCGGTACGGCGGGCAGTACGGCATTTTTACTGACCCCCGTTAACTAATAACTGTGATAGTGAACGAGTTTCTGGAAAATAGCGAGTCTGGAATAGGTCTAGGATAGGGTAGGGTTTTTCGGTGTTTAGTCTAGAATAGGGTTGCAAAATGCAGCTAAAATGGTCTACAGTCGACTCCCGATAACTCGAACCCTCGCTAACTCGAACCTCGCGCTAACTCGAACCAAAATCGATTTCCCGTGGATTTCGTTCATACATTTACCGTAATTTTACCCTCGGTAACTCGAACCCTCGATAACTCGAACCTCCCGCTAACTCGAAGTAATTTCCATTTCCCTTCAGGTCATTTTCTATATAATTTCACTCTTGATAACTCTCGAACCACGTTTGTCAAGACGTGACAAGTCAAAAAATATAGTACTGTAGAACAAAACATTGAATTTATTTTTAAGCAGCCAAGTATTCTAGAGGTCAGTCCGTTTAGGGTAGTTCAGATTGCATTAATCTTTGCCGATAAACTCCTTCTTTAAAATGTCAATCCATTTTCTGTGTCCCTTGAAGTTCAGTGTGCATGGCACTTGCATCCCTTCCCCATCTCCACGGTTAACTGCCTTGCCAGTCACCACAACAGTACAGTCGTTCTTCTTATCGGCACGCAAAAAAATAGAAAATTGTCTTCGCAAAACGGCACGATGTTTTGCATTGTTTTTTTTTTATTGTTACGTTACGTTCTGCTTGCACAATACATGTGTCAAGAAACATCTGATTACGTATTCCATTACAAACAATTATAATTAGATTTACAGTATTTAAAAATGTACTACGTTGTAAGAATAAAAGTGCACGTGCCCGGGTGCATGTGGTCACGGTTTTCCACTTACTTTATGGTCATTTGTTCTCAACTCCCGATAACTCGACCTTTTTCGATTTCCCTTGAAGGTTCGAGTTATCGGGAGTCGACTGTAGTATAGGTTAAAGGTCTCAGAGTCCCAGCGGCACACCCCCACCCAAAAATTTGCAGAGTACTCCCCCCCCGGACTGAGTCGCGGTTGTTGCGGTGGATGAGTTCCAAGGTATTGAGGAGGATGTCGTTGATAGTTAATAGAGTGGCCAAGTTGGTTAAAATGAATTGAAACAGGAGTAGGATCGATAATAAGATGGTGGTGATTGAGGATGGAGCGGCGATGTTCCCCAAAGCGTCACTGTTTTGCGCATTTCTTACATTCAATTTAGGATCAGTTTTTGATCAGTAATACACTCTCTGAGAATACAGAATTTTTTTTTCTTGTTGGGCTTGAAGTCCTGTTATGCAGACTTAATTAAACTAACATTAAACAATCGAACACAGGGTCCAGAGGAGCTCTGTTTGATCGTACAACACGCTATTTTCTTCGAATCGTCGCCGTCTTGAAAGTTTAACTGATTGCGTTACACGAAATATAAAGGAGGATATTACCGTCTTCCCAGCGTGCTTTGGGTAAAATTCAGGTGAATGACTTCCGGTGGAACCGAAGAACGCACGTATTTTAGTCAAAGTTGTACATGGATTTCCTCGCATAAATGTCAAGGCATAGAAATAAAACAATACGTACCTTATTCCTCTATTAATAATGTATCAGGAAATGTTTTTCTTAAAGTGGAGTGGACCCGTTAAAAAAAAAATTATTGTGGTATAGTTTGACTGTTGTCGTCCATGTCTGTTTGTAGTCATCGGTAATGCATATTTTAAATTGGTTGGATCGATTCAAAAAAGGCGAGTCAAAAGCCAAATAATACCCAATTCCAGTCATTAAAGGTATAAACTTTCTCCAAAACCTAATTGACTCCAATTGACTCCACGATTTCATCCTAAATTTTGAAGTTGAAAGTGATCTATTTCGGCGGCTGTTTGTTTTTATCGGCGTTGAATTGAAAGTGACTACATCCGGCAAGCTTCAAATGGCGCGTCGTTTGTGAGATGATTCATTTGCATTTGTGGACCGATTCGAGTTTTATTTTGGTCACAGCAAAATGTAAAATGAAATGAAGCTGAATAATTAGTGCTTGTACCATAGAAAAGTCAGAAAATAACGAGAAAAGCGAAGATCGATTTTGAACTAAAAATAACATAACCGTAAACAAGCACAGCAGGACAGTCGTGTTCTGAGTGGTTGAGCTGAGTAGCTGTTGTTTCATATTTTCAGTTAGTGGGAAATATTTCACCGGCTCTGTTCACCAGTGTTAGGTTTAATAAGTCAAAGCAAGCAAATATACGGATATTTCTTCTAATATAAGCCGGCATTCTTTTGAAATGGCGAAACGGTTTATTGATTCCATGAATCTGTGAAGAGATTTCAAGCGTCTATCACGCGACGCTTATCGTGAGTTTCTGTCCGTCTGGGAAGTTAAGCGGCCTTAAAGCAAACTGTAAACATAACCCGAAATGGAAAATATTCTGTAAAGGTGAATAGAATAAATAGGTTAACGTAGATTTCTTTTGAAAGGTTTCCGCTACGACCAACTGACCTCCAACCTCAACGGCGTCTGTGTAAAATGAGCTGCTTGCGGGTCGCCGCCGTTTGATAATATAGTTTGTTTGCAGTGCATGCCGCGGGCCAAATTACTAACAACCTCGTTCCCAGGGCCTCTCTCTCTTCAACTACGTCATCGACGTAGCTGAAAAGAGAGATGCCCTGGGAACGAGGTTGAATTACTAAGGAATGGGGTTAGTTTCTAGAGAAACTGTGGTGCTGCGTCGGTGGGGGCGAAGCACAAGAATTTGGTTTTATCGACTGAGTCGATAAGGTAAATTAGCCACCGTAAAAAGATTCGAGAATGCTGACGTTTCGAGAAAGCTGACGTTTCGAGCGCTCCGACGAAGGGCTAGCGCTCGAAACGTCAGCTTTCTCGAATCTTTTTACGGTGGCTAATTTACCTTATCGACTCAGTCGATAAAACCAAATTCTTGAATTACTAAGGGCTAAGGGCGAAGCTTTCCGAACAAGGCACGAACTGCCGACAACGAGGCACGAAGTGCCGAGAGAAAAGAAAGGACTTTCCGTATTCTTTACTGTACACCGATTTCGCAGCTTCCGAGCCCGTAGTAATTTGGCCCGCGGTATAATACAATACTTTATTTTCACATTTCCATGACATTTTTTGTTACAAGAAAATATATATCTAGCTAAACTAAAAGTACTAAAACAATAGGACGAATAAATGAATATAAATACCGTTTGAGGAAATGCCTAGCGTCTAAGTAAACCATACAGTTTTCTTGTTACATATTTTATGTAACGCAATCAGTTTAACTTTCAAGACGGCGACGATCAAGATTGGTTTGCGTACCACACATTTCCCTTCCTCCCCGAATAAATCATCACTGCCCTTCTTCCTCCCTTCTCAATGTTGGTTTTACATTTAGTGATCACAGAGGTGTAAAATTCAACATTGGGATGGAAGGACGCCAACTGTTCTAATTCAGCGTGAGGTGTCCCAACCAAATGTAACTAAATGCCATGCACGCCAGCCATGCCTCAAAGCCATGCCATGCCTCATGCCATGCCACCCGCCAGCCTGGTTCCCAGTCTTCTCTCCTCTCCTTCGAATTTTGATTGCGGACGCGTGCAAACCTTGTGACCAGCATCCGGCATCGTGACTGTCAACATTCGTTTGAACATGGCGGCCGGCGTAGCAGAAAACTACTGCTTGATTATTTTTGTTGTCTTATTTTTGGGTGCAAAGTCGCTCGACAATGGTCTCGCGAGGACTCCACCAAGTAAGCTCTTGAAAATTCGTAGCACTTTGAATTTCGTTCCTAGATTTACATGAATTCCCCTCACAGAAAATTATGTTAGCTTAACTTATTTTCTTACATACACACAAAGGCAATGATGCGCAATGTGAACGTATGTTGACATCATGTACCAGTATGTAGTTTACAAGTAGCTTTTAAGTTATCAGTTTGATGACATAACAGCAAATTCTGTAGGTGCTGGGTTTTTTAAGAGAAGTGAAGTGAAGGGCCGATGTTGGTTCAGATAATTTTTGTTGATCATTGCTTTCTTCAAACTAATATTCATGAAAGCTCAGTCCATGTTATTTTTGGGTCTACTGCGCTTGCTGACGTTGACATGATGAAATTGTAATGGTGTGAAAATTCAAATGAAACCAGTCTTTGGTAGTACCAATTTTGTTTTTCAATATTTTACAAAATTTGGGATTTTTCTTGGTTTTCATTTTTGGCACTCTTGGAGTTACAGGGCTTGAAAAAAAAACTGAACTTTAAGCTTGTCTTTCGGGCAAGAAAGTCTTACAGCCATGCTCCGTCACGCGTGACCACAGGTGAACCAAGCACAATATGCGAGTACGCGGGAAACTGGGTACTAGAATGGAGCTTTGTTTAGCTTTGTTTTGCTTTGCAACATTTGCACGAAATTTATAACTTTTGTCTTAAAAAGTACAAATGAAGTTTGAAATAAAGTGTTAACATGTGACCTGGTGTCTTTGTTTGTTCATTGGGTCCCTCCATGGCTCGTATTTGAATATTTTCTTCCATGCGCTACATCATGTATATTTATACATGATGTAGCGCATGGAAGAAAATATTCAAATACGAGCCATGGAGGGACCCAATGAACAAACAAAGACACCAGGTTACATGTTAACACTTTATTTCAAACTTCATTTGTACTTTTTAAGACAAAAGTTATAAATTTCGTGCAGAAATTTTCGCAAATGTTGCAAAGCAAAACAAAGCTAAACAAAGCTCCATTCTAGTACCCAGTTTCCCGCGTACTCGCATATTGTGCTTGGTTCACCTGTGGCGTGACCAGTATTTTTGAAAATTTGAATGGAGTTTTCAAGTTTACACATCGGTTTCGTAAATTCATTCCGAGATTCGGAATTCCCGTGAGAATTTTACCTCATTTTCGGAAACAAAGAACAACAAAATATCATTTTATTTGAAATGTTACATATCAGAACAATGTTAGGCTTTTTATGCATGTAGCAAAGTTATTTTTCCATTAACTCGTGGCTTTCAAAGTGTTTTCCAGAGAGATTCATTCAAATCTCGAACGTTACAAAGAAATATTCAAATGTTCATTTCAGTCTTGTGGATTACTGGTCATGCGTGACAGAGCATGGCTGTAAGTTTTGCTTGCCCGGTCAAGTTGTTATAAATATCATATTGTTATTAAACTTCATATAGTTCACAGTGGTGGCTTGTCTGTATCCTTGCTCGCAAATGAGTGGGGAAAGTGACTTGCCCAACACAGAAATGTACTTGTCCTGGATGACCGGACAGGACTTTTTTCAAGCCCCCAGTTAAAGGTTTAAATATGTTGTTGTTGTTTTTCCAGTGGGGTGGATGGCCTGGGTAAAGTTTCGATGTTACATCAGGTATGTTAGCATCATTACATGTATGTCCATCATAAACGTAAATAACTTTAGTTACTATTATTGTTATGATCATGTCCTTATGATAATGTGTATAAAATAAATAATCATATAAGCCATGGTAGAAAGAATTAAAGAGCATGTGATCATTGTGGTTATACTGCAACTGAAGAGGTTGCAATAAGAGCCTGAAAAAAACATTTTCAGGTCCCTATGGGATGCCAGTGCAAATGCTCTACCACTGAGCTACAAGGCCAGATGGGAACTTCAGAGTTCAAAATAAAATCACAGCTTTTAGCCTGAAATTGTAGGCTTTTTTTGTTAAGGCTCATTTTTTCCCGGCTGTTAATAATGAATGAGCATGTACCCTTAATATATAGTCAACAACATGATTTATTACAGTACTTAAAGGAATTAAACATTGAATGCACAGGAAACAATATGATCGTATTTGAAGGATCAATCGTGAGATATTCGTTTGTCTTTTTCCAGCTTTCGAGTGTAGATGCCTTCACCGAAATTGCTGATTCATGTGTGACAGAAAATTAATGGCACATTTATTTCTATGAATCACTTTTTTTCACTTTCCGCGATTTCCATGCGTGTACTGCTACACTTATCAACGGGAATCTACCAAGGACCCGTTGCCTAGCATGTGACCAAAATCTTTCTGAATTGAAATTTCACTGTCCTCCTTGAGAAACCTTGAAATTATAATCTGATTTTTAAAAGATTTCGTACATATCACATGCTTTGAACTGCTAATTATAATAATGTCAGCATCAGAATCTTCATTTCAACTTACGTGTTTCGTTGCGACAATAATCCCTTCCAAACAAAGCATCATGAACAGCTCTCTTTTTAGGTGTTTGTTCAAACGTGAAATATGCAACTGTGTCTAGACAAACTGTTGCACTTCACTCACAAACATGGGAAATCTATTCTGTCAAGCAATATGAATACAAAACTGACTTTAATTTGAACGAGTGAAAAAAATAAATGCAAAATAAATCTTAATTACACGTGCAGAAACATAAAGGCCCAAAAAGGTCGTAACGCAACGGTTTGTCTAGACAAACTTGCATGTTTCACGCTTGAACAAACGCATAAAAGAGTTAGTTGTTCACGTTGAACAAGAATTCTCCATTTCAACTTTTGCAGCATGCTTGAAATTTCCAATTTCTAACTCTTTCTACTCATTTTAAAACATTTCCAAAAAGCTTTTAAAGCGTTTCTTGACTGTTTTATTGTCTGATATGAAATGTTTACTAGAACATTACAGCGACTTTGAATTCGCAGTTGGCCGATCAAAGCATGACATTTTCTGTTTCTTCGGTGAAAAGTCGCTGGCAAGTGTGGTCAAAGTGCTGGCTGCCGGCTGCTATTTTGAACCCTGAACTTGGTCAATTGTGAGTTCTACAATGTAGTTTACCTGTAAAATGATGAATACCATAATGTGTACTATTAATATGAAAATAAATTCATATGAACTGTGGTAGAATTAAAAGAGAATGCGATCATTGCAGTTCATACAGGTGTATGAATTTATTTCACATGTATTAAATTTTATTTTCATACACACATTTATCATATTCATCATTTCACAGGTAAAAAAACATGTAGAGCTTCCATCTGGCCTTGTAGCTCAGTGGTATACTGTAAGAGCATTTTTCACTGGAATCATAAAGGTCATAAATTATCACATCTATAGGCCTGAAACAAAAGAAATTCTCAGGCTCTAATTACAACCCGGGGGGGGGGGGGGGGGGGGGGGGGGGGGGGAGGTACTCCCATATATGAGCCATATAGGTATGTGCTGCTGTGAAGGGTATGGTTTTCAGGCAGTTTAGTCTGGGATAGGGTATAGTAATCAGAGATTTTTGGTCTAGAATAGGGTATCACTTTCCGCGAAACTGATCAGTTACGTGACAAATTTAGTCTAGACAAGGTTTACTGGCAAATGGCATTTAAAAATCAGTACGGCGGGCCGTATGGCATTTTTACTGATCCCTGTTAACTAATACACTGTACCTGTGATAGTGAACGAGTTTCTGGAAAATAGCGAGTCTGGAATAGGTCTAGGATAGGATAGGGTTTTTCAGTGTTTAGTCTAGAATAGGGTTGCAAAATGCAGCTAAAATGGTCTAGTATAGGTTAAGGGTCTCAGAGTCCCAGTGGCACACCCCTACCCAAAAATTTGCAGAGTACCCCCCCCCCCCCCCCCCCGGGATTACAACTCCTCCAGTTGCTGTAGAACTGCACCTTTCACATTATTTTTAATTCTTGTCATTATTCTCACTAATTTTTACATGTAAACTACTCAGTTTTGCAAAATTGTGGCAGAGACAAAAGAACATCCAGTTTGACTAGTTCGCTCCGACAAAGGGCTAGCACTCGAAACCTCAGCTTTCTCGAATCTTTTTACGGTGGCTAATTTACCTTATCGACTCAGTCGATAAAACCAAACTCTTGTGCTTCACCCCCACCGACGCAGCACCACAGTTTCTCTAGAAACTAACCCCATTCATTTGTACCTCTCTTTATTTTAGCGAAGATCTTGTGAAGCAAACAGTAGATCACATGGTTGCTAATGGTTATAAAGATGCTGGTTATGAGTATGTTTCCATTGACGTGAGTCTTATTTTCATTTCCATTCTATTTTTTTCTCAAAATCTCCAAACCATAAATAATTAGATACATTTTACATACGTGTATAGGAATAATAATATACATGAAAAAATTACTCGATTCTGATTGGCTAAGAGCAGTGCAGTTCAAGTGTAACACCAGTGCAAAACGTGTAACACCGGTGCAAAAAGTGTAACACCAGTGCAAATCACAAATCGAAAAAAAAAATTTTTTCTTCTTTTTTTTTGCCAAAAAAAAAGAAAAAAAATTCCCAAAAAAAATTTTTGCAAAAAAAAAAAAATTCCAAACAAAAATGGATGCAAATTTTTTCATGTATAATTATTAATAAGTAATCATACAGTTTTCTCGTTCAATTTGGGATTAATTTGCACTTGTGAGTTTTTCAAAAAGCTCATTACAAATTGCACTCATGCAAATTAATCCCAAATTGAACTCAAAACCGTATGATTACCTATACTAATTATAAGTTATAATATTTATTATTATTATTGTGATGCACATCACTGTGAGCACCCAACAAACTTTTTCACAAGTTAGCCAATCAGAGAGCACAAATTCAATTGACGGGCACACACTTCCTCGCAAAGTTGAGCATGATGGAATGTTAATTGTCTCTTTCGTTTTTATCACAGGAGTGTAATTATAAATAGTTACCAAATACAAAGATTTTATTCACTTCATTGCTTCACACATATCCACAGTTGTAAATTCAAAATGATTAATATAAGAATTAGCTGGTGATATCGTGGAAACTTGTAAAAAAGTTTGTTGGGTACTCATGGTAAGGTGTGTGCACTCTAAAGGGTTAATACAAAGTAACTGGAAAATATATGTTTATTTGTTCTGGAGAGGAGAGGGACATATAAAGTGTGACTTATTGTATGCCAGGCCTTTAACTAAATTAATAAATACAATAATTAAAAGAAAGTATATCCTGATTATTGTTGTTGTTCTAAGTTAATCCACATGATCAATGTGAAATACATGTCTTGTACTAAGATATACATTTAATTCCATCTCGTTGTATGGAGATTTTTGCTTTCTTCTGTCTTCTCAAATGAAATCAGAAGACACTCATTTTTCTGGAACTTCAATAATGCATATGACAGTGTCTTTTTGCTGACCACAACAAAGCTATAATCAGGGATTCTGACAGGATGCGCGGGTGCGGGACCGCACAATTCGGTCAAACCCGCACAATTCCGCACAATTCCTAAAAATCCGCACAATCCCTCACAATACTGAAATATTTGATTAAAATGTTAATTAAATCAGGTAATTCTTTTGATTACCAAGATTTCGAGAAACGTTTTAGGCTACTTTCGGCCCATTTTCCTTCCAAACAATCGAGAAAACCCTCGCTTTCCTTGAACAGCTCGAGAGGATCGATATAAAAACAACAAGGCGTTCTCTATGCCGTCCTGGGAACTAGTCTCAGTTTTACTTCTTTCCGACTTCCTACAGATTTTTTCGCGTAGCTTTTTAATTGTCGTTTTTCAGACATTATGTCGTTTTTCTTAGCAGACTGTTGATATTTTTTCGAGCGCTTTCGCTTCCTCTTTCAGTTTAATATGTCGGGGACCGAAGTAGAAACACCGAAGAAATGTACCCGGTCACGCCGAAATGAATGTCACTCTGTCTGAATTATTTTCGCAAAGAACTTATCAAGTTTGCGAAAATCGACAAACAAACTATTAAAGCGCTGGAACTTCGGATTGATAGGAGAAAATTATTAAGTTCTGATCAGAATACTGGATTTGATTTTTTCAATCAAGTGAAAGACGTTTTCTTTCAGGAAAATGCAAAACAACCATGCTATCAAATTACATTTAGCACGCAATTTGCATACATCTCGAGGTTGTGTTTTTGCGGCAAACTTTCGAAGAAATTGTGTGAACCTTTAATGGAAATTATTCAAACTACATAAAATGTACGAATTTTTCATAAAGGAACTCGCAACAGATCGGAAACATTTCATTTAAATGTGGTATTTCGGTTTTACCCGATCGAGTTCATCGTGTCACGCAAAGTGATTTTGTTGAGACAAATAAACTTTGGTGAAGAAAAACAGCCGCAAACTGGCGATTGCTGGGTACATTTACAATGTAAATCCCCAAAGTAAAACATATATTTGTATTTTTCATTTATGCAGAATTTCCTCCCTTACATGTTTTTCTGGCCTGGCTAGAACACTGGTGATTGAATATTTGGTTGGTCACAGGATTGCGCAATCCCGCACAATTTCCCGCACAATCGACGTTATTTCCCGCACAATTTGCCTCAAAACTCCCGCACAATTTTAGTTTTTTCCCCGCGACCTGTCAGAATCCCTGTATAATCAAATATATAATGTACTACACTAACTATAACATGGCAATTTGAAACTTTTCTGTGATTTGCGAATAAGCCCTATTGTATGTATTATTTTTAATAATGATTTTAACTTTTTATAAGATTGTTTTAGTCTGGGTGAAAAGAAAAACTGTACATTTGGTGTCTGTATTTAAAAGTGTCCCTATTTACAGGATTAATATTTTTCAAAGAGAGAAAATCTATTCATTTGCTTCACACTGGGACTAACAACAAGGTCTCTGTTAAATGGGTGTCCAAGCAGCATTGGACTATTAATAGCTCATGAATTTACAGTCCCTGGTTCTAATTATTTTGTAATTTGCCAATTATCTGTCAATGTTTTAGGATTGCTGGATGGCACACAATCGCACATCATGGGGGGAACTTCAACCAGATCCAACAAGGTTTCCTAATGGAATGAATGCTCTAGCTGACTATGTGAGTACTGGTTGCATTTGCATGTACAAAATTGGGAATGTTTTCTTGTGCTAAGCTTTATGCTGCCTAATTATTAAATTGATGCCTGGCTGAATTTAAAAGGGTGAGTTTCTAAAGAAACCGCAATGCTGCAGTGGGGGGTGCATGGGGAGAGGATCGAGTGAAACACTTGAAGGCAAATTGGCTGCTGTAAAGAGATTCAAACAGATTTTGAGCGCTTGAGCCCTTTCACTCCGACAAAGGGCTAGCATTTGAAATGTCAGCTTTTGAATTTTTTTATGCCGGCCAATTTACCTTTAGTTGATTGACTCATTAGTTGATGAAAGCAAATTTTTTGAGTTTTTAAATGGCTGTTAGATCTACTTTTCAAGTACCATTTCCTTCTTGCTGTCGATCTGTAATGTATAGAAATGTAATTACAGTGGAGTCCTGTCATCTTGAACCTTCTGAGGAATAACAAAAAGGTTTGAGATGAGGGGGTTCAAGTTGGTGTCAAGCTAAGTTTAATTCTCTTTCTTCTGCTGAAAATCCTGAGAGAAGAACTTTTGAAACATGATAACTGATTGAGCACATGCTACTTAAAGCAGTACGAAGTGAGATATTTTAAAGTGAATGATTGGAGTATATGACAGATTTTCTTTTATTTGCTTGATGGAATCTACATGTTCTAATAAGAAAATTAAAAAAGTTTTTCGATATTGATTTTTCTTTTCTGTGTTTTAGCCGTCTAAAAACATGAAATTTCACTTCAGGTGGGGTACAATACCAGGCAAAAAGAAACACTGGGGATAGTCTGCTGTGACGTCAATACCAGAATGCCATTTTCACAGTTTCGTATTTTTGGTATGCCCCAAGGAAGAAACATGGTTTTTTTAAGGTGTGTTGTCTATGGTTACGTTGTAGCAACACACACCAAAAAAACAAAACAAAAAAAAACGGAGGAACCAAGAAAACACGAAACTTAAGCATTCTGGTGTTGACGTCACAGCCGTCTATCCCCAGTCTTTCTTCTTGCGCAGTATTGTATCCCACTCATGGACGTGAAATTTCACGTTTCTAGAAAGCTAAAACACGGAGAAGAAAAATTGATATAATTAAAACTTTTTTTGACTTTCTTATTAGAACATCATGTACTGTAGATTCGATCAAGCAAATAAAAAAAAGTCTGTCATATACACTTTAAGGAAAAAGTACTTTATTTTTTATATTGTTAAACTTACAGTGATATACTGATGCAAGTCCACAGGATGCGGCCTCAAGTTCGAGCCTACATGTAGCTAGAAAACTGAAATTACATTGTATAAGATGTTCAAAATTTTCAATGACTGTGACAGTTTTTCACACCAGTTGTTATTTTCTAGATACATTCCAAAGGCCTCAAGTTTGGAATTTATGCAGGTATGTTAAGATGATAATTGTTACATACTGTATTTACTACACAAACGCCATGTTGGATCTCTAATATACAACTCAACCATGTGGTTTGTTTTCATTGGCTAACATCCAAGAAAGTCGATAACTGCACATTATGGCCAGCGGTATTGCCATACATGTACATACATTGTAGCAATCGGTGTTACCTCTGCATGGTTTTTGCATATATTAGTATTTTTTCAACATGTAGACCTAAACTTTTAAAACAACTGTATGCCGCTTATAGTTTAGATGTATTCATAAAGTCTTCAAGTCTGCAAAGTTTGAAAGCTGTTGACAGCTGATTCATTTCAGAACTTTCTCTTTTGTCTGCATTCTACATATTTGTGCAGTGCTTTTGAAACAACACATTTGCCATGCCTGCTTGCTACGCTTCACTGCTGCCAATGCGATCATGAAAATTCTTTTGATCTACAGTCACTGTGGCAATTAACATATTTTTAAGGCTGCGGCCACGCATGTGTAACACGTTTAAAGACTAATTAAATGTGGGTTTGTGTTGAAGGAATGGCAAACTTGTTGATTCAAAAGTGCACAAATATGTAGAATGTAGACAAAAGAGAAGGTCCTGAAATACACCAGCTGTCAACAAAGAATACGGCAATGAAACTTTAGAAGACGAATGAAAAAGACCCCTTAATACTTTTAATTTTATTTCTCGCCCTTAAAATGATTCAATGCACTTAAAATTTACAGAGAGAGTGCATTACTAAAAAACTTTACATCAAAAGATTTTTAAAAAATTTCATCGACTAGTTTTTAAATAAATGCTTCCCTAACAAACATTTTACTTCTGTGAGTAGAATGAGCAAATTTAAGACTTTGCTTTTGATCACATCAACTGAAATCTACCTGTAGTAAAGCAAACAGGATAAAACCTTCAAGGAATGTAGTTTTATGGTACATGAATAATACATGGTGAAAATATTGTTTCAATTTTTCAGGCAAACGCTGGCATCGACGAATTAACAGAAAGCAATGCAAATCTTTTGTTGGAAAATATTCAACCCAATTTTATTTGAAAATGCTCCCATAGAATGTTTTCAAACTTGCAGTCTTGAAGACTTACATGTAGACTAAAAGCGGCATACAGTTGCCTTTAAAAGTTTAGGTCTAGATGTTGAGAAAATTACTAAATATGCAAAAACCATGACGGCATCAGATTGTTGTTATGGTAACACCGATGTCAATCAAATTTACCTTTTTGGAAAGTTCATTTCATTTCTAGTACATGTGTGAAGCAGCTTGCGTGACTGAGCTCAGACAGTGAAGTATCAGTCGTTCAAAGTTGGGACGTTGTGTCGCCAAAAACCCAGTCGAGCCACCTTAAGTTGTAAAATGGTCAAGATCAAGAGGTTAATTTAATGATTTTTTTTATGTTGTTTTGCAGCAGTTCAGTTTTACATGTTATTATCCGTCTCTATTTCATTTTTATCCAGATATTGGGACTAAAACATGTGCCGGCTTTCCAGGAACTGCAGGACACTTTCAACAAGACATGGATGTGGGTCAAGCCTGTATTAAGCAGAGTGACACCCTTTATTAAGTGGACACTCTTTTGTTGTTGTTTTTTTGTTTGTTTGTTAATGGTCATGATGTCTCTAGGCTTATGATCAGGTGCAAGAGACTGTGGGCAACCAGTACATTCTTGAGGCAACCAAAACAACAAAAATATTAAATGTGGTTGCAGCCCCAAGTACAACTAGATACAATTTAAAAATTCCAAACCATGAATTGACAAAAAGCACAATCTATGAAAGTATATGTTCACAATTGATGTCAGTTTTTTTTTCTTTGTTATTTTAATCAGACATTTGCCAGCTGGGGAGTGGATTATCTTAAGTTAGATGGATGTAATTCTATTGAGGCTCAATTTGATGAACTGTATCCACAAGTAACAGTCGCATTAAACAAGACTGGTCGTCCCATTGTGTTTTCTTGTGCATGGCCAGCGGACCAGACTTATAAGCATATAAAGGTATTGAATAAATAAAATAATTTATTATATAAAAACATTTTGAACAAAGAAAGTCATAAGGGGGCTAGTATGATAAAAAAAATTATTTTTAGTAATTTGACCCCATACCATGGGCATATATTACATGTAACTGAAGGAATAGCCTTTGATCATGCAGAATTTAGAACTTGACCAGATTTTCATTTAAAATGTCAACTTGGTCATCATTAACAGGCTTTTTATATAAAAAAATGTAGAGTATCTGCTTTTTAGTCATTATAAAAGTCCTTCTTTGAAGTACATGTATGAGTTTTAAAACAAGATTGTGTGGTTCCAAAAATACTTTCCATGGAAGGCTTGGGGTATGGATAATTGTTTGAAATGACACATTGTTAACAGGTTCTCTTATAATTGCAGCCAAATTACACTCGAGTTGCTGAATACTGTAACTTATGGCGTGCATGGTGGGATATGGATGTAAGTACAAAATTAATGAAGACCCAGAACTTTTTTTCATCACTAATTTTTAAATTTCTCTTAAATGTGATTTATTTTCCTTTTAACAATTATGCTGTAAAAATTGGATCTTTACATCACTCTTTCTTGGGTTTTTAAAACCCTTTGACTCCCAGAGTCAATTATGGAGACATGTCATGATTGTAGTTCTAACTTTTGAGTCTGTGGATGAAATCCTATGGTGTGACCATTCAAATGAAACCTCTTCAGCAGTTCTTTATCATGGTACCATTTGTTTTTCAATATTTTACAAAATGAAATTTGGGATTTTTCTTGAATTTTGACTTTTGGCACTCTTGGGAGTGAAAGGGTTAATATTCCAATATTCCAACACACTGTTGGTGACTGGCACTAGTTATACAGGATTAAAGTTAAGGTCTTTCATCGAAATTTCTGCCATGTTTGCACACATTAAAAAATCCTAAATTCAGAATATGTAAGGCTACCCCCTCCCCCCCCCCCCAACCCCTTTTACATTTGTCATGACTACTCTTGTAAAAGGAGGAATGGCTTACCCTAACACACGTGGCTGATTAATAATGCCATCTGCTAACAACTACCAGTGTCTAATGTGGTCTCACTAGCAGGTAATTGTAGCATCTGTCATTATGAAAGGCCTGTCTCTAATGATGCAAGAAAGTGGGTGCAACAATGAAAGATCCAGACAGACATATTTTCATCTTTGCATCCATGAAACAAGCAGTTGGAAAGGATGCCAAGAAAATAATCTGAGGCTGATAAAAAGAAGTTCAAACACTTACTAATCTCTGAAAATGAATATTGGCACACAAATGGCACTATTGCAATGTTATTATTAGTAATGTCTCTTAATTTAATGTTTTTGTTTTTGTTTTACATGCTGCAGACTAACTTTGGAAGAGTTGAGTACATAATAGACTGGTTTGGTCAAAACCAAGATGACATCATCCCAGCCGTTGGGGCTGGGCATTGGAATGACCCAGATCAGGTACTCAGGACTGAAACTATGTTATGAGGATTTTCTGTTGTTGTTTTATTTGGCATTAGTACCCTAACTTGCGCAATGTTAAATGCTCAAGAAATATGTTCCAGTTTAAAATGATTTTATAAGGTTTAAATGATTTCAAAGCAGTTTCATTTTTACTATAATTATCTTTGATTATGGTAATAAATCTGTAACAAAAGAGACTATAAACTGTAGTTTGAAATCATTTTGACCTAAAATTCATTTTAAGCTATAATTCATTTTCAGCTATAATTATAAAATTAATAATATCGTAATAATATTTAATATGTATAATACCCAGGTTCCAAATGTAAATTCTCACCTACAAGGCCTAGGACAAAGATTTCAAGTGAATTCTCAATAGGAGAGCAAACAATTATCCTTCAGTAGTAAGATACATGTAAAATGGCAGAACTTGAAACATTGGCCCAACTTATTTGATTAAGTTGCAATTCATTTCCATCCGGGTCATCCGTAGCCAATAGCGATGCGCAGATTTGTTGTCATTCTCACTGGGTAGCCTCCATATTAAATCAATATATGTTTTCATATTTTTTTCTTCCAACAGCTTGTTGTTGGAGATCCAGGATTGACAGAAAATGAATCCAAAGTTCAATTTGCTATTTGGGCCATTATGGCTGCAGTAAGTTCAGGATTTTGGATCAGTTATGTTGCATTTATTTATTAATAATGTTTTATTAAAATAAACAGTTGGATAGCTGAGAGCAGCAATAACTAAAATCAGCCAATCAGAATTCTTATTTCCAAGTACATGTATTGTCAACCTCGTTCCCAGGGTCTCTCTTCTTCCCGCCCCCTGGAGCGAGAGAGAGAGAGAGAGAGACCCTGGTTGGGGCTGGTCACGTGTCTCCAGAATAAACTTTAGCCTGAGGGAGGAGTCCGTTGTTTCTCAATTTTTTGTCGCGTTTCTTTTGTCAACTTCAATTCGAGGCTGTCACCTTCCTAGCTTCGAAGCTTTGGAGCAAGTCGACCGACATGTTTTTTAGCAGTCTTCAATTCGCTATAAACAATAACAGCCAATCAAACATTAATTTCAAAGCGAAGCATGTCAAGTGCTTGGAGGCAATCTATTTAGGCAGAGATGTTGTGGCTGTCTTAACTACAGGATGCGGGAAATCGATGATTTTTCATCGCCTCCCGTCGCTGTTTATATAAGAAAAACACATCAACGAGAAACACATCAACTTAAACGCAGAATAAATTCTGAGGAGCTATAAACAATTGCAAGATGCCACTATTCCGATATAGACCGCATAAGACGTAGATCTTAGAATCTTTTAGTCGTGATGAAGAAACACTATATCGCAAGTTATGCTAACCGCAGACTTGCGCTCGCATATTTAAACCACGGACTAAGAAATGAATTGATCCTAAGCAGTACTGATCTTGCAACTCTTTCAAATTGGGCCAAAAAAAAAAAAACATTGTTATGCCAACGAGCTAGCAAACAGCGACGGCGTAACTAAATATTCTAAACGGCTCTGGAAAGCGTAAATTCTTCCTGTCAGTATCACAGCTAGAGATTTTTTCCTAAGATCAAGGAAACGACAACATTTTATAGACCAACAGGCCTGTTATATCTTTATTTTGATCTGAAAGGAAAAATCTCTCAGGCACGTACTTGGGGTAGACTTATTCTAAAGCTGAGCTAACATGCTTTTAGCGACGAGCAGGATTTGTGCTAGGCCTGCCACCTTTTATAACAACTTATGTAATTGTCACTCGATCAGTTCAGTGTCGCGACTTGCGACATCATTCAAACGACAAAATAACAAGAGAAAGCTAATAGGTTCTGTAGACCACTAACAACACAGAGTCACTGATGAAAATGTCATTTGTTAAGATTTTCTTTACCTCTTTTCCTGTCGAAGGCTGCAGTTGATTTGAAAACTTAAACATGAGTCCACGGCGGCTGTTTCTCTTTTCCTGCGCCTTCGAACTCTTCAAATTTCGAGGTGCGGACGGCGACACCTCGATCCACCTTTTCACCCTTTGGAATGAATTTTCAGTCTGGGTAATCATGGTCTCGAAAACATTAAAATTATTTAATTTCCTTTCACCTGGCCTGTACAATAGATGTGGCAATAAATCGCTGCATTTCAGCGGGCTGCCGTAAATGTTCTCGGCTGTAGCGAGCAGTACGCGATTCCCTTTGCTGAAGAGATTTTTCCAGTGGGAAACTTCCCCAACCGATTTACATAGCCTACAGCAAGTTGAATTTTTGCTACCATAGGATTTATAGATTTTTTCGGCATTTGCGATAGACAACCATTTGACATTGCACTGTGATCAAACGCACCTTTGACCCGAATGAGTTTGTTTTGACCAGATCGGGGCAAGTACGTGAGGTATAGCAAAACTTTCCTTTTCCCCCTGGACTCAGTATATATAGACAAATTTCACACCAAGAGCCCCTCCCTCGAATTGTTTATTTGTAATCTCCCAGATTTCGGGAGACATGTGACCAGCCCCAACCAGGGTCTCTCTCTCTCTCTCTCGCTCCAGGGGGCGGGAAGAAGAGAGACCCTGGGAACGAGATTGATGTATTGTCAGACTGGGTGTCTTTCCTTCTGGGGATCATGGGACTTAGTCATGTTATAATTCTTTTATTAACCAAGCTTGCTCAGAACATAGTTAATAGAACAAACTGGTTATGAAACTCAGTCAGTCCTTTGTTATATGTTTTTGTTCTCCATTTCTTTTGTTCGTTTGCCTTGACCCTGCACAAAATACAAAAGGTATTGAAATGCATAATATGAGCAACTGACCAATAGAAACATTTGGGCTCACACGTTAAACAAAACAATGTGCAGGGTCACGGTTCGTTCAACATAAAACAAAGCGCTTTGTACACTCTTTTTTAAATTTGTTGAGCTTCATAACCAGTTTGTTCTATTAACTGTGCTCAGAACCATGCTGGGAGAATATTGGCCCTCTGTAAGATTTTTTGTATGGATCTGGCTGTGCTTGGCCAGTACTATGCAAGACCTTCTGCCGCTATTCTCTTAGTACAGCCTTTGCGCTTGGTTAATAAGATATGCATACTTAACAAACACCTCTGTTATTTAATATTTTATTATTTTCATTAATTATATTTAGTTTTATTCTTCAAAAGTTTTATTATCATGACACTATTGCACATTTCATTGCAAGATGCACAACAACTACAACATATTTTACAATATTACTTTGCATTCCAGCCAATTTTGTTTCCAACAAATGTAAAATATAATCCCTTTATAATTAAATTCAAATTCTAGGGGTTCTTTGGCTTTTGGGAGAACAAACTACTAGGCAATGTTAAAAACAACCATTTTTAGTTGAGAATTGATTTACAGAGCATGCACCAATGTAAGGACCTTGATAATGCTCTTCCCAGAAAACAAAAACTTGAATTCATGATCTGACCTACTTGTGCATGCACACACAGCTAAAAAGTTTCTGTCCTGAGAAGAGAAACTTGTTACCTGGCTCAGAAAGATATTTTACCTTTATTTATTAATACCCTGTTGTTTAATTTAATCACGACCCAGTTTTTGAGCCCTGTCAACATCAAGAAGAACAGCTGCCTTCTGTATTCCATTGGGAACGAATTGTTGCTAATTTTTTTGTTTTCTGTTTTCTAGCCTCTACAGATGTCCAATGATCTTCGCAATTTCCCAGATTGGGGCAAAGACATCCTGCAGAACCAGTAAGAAATTAATGAGAAAGAATCTACCAAAGTTCGGACTGTGATTCTACATGGAATCCTTGTTACATGAACTATGAACGTAATATGTTCATACTTCATTATTCTTGCTGTCTAGAACGTCTATATACTTTGAGAGCCTTGTGCTTGGGTTGAGATATTAAACAAAGAGCACCAGTGGTGCTTTTCATCTGATTCTTTTATTTGATCCAGCTTAACCCTTCACGTCCAAGGTCAATAATGGAGACATGTAGACAAAATCCTATGATGCGACCTTTCAAATGAAACCTCTGCAGCCATACTTTTACATGGTTCGAATAATTTTGTTTTTCAATTTTTTTCACAAAATTAATTTTGCTATTTTTCTTGAATTTTGATGTTTTTTTTTGTTTGTAGAGAGGTGATCGCTGTGAACCAAGACAAACTCTGCAAAATGGGACGAAGAGTGTTAAAGGCAAGTAATTCTTTAGGCTTGCTTATAAATTACTGTATACTGTTGTTGTATTTGTGGTTAATGGCACTGAAAAATAAATGAATGAATGAATCGTTTGAAACAGAATGCGCACTTATACATTTTCGGGTACTTCTTCCTCTTGTGGAAACTACTGTTGGTTAGCTGTTGTGTTGTGGTGTGGGTATTGTTTAGTGTCTTTTTATTTTTTTGTTTTACATCATTTGGCGATCGTAACATCCACAACGCCAGAAAACTGCCAGATTTTCATATATATTAAATATCTTGACAAAAGGTTACATTTATTGTAAAAACGTTTTGTAGCACTAACACAATTAGAGACTGCCATGAATGTCCAAAAATAGATATTGTCTTTCTTTTTGACTTTCATATTTTTTAACATCCTATGCAAAAGTTGAGACTTACTTAAAGAAGCTTTTAAGTGAGCAAAAGCCAACTGAGCTACTTGGAGACTAATGACGAGCTGGATCATTTACCAGGTTCATATCTGTCACAAGTCCTGCATTATAGGTCTAGGATCATTCAGTTATGTTGAAAATGTACTGTATACTGTTAGGATCAGTAATGTCAAAAGCATCATGTAAGGTGATAGAGAAAGAGATGGTAAATCTGAAGTTCAGCACAGTCATGGCCACAAGTCCCAAGTAGCTAAGTGAGTGAGAACATCCAACAAGTTTTCGGAAGATCATAGGCTTGACCCTTGTTGGAGACTAAGGATTTTTTCCTCTGAAGTGACCCCGCATGCTGGAGACAGAATACATTATGTCTTGCATTTTGTCAAAATTTCCTATGAGTATCCCTTTTTTTGTGGGTGCCCCTCCCTCGGGGAAAACCAATCTCATTCTGAGTAAACAATGAAAAAGAGGACATCTGTAACGCCTGTCTTTCAGTGTTCTACGTCAATAACTACGGTATTTTTGTTTGTAGGGAGAAGAGACTGAAGTTTGGGCTCGTCCTTTATTTGACGGCTCAGTTGCTGTGGTGCTGTTTTCTCGTGCGCAGTACAGAGGAACAATGTTTGCATCTTTTAAATTGGTAACATTCATTTATGAACTTATGTAACCCTTATTATAACATGCTTTTTCTGGACATCACTCTTAGGCAGATACTTCTCTAAGACAGGCACATACGATTGGTACTGTATCTGAACTCTCTCTAAAGAGAGAAAGCTGATTCTGGTGCTGACAAGTTGGAAGCATAAGGATCTTTATGTTCTAGACAGTATAAATCAAAATGAGGACTGGTCTGAATCGGAAAAAACAAAAAGTTTCCTTTTTCTTCTAAATCCACTTCATTTGCTTTCGTCTTTTACTTTCTGCTTCCGTCGTTTTGATTTCCACTAGATCGTAACCTTCTTGCGATTCTGATTCCGCTTCCGCTTCCGTCGCTAGTGGGAACCAGCCCTTAGAAAGAGTTACGACCATATAGACAGTAACAGCCCATTATATAATTGTCTTATTGCCTGTCTTAATGTCTACATTATTTTGGCTCATTCGTAGGCAATAGATTTTTGGGGTGTAATTTAGCGAAAAACGTTTGGGTGGGAATATGTTGCGCAGCGGGACAAACCCGCCCCAAATCGTCGTCATTTCATAATCACCCCTTGGTTACTTTCAGGTTGGGCTGCCCTCGTCAGTTGCCACTGCCCGCGATCTCTTTGAACACAAAGATCTCGGGAAATATCAAGACTTGTTCATGGCAGAAGTGGATCCAAACGGAGTGGTGATGGTGAAATTAACTCCAGCATAGGAATATTTCTGCACCTGATTTCTTCAATAAGACTCCTACAATCTCGTTTTGCACAAAGCATTATGTCATGCGAAGATGTTTTGATCGTTTTAAATCATTCTGTTTACACTTTAATTCCTTGACTGCAAACTCAGTATGGAAAATTAAAACCCATCTTCGAATGGATTTTGTACCTTTTAGAGGAAAAAAATGTTACTCGATCGCTGTCATCGCTCGCTCACTCACCTGTAAACGAGTGTATTACGTCATCCGGTTGTCTCGTTTTACATAATTCATATTTATGTCATGCTAAGATGAAATTGTTATTAAAGTTATTTACCGCAGTGACGCCACTAAAAAGTCAAATTAAGGATTATCAAAAGCTTAAAACGTAATTACAAAACATCAAGAACAACTAAAATTAACCTTCCATTGTTTTGTATTCGGGTGGTGGCCCCTTTGATTTTTCGGATTTAACGTGGCATAAGCATAAGGACAAGATAGATTAGATGAGATTGTTTATTATCAATAGTTACGTAGCAGTTTAAAACTAAATTGCGCAAACTTTTACAATTGTGCGTGAAAACTAAAAATACTAAAATAGCTCATATAATTATAATGTATTTTAAATACAAAGCCAAAACATGTCATCCTTAGCTACCAGCACAGCTTATATAGCGTTACTTGGTTTCGACACTCCTTTTAAAAAGAGGCAATGTCACTTATTTTTGCTATCACTTAAAAAGCCAAAAAAAAAACATTTTCATGTCCTCCATGTTTTTTCTTCCATGCACCAAAATGTTTGAAATAATTCAAAAGCACAACAGAACACATTGTCTTTAAAGGGGCACAATGAAGGCCGTGTGGTGGATTTCTGTTAATGAGCCTGGTGTTCTTTGAGGCAAAGGATTCTTTATTTGAAGACACAGGTGTTTGGAATTTAAAAGTTTTGTTGATAAACATTAGGCCAGCTGCAATCCGCCTATTAGTCACACTATAAATGCCTCTCTTTTCTCCATTTCTAATGAAGATGCATTTCATTTGCAATTACTTTGTATAAATTTTAATAACAATATTTCATTTATATTCTCTTGAATGTAAAACTATTTTTTTTATGGTTTGGAGAAAAAAAAAAAATGGGTAAAAAAATGTGAAACACACCCACAAGGTTGTAGCTAGTATTTGAGAGGCAGGTCTCGTGTCGTGTGAGGCTGTCCACCGCTCAACGTACGTTTGCGAGTGTGTTATGCTCGGCCATTTAAATTTAAGGAACTGTGCACTTTGGTGTTCGGGGATTTTGAACACAGAATTTCTGTTATTTATTGATTCTAAAGGAACATTAGAGCATTTTTTAATTCAGTATCTTAAGTGATTTTGTGATTGCTTTTGTTTCGCATTGTTAAGCTTTGTGATTGGCTTTGTGATTGCGCGACATTCATTGGATTGGATTTTGAGTGACTCCGAGGATTAAGGGAACAAAACAAAATAAATTTTAAAGGGGAAGTATCACGGGGATTTGGTGTCATCTCAAAAAGCAAAAAATGTTATGGTATGATCAGAAACCGAAAAATAAAGCTCCAATGGTGTGATAAATTTTCACAAAATATATCAAAACTGACGATTAGTATCTCTGGTCATAGACGGACTGGGTCTCAATGAAATACAACTTGAAAAAAATTAGCCTAATCTTTTTCAAGTTACCACATTTTCGTCTCCAAATGGACTAGAACACACCATATCTGTCTATCTTTCAAGAATTGGTTGATTTCACTCTCTTGTTATTTTAGTATTACTTTGTAAATAAGTAAAGGTATTGTAAAATGGCTTTGACCAAAAAAATATCAAAATACCCGTGATACTTCCCCTTTAAGTTATTTATTCCTGGAACCTCGATATAATTTCTTTTGTTTTATCACAGGCTCGCCATCCTATGTTTGTGTAGTGTCAGGGGCGCAGCTACCTGTACGCACGTACGCACGTGCGTACCTAAAAAGTCGGGAGAAAAGAAGATTTAGGACTTGAGGGTGGGGGGAGGAGGTAGGGGGAGTGTTACAACAATGATTGTGCGTATCTCCGAAAAAAATCCTGGCTACGCCCCTGAGTGTGCTGTGCATCTGTAATGGCCTTATCGGTTTATAAAACTAGCCTCACAAAAGGCGAAATTTAGGACTCTTGAAACTGATAAAAATAGGCAGTCGGGGACTGCATGTGGCTTACTGATGTTATTACTTAGAATGTATTGAAATAATCGAATTCAAATGGCTAAATGAAGAGGGAGTTTATCATAAATTGGTCAACTGGAAAAAGTACAAATTAATCAGTTAATTCATAAGCACATAGTGGAATGGAAGTTATCTTCGAGTGTTCAGCTCAATATGTTTGCATGGCAAGTGCTTGAAAGGGGGAAAACAGGAATGCACAAAGCGAGAGGAAGGAACACGAAGCGTAACGGGAAGGAGGGTAAACCTTCCTTTCCCTTTCCTCCGCTAGTTTTCTCCCTTCCCTTTCTAGCACCTGCCACACAGGCTAGGATAGGAATGTCGAAGTTTTCTTCTTGTGGTTTTGATTGTGAAATTACATACCAGTTTGATTGGTAATCATTTACTCATGAAACACAGTCTATTTGCTAAACTGTAACAATCAAATTACGACAAAACAGTGTAGAAATACAGTGTACTGTGAAGAGTGTAATCATTCAGTGTATTCCTTGGGTTAATGAAAACCACACTAAACATGCCGAATTTAACAGAGCTAACATACAGTAACATAACATAATTTTATTTCAACAGTACAGCAGGAATTGGTGAATAACATGAACTGATCAATGATTCTTTAGTCACAGCATGAATTGCTGAATAACATGCATTGATTTATGTGTATTTCTCAGGTTAATGAAACCACACTATAAAATGCTAACTTTAACAGGGTTAACACAACATATAACATAATTACAGAAAGAATTGCTGAATAACATAAACTGATCAGTGATCCTTTAGCTACAGCATGACAATGAATTGCTGAATAACATGCATTGATTTGTGTGTATTTCTCAGGTTAATGAAACCACACTAAAATGCTAACTTTAACAAAAACAACATATTTTAACATTGGTAACATAGTTACAGAAGAAATTGCTGATCGAATAACATTTACTGATCAGTGATCCTTTAGCTACAGCATGACAATGAATTGCTGAATAACATGCATTGATTCATGTGTCAGTTTCTCAGGTTAATGAAACCACACTATGAAATGCTAACTTTAACAGGATTAACACAACATACTAAAAAATTATTTCAACATAGGTAACAGAGTTACAGAAGGAATTGCTGAATAACATGCACTGATTGATCAACGATCATTTGTTTCTTTCCTGCATGTAGGAGAAGTTTTTCAAGTTCTTCATGAGAAATGTTATTTATCTTAGTATCATTGTTGATTGACTCTAAGAAACTTTGCAAGCCATCATTAAAGCATGTGAATGCTTCAAGTTTACCAGTTGTTGTTTTGATTGTCAAATGACATACTAGTTTGTTATTACATGCTGATTTCAACATAGAAGTTTTACAGCGTTCACATGTAACTATATCTTTGTCAGCTACTACTTGAACTGTATTATTACAGACAATACAGGATGTTGCCTGTTTGACATGTACTCCTAGACACTGTCCTTCCACAATATGATCTTTGATCTCTTTTGATGTTAGGTTAATATCATCAATATCATCTTGAAGCTCAACAGTGGAAGACTCATTGGCATTTAAATACTTGGTGTCATCAAAAACTTTTACTGTGACACTTTTAAAGAGATATGACTTCCCACAATCAACTTTGTGAATCATATCTTCCCACAGTGCAATCTTGATGCTCTCAGTGTGATCAGCAACAATGCAATCAACTTTCATCAATCTTTGGCCATTTATTATGACAGGTTTACTTTCTTCGTTTTTGAACATAACTTTAGCACGGACATCCACAGTTTTGAAGAGATCAGTTGAAAAAGCTTCTTTTATTGTAACCAAGGAAGAGGAAACATCTGGGTTGTAGGTGAAATCAGTATCTGTAGGTGCTACCTTTGCCTTTTTGGTTATCTTATATTCTTCGCAGTTATTAGAAAAACTTGAGCTGGGTAGCCTTTTTAAACCTGAAATTTTGATGGGTGATTTCTGTTGGTGTGCTTGCTGAAGACTGGTTCGCTGTTTTGGATCATAACATACTGCACGGATCTTGTCAGCTTGTGCTGTTTGGATTATACAGTTAAAGTAAGGTACTCTTGAATTTTTTGCTGTCTTTACTGGAGAGAGACCATGTACATAGCCTTTGAATTCTAGATCTGAAAATAATTGCAAATAACATAATAAATACAAACAGCATTTCAAATTAAAACTTCTCTTAATAAAGGTTTTTGTTCACATTGCCTGTGAAGGTTTTTTAACTTAAGTAGGTGCAAAAATATACTGGTATTCACCTTCTGTAGCGTTTTCGTTTGAAGATTTCCTATTGAAAAAAGAGAGAGAGAGAGTTAAATTTTAGTCAAGTATACATGAAAAACATAATAATTATTTATCCTCTATACTTACTTACCTTGGTGGGGTTGAAGTCGCCATGCTGTGAACTACTCTGAAAAAATTTTTAAACACAATAAGTATTCTAATTTTTTCTTAATAGCGCTTTGACAAGCTTTATCGATTCAATACTGGATATGCTTATTCAGTTAAGTAATTATGTTATTTGGTTCAAAGCAGTTTATTAAAGCACAAATTGCTTTGTGGTCTGAAAAATAGGTTTCTAATATTTGAAAGCGTGCTTGTGCCTGTGGTAAGTTAGTGTATATATGGTCAATGCAAGTATTGCTGTCAGTGGTACTACAGGAAACTAACTGCCTATAGCCATTGTCTCTTACGAACAAGTTGTAAAGTGGTGTACGCTGTGAACCAATGAACCAGTTTACATTGAAGTCGCCTATAAATATGTTAAATTGAGTTGGTAGAGAGTTTAATGTCTCTTCGATTGCACTACATGTTTCCCTCATTGATACAGAAGGTGATCTGTAGACTGCTACAATTGTGACATGAGGGATTATCATGAATCTCATAATAGTTATTTCTACACCATTTCTATTAGAGGGATATGGATACTCAGGATAATAGTCAACTCGACTATACACTGCCGTGCCTCCATATGGTCGTGTATTGTCTGAACGTCTTGAAGGAGCATCATTTCTAAACAATGTGTATTCTTCATCTTTTATTAAATACAAATTGTCACTGTCAAATTGAGAAAACCTTGTTTCTGAAAAAATATTTACATCTGTACTTGAATAATTCAAATCTTTACGAACATCTTCTATGTGTCTGTGTAATGATCTTGCATTAAGGAAACATACTTTAAAACTAATCTGAGATGCATTATATATTGGAGTTACTGAAAGGGACAACTTCCCTTCACCTCTTAAACGATCCATTTCTGTTTGGACATCACAATTAACAGCTATTCTGTTTTCACACAGATCAGTGATAAAAAGGCCATCTATAGTAGTAACCCTACTAAGACCAACATAATGTATATGTGGTACTGCCCTTCTAGTGTCAAAGTTTACTACAACTATAGTTTCAGTGTCACCTTGTGATCTATGAATAGTTCTAGCAGCAGCAGGTCTTAGTGGAAACTGTTTTCTAACCACTTGTACCGATCTATTTCTGCCCACAGCAAACTGTGTACTTACAGGTTTTATTGGTGTCCACGAAGGTTCAATACCCTGGACATACAACTGTCTGTTATCATGTCTGGTTTTCTCACCAACTTCAGCATGGTCAAACTGTACCCATATTATACCAAATGGTTTGCCTGACTGGTGTATTTGTATTGATTTAACAACATTAGTAGCGCCATTTGTCATACCATCATCTGTTCTAGTATTAAGAGATATCTCAGTCCTTTCTCCCACTGCTAACCTTAGGATGGAATGTAATTGTTTAGTTTTCCTAGGGTCACTTGGTATTTGTTTCAATACTTTGTCTTTGAGCTCCTGTGACTGAGCACCAATTACACTATCTTGAGCCTTAATAGTGTACTTTTGACCTGACAGTGCACTATGAGCCTTGTTATTAAACTCATTCACTTTGTTATTCTGAATAAACAGGTGTGGTGCATCTCTAGGATAGCTAGCACTACTTGGTAAAATAATCCTTTTTTTTAATTCCATAATGTCTTCGTTAGTATGGTTACCTTCTCTTAACCTGTTTAACATTTCAGCAAATTGTTTACTCTCTCTTTGCCTCATTATTTGCTTTAGTTCAAACATTTTGAAAAGCTCTTGCCAGATATTAGGGGCAAGGATACCATATTCATTATTGTCCATATGTTTGAATATATAACCATCCATTACAGGCTGCAGTTGAAATAAATCTCCAATAGCAACAATACTAACACCACCAAAGGGTAATGAGGTACCTTTGATATCTTTTAGTCTATTGTTGATCTGTACATTGAACATAGTGTTACCAACCATAGATATTTCATCTATGAATATAAGCTTAACACCACCAAGTTTGCATCTTAGTGTATTAAGTCTACTTGAGTCCAGAGGCTTGTAGATCTTTAATGACTGACATGCTGGTATGGCTAGGGCACTGTGAATGGTATTGCCTTTGATATTATATGCTGCTTTACCAGTAGGTGCTAACATCAATACTTTCAATTCTGCAAAATTATCACCAGGTCTACTATTGTAATACTTAAGTGCTGCTTGATACAAGGCCTTGGTAACAAGCGATTTACCTACACCTGCACCTCCACTAAGGAAACAGTAGAATGGCTCATTCGATGTTTTGATTAAATGCAAGACATGATAGAAGAATTCCTTTTGTTCTTTGTTTAACATCTGTACAAGGTGTCTATATTCATCATCTTGTAATTCATTCATCAGCAATGGTTCAGTGTTCAGATCAACTGATGGTATACCTAAATCATCTGATAAATTATAGCTCTCATTAAAGTCAGGCTGCAAGTCCTGGTTACCTTCAGCTACATCTTGTTGTTCAAGATCTTGTGTACATGGTGCAATAGTATCATATGTGTCTTCAATTCTACTCATTTCCTGTTGTATTTCACTGAAATCTTCATTACATACAGCATACTGCTTCAATTGTTCATTGATTGCATTACATAACAGCATATACCGTTCTTGGTAGGAAGAACATATTCCAAGTAAGTCGGTTTCTTCATTTCTCCATGGTGTAAACAACATTATAAGTTCACGGTAATGTTTTTCTGGTTCAGTTTCTTTATTGAACCATACACTCCTTATTATTCTCGCTTTAGTTCTTCTTTTAGTTTTGCTAGAAGTTAATTTGCTATGCTCTTCATCATCATTCTGATTATCACCAATAAAAGTCTCTAATGGTAGACCATCTACATCTACTTGATTTGTTTGTTTGACATATGTTTTTTTATCACTATCATACCATGCCACCCAGTCGGCCAGTGTCAGGTTTTCTAGTTTTGTTGGCCGCTTACAATACCGCTTTAACATTCCACTGGTATAAATTTCCTTGCAGTCATCATCCATGTCTTCAATTTCATTCATTGGTTTCAAAAGCTCTACCCTCCCATCAGGGGGTGAAGTATTTATAAATACTATTTGTCGAGATGCTTTTCTCATAGGCAATTGTAAGACGATATACACTGCTTCTTGTGCACTGATCTCCACATTATTAACAAATTTACTACCGATATCTCTGACTTGCTGTCTAATGCTATTATTCCCTCTTTTTGCCTCAGAACAAGCTTCTCTCAAAAGTTCACTCATTCCTTTCTGACCCTTTGATATGTAATTGACTATGTACACTGCACATGCATATACATCCAGTACATACTGGATATCCATGTTGGCCCGCCATGCAGTAAGACAAGCAGGGTTGTAATTGTTTATTCGTAATTCATTTGGATTTCTTTTTAAAAACACAGTAGGAGTGTTAAGAGATGACCTTATAGCAAGTAAATACTTTTCTTCTGTTACACTTATGTTGATGAGTAACTGATCAAAGGAAATGTCTTCGCCTTCTTTCATATCATCTAGATACTTTTTTATAGTCTGCCAATTACCTTTGTGCATTTTAATTTCATTATCAGCTGCATCTTTATGTAGAGGATAGAGTATCATTGTGTGTTTCATTGGCGGCTGTGGATAGTTGAACCTACATTGAGTTTTGGTATTCTTACGACATGTATGTGAATGTCTATGCACTTGTCTATTGACTAAATTCAGCAGTTCAGGATTATCTGCTGGCTTGTGACAAGTTACGATCTTATCAATGTATGCTGTCAATTGCACATCACTATCTACTTGGAACTGCGGAGCTTCTTCAAGCCATATTAGCATGTGTATATGAGGTGACCCCCTCTGTTGATATTCTACACGATAAAACCAGTCTGATATTTTACCTACAGGTTCAGCTGAACTCAACAGAAAGTTTGTTAAAAATTGATTGACTTGATAGTCAAATTGCCTTGCACATGTTACAGGATCACTCTGTATCAAGCGACACCTGTCTTCCCAGTTAAAGTTCTTTAGCTCTTCATCAGTGTACTGTTTATGATCAACAAGTTGACCAAGTATCCTAATTAAGTGTAGCCACTGTGTTTCTGCAGACGAAAAACTACAAAACAGTGTAGCAGGTCCTAATTGTCTTATCATTGCAAAGAGGTCTTTCTTAGCTTTTTCAAAATATGGAGGTGAACCACGTAATGCATTTAGGAATTTATATCCCTCATCAAGTTGAATTAATCTATTCAATGCTCCTTGTTGTTTTAATTGCCCCGCAGTGATATTTCTGTCATTGCCTTTACACTTTCTAAGAGCAATATGTGACTTTCCTAAAAGGATTTTCATTTGCAACTTTTTTGCTTTGTAAAAAATATTTTCAACACACATTGCAGCTCGTCTATCTGACTGTCTTAATTCCGATTTACAAATATCACTATAATTAACTTTCACTTTTCGTTGGTTACTTTCAGGTCGTGCTTGACCAAGAAATATTCCAGGATATGCCAATTCTTCACAATGTTTATCCATGAATACACTTAATGGTCTGTTGCCTTCAGCAGGAGCAATATTAAGAATATGTTGTTGCTCATTGTCTTCTAAAAAGTCAGTTGCTGTAAACATAGTGTCAGTAACACCTGCAGGTATTTCTGCTTCATCTTCGCTCCAATCATCAGCTTTGTCTACTCTGTCAGAATCATTATTGTCATTGTTTTTATTGACTGATTCCAGTTGTGGATTGCCAATCTCATTGTCATCATTTTCATCTTGTATCATTTCTATATTGTACTTATTGATCCAGTCATCATCAAATACAATACCTTCATCTCTATAAAGGTTACTATAATCCATTAGCCACTTTGCTGCTTGAACCACCTTATGTGGTCTAACATTTAATGACAATGCTGAGCTTTTGTATTGCAACTTCCGTTTTAAATTGACTTTGATTGTACCAGTGTGGCTTTGTAACCGTGGTAACAAACTTACTGTATGAGTCACATCAGCTGGAACATTAACAATATTGCCATGTACCTTAAGCTGTCTACCTCTAGGAGCTTGCATCAGTTTTAGGAATGCAATTCTTGGAGCTAGTAGTCTACACTCTAATTCATTGAGATCAAAGAATTCTGGTTTCTCTGGAAACACCATACCATTTGCTACGGCACATGGTGGGACTTTGTTCTTAACTAAGTGACTGTGACATGTGTTGCAAACCCACTCTTTGCTATCAACACTTTTTCTATTATTGAGATATTTGATAATGTCAGGAATTGACTGTCTAATTTGATCAGCATTTCTTACACTATGTTTATACCATAGCTGGTCACAGCAGGTACAGACAAAGAGTGGACCTTGACTCACAATTTGATGAAATTTTGCAATTGTACATTCCATAGATAAACTAGATGCTCTATAGTTTCTCTGGTACTCATTCCGTTTTGATGCATTTGTTTTCCTATAATTTGTCTGGTACTCATTGCATTTTGCTTTTTTCTCTGGAGATGCATTTGTTATCCTATAGTTTCTCTGGTACTCATTGCGTTTTGCTTTTTTGTCTGGAGATGCAATCGTTGTCCTATAGCTTCTCTGGTACTCATTACGTTTTGCCATTTTTTCTGGTGCTACATTTGTTTTTCTGTATTGTCTCATGTAAGCAGCCCTTTCCTGTTTTCTCTTTCTCTTATTGTTTAATTGACAAGTTTCAGTAATTTTGTTTTGATTTGTGGATAAATTAGCATTGCAGGAGTTGCCCATATTTCTATCACTTTCTGTTTCTAGTGATTGGGTATTGTCATTTTCCCTTGGATCATTTATAAATGATGCACCAAAATTTCCCATGTCAATTTGATTTGAATTTTGACTGCATAATGCTGAACATGAGGAGACATAGTGCACTTGGCCTATGTGTCCTATGTATATTGACTGAGGATTTTCTACTGTATTTGCTGGTTCAACCAATGTCACATCTCTAAAATTCTCATCTGACTCTATGATATAAATTTTTAAATTCATTGCATCAGCCACTGCTTGTATGACAATATTATCAGCCCATGTCCCTTGCATTGACATACGAGATAAATACTGCAACCATGATGTCTCTGTGTTACTTTCTATGAATCGTTCTGGATTTTCTGTCAAATACCTAACTCCTCTAGCTCTAAGTTCCAAATGACGACTTGAATCACCACATAACTGATGTGATACAGATTTGAAAAAACAATCACCTCCTCCACCAACATCTAAGGGTGTTAATCTGTATCTAAGCATTCTGCATTTCAATACAAAATCTTGGTCAATAAAAGATACCTCTTTTACAACTGACAAATTTTCCACTGTTGCGGGGCCAGGATTTAATTCAACATCTCCAGAGAGCAAAATATTTTGTTCGGATGTATTACGTATCAGTGTTGAACATTTTGTTGACCTAAAATAGCGGCGTCGACAAAACCTGGATCGGATCATCGGATCGGATCACGGATCGGATCATCGGATCGGATCATCGGATCGGATCACGGATCGGATCACGGAAAGAAAACAAAAACAAAAACAAAAACATAAGAAAAGAACAATTTTAATTTATTTTTAAGTTATTTTAAGTTATTTTTAAGAAAATAATAATTTAAATATAAATAATTTTTTATCAAAAATTTTAATAGACTAAATGCAAACTAGGCTGTTATTGATATTTTCCCCACATCAATAATAGACCGAATGAGAACCGAGCTATATCTTTTCATTTTTCAACGTAACAGGAACAAAAGTACAAAAAAAATAATTCGTTTGGCCAACAATTGCTTTTGAAAACTAGGCTGTTAGTGATAATCTATTTAATTCACATCAATAATTATTAATAGACCGAATGAGAACCGAGCTATATCTTTTCATTTTTCAACGCAACAGGAACATAAGTACAAAAAATAATTTGTTTGGCTTACAATTGCTTTTGCAAACTTCCCTTTCCAGGGCCCGGTTATTCGAAAGGCGGTTACTCAGGACTAAAACGTATCCGAGGAATTAATTGCTCTTGTGACAAGAATTTTCAAAAGCTTGTATTAAACTACACGCGAAGACAAAATAAAGTCGAAACTAGAGGGCGAAAATACTTTGGAAGAATCTGCACTGATTAAGTACTTAACTGGAATCAAAATTGACGCTAGCCCCCGATTAAGTTAACCGCGCTGTGAACAACCCGATACTCACATCAATAATAGATCGAGACCGAATGGGAACCGAGCTATATCTTTTCATTTTTGAACTTAACGGGAACAATAGTACAAAAAAAAATAATTCGTTTGGCCTACAATCGCTTTTGCAAATTTTTCTACGAATTATAACTTTACAGGAACGTCAACAAAACAAAGGAGGTATTAATCTAAAACGGGCTTTCAGGCCTTGACATAAAAGTCAAAGTTTCTTCAAATTTTAAATTCATTTTGAAGGTGGTGCTTGTGCGCTTCTTGAAACGACCTTCTGTCCGAGTCTGTAATGGTAAGATGGGTCTGTGGATTAAAATCTGCATTTTTGGCCACGATACATCGGGATCGAAGGTGATAATGCGTTGGGCCGAAATGAACTTGTAGTTTCCCATCCTTCATGAATGAGCGATACTCATTCGTTGACGCTATGACGTCATTGGGTGGCTCAGGGATTTCGCCAGGGATGCGGATGGCAGATTCGCAGCCAAAGCACTTAAAGGCTTTGGTATCCTTAAGCCACTTCAGCTTGTATTGGCGGCTTTTTGATCGATCCCCGCTGTTTTCAACGATAGCTGCCGATGGTGCCGTTCTCGATCTTTGTCTTTTGGGGCGCCTTCCTTTGTTGCCTAGGGTCGACGTTTTGACATGTATGTTGGCGGCATCGGTAAGGTTTCTCTTCTTGGCCATCTTTCTTTTCCCATACCAGCTTAGATACGATGGTATCTCGTCTTCTTTTGCTGCAACAGCCAGAGCGTGTGAGCAGATCCTGGTTGCTCTCCAGTGGGGGCACTCACATTCCACCTTGCCGGCGTTTTCCAAAACGACGTAATTTGGTCTTTTTCCAGATTGGCTGGTGACGGAAAAAGACGGGGACCCATTCCTGGTGACCGGCCCCCTCCATACACTATTTGAACTTAATAGCAGTTTCGCCTTTTCAATAAGTCCTGCGCGGGTGCGACTGGACAAGTGTTGCAGTCTGTCGTCTTTCTCAAGACTTGAAAGACCGCCAATGATCAGTTCATTTGGCACCTCTTCCTCTACCTCTTCCTCTTCCTCTTCGAAGTCGCTGTCGTCGAAATGAAAAGGTGCCATATCTGATTCGTCTTCCACCATGTCCACCAATCTTACCTCCTGTCTCCTAGCTACACTTTCTGGTACCAGTCCCAGACTTTCAGGGCTCTCGGCGGCATATAGCTCTTCCATAGAAGCTTTTTGCAGTTTCTGAAGATAATGGGCGCGTTCATCCGACTTCCATTCCATGAAGTTGGCGACGGCAAAGTTGACGAACTCTGGACGCAATTCATATTTCTGTGAGACGCCTCCGATGGCTTGTGCAAACTCCTCTTCTTCCTCTTCCGCAATGCTTTTCACAGCCTCGATGGTTCCAATGAATCCGGATGGTTTCCTTCCTTTCTTCGCCTTCAATCTGTTGTTGTTTGATTCCGCATCATTTGTAAAGAAATGGGCGGGAATGTTCACTGCAGAGCTCATTGACGGGAGTCTTGCAGCTCGCCGGACACTGGCGATTGCCCTTTTTTTCAGCATTTCTCCTCGTTCTAAAACCCAGGAGTAAACTTTGTGAGATGTGTCTCCTCTCTCTTCCCATTTCTGCTTCAGAGATTGAAGTGTAGCGTCGAACTCTTCTGGAGACTCTGCATCAAGTAGACCGGCCTGGTAAATCCCATCCTTGTCGATACTGCCGAAAACGTCGTCAATATAATCGCGTTGTCTCCCCGGCACCCCAAACGAGCTAAGTGCAGACTGCATGTTGTTTTGCAAATGCCGAAAACATCTCACACTTCTTTCCTCAGCTTTAGGAAGCACACTTTGGATTGCATTGATCAATGCTGTCTCACCATCTGTACCACAAGATAGAATTTCTTTGAGCTTGGGCTTCTCATCAACGACTGTCTGCAGGAAATGGCGGAACGTTTTCTCGTCTTTTCGGTAATGAATCAGCACGGGGCCGAGCCTGACTGGAGACGCCCCACTTCTCTTGCTTCTCAGCATTACGTTTCGGTAAGAAATCGGTGTGCACTCGTATGACCCAAGATTGAAAGTAGGATCTAACTGAACAATGGAGAAGTCCAGTTCAGATGTGCTGTACCGCGCCAAATCCCCCAACTGGGGTTCGGTTGCAAGAACGATCGTAAGGTTCTCCTTTTCAAGAGTTACCTTGCGAACAAAAGGTTCCTCTTCGGTCTTCATCTTTAAAATAACGTCTAGCAGCTCGTCGTCCTTTTCTTTGCCCTGAAGATACGCTGGCAGAGGTGCCTTGATTACTGAATTCCGATAGTATCCTTGGCGAGCACCGCGTGGAAGGTCGCTCATGGATTCGGCTTTCATAACACCACCTGCTTCCCGCGTTGCTTGGAACACCGCCTCTTTAGGACCCATCAAAGTCAAATTGGTGTCAATGTTCCTCACGACCGATGCTTTTGTACGCGTGTAACTTGGTGCCTTGCCTTTCTTGGTGTTTTGATGAGGCTTCTCGCAGACGTTTTCTTCTTTACCATCAAAAGCATATTGCACAAAAGCAACGTTGTTGACAATGTCATTCCTGCTGTCTCTCATATGCATTATCCGCCGGTGGAATTTGTTTCCGCTTTCCAAGGTCCAGCTGTGGTACAATCTCTCAAAGTGGTACATGTTACCCTTTAGCTTCGCTTTTGAACGACTTGTGATTATTACCTCTGCATCATCACCATCTTCAGGTCTTTCTACCTTTACGGTCAGAGTCCGTTTACCTCCATATATGTCATACTGAGGCAGGCCATCAGCACGAAGATCTTCTAGAGGCGTGTAGCGCAGGTCAATCAAAAAGACAGCATTTCGTTGACATTTTCTCACACCCTTCTTACACTTGATTAGGTCGGCAGTGGTACTCCACAAGATTTTCACGATTTCTTCCGTCGTATAGGTGCATTTACCACTGCGGAATATCGGCACGTCTTTATCATCGTTGAAGTAAAGGAGCTGATCTCTTGCATCATCTAGTTGAGATTCTAACTCACTACTACTTGTACTTGATATATCGCCATACTTTCGGTCGTCGTCGCTCTTAATCGGACTTTCAGTCAAATCTATAACATCGTCATCCTACAAAGAAAATGCATTTTCCGTTCGTCACTTGATTTCTTTACCGCTTCTTACTTATTAATATTATTAGCCGACGAGTCATGCTTTGGGCTATGAGTTTAAATTTGTGTGTGTCAAATTAATGCATGCAAACTTATACACGCATATTTTAGTTTATGCCGACGACTATAAAAATTCCCCCAAATCTCTCCGTGTACGTTGTTAGCTTACAAGGCAGAAATAATTATTACAACTGACTAGTTTGCAGGTCAGTGCTCCAGGGAGGGGGCGGGGAGGTAGGGTTACCATGACTCATGTCTTATATGTGTTGTTTGAAACTGGTTACTCTTATGGGTAAAATATATTTTAGCCACGCCTATCAAACGATATTATGGTACCTTATAGGGTGATTTCGACTGCAATTGAGAATATCGGCTTTCTATTTCAGAGAATGGAGCAGGCGAAGAAGACGAGCTTCGTATCTTACGTAATTATTTTCCCTGCTCCAAATTCCCCTCATTTCTTTCTTGTTGTTTATTGGCCTGAATTTCAAGAGGAACGAGTTCGCTTGCGAGTCAGCGACGTGCGGTTGACTGTCTGAGCAGGCTAGTATTTCATAAAACAGTTACAAAGGACTACTTACCTCTTTCAGAAACTTTGAGCTTCGGTGCTGCACGCTGTTAAAAAATTGAATTAAAACATAATCAGAACTCGAAGATGAGAGTTGGAGAGGGGGGGATAGTTGGTAGAAGTTATCTTTATTTTTATTTTGTTAACAACTTTATTTACCATTACATTAATAATTAAGATACATGCAGAAAGAAAGAAAAAAGAAATACTAAATAAATTAATAACAATAATAAAGTAATGAGGTCAAAAGGGAGGTGCGAACGGGACGCGAGGACCCATGCGAGGCACCCCACTTGATATTAAAAAAATAATAGCAATAATATAATAATTAAGATACTAATAATATTAGATATAATATTTAATATTTTAGAACGGTCCTGCTCTTAATCGAAGAAACTAATTAAGTTTACTGCTAGGAGTCCCTCTCACCGAACATGGTAACCTGCGATGACGCACTCTTTTTTCAAAGCGCGAGAAGCGCGAGCGTGAGTGCGAGAGCGCGACTACCCGAAAGTCGCGGAAGGCCGCGGGGAGGGAAAAAATTGCCATTTTTCTGATTGGATGTAAAAACAATGGGCTGCATTCTGATTGGTTACCTGGCTTAAAAAAAATCCTTACTTCCGGTCTGAAGCAAGCTCGCTCAGACACTAGTTTGTTATTGTGGCTGTCGCGTTGGACATCGAAAGCGAATTCTCGTCGGCTTTCAATTTGTCTCTTCGAGATTCTAATCACAAATCTTTGAAGGAATAACAAAAAGAGTGCATGAGAAAAATTATTTGTTTGGGTCAAGACGTTTATCCGTCTTTTAGACGGAACTTGGCAAGATTGCAATCCCGGGGGGGGGGGGGGGGGGGGGGGCGGTACTCGATATATCTTTGGGTGGGGAGGTGCGGCCCGGCCCCTCATACCCTAGACTGCATAACAGTCCGTATTTTTGGGTGAGTCCTCTGAGAGAGCGCGCGACTGAAAAGGTCTGAAACGAGTGTATGAGTGTGTAAGACAATAATAAACAGCAAAACTCTTGCTTATTTAATCCAGGTTTAATCCATTTGCAATCACAAAACTTTTTACAGCTTGATCAACAGAGTCACGAGGAGCTCTTTACAATCGATACCCTGATTAACACAAAAAATGATAAAATCTATACCCTGTTTAAGACAAAAATCCCGAAAAACATACCCTGGCTGGCCGCACGTCCCCATTAAGCCCTTATAAGGGAGTACCCCCCCCCCCCCCCCCCCCCCCCCCCCCCCCCCGGGGATTGCAATCTATCGGCACCTTTCAAGTGCTTAAGAAACCTCGGTTATTGTTGTCAGTCCGAAACAACAGGTTGCTTTCGTGCAAAACACGGATTACGGAATCAGTGTTGGCACGATCGGGGAGTCCGTTAAAATCTATAAAGAAATCGAGGCAGTCAATTACAACATTGTTTATGGAAGCACTGAACAATGGCAGATTTTTCAAAGAAGTCGTTAATTTGGGGGCCGCAGACGGTTTGTTAAGTAATTGTATCAGGCGTTCTTTTTTTCCTCCCCGCGCCCTTCCACGACTTTCGCGTACTCGCACTCTCGCTCTCGCGATCCGAAAAAAAGAGTGCCTGATCGCAGGTTACGAACAAGGGGGCACAAGTGAGACTACTAACTGACTCTCTCGCTGTGTGGTTCCAGAAAATATCCATGGTTTTAATTCCCCATCACCCCCCACCCCGGGGTCGCTTTACCCCTGAAATTACATTTCCGGAACCGCCAAGATATTTTTTTTACAAAAGTCCCTAGGCCCTATACCTTTCGTGAGATCCGATCGTATATTCGACTTCAAATACAACGCGTTTATTTTCGGTTAAAACGATTTGAAACTACAGACTGCGAGATCGTAGATCGCCCGTGTAGCAGGAAATAACAGAAGGCACGAAATTGGCCAATATATATCAAAAGCAATGAAAGGGCTCACAGAGGCAGTTGTAAGAGTCAGTAAATACGCAACATCATAATGTTAATTTTGGTTATTTTTGTTTCAAGCTTTTGATAATCATTAACTTGGGTTTTAGCGGCATCATATCACTGCAGTGAATAAGACATCGTAGCGTGACATTGTTATGAAGCGTATGAAACGAGACATGACGTAATACACTGGGGATTTACCCGCAGTTCCATCCGACCTTGCGTCCGACAAAAACAATGCTAATATTAGGTAATAGACCCACACCTACTCTGAAAATAGCTTTTTATAAACAGGGTGGGTAAGTGCGAAATTTCTGTCATAAACAGGTTCAAGGTTTCATAGCCTGGGCGGCACACCCCTACCCAAACTTTGGCTTAGTTACCCCCCCCTTCCCCCCCGGGGGGGGGGGGCTACCAACAAGAGTCAGCGAGCGATGACAGCGATGAAATAAACTGGGAAATTAAAAATAGAATTATCTTTCCCAGTCCATGTCCTTTTTAAACTATTAAGTGTTTTACGATCTGTCTCTTTTCAAAACCCTCTGGACAATCGGCCTCTCCCCCATCCCCACATCTAATTTTGGAAACGTCTCCCTTTTGGACCCCCACCCAGTCAGAAATTTCACTGACCATCAGCGGGTGTAGGGATACTTTCCAGGAACACACATTTCTCTCCTTTTTTCTTCCATGTACCCTAGATTATGATCAGTGAAATAAATTTTCTTTCTCGAAAATGATATCGTGATATTTACTGTACCAGTTTGAGCGATTCAGTTCGTACTAATTACCTTGTCCAAAACTTTCATAAAAGTAAATATTGTCTTACACTGTAAAATTGCTTACCTAGCTTTTCTTTTTCTGCTGTCACCTCCATCCTGAAAACAGTAAATGTAAATAGAGTTTAAACATATGCATTCAATCATACAAACTGGACACTGATCACAGTAAAAAAAATCATGCAAACTGAACACTGATCACATTACAAAGAAACATATTACCTTGTCCAGCCGAGAGGCCATGATGGCAACGATTCGACTTTTAAAGTGAAATTACTTCAGCGATGTGACTTGTAAAGTAGAATTTCTCCAGCGATACGATGTTTAAAGTGAATTACGATACGATACGGCTTGAAAAGTAAAATTTCTCCAGCGATGCGGCTTGTAAAGTACAATTACTCCAGCGATGTAAAGTAAAATTACTTTGACTTGTAAAGTAAAATTACTTTAACAATGCGACTTGTAAAGTAAAAATACTCTCTATAGAGCATTGCGCAACATTCCTTTGGGTTGTCACGCAAGCCAAAAAATCACCCCCTCCCCCAAATAAAACGTAACTTTTGAATGAATTACCTGTACGACAGACACTTTTACTTTTGTGTCACGCTTTTGTTTAATGATTTTATTATTATGATTTTATTATTATTTTATTATTATTTTTTATTATTACTTTTTTTTCTTTTTTTTTTTTTTTTTTCTTTTTTTCTTTTTTTATTTTTCTTTCCGTGATCCGATCCGATGATCCGATCCGATGATGCGATCCGATGATCCGATCCGATGATCCGATCCGTGGTCCGTTCCGATGATCCGATCCAGGTTTTGTCGACGCCGCCTAAAATAGTAGCTATAGAAACTATCTTCTTTCCAAATGCATCTAGTTTTCCAGAGTTTGTAATTTGCAGCAATACCATGTAAAACAGATGAAACAGGAACTGTTCTTTGAAGCATTTTCTTGCGCTTCTGTCGTAGTTTTCTCAATTTCAGTGACTGTATAACTTTTTTTAATGGAATTCTGGACGGCTCTCGATTTCTTACCCTTCGAGTTGTTACTTTTGAACACAATCGAGAATGCCTATGATTTTTCACACATTGAGGTATTTTAGACTGATAAGGGTGCGAAGCTGTCTCATTTATGCAAGCTTTTGTCTCGCAAAGACGATTGATTTTTGACCCATTGTTGGGTTTAAATGACTCCCAAAGGAGTTTATTATTCGCTCCCCGAAGGGAATGTTGGCTCTCTCGAAAGAGATCATTGGTTCCCCGAAGGGAAATTTGGCTCTCTCGAAAGAGATAATTCGCTCCCCGAAGGGAATTTTGCTTTTCTTGAAAGAGATTATTCACTCGCCGAAGGAGGAACGACTCTTGCAGCTCTTGTTGACAAGGTGTCGCGGCACGCCAAACCTGTTCAGCTGCATAAAACACTCGATTGCGTTTCGATCGAGTCATACAATTTCTGGAAAATTGGAAACTGACTTCTTTGCTAACAAGTTCTTCATAAATGCGAAGACAGCTGCGCTTGATTCTTAAACCTAAACGGTTTAAATTCATTATGAAAGAACAAACTCACCTTCAAGTCGACGGCGTCAAACGGTGCAGCACATGGTAAATCGAAGATAAATTCCGAGTAATATTCCATGCTATGCCGAAGCAATCGTCGACACACGGTTGTGCAACCGACGATGCTCCGAAAGAAACAAAACCTAAGATCGTGAACACGTGCTAATTCCGAGTAATATTCCAGGCACCAACGATGCTCCGAAAGAAAAACGATGGCTGCGATCGGGGAATTTCGGTTCCAAATCGGCAGAGTTCGTTGTCGGCTCGGATTCTATTGTTACACTCACTCATTCACTCAACAGGATAGCAATATGGCTTACGCCTCCTCAAGAGGCAGTAAGCCACAAAAATGGATAAACTCTAAAAATCACTGCCATGTCAAAATTACCTCCACTCGTTCAAACAAGTCGAACCTTTTGAAAAAACCGCTTTCGCGAGCCTCGTGTCGCCAAAATAAACACAGAAAAACAAATTTAACAACATGGCAGTGATTCATCAGTCTTAAAAGATCTTAAATTTTGTCTTTAGTGAGGCCAGTTTATAAATCGATAGGGCCATTACAGATGCACAGTAAACCACACAAACAGAGGTTGGTAAGCCTGTGGTTTCATTCCCCTCACTGCACTCAGCCTTTGAACCAAGTAAAAATTTTGATACAGTGGAATATCAGAATATGTTGGTGGAATATGTTAGCCTGTGTACAACCGCCCCCTCCCATCAGGAAAAGTCTCCGCAGGCAAAGGGCCTGGTCGCACTACAGTCAAAAACAAAAAATTAGCCCGTGCAAAATGACATAAAAACAAAAACATTCCACAAAAAGCGTGTCCCACTGGAGCGGTTTCTTTTGTTTTCCTCGATTTTTGCACGGGCTAATTTTTGTCTTTGACTGTAGTGCGACCAGGCCCTAGGTCAGAATGCCATCCCGATATTTCGAACATCCTAGAGAAACCGAAATTTGGTGCGAATAATCGGGAGGTTCGAAAAATCGAAATTGGCCTAATAACTGTACATCCAGATACTTTGCAGCCGAAACGCATCATTTCCGATAGACCATTTGCTCGTGGTAATTTACATAAATGTTACTATAAATGACCATAAATCACTCCAGTGCTTATTTGTTTACATGATGTCATGAATTACACTGGCCATTAGGATTCTATCGTAAAATATTATTGTAAATTGCCTTAGCTTTTAATATATATTGTAATTGTTACAGTAATGTAAACATTTTTGTCTGTTTTCAAATAAAGTCGTTTATAAAAATGTCGTGCATGAATCTTCTTTGTCAAGCATTTCGCACATCATTCCCTGTTGTTTGAAACAAAAAATGTTAGATAAGATCGCTTAGCAGTATTCTATTCCACCTATCTCAAAAGATGCGTTCCAGGGTCCTATCCTGTTTTTCATTTCCGAAAAAATGCCTCGCGAAAATATCGGAAAACGATCGGATTCACCGAAGTGTTACGAAGAATTGCGAAGGCGGAAAAATTGTGTTGACTGCAGTGTCATTTCTGTATTGAAGATAAATTCAAATGCTTCCCTCTCCTCAGTTCCATTGAAAAGTGATTTTCTACCGCACAGATAATGGGTTCAATTGTTTGTACCGCTGCATCGGTAAGTAATGGATGGGCAAATCGATGATGAACTCGATTCCTTTCATCTGACTCTTATTCGAGTTGACTGAATTGGTTGCGATCGAATATGAGCTTAATAATAACGCTGATAATAAGAAGAAGTTAACCTTAAACTTAGTTTTTTTAAGAGCTCTGAGATTCTAACTTTCAAAGATCGTATCGTCCACATTCGTTAAATATGGTAGCTTCAATTCTGGGCTTGAAGTCGAATTGATCATACACTGATGTAACTTAAGGTGGCTGAACACAGTTTCACTGTACCTATGCGTCATTCATTGTCATTTTAAAACCACTAAAGTCTGGGCGCCCAAAATTGGCGAGGCATACGATTAAGCAACAAGCTATATAATTTGATATTTTTGTTGAGCTTTTAGGGTGTTGCCATAGCAACACGGTGGATTGAAAATCAGCCTGCAATATTTGGTTTCTTTTATTTTCAGAAAATCTAGTCATTATATTTTGTCCATCATTTGTCTCCGGTAAACTCGTAAAAATATTCGCATGTTAACACTGGTCTCATGTAATTTTGACAGAGGGATCATCCGTAATTTGTGGTTTAATATGTTTGCGTTTTGTAAAAATCTCCTCTGTTAGATTTCAAATTTTTGATGGCAGGTGAGTTCGGCATATTCGGAACTATTATTGTGCCAAATTTTGTGAAATTCTAATGAGTAGTTTCGTAGAAATCAGCACGTTTCCGAGGAAAGTCGCTAAAACATCGAGTCACAATTTTTTGGTCAACTGCGCATGCGTTGCATTTGACTGGGTTCTCGATCCAAAGACAAAAACGACCAAAAAGACAGTGTATTTCTTCAATGGTTCTATAAATTATCTATTGATTCAACAAACATTTTTACGAACAAAAAATTGTTTGATTTTTAGACGAAAAACAACACTTTCGCGATCCACGCTGAGCAAAATAAAATGATCGCTGAACAGGCGCCACGTTTGTTTTTCTCAAAACTCTGCGCGCGCTGACTCGCGTAAGCAGCTGAAATTGAAGAGCGCGCGCAAACTGTGTTCAGCCACCTTAAACTTAGGTCTTTCACTTGACATTCTTGACTTGTTTTACCTTGTAAATTCTTGGTAACATATAAAATGGCACCTTGATTTCACTTCATCGTCGTTTATGCTGTTGGCTGATCTTAAGAGGTTGGTAAAATGTCGGTAAATAAGTTCTTGATATAAGCTGTGTATTATGCAAACTTATAGTAATAGACTTGAATTGTAAGTCCTTATGTATTTTAAAAAATGTACAGAGAGATCTAAAATAACTAATAAGCTTATGCATATAAGCTTAATTACAAATAAACTTAAGACTTATGTTGAAATTGAAAATTATTTGCTTACTACATGTGTTGTAAGAAATAAAAAGGCAATGAAAGGTTTCATCTAAAGGTCACCTAAGTTTACTTTACAACCAATTTATTGGTATCTACTTGTCATTCAGTTTGCTTGTTGCTGCTGTTCTACGGCTGCCAGTTGTTGTTGCGCATGCTGTCCATCATGCCGCAGTTCAACATCCACACGGATTATGTATACAGTGTTTTTACTGCTGGGCACTATTATATCTTGTGTCATGCTATCGTCGGGGATACAAGATGCTATGGTGGAGAAGGTACTGTTAACCAATATAAGTATCACTGTATGATCAAGGATATACATGTAATAGTTATGACAATAAAGGAAATGATCACTAAAATAGATTATCTATGTTAAAATAGTGATAGTATGGCTGTCATTTAGCTTTCGAATTTCAGGTTCATACTAGCTTGTCCAATACTCAAGGACAAATTTATGCATAGCATTGCACTGTAATACATTGTGCTGTATTGTGTCGTTCTAGAATGTATTGTTAAACTGTTGTCATGGTCGTATAATACAATACAATGCTATGCATAAATTTTTCCGAGTATTGGACAACCCTCTTGAGGTTGCCTACTAGTACACAAGGAAAATAAGTGGTTATAAACTCAGACAAGTCATTTTCAAACTTTGAGTTGACAGTCATCTTCACTGCAGTTCCTGGCCATAAATAGCCAGATGCCGGCTTCTAATGAGTCGACCAGCCCTGGATAAGCTTTATAATGCATTTTCTGTTCTTAATCGTGTTTTAATAAAGTTGCATAATTTCTGCATACTAGCACTGAAGCATGTTTAAGTGAACCATGTTTCCCCTACTAAATAATTTTATGTCATTGTGCATATTAGATTTTATTTCAAACATTGTTTCATGCCTGGTTTGAATTTATGCAGCTTTATGGTACTGGCATAAAATCTTAAAGTTAAACCGAAAAATGGAACTTGATGAACCTCATGATGTTGTATTTATTCTAAATCCCACCCTACACATTTAATATCAATAATCCCTTTAGGCATTCACTACCTGTCCACTCTCAGCTGCCTAAAGTTTAACATGTTTCTTCTGACTAAGATCAAAACTACTTTGGGAGGTTAAAGGTTCAATCACGCCCAGAAGAAACATGTTTTGATCATGATTCACACAATGCATCGCCCAATGTGGACATTGTAAATGTATACATGTATATATTGAGACAAGTATTTCATTCATTCCATCAGACTAAATTGTTTTGGCGTAGTGCGAATGCACTATAAGCTTAATTAGAGTCCTGAAATAACTCCTGAATTAAGGAGGTGTTAACATAATATATTGATTATCTTACTCTACATTTGTAAGGTGCCATTCTTTAATGAAGCTTGTAAGGCAGCCACTTTAGGAACAAACTGTGATCTGTTGGTTGGATACCTGGCAGTTTACCGAATTTGCTTTGGAATGGCGGCATTCTTCTTTCTCTTCTTGATTTTAAACATCGGCGTTAGTTCCAGCAAGGGCTGCAGAGGAGGACTGAACAATGGGTGAGCAGAGAAAACTTGCATATAACTTAGAGAATAATTCATATTGTTGGTAATTACATAACATTATTATATGGCAAGCAATACTCAAGGCCAAATCGAGTGCTCTGATTGGCTATTCTTCAGTCGGGATTTTACAGTACGGACCATTACCATGGAAACGGTCTGTTTGGATATTTCCTCTCGATCGCTCAGCTCCCGGGAAATTCAAACCGCGAAAACACAAAAGCATAAAATCAAATGCAAGAAATCTCGCTAGAAAGCAAATATTGTTTAATTTATTATAAGATTACCCTTCTAACAATTTAGCATGATCGATAACATGGAAAACGAAGAGGAATACGAACATTCACCGAGCGAGTTTTATTATCCAGATGAAGAAGAACTTTGCAACTTTAATGAAACGATTGTTGAGACAAGGATCACCGACAGCCAGGAAGAAATTGAAGGTTTTATAAATAACCAGAAAAGTGTCAACACTACTAAGAAGACGACAACTGACATGAACACTCTCTTCCGTTACATGCTAGAAAATGGGCTGAATAGTGAAAATATCGAAAGCCTACCTGCGGCCGAGCTTGACCACCTGTTGTCCAAGTTTTTTATGAATATCCGCAAGAAGAACGGAGAAGAGTACAAACCAGACACCATATCTGGTTTTCAGCGAAGCGTTCAAAGGTATTTAACCGACAAAAGGTCTCCAGTAAACATCCTCAAGGACAAGAACTTTGAAAAATCGAGGAGAGTTCTTGCTGCGAAACGCAAGACGCTTGTTCATGAGCATGGCAAAGGCAACAAACCGCAAGCTGCCAAGGCACTTGAAAATGACGAAGAAGATGCTCTCTTTGAGACCGGAGAATTCGGCGACTCCAACCCAGTTTCACTCCAGAGGACCGTATGGTGGTTTTTATCCCTTCATTTTGGTTTCCGAGCAAGAGACGAAAGTCCAAAGCTACGCTGGGGAGATGTTCAGCTGCAGAACGATCAGGACGGCCAAGAAATCCTTGTTTGGTTGGCCGAAAGAGGGAGCAAGACGCGTCATGGGCAAGAAAAAGGTCATCAGAGGGCTTTTCAGCCAAAAATCTACGCCACAAAGACGGAAAGATGTCCAGTGAAGTTTTACAAAAAGTTCAAAAGTCACAGGCCACTAGAAATGAACCAACCAGCAGCGCCATTTTATTTGGCCGTCCGGCATAACAGAAGCTTGAATGACGAAGTTTGGTACATGAAGTCTCCTCTTGGAAAAAATGAAATCGGGAAGTTTTTATCCACAGCAACAAAAAAGGCCGGTCTTCAGAGAGAGGGAAAAAGAGTTACAAACCATTCAGTACGAAAAACATGCATATCCAGGCTTTTGGATGCAGATATTCCCGAAAACTTTGTGGCCCAACTCAGTGGTCACAAAAACACGGAGAGTCTCCAGTCGTACAAATCTGCTAGCTCCACACATCAGAGAAGAATGTCTCTAACTCTCAGCAGAGCTCGTTGCGGTAGCGAAGAATCTGCATCAAGCATTCACGACGTTCAACTGGCCTCATGTTCCAGTGAAGACACAACTTCAAGCACGGCGGTAAATTCCATGATGAAGTCGACTGACGTTGATCCACTTCTATCATCCACCGCTCCGGTCTTCGCAGGAGCCAACATTGGTTCAATCACTGATTGCACTTTCCAGATTTTTCATGGAAATGTGAAAATCGTCCAGAATGAAAAGAAGCGTCGAGTAATTATTGAAAGTGACGACGATGATTGACTGTACGCTGCTGTACGTGTTGTCTTGACTTTGCGAAGTACCGTTTTTTAAAACTTCGATTCAGTTCAAACTCCGCCGTTGTGCGAATAAAACATTCCTCAGCGGATGTGTGTTCTTTTGCTTAATTGTATAATGATTTTATCCCAACTCATTAAATGTTTTCTAAATTCGCAGATCGTATTTATTGTCGTTTTACCGTGTTTTTTGCTGCTTGCGTCATCATAAGCGGGAAATTCCCTGACATCGTGCCGGAAGTTGACTTGAATGAACAACCGGAAGTATTGTTTCGCATAAAACATATAATAAACTACTTACTAACCTCACTTGCTCGGGACCGTACTGGGGAATATTGGCCCGAGGTCGTGGCAGTACGGACCGAGCGCAGCGAGGTCCGTACTGCCACGACCTTGGGCCAATATTCCCCAGTACGGCCCTCGCGTTCAGTTAGTAAGAGGTTAGTATTTGCTAATTACATGTATGTTTGCAGTTAATTTTTTTTTCAGGTGAATTTAACTTGTCACTAGTAAGGTTAATTGTTTTTCACAAAGGATTAACAAATAGGACATCTGGCAAGTGGTCTTTCATGTACTTTTAATCAGTTCTGTCTGCTGTAATTTTTTCTTTGATTCATGATTTCTTATCATTGATTTTATTTTACACTTTGAAAGGTTTTGGGGCTTGAAATTCCTTCTTCTGGTAGCATTGTGGGTAGCAGCGTTTTTCATTCCTCGCGGGCCATTTGGAGAAGGTAAAATGTTGTATTTTTTAAAGAACTTTGAAACAGTTTATCATGTGTATCTCATTGCTTCATCTAATTTATATTAAATGGGGTAATATGGTTTTATTAATCATTTGAGTCAGTCCAGACAAACATTTGATTAAGGAGTCATCAATTTCATGAAAGTTAAGAAGCAGTGCCTTGCTGTGGAGCTGAAAAGTTGTATGATAGTTTCAACATATGCAACAACAAAAAACTTTTTTTTTAATGTTCAGCATAAGACATTATACATGTACATGTACCTGTACTTGTTAGCAGTGTCATTAAGTTTGTATTGACATGTATTATTGTTGAGTCATATATTTTGCTTTTCATTTTTACTTTTTCCTCGCCCCCAAAATTACAAGGTTCTGTAACAGTTACTGTTGCTGTTTTTATTTTGTAGCATGGATGTACATTGGCTTCATTGGTGCTTTTCTGTTCATTTTGATCCAGCTAATTCTAATGATTGACTTTGCACACACTTGGAATGAGATTTGGTAAAGTATTAATTATGAGTTCGTAATATGCAACATCCAATTTTCTCGTTGTCATGTTGCTTGATTTTGCTGTTTTATTCAACAGCACGAGACAGTAGATGTGGACATGAAGATGTTACAGAGTTTCTTGCTTAATGCATTTGGAAGCCACTTTTAAATGCTGGATTTATTTTTTACCACAGTGACTGTCTGGACAAATTTCAACCGAACTGGCCAAAACGATACTTACAACATGGAAACTAAATGTTCTTTCTGTTTAAGGGCTAGTGTTAGTCGTATATCGCTTTTTTATTTTTGGCATGTACATGTTGTGGTTCAATTTTTTCTTTGGTTTGAAAATTTTCAAACCAGTTTGATTTTTGTTTTCCTTTCTCTCAGAATATGATTATGAACATGAGACAAAGGAAAATAAAAACTAAACTGGTTTGAAAATTTTTAAACCAAAGAAAAATTTGAACCACAACATACACAAAGAAAATTTTCAACATAGTTAAGTTGACTAAATATTTCCTCCTTTTTCTCTTTGTTTTTTCCTTGTTGTTGGCCTTTCTCGAGACTTCATTTTTATCTTATCTGTATCAACTACTGTGGGAGTATTGCTACAGTGTACTTCTCCCATTGCAGGAATACCCCCAGCATTTTGTTACATGTATATGTTGTGGTTTAATTTTTGTTTTGGTTTGAAAATTTTCAAACCAGTTTAATTTTTATTTTCCTTTGTCTGAGATTCATTATCATAATCTGGGACAAAGGAAAATGAAAATTTTCAAACTGGTTTGAAAATTTTTAAACCAAAGAAAAAATTGAACCACAACATATATGTACATTTAAACACCTTTGTGGAGAGAGATAATGTAGAGCAAAGTTTATTTTTTAAGGCAGCAACATTATGGCAGAGACCAATCCTTAAACCACCAACCTTGAAGTTGAAAGGCAAATGTACATACTAGCCACTAAACAACTGGGCCTTCACTAAAATAGTAATAGGCAGGCAGACACTCCAACAATTCCTAAATGTATTATAATAATGACAATTTGGAAACAATAATCATAATAATTTGCATAAAAACAGAGACAAAAAATATACCCTTGGGGTACAAAATATCAGTGTTTGAAATAAGCACTTGCCCACTCACCAATGCAAGTATAAATCCTTCCAGTAAATGGTCTGAGAATTAAGTTTCCAACCCTCAAAATTATGTCCTCACTCCATTATACACCCACCGTAGGGTATTTTATTTCCTTTTGGACTCAGGTGTGCCCTCCTGGGTGGAGAACAGATCATATGGTATCAGAGCTACATGTACATGTAGCCACCCTGGACAGAATGGTCCAAGGGGTGAGACCCATATCCCATATGGTCAAGGGGGAAGGGGGGGGGGGGGGGGGGGGGGGAGGAGGCTAAGGGAACCAGAAGGGGGTGGTGCCTTGTACTTGGGAGGAGTACAGAACAGGTTGAACCTGTGGTACCCACCCTGGATTGGATTCTGGACCTTAAATGAGTTCACGAAAGTTTTCTTTTTCCATCAGGACATCAAATGCTGATGAAGGCAACAAGTGCTGGTATTCTGGTAAGGGTTTTTGGATAGTGCAAGATAAAATAATGTTGAATTGACACCTTTATCCCTAAATACGTATGAAAGGGATTATTATTAAGAGACACTGACTTGTATTAAAGCCAGATCGGTGGAGTCCCTGCTTTTTAGTCTCCATCTTGGAGGATTAGCTGAATTAATTTTGTAACTTGGTAGTCCTGTGTTCAAGTGCTTGGCCATGCTATGTTCAGGTTGTGATATTTCTTTTAGCAATTTAATTACAGTATTCTTACAAGCTCTGCTATCCCTTCTAATCCAGTAAAGCAGAGTATAGATTTTTGCTACCATACAGATATTAAATGTTTAATCCACCAACTATTGCAAGCTTGTTTTCCTCTTCTTTTCAGGGCTGTTTTTCTTCATGTTTGTGTTTTTTGCTTTGGCACTCACTGGGTTTATTTTGTCCTTCGTCTTCTTTACGCAGGTCAGTTAAATATCCAGTGTCTTCTTAATAATTGAAGGGCTTAAGCTCACATCTAGTCTTAGATCCAAATTGCTCCAAATATTTTTTTGAGCAAAAAGCTTTAATTTGAAGTTCTAATTAGCTAATTGCTTTTCCCTAATTAAAAACTGAATCAATTCAAGCAGAGCAACTTACAGTACCGGACAGAAGTAACCTAACAGAGAAGTCGCAGCAGAATGCATTTACACACGAACCAAAAAACCTGTCAAAAACTGAGATTTTGACAGGATTGCTGTTTGCGCGTAAATACATTTTATGCTCTGACTTCTCTGTTAGTTTACATGTACTTCTGTCCATGTACTGATTTCCTTTGTTCTCTGTTTGAATGGAAACAAAAGAAAATCAAATGCTTTAAGGAAAAGTAATATGCTAATTATATAATTCCTTGGATTTAAGCCTTTTGCTCGTAACATAAAATGATATTGAAAGTTTCTTTCATCAAAACTAGACTAGTCTGTATACCAAACTAGAGGTCATTTGGAGCAAAGTATTTAAACTGGAGGCCAAATCACTACTTTATAGCATACCAGTAGTTTTCGACCAAGCCCTTCAAAATTATTAATAATAAAATTATTGACCTGTTATCTCTTTTGGTGTCAAAAGTTAAAAGAAACTGGCAAACAAACGACAAATTTTTCTGACTAGTTAATTTATTTTAGAGATAAAAATTAATGACTTTTAGGTCATAAAATGCCATCAAATTTATTCAAGATGATTACATGTATATGCACACCAACTCATCAAAGATCTTTGTGTATTCTTTGGTGATTATTTGTTTGTTTATATATTTATTTCTTTTTCAGGCAAGTGGCTGCAATCTCAACAAGTTCCTCATAAGCTTTAACTTCATCATGTGTTTTATTATCTCTGTGATTTCAATTCTTCCTAAAATTCAGGAAGGTATGTTAATTACCTAATCATTTCATTAGAGCAGTTTTCAGTTGAGTGTCGTAAAACCAAAACCAAAGTAATCACTCTGACCAATCACAGCAGTCGTAAACAATCCAATGAACCAATCAGAGCTCGAAGCAATTACATGTCGCGGGCGCCAAGCGCGGGAAAACGCGTGCGAGCAAGTCACGATTGGTTTTGGTTTTACTTCTGATTGGTCGAGAAAGTGGCGCGAGATTTTTTAGCCAATCACAAAGCGTAGCAATGCAAAACCAAAGCAATTGTGTAATTACTTTCGATACTCAATTGAAAACTGCTCTAAACTACTGTATTATTATAATTATAGTAATAGTCCCTCACAAACAATTTCCTTGTAACATTGGTATAATGTCATTGGTAAGAAATGCAGACAAGATTGCTTATAAATAGGGTGACTGGACTGAAAAAGGAGTGAGCCTGCAGTGACAGTATTAATATTGTAGAATGATTTTTTTCCCCTTTGCCTTGGTCTTACATGTATTTCCTTTGCAAAATAAGAAGGAAGCCTGAGCCATGGGGCTCCATGGACCTCTTCCCTACATCTACTATTGGTCATGTTAGGAGTTCGAAAAATCTAAGTTGACATTGACTGAAATCAAGTCCAAGGGAAACAAGTTTTGGTTTCGAATGATCAGGAGGCTCCAAAAATCAAGGGTTGGAAAGCTGTCACTTGCATGTTACTCGTATTTAAAACTGACGCTTCAGTTAGATGTTGTCACCTTCCCAGATATGATTTTACTATGTGCCTCAGTACACCACAGGTTATAATTAATTTTCAATGGATAATTTTATTAGTGTAATTTTATTAGACTATGACTTTTTGTGTACTTGCATGATAATTTAGTGCACTAAACAAAGTAAAGAGGGGATTGAGTGTTTAAATTTAAGGATGATATAATAATTTAGTGGGAATTCTTGTGTTGCATTTGTATCTAAGGGAGTGTTGTTACTGAATAAATAAGGAAATCAATAATTAAAATGTAAAATTAAAAATGATTAAATTTGAATCTCATCTTAGTATTTTAATACACTGTTACTTGTCTTTTTCCCCTTAGCACAACCCAAGTCTGGCCTTTTGCAGGCATCCATTGTTTCCTTGTATGCTAGTTATCTGACCTTATCAGCTCTTTCCAATCAACCAACAGATCAAGGTATAGCCCTACAATTTGTAGATGTAGAAAATATTTTTTGCATTGACAGGTTGACTGTGTAATTGATGGTTTCAGTACAAACAAAAGGAAGATCACTAATTATTTGTAATAAAAAATTATTGAGATAATTAGTTTCATTTTTAGCCCGTTAATACGCGAAGCGTAATGAACAGGTTATCGGAGATGATGGCAAATTCACTTGCTCATTCCATCACTCAGCTGTAAACTAAGTGACGAAATGCGAATCCAGTGATAACAGTATCTACCTTGGAATAATAAAAAAAATTATCTTAATTAGGTAATTCCAGGATGGTCAAGTGGTTTAAGGTTTCCTTTTGCAACTGATGGACAGACGAGGGACCCAGGGTTTGAATCTGGCCCATTTCTGGCCTACTATGTAACTTCACTTAAGACACTATTGTAATGTAGTTATAATGTTTGTTTGTAGGGATGAAATCCTATGGTGTGACCATTCAAATGAAACCTTTTTGGCACTAGTTTTGCATGGTACCATTAAACATTAAAAACGAATTTTGTTTTCAATTCTTTTACAAAATTGGCACTCTTGGGAAAAAATGGTCAAATACAGTCTCTGTTTCTGAACGCTTTCTGCCTGATTTATTACTTTCAGTGAATTCTCAAGGAGCAGGAAACAGTACCAGTGAAGAAATTTGTGGATCCCCGTTAACAACAATTGAAAATTCAGAGACAGTGACATTGGTTGTTGGACTTGCAATAATGTTCATTCTTGTCATTTATTCAAGGTCAGTCACATTTCTTGACACTTTTTTCGCAATGAAAGACAATAGACACAACATAGTGGGCAAAACTTGGGCAGGGAATGTACCGGCAAGGCTCGGATAAAACCCACCAACTGAATAAATTAACAGATGAGGGGCCTCGGTACATGGCGCCATACCGAGGGGGTGCCTCATGCCTGTACTGCAAGGCAGACGTCGTTGCTGGCAGAATTACCTAGGGACAAGTTAACCCAGTCCAGAGTAACAAAACGTCCCCTCCCTGACGGGGCTTCAGCACAGGGCTGAAGGGGTGCCGCAGGCAGCAATTCCCCGCCCAAAACGCCAGGTGTCACGAGAAGTACCCTGTGCGAAGCCCACGCAGTGGACTGGCACAAAAAAAATAATGCTTTATTGCCTTTTTCCACAAGAGGAGCAGTCCCTGCTTGCACCAAATGTTGATTGATGAAAGAAAAGCCTGCTTGTAGAGAAAGGCAGTCAAGCAAGTTGTGATGTAGTAAATAATATAGCAATAACGACATAGTACGCTGTGCTGCCCTCCTCCGCAAGAGGGCTAGTCCTTGCTTGCCCCAGAAGTTGATTGATAAATTAAAATACCCGCTCGCAGAAAAAGGCAGTCCAGCGACTCACAATGTACTAATTGATATAGGAAATAAGGTATTAGGAACAATCATGGTGTACGATAATTGTCATTACAATGAGACATCACAGTGTTCTCAAAGAATCCTTAAGTGTCCATAGAATGAATTGTTGAGTTAAGTACATGTGGTAAGGCAGGAGGCCAAGTTCTGAGGGACTTGAAGGAGAGTTTTAATAATTGTCATTACAATGAGACATCACAGTGTTCTCAAAGAATCCTGAAGTGTTCGTAGAATGAATTGTTGAGTTAAGTAAGGCAGGAGGCCAAGTTCTGAGGGACTTGAAGGAGAGTTTTTATAATTGTCATTACAATGAGACATCACAGTGTTTTCAAAGAATCCTGAAATGTTCGTAGAATGAATTGTTGAGTTAAGTAAGGCAGGAGGCCAAGTTCTGAGGGACTTGAAGGAGAGTTTCTCTAGGGGTTTGAATATAGGATTGGTAGGCATCTGACTTCCAACGGCCTAGAACCTTGATAAGCCAGTCCGAAAGGCCTGCCGCTCCTACTGTAGTGGCTGCTCCAATCTAAAGCTGTGTGAAGCAAATTGGGTGCTGTCCAGGCCACAAACAGTTAGTAATGCCCGTAAGTTGTTGGTAAGTGAAGACCGGGTGAGGGCGTGGCCATTGGTGAACATGAAGAGAGGCTGGCAGGGTCCTTGTGTATCAGTTTGGAGGAGGTAGTCTCTTAGGGCAGTGACGGCGCATACGTTTGAGTTTGATTTTGCTATGGTGAGCTTGGCAGTCTCCCGGAAAGGGTCGGTTTTTGATTTTTTTATAATAATTTCAACAGAAGAAGGGGATAAAATGCTGGGTTGAAAGGAAATATCTGATCTACTCAAATGGGTTTGAGGATCAAAGGTGCCATTGCATGTGAATTCACTGCTACGTAGGAACCCAAAAAAAGCTAGTGTAAATGCAGCCCACAACATTGACGCGTCAGTGTCAATGGAATGAAATAGTTTCAATTTTTTTAAAAATACTGTTTAGCACTGACATTGTGACGGGAAATTCGCCTCGCTTCAAAGGAAACTTGCAGCAATCTGAGCAAGGGGAGGCTGATTGCTCACATTACATGTCACAAGACAAATGAGATGAGAAAATATGAGATGTACATGTAAATATGCCGGAATGACCGCTGGATACATGCGGACTTAGCTGATTGTTGCTTGCCACATTAACTTATATTTTTGTTAAAATAGCATTTTGTAAATAATGATTACTGGTAATATATAAATTTAAAGTGAATATTCTGTAATAAATTATTAAATAATGCAGGTCATTGAGTATAATGGGTTTTGAACAGCTCTGAATGACAGCCCTGGCATTTGGTTTTTCTGTTCACTACTGTCATTAACTGAAGTAATTATATAAATGCAATCGACCCTGACCTTCTGAATACTGGTCTGATGCTCTAACCACTGAGCTACGAGAGACTCTTGGTGAACTAGACTATGTTCTTTAATGACATGCGTCCTGCATACTGCTAGGATTAGCAATGTCCAAAGCATCCTGTTTGGTGATAAATAAATAAAGATTGTAAATGTAGTAGCTTAGTGTGTACTTTTTCTTTTCAGTTTAAGAACTGTTGGGAGTGCTGACAAACTGGCCCCATCAGGATTGTCGTCTAGCAGTTCCGCCAAAGGTATGTTGCATGTCCAAATATTATAGCCATTTTCATTGCAGTGTATGTGTGGCCCACATTTTCTTAAACGTGACTTTGCCAGTTATGATTCCAATAAAGGTAAAGGAAATTTATTCATAAAAAAAGTTCAAATAGAAAGTACTTTCTTCAATAAAATATTAAATAATAACATGAGGGAATGATTGACTAACAGTAGTGGTTGTCATACATTAATTAGTGACTCACTGATCGACATAAAAGTGTTTATGACGACACCTCAATTCAAAGTCTTTCTAAATGTGTCTTAATCTTGTTTTCTTTTCTTTTTTGCTACAGATGATGAAGAGAAAGGGCAGCAGGTGGTAAATGATGAGGAAGAAGGCGTGGCCTACAGCTACTCATTTTTTCACTTCATTTATTTCCTAGCATCGCTGTATACTATGATGATGCTTACAAACTGGTACAGGTAAGTGACACAGGGTGTGGTCAGGTGAAGGGGGGGGGGGGCAAACTCTCAACCCTTTCACTCCAATAAACAGTGCCTACGCTGTAAAATCAAAATGCAAGAAAAATCTGAGTGCTAATTTACACATGGTACACATAGCCAACCAAAATACCATCCTTATGGTCCTTTTAGCGTGGCTTCGATACCCAGGAATAAAGTGTGATTGCTTAAAGATGAAAGCTATAATGAGTATAGTTCTTTCCTGTTGTACTACAGTATGTTGAATTATGCATGTAGTTGTTTCAAAGTAAAACAAATGTTTTGATCAAATTTCTTTCTTTTTTAGTCCCCAGGGCTCTAAGCTAGAAGAGTTTCAGCGGTCGATTGGTTCAGTGTGGGTGAAGATGGTGTCGTGTTGGCTTGGTTTTCTGCTCTACCTGTGGACGCTTTTGGCTCCCATTTTTTTCCCAAACAGGGACTTCAGCAGTACTCTTTGCTCGCTGACAAGATGATGGTGTATTCAATACAGCCAGGAATAGGTACATGTATCTCTAATCCTGCAGCAGTGGCAACTAAGCAAGAAACTTTGTAAATCCTTTAAATACATTGTAGTTAATATTAACGTGTAGCAAAGCTAATTTATGCTAATAAGCGGGAGCACCCAATAAGCTGTTTGGAACGCCAGTTAGTCATGCACCTGAAAAATTTGTAAATATATATTACTGTAGATTAAGAACTAGAGTTTTCCTAAGTTAAAATGTGGTCCCAAACATTTGTTTTTGGAGGGATAAAAAAATTAATGTAGTTTTGGGTTCGAAATGAGGTCAGCTAGATGACAGTAGCTAGTAAATTATGGGGATAAGTTTCCATTCCCCAAAAAAAAATTTCTGCCGCTGAAATATTAAGCTAAAAGAACTGAAATGTTCAAGTTGTGTTAGCTTTCACATACAGTGTAGTTTCCGTTAAAGGCACTAAATTGATCTGGAAAAACAGTAGAACGCCATTTGAAGCATTTGCCTAAATGTCCCTCGTTGGGTGTCCATGTTATTAGGGATACTGTACATGATTGTAGAAAATTTCAGCCTAGCTGAATTAATTAATAGCCTAAGCTTCTAATATAACTTATTACTATTCAACTCATTGTTACACTGTCCAAATATGGTCATGGTGCTCTCAATAACAGTCTGTCTACATGACAGCTATCCTAAGATGGTGGTCAGAAATTTTGCATTTTATGAAGGAAAGGGTGTGATGGAACTCTGCCTGCAATTTGGATGTTGGAGAGAAAAAAAAGTGAAAATTACTATGAATAAAAAAAATAAAAAGGAAAAGAGAAGAAAAGAGACCAGTTATTGATCACCTGATGGCACAAAAAAGCATCAAGCCTTGAGCCTTCCTAATTGGTCAACCTTTTTATACCCTGCGGGCAGAGGTTATCTGTATGTACATCTTTACCAGACACACTTTGTAGTAATGTGTTGTTCCAAAAAGATATTATTACATACCGCCACATCATTTCAAACAATTGACCACAACAGAAAAATGTTTAGATCCGAGACCCCTCTGCCTAGATTTACAGAGTCCTCAACCCGATCCTGCGAGAACTACCAGCACACCATCCATTGGGGTTGTGTGAAATTTTTATGGAAGAACTCACTGTAAAACAGCCTCTGTTTGCAGGGAAAGCATGCAAAAAAACAGGCAAGGCCTTTTGTGGGCCATACTTCAAATATATTTTGCCGAAATGCTGTTGTGGAGCAGTTTGGACTCAAGTCCTTTAATTTCTTGAGCCAAGAGCTGTAAAAAAAAAAAACATGTAGGACTCACTAAACCTCAATCATATGGAATAAATTATGTTATGACAGCCAGCAATAGTGTAATTTGGCTGTAATTAAAAAATATCCAGCAATAGTTTTGCTGAATAACCTCTCTTATTATTATTACTTGTATCATTTATAGCAGTGGTCAAGATATTACTTGCAATGACTGGATGTCCAGCCTAGTGTGTGCGATTGTTTTTATAATTTATATAAACAGCTTTTATATTTAGTAACTGATGTACATTTATATCGGACATATATTTACTGAATGGAGATCAGAAGTCAGCTTTAATTCAGTCCTTGCATTGTTCTCAAACATCTGTCCTTTCACCAAATTTTGGGGAATGGTTGTGTACCAGTTAGTGTAGTCAAGTCTTCAGCAATCTCAAAGGACAGTGTCCCAGGCCTGATTGTTTGAAAGCTGGTTAACGCTAACCCAGGATTGAAATTTAACTTGGGATTTAATTTCTCGTTAGAATTGTTTTCAAAAGCTAATTAATAAGTTTACATGCGAAGACTAGTCAGAGACGAAACTAAAGGTCAAAAATATTTTGGAAAAATCTCCATTGATATTTTTTTTTAACTGGAATCAAAATTGATGCTACATGTAACCCTTGGTTAGCTTAACCGCGCTTTGAACAACCCGTCCCTGGCTGATATATTGTGTTTTCATGATTATGGCCAGGATCTTGCTTCATTATAAATCTTAAAATAGGAAGACAAAATCAGCAAAAAATAATGAAAGCAAAGAAATACTAACTAAGGGTACAAAAAAATTAATAAAGGCTAAAAAAGTCAAAAATACACATGAGTGGCCTGATTTTGATTTCCTCACCACGTGACCACCTTTCTTGACCCATGTGGGGGGGGGGGGGGGGGGTACTTCGTAAAGTTATTGGAATAAAATATAAATTTTCCCGATTGACTGTGCGAAGTACTTTTTCATTGTTTAGTGACTGTAGCACTGGAGGCAGCTGTGGAAATCACGCGTATTATTATATTCCTTTCAATGTTTCTCCCTTTATTTGCCTATTAAAGATAAAGTTATCAAATGAATACATTTTTTTCTTGGAAACGGAGTTCTAAAATACTAAGCAGGAAGTCCCAGAAGCCTTTCTAGACTTATCCAGGAGATTTCCTTCACCGGTTTATAATACGACTACACACAAAAAAAAAACACGATTGTAAAGTGACTGACAAATGATCCTCGCAGTTGTGTTTGTAAATTAAGCAATTGCAACGAAGCCCGAAAAAAAATTGAGGACAGCCAGTGAAAAAATCTACAATGCTGGGTGGGATGTGTATTTTAATAACTAAATTTCCTGCCATGAGTTCCCAAGAGGTTGGACGCCTTACTTGTGTCTGAGAGAAGTGGGTTCAGACCTACATTTCCTGTATGATTTACGAGTTAGATGATTAATTTCCACCCCTAGTACACCTAGAAAAAGAATACATAACTTTGTGATTTTAATAGAAGAGTATCATCCGAGGCCGATGCTAATTACTCTCCCAGTTATGCACCAATCAATTCCGGCTGTTATCATCCCCCCCCCCCCCCCCCCCCCCCCCCAGGCCAACCCCCGGGGATTTGTGGGTTTTTTTTTTTATGGAACTACAAATTCCCTGCCCCCGAGCTGCCAGAAACTACAAATTCCCCGCCCCTGGGCAACAGAAAAGCAACAAAAGTTAAAGAAACATATTAAAAGCACGTTTAATAATGTAACATCATTAATAACGTAACATCAGATCACCGAAAAGAAAGTTGCTGGCTCTGTGAAAGTTCTAACAAAACGTCTATGAATCAGAATGTATAAAGACATATTTAACGTTGTTTCTTTGATCGGATGCACAACTTTGGACTATCGGAAATTTCTGTTTATGCATCAGCAGCCTGATGCTGTGCTTTGTTTTTTCGTGCCCTTGTCAACTTTGCTTTTTCAGCTCCTCGCCTCAAAGCCTACGTTAAAATACACAACAACTAGAAGTGTTTCTTACCTTCAAACAAATTCTTTAACTTTGCAATACCTTGGTTTTCAAGCCAATCGCCCACAAAAGTAGTCGGTTTCCCGGCAAATTCTTCCATTGTTTACTGACACGGCGACCGCATGGATCTGGCGATCGGTCAAGTTGTCCCCGCCCCCAACCCCCGGGGTAACACGTTGTTGTACAAAATCCCCGCCCCAGGGACATAAGGCCTTACAAATCCCCGGGGTATGCCCGGGTGGGGGGGGGGGGATGGCAACAGCCGGAATTGATTGATGCATTAGGGACAGACCATTAGATTTTTGAAGGGGGGGTTGGGCAAATACCAAAAAAAAATTCGAGCACGGCATTGAACTGCAAAAAAAATCTCGTGCAAAACAAAAACCCCAGGAAAAAAAATTCCTGCAAAGCTTTCTATTTTTAGAACAATATTTTATATCCAGAAGCAGATGGTCACTGAGAACGCAAATAAATCACACTGATGTTGTAGAATGTTAGCGACTTATATGCACTTGGGGAGGATCAAATGTTCTATCTTTTCATTGGCTTGTTTAGTTTAGCCAATAACAATGGTTTATTTTTGACCCGACGTAAGTTGTGTTTCTTTGTAGGCTTTTTAGCTGATTTCATGAGCATGTAAGATATTTTCTGACACAAGGAATGGCTCTTTTATAGTTGTACAGTGGCATTGTAGGTACATGTATATCTCAATGGATGAGAAATACTTTGTTTATGTGTTGTACAACAAGCTTGTAATTGCAGGGGCGGCGCTACTGGTGGGGAAGGTGGGGCATTTGCCCCACCAACTTTCGACAGCTCAAAATGGCGGTGGGCGGAGATGAATAGTGTAGCAACATCCTTTGACCAGATCTGATGGCGGGGCGCTTTAATGCATTAGAGTTTGTAAAATAAATATTCCGTTAATTAATCAAAAGCCTACAATTTTAACATCGGAGATATTGTGACTGACTTTAGACTGGAGATTGGATATTGTGAACCAAGCATTTCAATACCCCTTGAGTTACTCGGACGTCAGCTATCGGACTCCAGCTATCGGACTCCAGCTACTGACAAATCCATCAAACAAATCCATCAATGCTGTGAGTTAGCTCTCGGCCTCTGCCCTAAGAAGGCTCAAGACATATCTACGAACAAACTATGTCACAAGAAAGATTAAATCATTGCATTATCCAGACATGGCATTAACTGACAAATTGAACATGGCTGATATTGGAAATCAGTTTCTTTCTGCCTCTAATGACAGAGAAAATTGCTTTGGAAAATTCGTTTCCAAAGCTTTCCCATACTGAAAAGAATTGACAGAGAATATTCGAGTGACAGTCGAATTTACTTTGAACAAACAACCAAAATGGAGTTACACCCAAGTTTCAGAAAGTGTTTCGTGTACATGTACTTTTCATGAGAATTAAACTGAACTCAAAGCTGGCCTTGGAAACTGTTTCTCCGGTCTCAGGAACGCTGGAAATAGCATTTCAGAGAGTTTCATTTCAAAAATTTCCCGGGGGAGCATGCCCCCGGACCCCCCTAGAAGCTCGCGCCTTCGGCGCTCGGCACAGGAGATTCGCCCCACCAACATTATATTTCCGCCGCCGCCCTGTAATTGTAAGATGGTTGGGTGTACTACGATGGGCTGTGGAAGCGACATCAACAGGGGGCTGGTGTAAAGAAAATTGTAGGGGCAGTTACAACACCGCGGCCAGGCTTCATGCTATCAAGCTGCTGTTACATCACATCTGACTTGCTATAGTATTCCTGTCTCTAGTATGGCCTTTCTAGTATTCCTAACACGTATATGTGTCAGGCATTAAAACATATAGACTCGCAAAAAAAATACCATGCAAGCAAATCATGGCAAAAAGAAAAATCCTGCACAATCTCGAGCGTAGAAAAAAATATCCTGCACCAAAAAATTGCCCAACCCCCTCCCCCCCCCCCCCCCCCCCCCCCCCCCCCCCCCCCCCCCCCCCCCCCCCCCCCCCCTCAAAAATCTAATGGTCCGTCCCTTATCTTGTCTGTTTTCTTCTATGCCCGGCCCTTCAAGTAAATACACTTGCAGACCCGGCATTTCTGTTCTCCATTGCGCAGCTGCGTTACATTGAATTCTTCTTGTGGAAATAGTCGATGACAACGGGTACATGCGGTATTGGCGGGCGCAAAATCCAGAGTTCCTTTATCGGGGATGATGTCAAGTGGAAGATACGCATTCTTTTCGTACTTATTGTAAGACCTTTCGGTTAGGCCTCGATACATATCAGCATACCTTTCAGATGCAACTCGCAGACGCTCTCGCTCTCCTCCGTTTACATCTTTCATCTTGTCGTACAATCTGAACATCGCCATTGTATCGACAATGCAGTACTGTATTAACTCGTGTGACAGGGGTCTCTTGTTCCACACTTGCGTGTCATTCACAAGCAGCATTCTTCCCTTTGCTTTAATTTTGATCAAATCTTCATCCTGAACATACAGCTCAAGGCAATGACGAAAACCATAGATGCTCTCCACTTCGTCTGTTCTCTGGCTACGACGTGTATACCTTCTAGAAGACTGGCTGACAGGTGTAGTGGCGTCAGTTGCACGGCGGTAGATTATTTCAAGAAGTTGAAGATCCAAGACTCCCGTCAATTTCACGTTAAATTGATGCCAAAGAGCGTCTGAATCCTGTCGGCAATCAAACATCAACTTCTCATGGGACTTGTCTTCAAGGATTTCGGCAAGCCCACTACTGAATACGGCTTGTCCTAATTTGAACACATCAAATATGTAGGCTTTATCCTCTGTTGCTACAGTGATAATAGTAAGCTTCCCCTTTCTGCTCAACGAAACACCTTCACAATCAACGGCTAAAAGAGTGTCGCTGTTACGTCCTGTTTTCCCTTTGAGCTCAGAGATAGCATCCTTCAGACTAGCTTCATCATCAACTAGTCTGTAATCATTTGCGTCCTTGCAAGCCATTTCGTATATCGAGCAAAAAAGGTTTGTACTTTTATGATTCACAGTAATTAGCGAGTTCCAAGAACGTCTTTTCCACTTCCGCTTTGATTCTCAGAATTGACATCTCTTGTTGTAACCCGGATGTAGAGTATTCACATAAGGCGACACACAGGCAGCCCAAGCTTAGTATGTGATGGTTCTTTGTTTAATAAACAGAGGCGGCGGAGCGTTTTTAAACGGGGGGGGGGGGGCTTATCGTTTACCAAGCCAAGAACATACCCCTACTCAAATTTTCAAAAATGTCCTTTTCGTAGTTCGTTGGCAGAAGCAAACCTCTTTGCAATCTTGACAGTGTCCAGTGTGTCCGTAGTCGATTTGTGACAATGCATTAGCACAGGAAAAGGTGAAGTAAGTAAGTAAGTAAGACCTTTATTTAAGTGTCAATTTGTTTAGACGTGGCTGTGCTGTGACGTTTCTTATTATTTCTTAACGTTTTTACGTTTTAAGTAGGATTCTTATTATTATAGTATCCTATTGCAACTCCATGTTTAAATTGTAACGTTTTTTGCCCATAGAGTCAAAATCTGTAAGACCCTGAAGAAGAAAGGCTGTGCCTTTCGAAATATTGGATTCAAATACAATTTCCGTACCGTTTAATCAGCCTTGCTTTTGTATCATACTGTTCAATTTGTTTAGCCCATATGGACTATATAGTAATTATGATACAAGTTATCCTAAAAATATAATACTATAAAATTCTTATAAAATGCTAAAATCCTCCTAAACACTATACTGATTATAGTACAAATTATCCTACGAATGTACTAGTAATAAAATTCTAAAAAAAATAGTTAAATGCTAATATATATAGATAGGCTGAGCCTAACAGCGTCGCTCTCTGAACAGAAAGCCGATAAGCTTAACTAAGGTGAAAGGTTGGAAGCACAAAAATTAAAATTGACGACCGGGCTATTTTTCAATTTTAGCAATTCTCAAAAACAGTACATTTAGACCGTACAAAAGTTCACAAAACAACCTTTTCTCGGTCTAGAATAACTAGTTTGACTAATTTCCGAATAAAATACACCTGTTGCGTATCACAAATTGCCCGAGAAACTGATTTGGAAATCAAAATTGCAAAAAATACACAAACATATTTGCATAAGGCGACGCGAGTGAAGATAGAACTATAAAATCCAAGTCTTGTTTTGTTTACATAAAATCGCTTTTCAACCTATTTAATGAATGAACAAACACATAAAAATGGACAACACAATCTTCTTTCGAAAAATTTTATTCAAATCTCCATATGTTTATGTTTTTAAAAAAGCAAAACGCGAACCATTTATAGCGCATCGAGTTCGAGCTGTCTTCGACGAAATTCAAGAAATCAATACAACTGAATTTAAGCACGTTTTATAAACAATTCTCCAAAACTAACAGGTAAACAAAGAAAAAGTCAATCACAGATTGATATCAACATAAATTCCCATCAAAAAATGTAATCTGTTTTACCTTTAAGTCCCTCTACTGCTTGGAAATTCTTTAAATCTCCGCTTCTTTGGTTCTGAAATCCGTAATAAAAACAAACATCTCCCCGGCCCGCATTGCTCCTGCACTGATAAAAACGTATGAAGTTCCTCGAAGCAAGATTTTATCCCTGGAAGCTCTTCTTTTCCCACTAAAGCGGATTCTGAGTATCCCTTAATTAGTATCCCTGTCTTGAGTGGCAAACCGCGAAAAAATGCAGGGAAATAACGACTTCACTTCTCCACTAAACACAGCGAAAGATGCAAACTATGAAAGTGTTTACCGAACTGACGGCTGTGTAGCCCGCGCAAAAAACAAAGCCTCGCTTTGCTTTCAAGATTGCTAAGATCCCGGATGTTGTGTGGCGTCATACGCGCATGTTTTGCGACGTCATACGCGCCCGCGAGTTGACATTAGGGAACTTAAGCACCGACGTTTTAGGGGCGACCGCGACGTTAGTAACCGAGAGAGCCTGGGTAGCGGATGCCGTCGTTCCCGCCAAATTACAAAGGTTTAAGCAAAGAGAAGTTTTCGCGACGGCGACTTCTCAGGGACCTAGCTGTGAGAAAAAGCCGTCTTTTTGTAAAATAAGAGAAATGCTGCTTCTATCTTATGATATGAAGATCATTACAGATGAAGAATTTTTGGTCTTGTGGGAGGCCTACCAGTCGAAGAACCCAGAATTTCCGTACGATTCGTATGAAAGATTTGATTTACAAAACATTGACGAGGCGGAATGTTTAGCTGAATTTAGAGTCCGCAAACAAGACATCCCTGTGCTGGCAAATGTTCTTCAACTACCAGCCAACATCCATTGTCAACAAAGAACAGTATGTGATAGAATTGAAGGCTTATGCATGCTGCTGAGGAGGTTTTCATATCCATGCAGATATTCAGATATGATCTGTCGATTTGGAAGACCAGTGCCGGAGTTATGCATGATAACGAACGAAGTCATGGATAACATTTTCAACCTTCACAGCCACCGAATTGCCCGATGGAATCACGATATTTTGAGTCCTCCTTTGTTACAGGAGTATGCTGATGTCATTCATGCCAAAGGGGTCCCTCTAGAAAACTGTTTCGGATTTATTGATGGGACAGTAAGACCGATAGCCCGCCCCGACTCAACACCAAAGAATTGTATACAATGGGCACAAGCGTGTTCACTCGTTAAAATTCCAGTCTATTGCTCTTCCAAATGGGCTCGTTGGGAATATGTATGGACCAGTTGGTAAGTAAGAATTCCAATTTTGTATATAAATTGTATTCCTCTTCAATGTATTACACATCAGCTCCTAGTAGACTGATACCCTGCAAATTCAATAAAAAAGTTTACATATATGCACGGTTGATGATCTCATTAAACATCATCCCCAGATTCACATTACAGTAGTTAATTTTTACGCACAGCCAGGGGAGCAGGGATTGTAGTTAATTTCTGTGAATGAACTCCATTACCCATGTACCAAAGGGTATAGATAATACTGAAAACATTTCAATTTTGCCTTCAGAGGGAAAAAAGCAGCTTGAGCGAAATGCATTTTCTCCAGCTGGTGATCCTATGTGTGTGTACGGTGATCCCGCCTATCCTTTGCGAGTGCACCTTCAAGCACCATTTCGCTATGGCAGGCTAACCCCAATGATGGAAGCATACAATGCAGAGATGAGTTCTGTCAGGGTTTCTGTCGAGTGGCTGTTTGGGGATATTATAAATGATTTCAAAAACTCATTAATAATTCATAAGGCCATTACCCAATCAAATGGTAGATAATACATCACGTGCAGTGACTTTATATCGATAAACCTCATCCTTATTAGTATGCGGTGTTTTATCAGATATAAAGACACTGCACGGGACTTATGAATATTAATTAATTATTAACACAGAAACTGACACAACAAATGGTGACTTTAACTTTTTTTTTCAGTACTGTTTTACGATATGTAGCTTTTGCCAATCTATATGGAATCTTCTCCAACCAAATAAGCAACCAAAAGTTTAGCAAGTAAGCCGTTATTTGAATGACACCAGCGCCCAGGTGTAAATTGGTAGGAAAGCGAGTGGTTCAGAGATGCCAGCTGCTTATTTCTACTCGTTCAATGCCAATGAATAAAAATTGTTAGACGTATTATGCACCGTACCTGTCAACTTTGGTATAGCATTTTTCATGGATTAGTTTTTTCCTCAGAACTTTAAAATCCCAAAACTTTCGACAGTTGCCGGGAAGCCATGGTCACCTCGTTGAAGCCAGTGTGGCACATGTGCTGTATGCTAATCAGTCTACTTGTTTTTCTCGTATGCTAATATCCTCTTTGCACAAAAAGCACATTTGTTTGATCTCCGTAGGGACACGCTTTTGGCGGTTCGTGTTTGAAGCCGTTCAAAACACTCACAGCACGTGTTTTATCAAGTCTAAAAATTCTCGCGCTTCGCGCTCGAATTTTTAAACTTGATAAAACACTGCTGTTCGTGTTTTAAACATTACTTTAAATTTTTGGATTTCAAGAAAAATTTAAAAATTGGCATGAGCAGTGTTGGAAAAATGTATCTAGTCAGTGCACTCCTTAACAATGCGATAACCTGCTTATATGGGAATACTACCTCAGAGTTTTTCGGTCTAAGCCCCCCTTCTTTAGAAGACTACTTCAGATAAATCAAAGCATTGAACAGTTTATTTTAGTATGATTTAACACTCACGCTTCATGAAAGTGTTTCCTATTATCATGGTCAATGTTTTATAATAAGGTCAAAATCATGCTGAGATCGATACAATGTAATAAGCCATTAACACAACACAATACAACTGCCAAGTAATGAACATTTTGCCTGATAAAGTGTACTATTATACCTAACAAAACTCTGAGAGGTTACTACTTTCAGTTTTCTTAAAAAAACGAATGCTTGTCTTTAGTACAAGGATAAGACCTTCAAAATGTAAAAATTGTGTAGTTGTTGAACAGATGCATTCAATTAAAACAGTGTATGCTTAAACTAGAAAGTTAATAAATGTTCCAACTGAAAAGGCCGCAAACAAAGTGTGTTATTTCTACAAGGATATCACTTCCTAGCCAAAGTTTGCATCATGTTCATCAATGCTTGCGAAATCTGAACTTGCTGCTCCGCTTGTTTACGGAGTACAGTAGCTCAATCTGCAGCCCTTGCTGTCTGGCTCTCGCTTCCTGCTCCTTCCTTTGCAGCTCTAGCTCCTGCTGGCGAATGGATAACTCACTTTCAGCTTTTTCTTTCAAGAATTCAACCGCATCGCCCCCACTTTTTCGGCTTTTTTTTGCACCCCCGGCAGCAGACTCAATTGATTTCAGTTCTCTTCGAAGCCATCCGCTCCATCGCTCTGTGTCTGACTTCTTCAGCTGCCTCCTTATCATCAGACTTTTTCTTTTCTTTAGCAGAAAAGCTCTCTTCTTTCTCACAAAGCTCTTCTATCAGCGCATCTTTTTCCGACAGCTCACAATCAATGCCACTGGCTTTCAGCTCTTCTTGTTGTTTGCGTTTAAATTTGCCCTGAAGGAGATTCCAGCGATCCCTTACCCCTCTCTTCTCTTTTATCATAAACTTTGGGTGTTCCAGCTTGTTTAATCTGTCCTGTATAGATTCCCAGACTTTTCCTCGGTCAGGACTTCCCTTCTTGAACTGAAATAGTTCCGTCGCAAGGATTTCACGCAGAAGAATAATATCGTGGTCGTCTGTCCACTCCATTACACTGAAAGCGAAAAAGAAAACAAACCTCGGTACATTTTATATTTTCGTTCAATTTGAGACAATGAATATTCAAGTCTGGGAATAATAAACCGAACGGTCGATAAGCTAGCAAATTGCCAGAATTATTGTAGCGAGTAGTAGTAAAAATCAAGCGCCGCTTGTATATTAAAAAATAGAAATAAACAACTTGCTTCAACACTTACGGTTGTTTCTTTGTAGTCATGTTTTCTGGCGTCTATTGAACAAGCTTCCAAACCTATTAAAACATTCAAAAACAGCTACTTAAGGTTCGAAAGCGATAGAATAATAACGTAAGCAATGGAAGAATGCAAAAAGTTAAGTGCAAAATGATATAAAAGCAACAAAATCAAAAAGCAAAACTCACGTTGTACGGGCGACGTCAAAATGAGCAAAACAACGTCGGCGCCGAGTCGCGACGGCTGACTATGTCGGTGGGAAACGTGAATCGGAAGTAAAATTAACTTCCGGTCGCCGTCGCCGCGCAGAAAACGTCTGGTGCTTAAGTTCCCTATTACGACGACGCACCGACACGGAGGCGCGCCGCGAAACATTCCGCTAGCCATGACTATGAGAAATGAGGAAGACCTTAGATAACAACGGTCTGGACCACCTCGGACACTTATTTATATTCAATAAATTTTTAAGTGTAAAAAAGAAAATCTAAAATCCCCACTCAGGATTGAACCTGTGACCTCAGCTAGGCTTAGGCTTACATAGCCTACCGTACCACTGTACCACCTAGCTTCTCGGGCTGCTTAGTCCTATATAAACTGTTAACCCTAACCTCAACTGAAAGCCAACCAGTTACTCCGTTATATAAGTCTCAATAAGGCGTCCGAGGTGGTCCAGGCCGTTGTTATCTAGGGTCTTCCGAGAAATGACGAGCATAGGTTCTAAGAGTATGGGGCTTCGCAGCGGGCCTTCGGCCTGCGAGTGCTCCGCTAAAATTCTAAGTTAATTATTCGGTTACTTATATTTAATAGCGGATTTACTCGCTACACAAGTGAAGTGGCATTTAGTGAGATAACTTGTAAGAAAAAAAAATGTATCATCGAGGTAATAATTACCAAACATATATCGCTCCCGCATAACTCCTAAGGCATAGTAAGTTCGCGAGAAAATGAATCGTTATAAGAGAGTAGTAGCGCTCGGCAACTTAGTAGTAAATATATCCTTAACAGCCCGATTATAATACTCGAAGAGTTCTTGTTCAACATCAGAAAATGGCCGCCGATGCTCGTAGCGCGCAATGCATAATAGACAATAATTTAATCGGGTACTCACAGTTAAGACTATACTACGAGGTTTAAGGTGGCTCACAACAGTTCCTAGAATTTTCCATCACCTATACTTTGATGGATCAATACTATAATTCTTTATCAGTTGATGCTTCAATAATGGTATCAAACAAATGTCCAATCATTGGTTAACAAGTTGTGGTCTCTTCTAACAGTATAAACTGTTAAGACACCCTTAATTTTAGCTTTACGTGCTTATAACTAAAAACCGAGCTAGATGACCCCTATTTTTTATTATCGAATTGTAATTGGCATGTTAAGATACAACTTTTTGCAAAGTTTAAAAAAATTCTGTACATAGGAAAATTTAAGGTGGCTCTGAACCCTATGTACAGAATTTTTTTAAACTTTGCAAAAAGTTGTATCTTAACATGCCAATTACAACTCGATAACAAAAATGGGGGTCATCCAGCTCGATTTTTAGTTATAAGCAGGTAAAGCGAAAATTAAGGGCGTCTTTAACAGGTTATACTGATGGTGACCTGTTGCATCATAAGAGACCACAACTTGTTCACCAATGATTGGGCATTTGTTTGATACCATTATTGAAGCATCAACTGATAAAGAATTATAGTATTGATCCATCAAAGTATAGGTGATGGAAAATTCTGGGAACTATTGCTAACCACCTTAAATATAAAGATATAACATATAAACATTATAAACGAGGAAATTCGATTCTAAACTAATTACAATAATATATATGCTAATGTAATTAACAAATAGATAGATATTAAATAAGTTAAGATAAAAACATGAAAAATTTTCGAGTGGTAAACAAACTTGTCCCCAGGGCCTTCTCTTCTTTCAAAATGGCAGGTCGGGTTAAGAAACCCCCCAGTGGACCCCTGCCAAAATACTTCAAAAATCCACGAGTATTTTGTCACGTGACAATGAAATTGCGTTATAGGACCGAGGTAATTTTCAGCGATTGGCAGCTGTTTGTTTTCTGTCAATCTGAAGCTCCACAATACTGACACCTCCATAATGCAGACACTTCAGTGTGTCCTGTTGTTGTCAGTATTAAGGAGGAACCACTGGAGCTTTATTACATGAATTTTCGTGGCATAATCGGTAGTTTCTTGCTATTTATAAACCATGCAAGTGAGAAATTGCATGAACAAGGCAAACCACATGTTAGAACATGAAGAACCAACCAGATTGTAAAAAAAGGCCAGGGCTGTCAATAACGGCTAGGAATTAGGATTTTGGGACCTGCTACTTTGATGAAAAAAAAAAAGGTAAAAAAAAAAACATTTTTAACATCAGACAGCAATCTTCCTCAGCTACATTCCTTATTTTCCCAGGCCTACTATTTGAAAAACAAATAAACACATTTATGAGACTTTGAAATAAAATGTTTATTGGTTTCAGTAACATGGTGCAATCTAGTGCCCCTTGCCAGGCAAGTCAAACTTAAACAGGTATTTTGTGTACAACTAAAAGACTACAACCTAAAAATTAATTAAATACACTGGCAAAGATTGAAGAAAGTTCAATTAAATAACCAACAAAATTATCCACAGACTGAACAAAGAAACTTAAAATAGAAAGTTGACAGTTTGACTTTTTAGCAACTTAATGAAATAATTGTGCCCCAAAAGCATGGGTGGCCCAAGGTTATCAAAGCAGTTGTGTGTCAAGCAACATAGCTGAAAAGCAAACAATAGTAAAATCCATTGCTATATTTTAATAAAAACTGTGTAGCTTAAAATTAGGTGATGTAGTAAAGTAATAACATTTAATTTTTTTGGTTTGCTGTAAATTAAGAGAACTTGGACTTTTCAACAAAAAATAGTCCTGTTTAAGAATAAATTTACTAGACATTCAAAACTTAAGACAGGCTCATGTTTTTATTGAATGATATTAATAGCAACTGCACACACTCACTTTCTACAAGAGGATATATAGTGAGCAGGTAGCCAATAAGAGAACAGCATTTGTGATATAACACTAGTAGATTTAAACTAATAACTGATAGAGGACCTTTTAGTAATGTGTAGTTTTTTTTTACTGTTTTTTTTTTTTGTGAACAAAAAATATTCCTGGAATGTTTTGTTAACTGATAGAGGACCTTTTTAGTACAGCATAGTTTTTTTGACTCATCATTTTTTGTCATTACAAGATCTTGTGTCAGTTCTTGTATTCAACATTCCAGAAACACTTAGAGAATAATTAATTAGCTGTTTCATTAGCTCCAATGTACAATCAGGCATGAAAGGAAACCTCCCTACAGACAACATGATTGCAAAAGGAGATTTCCTACAACATAAAAAGTTATGCAACTGTTTGGAAGCACCCCACCCCTTAACCGACAAAAGAATTCAGAGCAAATTGGCATGGAAATGCAAAACACAACTGCAATGAAAAACTTGATAAAATAGCATTTCAGGCAGGACTTGGGTATTGCAGACTTGAGGTGTGGTGAACGCAACTTGACAGTGAAGGGCATATACAGTACGAGAGACTCCCACTATCTGTAACACTGGCTTTCTTGAACCTCTCGCAAATGTTCAACTGTTGGGACTGTCATTTGCTAGTAGCAACTTAATCTCAGTCTTGGAAACCTAATTTTGAGAGCACTTGCCAAAAGGACTAGTGATTTTTAGAACTCAATCACCCAGATAAGCGCAGAAACAAAATTCAGTAGATAGTTTTGATAATGTATGGACAGTCTGCCATTACTTGTTCCATAAAGTTGTAAAAAAAACTAACAGGAAGTAATTATTCTATGTCCCTAAAAATCCCAGGTTTTTGAAGCTTTAGCTCAAGATATATTTTTTGATGAAAGTGAACATTGTTATGGCAGTTGCAATGTGAATGTAATATTGACTTCAAAGTGAAAATTATACTTGCCAAGGTGAAGCCAGGCAAGCGATGTATGCACCAGTGAGTGCTAATTTCCAACTCTTGAACTCTTGAGCAATAATATTATTTTCTTTAAATGTGTTTGAGATAGCAGGAATCTTCTACACAGGTAAAACCAGATATAGAAAGCTAGAAAGCTAGAAATCGGATAGAAAAGAGATTATATCAACAAGATATAGAAAGCTATAAAGCTAGAAATTGGATAGAAAAGAGATTATATCAACAAGATGTAGAAAGCTAAAGCTAGAAAATGGATAGAAAAGAGATTATATCAACAAGCTACACATACTTGTGTCATTTTGGCATCAAACATTGTTTTGGGGAATTTTTTTGCTAGATTTTAGTACAATTTATTAAGCTTCCACTACAAACAGTGCTTCTTCCCCAACAATGATCTGGTTTTCAGTGGTGATTTCTTGCCATGTTGCTAATTTCATTACACATTTTTTGGATTCTTAGGAGTCTTTCTTGTCCGATTCTGTAGCTGCTCTTATCGCAGCCTCAGTGGCAGCATCCTTGGCTACAAAAACAAAAATAAACAAATATATAACTAATTTCATTCAAATCTATAACATTAAGTATACATATTACTAAGCAGGCTTGTCAGAAAAGTTCTGACTTTGGAAAGTAACCAGATATTTAAAAAAACAAATTGCCATCTCCTCTAAAGAACTGCCAAAGAAAGTAACCAGCAAATATAACAAAGTAGGTGTTGATTTTTGCTAGCAGTCTGGATTAGGATTTTCCTTCTTTTTCACTATACCGGGGGGACATAGGTATTGCTGGAATTGACTTATGCATAAAACAAAAGCAACCAATCCATGAAAATAATGTTACGGGGCTGAACTGATCTGCAATGAAAAAGGGCACACATATTGTTGTTGGTTTCCCTGAGCTATATTTTTAGTCTGCTGTGGCTTGAATTTTATATTACTGAATGCAGCTTGGAAATTGTTAAAAGATCCCTAAGAAAGGCCCAATTTGAATTTTGGCTTGTGAGAGAAATGTATAATTCAAACACTGGCTTATTATTTTCCCTCCTTATCTGTGCATCATGTCTTACGTTTCTGCAGCAGGCGATTTCTGCATGTAGCGGCATAATTCTACTTGCTCAACTATCCCCAACAGATGTAGTCTACTTTGAGAATATCAGTAATAAACTTTAAATTCCAAGATTTTGCCTAAAAGAAACGTTTTTTTTTAAATGTGATACTGTAACTCGGGTTTGTTTATTATAAAGCCATGGATTTTCTAGTTTTGATATGGCATTTTGTAACAATCCGTTGAAAACAGAACAATGATTTGCATTTTACTATGTAACATGAAAGCCAATGTCTCCTGGTGATGTTTACAACAAGAACTGCTTCAACACCTGCTTACATGTAATGTGATGCTGCTCAATAATTCAACAAGTTTAACTCCCTTCAAAAGCCAAAAATGACTGTTGATATTCAATGCAAAAATATTTTTTAGAAACTGCAGCAGTAAAGCAACTATAGTTTTATAAGCTTAAGTATTTCTTAATCCCTCTTTTACACAAAACAAAATAATATTCATAAACTGTGGAACAGATCGATATCAAGTAAGCTTATTCTATTTATGAATTAAAACAGCTGAAATTTGGCTATTTCATGTACACAATGTGTACTTTAACGCACAAACTGAAAAAACACGTACAGAATGAATGGGACCCATTTTGTGTTCTTTGTAAATTAGCATATTTTTTGAGACTACCTTCTTTGGCAACTTCGTCCACTTTCTCTCCAACTTTATCCAAAGCTTTATCGATCTGAGATTGGTGCTTCAACACGAATGGCTTTATAACTCTGTGATAGATCGTATTAGCTCCATTCCAAGATACGGGCGCCATGCACCAGCAAAGAAATATTAGCTACAAAGAAAGATTAAAACCAAATTATAATCTTTATTTTAAAGCTATTCCTTAATCAGAACGCATTTAAATAACAGCTTGAAAGATCTCCACGAAGATATTTATCTCGTTCGTATAATTAATTATTTTTTCTTACGTTCCCTAATTGCTACAAGACAAGTTTGAATTATTGAGATGAAAAAAACCTCTAGATTCACAGAAGGGATTTCGACAGGTCCGAAGTCCAAAATTAAGAAAATTTTACCGGTAAGAGCAAGTTCGAGGATTGCAATGAAGTTTGACATATATTTCACAAAACGAGTTGTTGAATAAATTAAATAACAACCAAGAACGGAAAAAAATTCAAAATTAGGGTACCTTGACTAGGAAATAAAGCGGAAACCACGAGAGCAGAATGTCTGAGAAAAACTCTACGATGTTGAATACCCCGAACACCACCCAGTAAATCAGCCATTGAGTGTCGTCGTCCTTAGTTTCACTTTCCACGGCTTTCACCCTAAAAGAAACACAGCGGGAAAAGCAATTTAGCACTAAATTGATTATTTAAACAATGGCGAATGCTTCAGAAGCATTAAACAGCAAAGCGAGGTCGAATCGTAGAGGAAGGCAGATGGTTTTAAACAACTCTATAAAACACGCATGCAAATGGCGCTTGAATGCAAACAAATATTAAGTTAAGTTTAAATGATTTTAAACATCTTTGATTCACAGTTTAAAGGATACTTACGATTGGTAGGCAGGATAGGCAAAACCAAGCACCGTTACTATCAGATCTGATCCATAGCCGAACACAAGGTACAGGGCGAATATTCCAACCAAACCTACGGAGGCAAGAAAACCCTTTTAGACTTTGCGGGAGAAGCAATGTCCACGGCGGTTGCGAAACCGTTATTACCAAGAAAGAGATAGATCTTTTTCACTCCAGTCTTTTTCTCGATCTTTTCTAAGACATCAGTGAAGTAATTTTTTTCATTTAGCCAATTGTTGAGCTTTTCTTTGCCCGTATTTATCGTTTCCGAAGTCGACATTTTGCAAGTTTCTAATGCAATTACTTATTCCAAGGCGGGCTTGCGAACGAATCTCTTGTATATTCTCCCCGGGGTATTGTCACATGACCACTCATTCAGCCAATCAGCATCTGATACAATACATGACTTCATTTTGTCACGATCTAATGACACTTTTATTTTTGGACATTGTATTATTATTTCACTTTTTTTGACAACAGATACTCTCTCTACACGTCTGAAAATTGCACATACCTATGCTACTCTTATGAAATTTTGTAAAACTATATAACACGCATGCAAATGGCGAATAATTAGCTGCAACTCAGAAAAGATATTAGATTAATTTGCTCCGAAATTTTGTCGAGACTGATGTTGTTACAATTCACTGAGTCGAGTTTCTGCCACAGCTTGCTGATATCATATTGACATTATTTCCTGGCTTTCCTACATCCTAGCAACTGAGAAAAAAATTATCATTCTAATATTCCAACAAAGCTAACACTCGCACTATTTAATATTTGCATTTATTTACGAGGCTCGCGTATATTATAAAGGTTTATAAAAGCATATCTATATGAGCCCAATAGCAAACTTTGAGAATGAATCACTGAAAACCATATTTAAATTAAGTTAACTAGCCTTTCGTACTTCGAATTGCCAATATCAGCTACGGAAGAAACAAATTAAACAATAAAAACTAGGCAAAGAAATATCAGAATAATTTGTGAAGTGCTTAATATTGAATGAAACCTAATTCGTTCACTAATCTTAGCGCCAGAATTATTCCTTGTTTTTCGCAATGTTTCGTCCGTATTTACTCGACACGCCCAACAATTCAAAAGCTACGAAAACGTCGATAAATTGCTCTTCTTGCCGATATAAATATTATTCATGCAAACATGAGCAACCAAGCCACACTTACAAGTTGGTATTGGATTATTTTTGGCCCATTCTTTCGCTCTCGCCATTTCTGACTTCAGATCCACTTCTTTAACTAAACTTTCTAGTTTATCAGTGGGCGACACTTGGTCAGTTTTTGCGGTATTGTCCATATTGTCCATCTCCATTCCCTCGAATATCAACTCGTGATTAAACACTGTTAAATACAACGAGTAAGACTGGTCCTAAACGGGCCCGTCACGTACATACGTTTGTGAATAACGATGACCAATCACATGGGTCCCAATCAACAACTTGGCTGTGATCCCACTGTAGAGTTAAGCGCTTGAGCGTGTCAATCACGATTAAGCTAAAATCTCGCTCTTTGTGGCAGTACAAAATATGTGTTCTTAGGTTGCGGTCAGGCTGGGTTGCGGTTATAAACTGCGAGGTAAACAAGCTTGGCCGGTCTGATTTTTAAAAAAATCACTCTGCTCCTACAGCATGCACCTTAAAATAGCACAGCTGTGGTTTTAAACTGACGTGCAGACTTTTAGCCTGCGAATACAGCCGCCACTCATCCCGGCCGTGAGTGATGAGAGGCGGCTGTATTCGCAGGTTAGCAGACTTTTAAGTGGAGCAGTAAATAAATATTTAACCGAGAATCAAGCTTCAATTTTTGATACGGTCACACCATACATCAACCATACAGCTAAATCGCGATTATAATTAATTAACCCACCCACCAAAATCCTCGGTCTACTGCAACAAACATTTTGCCGAAGTGCCTGATGTTTCCTCCCTCTTTTGGCCATTTTTTTCGGATTCTACGTCAATCGTGAAAGCTTGTAAGCCACATATTAAACGTTTGCGAGGGTTTCGATATCCTTGGATACAACTTGGATACAACTTCCCACAAGTTTGGTCCTAATTTTTTCAGTAATTTTTACTGGTATTGCACTTTTTGCACTGGTGTTAAAGTGCCCCTGTGATCAAATTTTTGATTTTCATTTTTTTACATTTAGGTGTACAATTAGACTTTCTTACTCATCTTGCCAAATTTCAATTCATTACGAACATCAGAAGTCATTTTATTTTAACATTTATTTCCGAGAATTTACAACCTTGTTCCAAGGCTTGGTTGCGAATGGGAGAAAGTGACGTCAAAGACTCAAACATACCTCACGGGTTGAAATTATAATAACAATCAGCATAGAAAATTGCACGAAGAACAAGTCGAAAGTTTTTGTTGCTTTTCGCGTGATTTTCAATACTTCTTGTTGTTATAATTTCAACCCGTGAGGTATGTTTGAGTCTTTGACGTCACTTTCTCCCATTCGCAACCAAGCCTTGGAACAAGGTTGATCAATGGTGGCCGTAAATTCTAGGAAATGAATGTTAAAATAATATTAAATAATCATTAGACGGACACCAAGTTAGTCCACCAGCAACCTGGGCCGGGTTGTTCAAAGCACGATTAAGCTAACCCAGGATTCGCGTCAATTTTGAATCCAGTTAAATAACTCAACAATTGAAACTTTTCCAAAGTTTTCTGCCCTTCAGTTTCGACTTTACTGCGCCTTTCAATAACATGCGGAATTTGAAATTCAAATCTCCACCAACGGAATCTACCAAATCATAATGCACAGACGTGACCTTTTGAACTCACTGCATGAAGTGAAAATCTGTTTTCTGAGAGGTAAGCCAAGATGATTGACGGCAGTGTAAAACGCAACTGTTGGTGGAAATATGAATTTCAAATTCCACATGTTTTGAAAGGCGCAGTAACTTGTCTTCACTACTAGCTACAAATGACCTTTTGAAGACATTTTTAAACAGAGAAATGAAATGCTCAGTTAACCTTTAATCCGGGATTAGCGTTAATCGGCTTTCGAACAACCGGGCCCTGGGGTCAGGGGGTGTTCTTACGTGGGTATCAACTGTCTGTTGGTGTTCCAAAAATCATTTTCTTTAAACCTCTTAAAATTTCATTCAAATTCACGTGTCGGCCCCCCGCCCAGGAGCCCATCCGCCTTAACTCCGTTTATTCCTATTTTTGCTCATGGGTGTCTTTGTTTGTTTGTGTGCCCGACCTGAACATGTAAAATATCTTTTCTATTAACTGGCTGCCTGGCATTTTTAACTTTAAGGTTGTTTTGTGTAGCCAGTACCCCTATTTTTTATTCAAAATTGTAAATACTTATTGTTGGCTCTAGGTAAAATGAAGATTGTTACTGCTGTTGTTGTTTCGTTGTTGTTTCGTTTCATTTCACTTTCATCATGTTTTGTCTTGGCCAAGACGATAGTCACGAATATTGACGATACCTCGAGAGGATTCTATACCACAATAGTCAAGAGAACCCAACGAAAAGTCTGCGCGCAGGCCTCTCCCATTTTCTTTGCTTTACACGAAAAAAAGGCGTCTGCGTAACGTCGTTGCTAACCGTGTTCACGTATCCTGCTGTTTCTCTGATTGGATGACGTTGACAGTGGGCATTGTTAGTAACAACTCTGATTGGTTATAATCCCGAAATGCTCGTTCATGCGGGGCTTTCCACAGTGTGTGAAGCAAAGGGAATAGAAGACGCGCGCAGGCCGACTATGAACTCAAGTTCAAGTTCAAGTTCAAGTTTATTATTCACACTTATTCAATTACAATACAACAATAAGGAAAAAAAAAGAAGTAAGAACAGAGCTAACTATACATTGGATAAAACATAACAAAGGAAAAAGTGTGTAGCAGCCAAAGGAGTCAAGCTTTCGAGTTGGCTACCACCACAGAGCGATTACAAGTGGGCCCCGGAGGGTATACAGTACTTTTAGAAACTAGTTATGAAGCCCTGGCTAAATTAATCACATTGAAAAGGAAGAGTATATATGAGTTATAATAACTATTTAAATGAAATAATTAAATAAATAGAGTTAAATAATAAATTAAAGTTGTTCAACATGCCTGACTGTCAAGTAGAAATAGTTTGTATTCTTGTTTAAAACTGTTGAAAGGTAGACACTTAATTTTCATAGGTATTGCTTGCCAGGTCTGTGATGCTACTACGCTAAACCTTGCTAGGCCATAATTAGTTCTGGAAAATGGCCTGTGCAGGTTTTGATTAGCGGCATACCTAGTATTATAATTATGGATAGCCGAAACCGGTTGAGTTAATTCATAGAGAGCAGGAGGTGTATCCTTTTTTTGATATTGTATTTTATGCACAAGAGTGCCAATTTTTAATTTAAAAATATTCTGTAACTTTAAGATTTCTTATAGTGTAAAGTACGGTGTGGGACTTTCGCTTTTGTTTGCAAAAAAGATGCAGCGAATACAGTTATTTTGATTTATTTTAATTTGGTTTAACTTAGTTTGGGCGGTACCCCAGCTCATTAATCCATACGTTAGATACGGATATATGATATATGAGAGTATAGTACAGTTCTTCCAAGGGACGGACCATTAGAAAAGTGATGGGGGGGGGGGGGGGGGGGGGGATTTTCAGCTTGCACAAATTTTTTTTTTTCGCCCATTGCTTGTGCAGGATTTTTATTTTGCAGGTGAAACCCTCTGCACGAATTTTTTTTTCAGACAAATATTGCTTTGTTTTTCATTTACTAATTAAAAAAAAGGTGTAATACTTAAAAACCATTTTTGACCATTACGTATATTTGAAAAATATATATTAGGAATAGTCCGCTACGTTGCACAAGACTATATCCTATTATGGAACGCATGAAGCAAACACAACTTGACACCAGAATTACACGCCTGTTGTAGAAAAAATATGCAGTGTATCTTGAATTCATTGAGACATACACGAGACCTCCTCTCTACAACACTAAAAGAACTGTTCTTTGTGTCAGAAAATATCATACATGCTATGAAATTAAGAATAAAGCCTCAGAAAGAAACACAACTTAACGTCGGATCGAAACTACACCAATGCTATTGGTTCAATTAAACGAGCCAATGAGAAAACGGAACATTCGATCCTTCCCAAGAGTACAAAAACAGCAAACATTTCATGTACAACGGAATAATTTCATATTATTCCGCGAGACAGTTACTTATGGGAGCAACTGATGAGGTTCACCTAAGAACCAAAACTCGAGTCTTGCTTAAGAAAAACGTAAGAATTCACTAGCGTCCGTGAGATTTTCAATACAGATCACCATATCTGTTCGAACCATGTCGGGATGCAATAACGCCATGATGAAACAACGGAGGTTCTTCAAGCTCCAAGAAACACTTCTCAGAAACAGAACTATATATAAACAAGGAGCTAAAACAGAGGCGGATCCAGGGATTTCTGAAACGGGGGTCCGGGTTCATGCCTGCCAGGAAATTTTTCCAATTTTACCCTCTGAAACGCCGTTTCCAGCACTCCTGAAACTCGAAAAGCGTTTGTTAAGTCAAAAAATTGACAATCAGTCAATTGGTGGAGGTGAAACAACTACGTATAAAACAATTTTATTCTATTATTTTTATGAACCACAAGAGAGGCAAAGGTCTGAAAGGGGGATCCGGACCCCCCCCCCCCCCCCCCCGGCCCTCCCCCTGGATCCGCCACTGTAAAACATAAACTGCAAGAAGTCATGATTCCAATAGAGACACGGCAGCTTCAGACTTTGATCTTAGACGCCTACATCCGTGATAAAGATCCACTTTCTCACAAGTCTTGCACACCGCAGACTTTGACACTAAATCACGGCAGGGGCGTAGCCAGGAATTTTTCAGAGTTACGCACAATCAATTTCCAAAGACTCCCCCTACCTCCTCCCACACCTTCAAGTCCCAAATCTTTCTTTTTTTTCGACTTTTTCAGGTACGCAAGTGCGTACGTGCGTACAGGTAGCTACGCCCCTGCACGGGCTGAGAGATTGACTGATCCTAGCATATTCATAACAATAACAAAAACTGCAGCCGATCACTACATATCTTCCAACAAAAGTTAGCCAAAGAAGCCCTAACATATGCCAAGAGAGCTAGCATAACGAAGGCATAGAGAAACAATAATTCCATAAATGGCTACACAGCATGAAAATCTCCTGTCACTTAAGAGATTTTTTATCCCAAAGATCATCAAAGAGTCATACAATACATATCGAGCATGCAAAACTGAGACAGAGATAAAAGTGACTAGTCACAATTCTATATTGGTGATCTAAAGGGAACAAATATCTCGTAGACCTTAGCCTCTTCCAGGCGTTTAGATTGTGGGGAGCAGCGAAAAGCGGCGCGTGGCTCTATAGGGTCGGCGCGAGGAGCTACGTAGACCTTCTTGGGAAAGCATTTCTAAAGGCTTCTTTATACATTTTGCGACTAGCGGGAGTCGTGTTTGGCCTGTCACCTTTATAATACCATTTATAAATAATAGTATAGGAAGGCCCCAAGAATGTTTTGAATTTTTGAAACGCCAAGAGCGCTATTTTCAATAGGCACTTTGGCAGCTTTTATATATTATTAAAATAACAACCACAATAGGACTTCTCCTTCTGCATGAATTTTTTTTCTTTGCCTTGAACTTTGCACGAATTTTTTTCCTGGCATTTTCCCTTGCACGAATTTTTTTTTGTTTTTTTCCCCACCACCCCCCCCCCCCCTCCCCCCCCCCCCCCCCCATCACTTTTCTAATGGTCCGTCCCCAAAGAAAACCGACCTCGAACCTTGGCTTTTGCTTCAAAGAAATTTTTACAAAATTTAAATTTCGTCAGCAGTTTGTCGGGCGTACCCACGATACATCATTTTGCTTGACAGGGCTCTGAAGACTACTTCTCATTCCTATTATAACTCTCCTTGACCTTTCTCCGGATGTATTCAAAACCAATCTTATTTATAAGCCCCTTAGGGGGTTCTGATGGACGGGGGTATAAATTGCTGCCCAAATCCCTTCCACCCTAATTTCTGCCCCAATCCCAGTGATTAACATTGTTAAAATAACTGTCTATTGTAATAAAGAAAAAGCAAGTGACACACTCGAACAGCAACCCATTCTCGACCCCAGAGCTCTTCTCTTTTGCGCGCTCCCCACCCCCTCACCCCACCCCCCCCCCCCCCCCCTACCCAAGCTCTGGGATCGAGAATGACACCAACCCCGCGGTTTGATCAGTACCTTGCGCATGCGCACAGGCATATCACCCTGGCAGTGGCAGCCATGGTCAGCCAGCTGTTTCGCATTCTCGTCCCAAAAATCGTGGAGCTCTGGGGACGAGAATGGCTGTTTCGTCCTTGTTACTGACTCATCAGCATCCCGAAAAAGTCATGCACTGGGATTTTCTTGAATGTCACTGTTGGGACTGGGATTTGGGCAAAAATTAGGCTGCGAAATAGGATTTGGGCTGGGAAATGAGATTTATAACCTGACCCTCAATGGTTTGATTACGGATGCACCGAACTCCACATGCACAACACACAGACGTTGGCAGGCCTGTGGTTTAGGGTTGTTCCCAGTCTCCAAGCGCTCATGCGTATATTGGTGGGTGGACTGGTAAGAGAAATTGACGGGAAAAATCAAAATGGTGTACGACAGACTGAGGGGAATTGAAAGAGAAAATTTGCCACTTTCCCGGCAACAAGCCTTCAACGACCAAGAATCAGTAGCTCAGGAAAATATTTTATCGTCAGTTGATGGAAAAACTCCCAAAGAACACCAAATAGGTGAGTGATTCAGCCGAAAACGACGAACGATAAGTTTATAGTTTGTCATGGATCTGTGACTGATATTCGGCAGTCAGTCATGAGCAGTCAGTAGATTGTTAATGTTTGCAAATATTTTAGCTTAGCTTTAGGATAGTTGCTGCGGCTAACGGAAAAGATGAAAAGTACCTCAAATTATATTTTTGTTAAATTTACCACGAATGACATATTTGCTTAAAATGTTCAATAAATGTGGAATTCAGTGTAAATTTAATTTAATTACACTCACTTTAATAGGAGTTCCCGATTAGTACATGTAGACCTGTAGACACTGAAATAAATTTTATTATTATTATTATTATTGTTTATTGTTATTATGATGATGATAATGATTGTTTGAATTTTTCTGATTATAATATGTTTGTTCACTGTTAGCTTGCTTTCCCCTCTAAAACCTGGTTCTTAATTGTGAAATAAGCAGAAGGAATCAATGTTTCGTTCCGTTCCCAGTATCCTCTGGTCCACATTGTATTAAAGCAAATTTTAACATCCAAAAAAGCAATCATCGAAAGTTAGACTTGAACAAATATACTGGCCAAAAAATTAGGCCTTTTTATTCAATCGATGGTGATTAATAGGGCTTTCAAAATTTGACTGAGATTGCTTTTGTTTCTTATTTCTTCCTGTTAGAAACTCTTAGAAGTACTTCTAGTGACACACCCACAGTCATTGATGTCTGCAGCTTTTGGCAGAATGTGTAACACAATTGCCTAATACTTTGCTCGGTCACATTCATAGTTTTGCTCTGACAAAATCAATTCTTGCAGTGAAAATAGAAGAAATCACAGTCAAATTAATTTTGACTCATCTGTGTCCTGTGGTAATATAAGCACCAGCACAAGTGCCAGAACAGGAAATATTTTCCTTTTTTTGCTTGTGCCTGTGCATCTGCTGAGCTTTTGCCATTTGCTTTTGCTTGCACAAGCAACATGAGTTCTGGAATAGTGTTGCATCACCGGGGTGTAGAGTTAAAGCGAATATATAACCACCTTTGCAGAGGGGACACATTTCAGCTGAAAAAAAGTGTCACCCAGGCAAGCAAAGAATCACTTGTGTAGATATGGCTTGAGCATAGTTTTTACACTCACGTAAAGCCCTCATATACAGCTGTACGAAGACAACAAAAAACTACATGTGGTGTGTCAGAATCTGGCCTTCCACAGGGGGTGTGTGTGGATAGAAAAATGGAATTTCCCATTAATGGGATTTCAACACATATCATACCTTCAAGGATGCAGCCTGCACTTGTTAATTCATTTTCATCTCTGAATGATCACACAACCATTTGGTAACCTGGTTGAAACTTCCTCTTCTTTTCACTTTATATTAGATGCCAGCTCATAGGAGCTTACTATGTACTCCTTGCATTTTTATCATGCACTTCTAAATGCCCCAACCCTTGTTGGTTAGAACTGATTTACTTTTTATATCTACTGTACAAAGTGCTACTAAAACAAAATGTCTGTAGCAAGCCTGTCACTTTGAAGAAGCTGGCTAGAAAATTAGGTGCATTAAGTTGAGATGCCTTCTCATGGCTGTGGAGGCAAGGTGGTCTTACTAGTGGTTAGCGCATTGGACTTTCAACCTGAAGGTCGGTGGTTCGAGCCTGGTCTCTGCCATCCTTTTGTTTCCTTAGACAAGAAACTTTACTCCACATTGTATTACGTATACACCCAGGTGTATAAATGGGTACCGGTGACAAAATGCTGGGGGTAACCTTGTGATGGACTAGTTTCCCATCCAGGGGGAGTAGCAATATTCATATTTGCTTCATGCTACAGAAACTGGGTTAGGCTCCAGCCATGTAGGTAACCTGTGGCTCGTGTGGGCCACCTGTGGCTTGTATGTGACTTTACCTTTTTACCTTCCCATGGCTGTTGTCTTAAAAGGGGTAACGACATGGGGTATTTGCTTCAGTTTAGCCGAAACATTACTAAAACGTTAATTTTAACTATCCACCCGTTTTAGAACACTAAAGGGGCCATTTCTTGACTGATTACTTGAAGGGAGGACAAATTATACTCGGTTTTAAGCAATTTTTGCAACACACAAGCAACACTGTATTTATTCCATATTTGCATCCCTGATAAAATGGAAGAATCTTTGAAAGGATATATGTATATGTGTATTAAAAATTCTGTGAGTAATAATTGTAATGTGATTTCTCTTATCTGCAGAAAGTTCACAAAGACTTGTTGGTTTCGCTATTGGAACTGGAAGGTAAGTCTGTGTTGCAGTTCAAACTTTTCTTTGGTTTGAAAAATTTCAAACCAGTTTGAGTTTTGTTTTCCTTTGGATATGTGATTTATAAAGCAATTAGGGAACTACTGCAGCATTAAATAATAAATAATTATTATTAAAATAAAATTATTGTATAAATCTAACTCCTCATTTTTTGTCTCTTACTTCAGCTCATTTATATGAATTCTTAACAATGTTTGTTTCTAAGCTTTATATGTGTTTGTGAACCTTTTGTGTTGTTCTTTTTTTAGTATTTTAGCTGCTCAGTTTTTGACGCATCCATTCACAGTCTTCAGAAGGCAATGCCAGGTACTAAGGGCATTTATTCATGTTGTAGTTCAAATTTTTATCTGGTTTGAAAACTTTCAAACCAGTTTGATTTTTGTTTTCCTTTCTCTCAGTTTATGGTATAAATGAATCTGTCACAAAGGAAAATAGAATTATTACATGTAAACCAAAGAAAAATTTGCACCACACCTTTTTTACATGCCAGTACTTGAATAATATTACATAAGATTGTGGTTCAATTTTTCTTTTAGTTTGAAAACGTCAAAACAATTTTATTTTTATGTTCCTTTGTCTTAGAATGTGGTTATGAAGCTCAAACAAAGCAAGATAGAAATTGAACTGGTTTTGAAGCCAAAAATTTATGCCTGTCTTACAGGTGTCCACCTTACACGGGTGTCCATCTTAAGAGAGTTTTCTGAGACAGTGTATAACTCTTCTGAGTGATCACTTAAACATGGTGCCAAAAGGCATCTATTTGCAGCAGGAGGTTTGGCAGACTCAATTGAAGAACCCCTCTGCATCTATGGGTATTTCCAATGAAATGGAAGTTTAATGTGATCATCTCTGTTGATATTGAATTGACCAACAAACTCAGGGATTAGAGCAACAATTAATGATCTTAAATGTACCAAAACTAAAAAATAAATTGAAATTATCTGAGTGTGTTTAAACCTTTTGTGTAATCCCTGTTTAATGATAACAATAATTATAAGATCATTGTAGATATCAATCTTCACTTAAGCACTTCCAGACTTGCTCTAACAAATTTTAAGAAGGCTTCAATTGTTAATTTTGAGATTCTCACTGATTAATCATCTTGGCAGCCATTATTTTTTTTCTACTATTTTCAATTGACCAAAATTATAGCACTTACAAGTCTTTTGGTATGCTTAAGATAACCGGGGTTGTCAAAAGTACCTGGCTAACGGTGAAAATCACCACCTACCCGTACTTTGTCATATCAGCCATATAATACATATTGTATAATTATATCCTGCTAACTTGCTACATGCATCTGTTTTGGTTTGCTTATCTGTGACCTGTACTGACTTTTTCGCTGTTACAGGTAAATCATGGTGCTAGAAAGTATCATTTGTCCCCATTTACTGTGTTCCAGATACTCCTGAGGCTGAGAAAGAGCCAGGTAAGAACTTGTTAATAATTCAGGTGCGCATTGCAGCCCATAAAGACTGTCTTTATAAGCACTGGCCGACTTAGCCCAACAAACCAGCATGCAATGGTACAGTACAACTTTATCTTTCAAGAATGGATGACAAAGTAGCTTTGATTATTACATTTGACAAAAGCCATTGCAAGAAAAAGTAGGAGTTGGCTGAGGAAATAAAGACGGAGAAGAAAATAAGAGGTTGGGTTGTCATAAAATTATATCAAAGTTTTGGACCCTGAGCCCCATAAATAACAAAATAATTATTTTAATTGGTTTGCTGACAGAACCTGTGCATAATTATATATCTGCAGGCTGGTAAAAATAACTTTGCATGTGGAAGGGGCAAATCATGCCCAGATTCCTTGAAAAAAAAGTTTAATTTATGAAAATAAGAATTACCGTCTAAGTACGAATGTTGACAAGAATATTTCATAATTTCAGGGTTATGGTGCATTGTGGAAGGGTTGTGGCAGCACATACGTTGTGTGTGCTGTCAATTTCTTCAGTGAAGCGGGTATCAGTAGCTTGACTCATCTTCCTCAGTAAGTCACACATCAATACAATAATTTGAACCTCTCTTATACAGACACCAAAGAGAAGGTGCCAGTTGTCTGTATTATTGAGGTCATGGATATGATGTCTTTTAAAAATACTCCAGTAAACTTCCAAATGGCTAAACTTGTTGTGTTAACTTAAATGTTTTTTTTTTTTGGTTTTGCACACATATTATTGTATCGTTCTGAATCTGTGACAGAGATAGGTTATGAGAATGTACATGAAATGATCACCGTTTTCAAAATTAAAAAAAAAAGTGATACTCTGCTGTTTTAAAAACAAAGTCAGGCCTTTATAAAGTTTGCCTTGCTTACAAGATCTCGTACATGTAAATATATGCATGCCATTAATTATTGTTTTGATTCCATAATTTCAAACAGTCAGGGAAAAAGGAAATTTAAGAAATCTTTGAAGTTTGGCTTAATACATAGTTCCAATTTTTTTTTCTTGATGGTCATTGAAGTTCAAACAATATGTCTGAGTAAAATGTCCACATGTATTATCTGTTAAACCACCGAATAAGGGATTTATTATTCGTCAAAAATTCTTGTATTTATAATAGCTAATGTGTCTTGAAACCGGGATGCTAAGGTGTAATACGGCAATATACTGTGTAATACACATACATTACATATTATTTTGATATTATTTTTCCATTTGTTAAAAACTTTAGATTTAATACATAGTTCCCAATTTTTTCTTGATGGTTGTTGAAGGGGTAATAAATTATTTGACTTGTTATTGTGTGATATAATTTGATATATATATATTGTTTCATTTTTTAAAAACTTTAGAGATGCTCCAAGTAGGAAGAGTTCCTGTAAAGATGTAGGAGGACATCTTCTTTTAAAAGGGTAAGGAAACTTGTTCAGTGTACAGTGCATGCTTTGTTAATGGCATAGTTATCAGTTGTATTTACTGTAGCTACGGTTTACCATTGCCACCTCTGGGAATCTTCCATCATAGCTACTTTGGTGTCTCACGGTTGCTATTTTTGTGTATGTGTTAATTTATTTTTATTATTGCCTTGTCTTAATACCAGATTTTAATAACAAAAGAACTTGTAACCTACAATCAGATTCTTTTGTAACTTTGAAGCTTGGTAATGTATTTATTATAATACATTCCCTACTTCAGAAAATACAAAAGAAAAGGTCATAAGAGTGAACAGTAAATAATACAACTGAAAAGTTTGTACATTAGCCTTTGCTTTCAACCAGAGATACATGTAAATAGCCTACTTTGTGAGCTCAAGAGAGGACACTTCTTAGGGAAGTCAAGGGTGTGCATTCATTAGTTAGAGATGAAGCATTTTTGTAAAAAAATAAACACCAACATCAAAATTAAACAGAGAATAGAAGAGCAGTTTTCATTAAATTATTGTAATTTAATTGTAATTCATGTTTGATTTGGTTTTACGTAATTTTACTATTAACACTTTGTAAAAAAAGGTTTGCCACTTTCTTAACCAATCAGAAACTTTGGAACTTTGGAACTTTGGATTGTCTGCATCTGTTATGATTGGCCAGAACAATAACTTTGGCTTTGGTTTTACGACACTCAATTGAAAACTGCTGTTTAAAATAGAGCAGTTTTCACTGAGTGTCTTAAAACCCAAACCAAAGTTAAATTGCTCTGGCCAATCATATGTCTTTTACAACATGCAGACAATCCAATGAACCAGTCAGAGTTCCAAGCAAATATATGTCGCCGGCGCCAAGTGCAGGAAAATGCATGCGAGTAAGACACAATTGGTTTTGATTTAACTTCTGAGTGGTTAATAAAGTGACAATGGAAGATTTTTCAGCCAATCACAACGCATAGCAATGTAAATCCAAAGAAATCACGGAATGACTTTTGACATTCAATCAATAACTGCTCTGCCGGGATTGTGATACAGATTAACTGTAACCATTACAGTACTGTAATTATATTGGGTACACAACTGGCTGCTTCTTTTTCAGATTAAGTTTGGCCATTGGTATGCCAGTTGCAGCTGCAAGCTTAACAGAAACAGTGAAGGTAAATCCTGTTGCTCTTATTTTTGGATGCTTGTATTTTTCAAAGCAAAGCTTGAATCATACATGTACAATAACATACAACAATGCACATAGAGAGCTCAATATCCTTGTTTGTTAAAATTAATTAAAAAATATCCAGGTTGTAAAAAAAAAGTTTACAAATTGTAGATCACATTGTAGTTTTTCTATTTTTTTAAATTTATTTAAACTTGGAGAGAGAAACCATCGACATTGCTGGAAAAAACCCTTTAATTTTAGTAAGATTTTGAACTTTGAGCATTATATCTTACTTAGAAGCAAAGACATAGGTTAGTAAATTTTGAAATTTTTACAGACATTTGACATTCACTGGCCTGTATCTCTGCTTTTATTAAAATAAGGTATAATAATGTCTGTCCAAGTTGAAGTAGAAAATATTATTAGAAAAACTATGTGGTGGTGTATGGTACATGACATTGTACTTCAGAATAATAGAGGATGCCTCCTCATAGTGGAAACTACAGGAAAAGAAGGAACAGTGAATGATTTGCCAGTAATCAGATCCCTCGGTTATGCGCAAAGGATTCTGGGATCAGCAGGGGGCAAACATTGCAAGTCGCTTGAAGGGAATGTATGGCGAAAAGTCGTTTTGACGTCCAAAAAGACGATTCTTGAGGGAGTTCGACCCGTTTTCGCCGCTATTTTAACAGAAATGGATTTGGACAATGTTGATACGTAAAAAGAGTAAGTTTTAGTTTGAATAACCGTGAAATACATGTATCTGATAAAATCTACTGATAACCTTTCTTGCTTGCGAAAGGTTTATTGACGCCTTTATTGTGAAATTCACATCGCGTAATGCTCTCGAAATACCACAAAAAGTAGGTTTAAATTTGTATGAAATAGTTCAATAAACCTTTTTCAGTTCTATTTACCTGTGTACAGGCTGTTCTCTTATTAGTAACGTCTTTAACAAGAAATTATGGCTTCTGTAAATTTACCTCCTCAAAGGAGAGAAATTGTTGTCAGAGGAGATGGAAATTGTTTTTACCGAGCTATTGCTCTCTGGAGGGATGAAACGAGCGATAAGAAACACGAGGAAATCCGAAGGCTAAGTTCTAGTTTGATTGAGGCAAATCCGAAGGTTTTTGAGCCGCTGCTCTTCGCTTCAAACTCTGTGAAGGAACAAGAATAGTATGATCACGGGAACTTGGGCAGAAACTGTAGACATATTCAGTTGTGCATCACTGCTAAAACGACCTATTTGTACCTTCTCGACAAAACAGAGAAGTTTTAGTCAAGTCGTACCCTCTCATGTACAGTGTTGGTGTAGGACATTCAGGGGTTCTATAACCTCTTACAAAATGATTTGAGCAGACCTTTGTACTCTTTGTCACCTTAAATTGATCGCGATTTATAGCTCTGGCCCACGACAAAACATCTTTCTTATTCCTGGGCGAGTAGAATCTTAATATTCCAACATGAGGAAGAATTTTTTGCTTCTCTGGGTACCTTCGATCGTTATCACAACCCCACACAGCACAATGATCGCCACCAGGCATTATTTGTATCACTGAGTTAAAAGATAACCAAAAAGCACTCTGTACACACGTAGATACAACTGAAAAAGGTTTATTGATTTATTTTCTCCCGATTTATACCTAACTTTGTGATATATTTCGAGAGCATTACGCGATGGAAATTTCACAATTTTTCTTACGCAAGCAAGAAAGGTTATCAGTAGATTTTATCACATATTTCACGGTTATTCAAACTAAAACTTACACTTTTCACGTATCAACATTGTCCAAATCCATTTCTGATAAAATAGCGGCGAAAACGGGTCGAACTCCCTCAAGAATCGTCTTTTTGGACGTCAAAACAACTTTTCGCCATACATTCCCTTCAAGCGACTTGCAATGTTTGCCCCCTGCCGATCCCAGAATCCTTTGCGCATAACAGAAGGATCTGATTACTGGGAAATCATTCATTGTGGCAAGCATTCATGACAGGAGGGTTAGCGTAAGGGAATCTGAACACCTACATTGTATAGCAGGCTAATATTGCTCCAGTAGAAGATTGAAGCTTAATAGTCTAAGAACACTGTCCTAAAGCCAGACACCCTTGGGACAAGCTCTAGCTCTCCGCCTTATAGAGAGTTTAGTAACAGACGAACAAGTGAAATTCAACCAAAGCCAGCCAATAATTAATGTCAGTTTTAAAGAGATGTCTACATGTATCATAAGGGAGTGTACTGCATTACATAGTTGTTGTGATTCAATCTTGTTTTAAAAGTTTTGAGGGATGTGTGATGTGTTACTGTCACGCTTACAAGCAATATAATTGTATAGAAGGAAAATCTACTTACTGCATTGAAGTGTTGCAGTGGCATACTTGCAACTTGTCTCTCAAAAAGAATTGTTGCAAGTTGCACATGCAATGTTAGATGCGACAATTGCCATGCAACTTGTCTCATGAAAAAAAATTGCTTCATAATAAATGAAAAGGAAAACAAAGCCTAACCCAGCGCCAGGGCTGTGATTGGTTGACTTAAACTATGTGTGGTGAAACAAGTTGCGAGAGAATTTGTTGCCGAAAGTTGAAAATGATTCAACTTTTTGTGCAACATCAAAATTAATAACAAAAATTCAGTTGCATGAGGGGCTGTTACATGTAAAAATTGTGCCTGCAACTTACAAAAAAAAATGTGTGACAAAAGTTGCACAAAAAATTATTACATGTAACAGCACCTTTAAACTGTGCCATGAAGTGAAACTCGCACTTTGTAAAATGTTTTATTAAAAATACCTGTGTTATGATGTATTCCTTTTTTTACAGAGTGATCTCACACGCGACCAAGACAACATGCTAGACAGCTTAAAGGACTGGATGTACCGGGTTGTCGGCTGGGATAGGTCCTCAGGCCGCCACGGCCGCCTGCTGCCCATGTGGACCCTGATACTACCCACAGTGCTTCATGGCCTTCTTACCTACATCCTAGGTACCTTGATTCAACACTTGGTACTCATCAAAATGAAGGGCAGAGGTATTAATACTTCACATCACCAGAATCCCATGTCATCCGATGACGAGCCCCCTGATCCCACAGACATGACAAATACCTACTATCCAGAGCTTGTGGCCAATTTTCTAGCACTCTTCATCCCAGAAATTCTGTTGTACCCTCTGGAGACAGTTCTTAATCAACTGTATGTTCAGGGCACAAGAACCATCATCGATGATTTGGACACTGGTAGCGGTGTTGTGCCGCTTTGCACCAATTATGATGGTGTATTGGACTGTTTTCGATCGATTTGGAGAGATGAGGGTCTTGGAGGGTTTTACAAAGGATTTGGTGCAATGCTTATCCAGTTGTTTATTCACTGGCTTATTCTAAAACTGACTCAGTTTGTGTACAGAGAGATGTCCCGGGATTTCAAGGGCAAATAACTTATATAGGATGCTAGAGAACATGTTAAAAACCTTACATATAGCTAGAAGGGGATGTTCTTCTGATGGTGGCTTCAGTTCATTTTACACTTTCTCTTGTAAATATCAGTTCATCTTTGGCTGTTTTCTTTTGAGTATATTGACAACTTTGTCTGGGAATGGCTATAATGTATTTTGCACAGAGCATGTAAAGGTCTTGCTAAGTGACAGTGGCATTTCACAGTCATGATTCATGAAAGATCCCCAGTTTCCATCACAGAAAGAAAACAGGTGACATGTATCTATTTTTACCTTCTGCTTTTTTCTTTTACATGTTTGAAAGATTCTTCCATGCAGGTGTTAACATTTCAATAGGGTAGTAACAGTGTAGAGTTGTTGTCAGTGCTTCAAGTTATGAGTACCAGTGAGCTTCTTTAACCCTCTAATCCCAATATCAAAATACAAATTCTCCTTTCTTGTCAGTGCTTCAAGTTATTAGCACCAGTGAGCTTCTTTACTCCCTCTAATCCTCATATCAAAACACAAATTCTCCTTCCTTGTCAGTGCTTCAGGTTATGAACCAGTGAGCTTTTTTAACCCTTCAATCCCCAATATCAAAATACAAATTCTCCTTCCTTGTCAGTGCTTCAAGTTATGAGTACCAGTGAGCTTCTTTAACCCTCTAATCCCAATATCAAAATACAAATTCTCCTTCCTTGTCAGTGCTTCAAGTTATGAACCAGTGAGCTTCTTTAACCCTTCAATCCCCAATATCAAAACACAAATTCTCCTTCCTTGTCAGTGCTTCAGGTTATGAACCAGTGAGCTTTTTTAACCCTTCAATCCCCAATATCAAAATACAAATTCTCCTTTCTTGTCAGTGCTTCAAGTTATGAAGACCAGTGAGCTTCTTTAACCCTCTAATCCCAATATCAAAATACAAATTCGCCTTCCTTGTCAGTGCTTCAAGTTATGAACCAGTGAGCTTCTTTAACCCTTCAATCCCCAATATCAAAATACAAATTCTCCTTCCTTGTTTCCATATGTTTCTTATAGAAGGTAGTGGGGAGAAGTTGTTAAAAAATCATATCCTTAATTCTCACGGCCTCTCTGATTGATTAAGCATTGATATTACAAGGACAAATTTGATGCTGATCACTCTTGCCGCTTAAAGGGTTAAAATGAAAACCAAGGAGACAGCAAGAAGTGTCCTTGTAGAGGTAGAGTTTGTATGAGTTTTGGTCTCCCTTGGACCAACCAAACTGTGTGCATGGTGGCCATGTTATGGAGTGGTCCATTAGGAGACATTGGACTGCGCATGATGAATTGATACTTTCAGTCCTGTGGAAGCCTAGTGAGTTTATGAAACTCAAAAGCCAATCACGGTTTAAATCATCATCTTGGCAACTGGTTACCAGGACAACAGTAAAGACTAATTAAAAACCCCAATAATTCTGATATTCATAGGCGTGTAAATATGACCTTTCGAAACACGTTAAAATTAAAATTGTTCATGGTGTGATCAAACTTTTGTTTTTTGGAGTAATTAAAGCTAGAATTAAGGGTGTCTCTGACAGCAAATACTGTTGCCATAGAAACCTATTGTTGCAATTAAAAAGAAAACTGTTAAAACAGCATTCCCCCCCCCCCCCCCCCCCCCCGTATTTGCCCCTGCAATCTATTAAGAACCTTTATAATTGAAAGCTGTCTTCAACAACTTAAAACAAACAATGGAAGAACAATGTAAACTATCCCCTTTGATATACTCTTTATAATATAACAATATCTTGAACTCTCGACTGTTCTTGTGATTTCAGTTTCCTGACCAACCCAGCCTATTAAATTCTCAGATGGTCTGAAGTCGCCTGCACTCACTAAGTGGTTAGCATTAGATTCCATCCACAAACACCACCTTGGACACTTATTGAGAATTATTAAGTGTAAAAAAGAAAATCTAAAATCCCCACTCAGGATTGAACCTGTGACCTCAGCTAGGCTTAGGCTTACATAGCCTACCGTACCACTGTACCACCTAGCTTCTCGGGTTGTTTAGGCCTAAATTGAACTATATAAACTGCTAACCTTAACTGAAAGCTAACCAGTTACTCCGTTATATAAGTCCCAATTATTATTATTAGACCTGTTTTCAATTGAGCGTCCTAAAACCCAAAACCAAAGTAATTACCCTGACCAATCACAGCAGTCGTAAACAATCCAATGAACCAATCAGAGCTCGAAGCAATTACATGGCGGCGCCAAGTGCGGGAAAACGCGTGCGAGCAAGTCACGATTGGTTTTGGTTTTGCTTCTGATTGGTTGAGAAAGTGGCGCGAATTTTTTTAGCTAATCACAAAGCGCAGCAATGCACTCAATTGAAAACTGCTCTATTATTATTATTATTATTATTATTATTATTATTATTATTATTATTTAATAAGGCGTCCGAGGTGATGTTGATGGATGGAATCACATGCTAACCCAGTTCAATATTCCACCAAGCAGGAGTGCTTGTCTATCGTCTGGAATTTCAAGAATGGGACTGAACGTACTCTGATTGGTGGAAATTGACGGGGGAGGAGTGAGTGAGTGCGAGGGACCTGGGACAGTCTGAGAATCAGGCTAGTCTTACCCAGACTCTCCAAGAATGTTCTCACTGATCCCAAAAATAGGTGACATTACCCTTTACAAAACGCAGCACATTTTATATTGGTTCTTCTGCGTTAATTATTCATTTCTCATTTTCCGCACTTTTATTTTTCCACATCTGACAATATCCACCCAGCCCTAAAACCACCATTTAATTCTTCTGAGAATAGTCGATCTTTGTTTAGAAATGTCAAGCGATTTCAAAAAATAATTATTTCGACTTTGTGGTTGAGCTTGGGCATATGAAATTTCGATGTTTTCGACACTTAGAAAATATTCGTGCTCTGACTCACGGAGTTAACTCTCATAGAATATCCACAAAAATTATCATCGAAACCCCCTGAGAGTATTCGATCTTCGTCAGAAATGCCAAGCGATTCAAAATAATGTTTTGGTTTTGTAGTGGACGAATTCTCCGAGCTTGGGCATACTATAGAATCTCGACTCACGGGCACGGTTTTTAAAAAAAAACTAGATACCCGGCAGTTAGAAATTCTATGTATGGTGGTAAATAGAAAGCGATTTTAAACAATGTTTTGTTTTTGTAATTGACGAATTGTCCGAGCTTTCTTCCTCGCACTTAGAAAATTCGTGGTGTGCCCTGCCAGGGCAAAGTGTACAATAGAAGCCTGAAATTCAGAAATCGCTTGGTATTTCTACACACGAAGATCGAGTACTCTCAGCAGTTTCGAATGAACATTTTCGTGGAAGAACGTTAAGAATTTCTGACTGCCGGATATGATTCTTAGTCCTCGTTTTATTCCCTAGGCCATATTCTATACCGAATCCGCAATCCATTGTCAGCGTTTTATACCCAGTCCGTAGTCCGCAGTCTATGTTTTATACTGGGGTTTAATAACTGCAGTTCAAACTAGTTTTAAAATATCATTTTATTCATCATTGCATTTTTAACCCGTGAATACGCGCATTCGTAATGAACGGGGTTATCGGTAACGGAGACAGATATGCAAATGAGCACTCACTCGCTCCTTTCATCAGCTGTAAACTTAGTGACGTGGTGCTTTGTTACGAATGCGTTTCGTAACAAGAACAGCGTGAATCCAGCGATAACAATAACTAATTTGTTGTAAACGAATATAAACAACAATAAGCTTAAAGATGTTTCGCATTTGGAGTCTTTAATGCGACATAAAATCGATTTAAAACGATTTTCTAATCGAGACACGCGATTTGATGCGTATCTACCTTTAAATGACAAAATTTAGTCTAATTGAGCACGTGTTCCTCGATGGCCTCGTTGGCTAAGGCGCTGGATTTGCACTCGGCCCGAGACCCGGGTTCAATTCCCGCCCGTGACTCTTTTTTTTTTTCCTCCAACTGGACATTATGAAAGTGATTTCCTTTTTTTTTTGCGTTCGTCAAAACTCCTTGCGGTTAATTTTTTAAAAAAATATATCGAACCGTGTCAGTGTGAAAACATAAGCTTACCGAAATATTGCGTTGCGTGTTAGCATTTCTTATCCCCGGGTTGGCTCTTAGGAGCCTTTGATATAAACTTGAATTGTTCTTGTTAGTTTGTACTTGGACAGATAGATAGTCACGTGACACAAATAAAGCATACAACAGAAATGTCACGCGATACGAATGAAGCATGAAACAGAAAAGTCACGCGATACCAAAAAAAAAAATCCTGCAAAGCAATAGTAGAGGAAAAAACAATCAGGCACAATGAGGCAATGAAAAGAGAAGTATGGAACAATCTCCAAAAACATCCATGCTCAGAAAAATTGCCCAACCCCATTCCCCCCCCCCCCCCACCCCCCTCAAAAATATAATGGTCCACGCAATGTAGGGAAATTTCCCGGATTCGATTGCTTTCAGTTTCTCAGTTTCACTAGTTCTACAAAACTAAGAACAGGAAGTCGAAGAACGGTAACTTGCTTGAGGAGACAGACGCCGTTTAGTAAGTCTAACACTACAGTAGTTAATTTAGGCTGAGTTTAGATTTGTTTTAACTTTTTTGGCCACTGCATAACAACACGGTTATAACAAAACCAAGTGAGTTGAGTAGTTTTGTTGTAATCTGTAGCTTTGATCTTCGGGCTTCGATCGTCAAAATCGCAGAAAAAAATAACATGTTACATCGATAATTTCTTTCCTCTATAAAACGTTATGTTGAATCTTTAGTACTAATATTAGTTGTTTCAAATGTATGTTTCCATGTTTGTTTTACGTGTAGAACATGAAATTCATATGATTGTTTGTGTTTGTTCTGTACATGCAGGGAAAGTCCTTGAGTTCCTACTTTTTGTAACTTGCTGGTTTCATTTTGATCACGCGAGGATCAGAACACACGGACAGGTGAGTTCTTTACAAGATCTGTTAATAATGAATAATCATTTGAATCTCTTTCGCTGTAACACAGTGCCTTATGATTAATGGTAATGTGGAATGTAGGGAAATTTTCCGCACTCGATTGATTTCAGTTTCAAACGTTCTGCAAAGAAAAAAAAACAGGGAGTCGAAGAACGGTAACTTGCTTGAGGGAGGGGGCATCGGGGTTTTCGGTTTTTCGGTTCTTTTTATTTTTGAGATCGCTTTTTCGGTTTTTGCACTCAAAATATTCGGTTTTTCGATTGGTTTTGGTAACCGTTGCGGCTTTTAATTTTTTTTTTCTTTTTTTTTTACCTCCGGTTTTCGGTTTTTATGAAAAGCAGTTTTTCGGTTTTGAGCAATTTTTATTGCGGTTTTTCGTTTTTTACGGAAATTTTGGGTGGTTTTCTGATTTCTAATAGGCCTCAGTACCCCCCTTTCTGTAAACTCGGATACTAGCCAACGGTTGTAAAGTGGAAACAAGGCAAAACAGGAATGTGAATTGTATGAAAGATGAACGTTTATTCATTTGTCTCACGATGGAGTCACTATGAGGTGTTGATGAAGCGTTGTTTTAGATGTTATAAACTGAAGATGAAACACTTCATCAGTCTTTATCTGGGACTCACTGAGTAGAATGACATGATGACTTAGCTTGCTGCTTCGTAACGTAAGATGCACTTGTTCAAATGAACCCTGCTGGAGTTACGTGAAGTGAGAACTTTGAAAAAACTTTTCAAAAATACTCTTTCAGAATTTCAGAAAAGCTTGTTTTGCCCCAGTTAATGGAACGATTGCATAAGTTTATAATTCAAACAATCAATAAACTGAACATTCTTAATAGACACTTGAACTGTCAGAAAACAATGCGAAACGCCAAACTTTATTTTCCCTTTCTTTCATAGAAAGCATTGGTTAATCTTTATCATTGAAAAAGCTGCAAACGACAAAATTATGACTAAACAAACCGTTGTTATACAGCATGGCGCTTGAGCAGACTGAAGCTTCTTGGGTAGCACGATCAGTTAACCAGGTCATACCTGAAATGTTGTATTCAGTACTTTTAGAAATGTTCATGACAATTCTGCTTCGGTCAGGTAAAGTTGTTTTAAACTCAGCAAAGGGGAATTTTGGTTAAAATATACAATTTCACCGAAGACTAGACTCCATTAAAATCTTCAGTTGTTCACCAAAATGCTTTTATTAGAAACTGGATTATTTAAATAATATGTTTTGCCTGAACGGGGTGAAGCAGTTTTGAGCGAAGTAACGTCAATAAAATCATTCATTGCCTTGGATATTTTTTTTACTGAAAAGAGTTCCTTGTGAGTCTATTGTGTAGTGGTAAGAGAAGCCAACCCAGATATAACTCAGCATAACCCAGGTACATGATTTGTTTGTCAGGCAAACTAAAGCTGTTTTCTAATGAAAAGAGAAGGAACAGAAAACAACTTGCTGCAATAAAATAACTGGAGTCAATTAGCTAAAGGAGTAACCTCTTTGTATGGTAACCGTTGAAATGTAAATGATTCGCTATTGAAATGCAAGGATCAGTTATTTTCTCAGGCCGCGAATTAGTGTCTATATTAGTCTGCGATTAGCATGACTTGTGAGATAGTGTTTCTTCGGTCATGGATAAAGATTCAAGTCTTTTTGAGAATGTTATTCTCTCTGTTGAGATAATAGCTTCTTCCAATTGTTTTCAGTTTCTCAGAGTTTATTCTGTGTTTATCCGTTTTGCATTTAGCAAGAGTTTCTTGAATCTCCTACATGTTTTGTAAGTAGCTGCTATATAGTTGTATGTCTGATACTTATCCGTCAGTTTTTGGGGGCGTGTTTAAACTGTCGAGTTGGAAGGCGAAAGAGCCAGACAGGCGCATACTTTTTTCCTTTCCTCGCCTCGCGTACCTCTCGAGTGAATGGTTCTCGTTAGATTTAAAGGGGGTGGTTTGTTTTAAAACACATTTGACTATAATTTATTTGTTAACAACATTCTTTTCGCGTCCATATGAATGGAATTGCTACGTCACGTGTCTTAACACGCCCACTTTTTTGCAATTTATGACGATCCAAATTTACGAGATATTGGAAAAATAATTTTCTATTTAATTTGTTTTCTATCAATGACAATAAGCACAAGGTTTATGGAACAAATCGGTGTTTTCCAAAGTTATTTGTTCGCTGTAAGCTATAACATTTTCATTTTAGAGAGTGATTGGGACTAAAGGAAAACAATAAATAATTATGCAGCAATAAAAGGTTTCGAAATTCCTCCGTTTAATTGATGTATTACTCCGTAACATGAAGACTAAGGAAGGAAAAACGGGAGTTTTTTTTAGTGAATTCTCATGCCGTAATCTGAAAATTCCAAATTTTGCATAATTTAGGGCGTGGCTGGTCATGTGACCCCAACAGACACAGTGTACCATCCAAAAATGGTTTCGTTTCTTAGTGCATGGTTATAAGTTAAAATATTAGGAGATACTGAATAACGCTAGAAAAAAGTGACGAAAAACCCATACTAAGTATAGAAAAAGCGTTCCATACTAACGAGTTGCCTTTGATTGTTTATCAACCTTTTTCAAAGTTAATTCAAAAGACAAAATTTTGCTGACCAGCGTAAATAAGGCCGTATTATTAACCAATACCGCTATATTATTTATTTGAAGGTAAGTGCAAAGTATTTCATTTCGAGGCCAGAACATTGACAATTTTGTTCCGTGTCTGGCGTTAAATTTGATTTGCACATCATTCCGGAAAACACGCTCGAAACCGAACTTGAAGAATAGCGCTCGAGGTCTTAATTCTCGTAAATGTTATAAAAGGAAATATCGAGTGCCAAGAGAGCGGGTCATGACTTTATCACGTGAAATATCATGTAACACACAAGTGTCCTAGAAATAACGCTAGAGAATAAAGGAATGTTACATGGGGCGATTTTTACTTCAACAATTTGTCGCGGCAAGTTTGAACCCCTTCAAAAACTTACAACATGTTATCGCAACAAAATATTGCGTTAAAAATCGTCCGCGCGCTGTTACACGGTGTCAACTTTTAACAGAACAACGTTGCGTTAAGAGTCGTCCCGTGTAATATTACCTTAAAACCAAAATATTATCGCTGGAAATTTTCATTCTCATGAAAGTAAAATAAGCAAAAAAAAAAAGAAACACTGGGAGCCTAGAAGGCAGTCGTGACAACAGGTGAAATACCACGTGAACACAAGTGTTCTAGAAATAACGCTGGAGAATGAAACTAAAAGATTATCTTTAGGTGAGATTTAAATCTCGTGAAAAACATAGGCAAAGAAGGAAACACTGAGAGTCTAGAAGGGAGCCATGGTTTTACTTGACACACAAATGTTCTAGAAATAACGCTGGAGGATGAAACCAAAAGATTATGTTTAGTAGAGATTTAATTCTCTTGAAAGTGAAATAAGCAAAGAAGGAAACACTTGGGCCAAAAAGGGCGTCATGACTTTGTAACGTGAAATATTACAGTATTCTATTTATAAAAAGTGCGCTTGTGCTTAATAAAAGGACTCGGCACATACATTGTGCAATAGTGTGTAATTTTTTGTTGGTTTGAATACAAGGCTTTTTGCAATTCATTTTATTTGAAGGACTTTTGTTTGACCCCGCTTTATTTTTCGTGAAGAAACTACCCAAGAGTCATCAAAGGTGCGTACTTTTACAGTAATCCAGCGACGTACCAGTAATCGTTGTAATACGTTAATACATAATTTTAATTACTATCACTTACACAGGGCTTTTTAGCGATAAGAGCGATTTCAGAAAACTCGTAAAACAAAATGAAACGGTCATTGTTAAATTGTCAACAGTAAACGAAAGAAAACCATGGATTTAGTGTCTAATAGTGTGTATTTGTCATCGAATTTCTATTTCAAGGGTTATATGAAACCACTTTATTAGACAGGGCGTATATAGATGTATGCGCATTTCCTTGTGAATACGCGAAGCGTTGAACGATATGTAGCAGACGGGGGCAATTTTAACTCGATCGCTCGCTCGATCGGCTGTATAGACTTTTCTTAGTAATTCCGCTGACCAGTGCATAACGCTTCGAGCTCCAGAGGACTTCGCATCTTTTTTTTTTTTCAAGACTTAGATAAACGCTATAGTACGGCAAATGTTGTTGTTAAATGTGTGAAATTGCGCTGCCATTCGTAAAAGTTGAAATAAACCAAATTTTGTTTCGATGAATTAAAAAGATGTCTTAGCGTGACACAAATACGCATTGTTTGAAATAAAAACTATGATAAGGGCGAAACCACAGCGACAAACCAATGAAGAGTGCCGGATCTATCGTAGACCTGGATCAGTAAAAATCTTATAGTATAGGTAAAAACGGCAAACTGATCCTTACGGCAAGGAAAAGAGATTGCGACAGAAGTGAAATAAAAAACCAAACAGCTGAACAAACTAAGTATATTTGCTCGATATTTCGGTTTGCAAAACAAACCTTCTTCTTCTTTCTTACCAATCACTTTCTGTTATTCTGTTATGTCATATTTCAAAAGTTTTATATGTAACGGTCCATTTATATCTGTATTCAGTTCCCCCTCACGGCCCCCATACTATTTCAAGATTTTTACTGATCCAGGTCTACGATAGATCCGGCTGCACTCTTCATTGGTTTGTCGCTGTGGTTTTGCCGTTATTATAGTTTTTGAATACTTTTCTGTATCATATTTATTTTCTCAAATGTGTCTGAAATGTGTGATTACTGGCTTATTATCTCTACGTCTAAAGTCCCAAATATAAATTTTTCCCGTGATAGGAACAAAATTAACCACATCCATCTCCTCCCACAGAAAGCCAATGATAACATCACATATTACTTAGTTTCCTTAAGATATCATGAATGACATCATTCCAAAAACATTGAGAAAAGAACAGTCAAATATAGAGTCTGGTAAATAGTCTCAGGAGTTTCTTTACAAAAGGTACAGTTCGAGTTTGAGAGATATCCTATTTTACAAAGAATTTCGTTACTGTATAATCAAGGGGCTCTAAGAGCCACCTCGTTAATGCGAAACAAGGTAAGGTTAATTTTATGGCTTTGTCTCGTTAAAGTTTAGAAATTGTCAACATAAAAAAGGTACGAAGACCTATTATATCCTTGTACGATCGAGCTGGGTTGAAAGCAAAGGATACAATGCCTCAATTTTTAGCTACAAAGCCAGACAACTCGACAAACAAATAGAGAAGTTCTTCGCCGAAGTTAGTAAGAGAAAGTCGAGAATGGCTCCGACTTGGAGTCAGACACTTTCCTTGTAGTAACTATCGTACTTGTTTGCCATCTAGACGAAGTGGACAGTAGTGTTTCTAATCTTGAGGACAGGAAAACCATAAAAATTGAAAAAATATTCAAAGTTATATCGAAAGCTCGCTTCCTCCACGAGCAAGTACGCCAATGGCCTCACGCCGATGTTTTCCGTTTATAGAAGCACTGACTGCCAAAGATGAAGGTTTGTTGCGGTCTTCTTGTTGCCTTGGAAATTAGTCACCATAGTTTCTAATTACTATTAAGATAAAAAGATGAAGCAGAGATGGTGAGTTGTCGCTGTGTTTAAGAAAATTCAGATGTTAAAGTAATCTTTGAACGCGGATCGATGGCCACACGTGTGAGCGTTAGAAAAAGCGAAATTTCTCAGCCTTGTAGAATAAAAAAAAACAGCAGCTCGTGATATTTTGGGACAATTTTGAAATATTACTCGAGGTATTTATCCCAACAACCTCTAGAAACCATTGTATTACCTATACAAATAGCACTTTTGCAGAATCTAGATCAGATAGAACAGCAATAGCGTCGTCGGCAAATTGGAGTAATTTAGTTTTTTCATATACTCGAATATACCATCAATTTCTATACCTTTTATGTTTTCTTGAGTTCCGATTGCAATATCAAAATTTTGAAGTACGATTAATAAAAGGCATGGGGAGAGTGGATCCCCTTGTCGTACTCCCCTCGAAATTAGCTTGTGGTGTAACTTTTGGAGTTGCCAAATAGTTTTGGTACAGTCGGTGGAAATCCCTGCTGGAAAATTCGTCGTAGGGCCAGGGTTCAGTTCTACGTCACCGCTAGCTATTAGGAGAACAAGTAGGATAGAATCGTAGTGATTCCAGGTGGTGTTGATGCGAAGAAAGGGACGCACGCTGATGGACCGACACTGTGATTTACCACGGTAGAGTGTAGAACGAAACAAGGAAAAAATCAGATCCTTGTTGTTAAATTCAGAGGGCTTATAAATCATATTGGTGAAGTCGTCGTTAATCCTTTCTTTAGACAAAGACAGGAGCATGTTGAACGAAACTTGTTAACTGAATGTTGTGACGGTTGATATCCTCAAGATGATAGAGTTAGGATTAGCAGATCACACAATTCGCGATCGTGTTTGGAGACAGTTAATTTCAAATAACCGTAGAACTTGTGAGGGGTCTCGCAAACAATGCAGATCTTTAACCAACGTAAAATGCTTGCTGGAGGATCACTAAAGCGATCGTGGACACTTGAAATAACGTAAATAAAAACGAAAATGTGAGGGTCAAGAGTCCAACTCCAATGTAGCTTTGCTGGTTTATTCGCTCGACGTTTCGACCATAACGGTCTTCATCAGGAGCATCTGAGGTATATATTAACTGTTACAACATTCGAAATTTAAAAAGCTCAACGGAAATAACACACGTGACATGCTGACGTAATAATCAGATGTGAAGTTATAAAGCTAAATTAAACTAAACAATATATCACGTGAATTCAACTTGGCTATTAATAGTAGGCTTGAATTTAGAAATCCAATAACTTTCTCTTGCTCTTCTAATGTCTTGATTAGGATTTCTAAGTTTTTCAATGATTGTTATATATATATATATATATATATATATATATATATATATATATAGCATATGTGCTCACAAATTGAGTAGTTCGTATATTGATTATATATACATATATATATATATATATATATATATATATATATATATATACAGTCCTTTGATTAAACGTTGTCATTGATCGGTCTTACCCCTACGCAACCAGACCGAAAGGGAGTATGGGTGAATTAAAAGGCATGATTAATTATTCTCTATCGCGTTTACAATGGAGAACAAAACTCACGTTTGTCTTCGCGTGTTACGCAAAGACAACAAGAGTCGCTTCGATACATATTCCGTTAAGGACGTTCCGTATTTTGATAATGTGCAGTTGTTGAATGTGAATTGATTTCTCTCCATAATCCTTTTCAGTCTGGTCGCGTAGAGATGAGACCGATCAATGACAACGTTTAATCAAAAGACTGTATATAAAGTCAACCCGAGATTCCATAGCCCTACAGCGATCAACGCGCGATCCCCACGCGCGACAAATTTATAAACCTCGCGAAGCGAGGGCCTTCGGACCTCGCTTCGCGAGGAATTAAAATCCCTAGCATATCGCTCTAGATGCTCAACTCTTTTGAGAAGATCTTTGTTGCTTATCTCGAGAATCGGAATTGATTATTCGGTCTTGCTCTGTAATTCACCGACTGCCGTGTTCGTAAGATTTGTTGAACGTTATCATTTCTCTTATCTATCTCGTCTATTTCCTTTAAGACGCTTTCAATTTTGGCCAGCCTATCATTCGTGTTGCGTTAGAAGCTTGTTAGGTTGTCGGATAGTTTCGTTATTGTTGGCCAAGCAAAGCTAGCCTACGCCCCGTCAAAATATAGACATTAGAGAGCTTCAGCAACGATGACGGCGACGGCAACGAGAACGTCAAAAAAGCGATATATTTAAAAAGCAAAACAACTCTGCATTTTGGTACATTTCTTTGCAGTCACTGCACAAATAAGATGTGAAATTTTCTAATTTCACGTTTTATGGAAGGACGAAATTTTCTTTGTCTTTTTAAACTTGGAACTGGTCCTTAAGAATCCGACTGTAAGAGAATTCGCCTACAATTGACACTTCTAAAAATTCTGGGGGCCTCGAGCCCCCTGCTCCGGGCTGATTTCCTTTTCGTAAACGGTCGATGCCATTTTTAACGGTCGATGCCATCATTAGAATTCATTAGTAACCGAGCCTTTTATAATGGTCGATGCTATTTCTCTCTAGTTTATGCCTGGATTGGAACGAAAGTAGGCTATCATTATTAGATAAAATTGGGCCTAGGTAAAGCGATTATTAGATCTAAGCTAGATTCGAGGTTAGGTAAGATTTAGGGTTAGGGTTATATCAAGTAAGGAAGACCAATTTTTCAAAATTAAGGTCGCCTTTCAGTCACTTATCTCGGAAATGAAATCGGTGACCCGCCATTGTTTTGCATTTCTGTCCCTTTCATAAACGGTCGATGCCATTTTAGCGACACTTAGAAAAATTGTCACCAATTTTAGAATTATTTTTTCTATCAGAAAAAGAAAAATGCAATTAATTACTTAGAATCGAACCAGGAACCTCTGCATGCTAACATCTCTCCTTTACCACTAGACCACTGGGTTGATCCGGCAAACCCACGAAAAATTTAATTATAAAAGCCGCTTTTCTTAATATATATTATATTATTACCCCATTGGCTGCTAGTCTAAAAATATTGCAAATGAATCTCTGAAATGCAATTTTTTTCCCAAATTTTATGCGAGCAGGTCTGTTAAGCAAATTCATTCAACTGGTGACGTCCCTTAAAGGAAATCTAATCTTTAAACGACAGCATTTGCAAACTCTGACAACCGCAAGTTGGCAGGATTCAATGTTGCGCGGGTAGAAAAATGGAAAGCATTTAAGAGCGTGTCCGCGTAAGAACCGACCACTCAAATTTGGGTGCAAATTAGATTTCCTTCATTTTTTCTGCACAAGACAAGCAACATATACAATGAATAAAAACAGTCTTTATTTGGGCTAATTCGCCTTTTTTATTTTTTTTAGGTATTTTTTTTTTGATAGACAGCCGAAAACCGCACAAAGAGGAAAATTGAAACCCAAGATTTTGGTGTTACTCGAGCGTTGCTTAAAAATCGCACATTCAATGAAACAACCTAAAACTTGCAGCATTACTAGCTAATTCTTTCTTTTTTTAGTATATTTAAAAAATATTTCTCTACTTTTAAAACAAGCAGAGTTAAAAATTTTTCCTGCATCCTTTAAAATGCGCCGCCATCGTTTATGTTAATATCGCCTTCAGTAAACTGGGTTTTTCTGGAAAGTGGGACTTAAGCTGGAATGCTACCTATCACTAACCTTTAGTACTAAGATCAATCTACATGTATCAAAAATAAAAGTTGTGGGCACTCGTTATTTTGAAGCGCAAAAAAATCGAAAAAGTTGTTACAAATTCAACATTTCGTGTAGAAATCAAGAAATTGACTGTTTCACTGAACTGCTTTTTAAATTTCATTAATTAATTTATTTGATTATTGGAATTAAATTGAAGTAAATTTCGAAGCTCCGACCAAAACATCGCGAAATCTTTCCCACTTGCATGGCCAAGCAGTCATTCTCCACCAATAAAACCGTTACCACTCTTGTCACGCATCACGCATTCTTGGCGTCTGATAGTGCATTTATAAAACATGTACACAGAGTCTAAAACAGTCGGTAAGTCCAACTTGAACCCTCCTCCACCCCATTTTACAAATAATTGATAATTGATACAAAGATACACTTAATCTTTCCAATTTTTAATGAATCAGCTCTAGCAAGAGTAGTAGTATGGGGAGTTGGTGATTCTGGACCACCCAAATAAGCCCCCAAACACCCGAATTACCGCCCCCACGGATTCATTGCATTCATCAGTGGGGGCGGTAATTCGGGTGTTTGGGGGCTTATTTGGGTGGTCCAGAATGCACCAACTCCCCATACTACTCTAGTCTGTTTATATATGCTGCTCCGGTACGAGGCCACCACCCCCAGGGAGGTATTACCAATTGGAGAAATCCCACCCCTGTTTATACCCACCCACATGGCAATGGCACAGCGGATCGATATGAACATGGAGGCTCAAGGTCTTAACTTTAACCCAAGGACCAAGACTACTTCGGCAAATGGTTGCATGGCTACAAGATAAACGTCCCTGATGACTACCAAATCAAGGACCTCAATTCATTTTTCATAGCTAATAGGGTGGCTATTATCCAGACAATAGCACGCGAAGTTACAGAGCTTGGAGGAGTGAAGGTCACTTTGTCATTCGATGTTCATTTTTCAAAGGAAGGCGATGACAATCGAGAAATGGATCACTTCTTTTGGAACGTCAACCCACTGATAGCCTAACCCTAACCTCTCAGCTGCGAGAGGGGGACATCCTGGAAGGCATTGTGAATGGCTTTAAGGAAGAGATTGCCAGATGGCAGCACATGGGTTCTGGCTGGGTGATTGAGAAAATCAACACTGTCTACCTTGAGTTTGGGTTGTACCAACCACTACGAGGCGGCACATTTATCCCAACCCCATCAAAACTCAGGCCAAAGCATGCTATCATCAATGTAAAGAACAGAGACAACCAGTGCCTCCGATGGGCACCTAGAGCAGCCTTATTTCCTGTAAATGTTCACTCAGACCGTCCAGGTAGTTATCCCACTGATGATGGCCTAGACTTCACTGGAATCGATTTTCCAACACCATTGAGCCAGATATCCATGGTTGAGCGTCAAAACAACCTTCCAATCAACATTTATGGATTGAAGAACAATAAGGTGGTTGTTATAAGAGTCAGTGAGTTAGAGGACCCCAATCCGCGAAGGATCAATCTGATGATGCTCACAAATAGGCGCACCACACATTACTGCTACATCAAGAGCATGAGCAGGCTCCTACACAGTGAGTACAACGTAGGGCGCCGTATGCATCACTGTGACAGGTGCCTCCAAGCCTTTTCTTCAGAACGGGTTCTCACTGACCATCTCTTCTACTGCAGGGGAGTCAACGGTAGGCCAGTACGAGCTGAAATGCCAAAAGAAGGTGAAAACTTCCTTTACTTCCAGAACTTCCAGAACCAGATGAAGAAGCCTTGGACTATCTATGGCGACTTTGAAAGCACAGTTGAAAAAGTCCACGGTTGCACACCAGACCCATCACAGAGCAGTACCACAGAAACATCCGTACATAAACCCTGCGGGTTCTGATCCTAGCTGTTCGCTCTGATGGAAAGACAAAGGGTCCTTATCTATACAGAGGAGAGAACTCAGTGTCAGTATTTCTTAACACTTTACAGCAGCTGGAAGGAGAGATCAGAGACGAGCTGCAACAAAAGGCACCACTCCACATGAGAAGAGCAGACTGGGAAGATTTCAACAATGCAACAGATTGTCACATCTGTGATAAGACTATCATCAAGGATAACTACAGGGATGCCATTGCGGTCTATGACCCAAACACCGGAGAATATTTGGGCTTCGTTCATCGGCACACCAACAAATGCTACCAAAAGGCATTCAAAACTTACATCCAGGGCGAGGATGGCAAATTGGAAGCGTTCCCATTTGTCGGACCAAGAAACCAAAGGCAGGCCGCCCCTGAGAATTCATTAGAGCAGACCGATCGATTGTCTCTTCTGTGAAGAGCCCCTTATCCAAGACTCTGTTCGAGATGCCGTAAAAGATCATTGCCACATCACAGGCAAATATCGGGGTGCGGTTCACAATGCTTGCAACTTTAACTATTTCCGTACCAACTATAAAACGGAAATAATCCCAGTAATCTTTCATAACTTGAAGGGTTACGATGCGCACCATATCATGAGTGGTATTGCAGACGTGCATTCTGATTTTAAATGCATCCCAAACAACATGGAGAAGTACATATCCTTCTCTCTTGGCAAGCTGAGGTTCATTGACAGTTTGCAGTTCATGCAGTTAAGCCTAAGCGCCCTGGTTGAAACAAACAAGCCAGAGTCATTTACAATCACGGCAGACTACGAGAAGAACAGTGCTAAACGCAAGCTTATTTTACCAAAATGTGTCTACCCATATGAGTGCATGGACTCTTGGACTCGATTCGAGGAGACAACACTACCACCGAAGGATGCCTTCTACAGTGAGCTCAAGAAGTAAGGCATCTCCGATGAAGACTACGCCCATGCTCAAAAAGTGTGGGAGGTATTCGGATGTAAGACACTTGGAGATTACCACGATCTCTACCTTTGCACAGATGTGCTTCTTCTGGCTGATGTTTTCGAGAACTTCAGAAAAACATGTCTGAACCACTACAAGCTTGACCCGGCACACTATTGTACAAGCCCGGGCCTTTCCTGGGACGCCCTTCTCAAGTATACGGGCGTCAACCTGGAGCTGCTCACAGACGTCAACATGCACCTCTTTGTTGAAAGAGGTTTGCGAGGTGGTATATCCATGGAGAGCAGGCGCTACTGCAAGGCCAACAATAAATATCTTAGCGACTACAACGCCAACGAAGAGTCAAGCTACATCATGTACGACGATGCAAACAATCTTTACGGCTGGGCCATGAGTCAGCCTCTCCCAGTTGGCAAGTTCGCATGGTGCCATGTCTTTCCAACAGTTCACCAGATCAGGAAGTGGAGACCAAACAGAAAGATCGGTTACATCCTCGAGGTTGATCTTTAGTACCCAGAGGAGTTGCATGATGAGCACAACGCTTATCCCCTTGCACCAGAAAAGCGGGTCGTCCCAAAGGAATGGATGTCACCCTATCAAAGGGCCTTGGTAGAGGGGCAGCCAGAGGACAAGACACAGAAGCTGCTCTTTACCCTACGCGATAAATCCCGGTACGTGTTGCATTACAGGGCCCTCCAGCAGTACCTGGATCTTGGAATGAAGTTGAGGAAAATCCACAAAATCCTCAAGTTCGAGCAGAGGGCGTGGATGGAGTCATACATCTCCCTGAACACCGAGCTTAGGAAGAAGGCCACTTCCGACTTCGAGAAGAACTTCTTCTTCGAATCGACATGAAGCTTGTCCGGCCGCACGAGCAAGACAATATTAGAAAGCTTATCGCAATCCCACTGTTTACTAGAGCAGCGATCTTTGGAAGCAACCTGGCGGGGATCCAGATGCAGAGGGAGAAAATCCTCTTCAACCGACCAGTCTACACAGGCATGTGCATCCTTGATCTCTCTAAAACACTGATGTACGACTACTACTACAACCATCTCAAGCTGAAGTACGGTCCGCGAGTAGACCTACTCTACACAGACACAGACTCCCTACTCCTCGAGATCAAGACGGAGGATGTCTACAAAGACATGGAGAACCTTCGGGACGAACTCTATGACACAAGTGACTATCCCAAGGACCATCCCTTGCACAGCCAAGTAAACAAGAAGGCCGTCGGCAAGATGAAGGACGAGTGCGCGGGTAAGCCAATCTCGGAGGCTGTGTGTCTTCGCTCGAAGATGTACTCCATCCTTGTGGATGACGCTAAAAACATCAAGAAAGCAAAGGGCACCACCAAGGTTGTCACAAAGAAAGAGATCACCCACCAGAACTACAAGGACGCCCTCTTCGACCGGCGAACCTTCAAGCACGGGATGGACAGGCTTCGAAGCAAAGGCTACCAGATCTTCGGTGAGCATATAATCAAGACAACACTTTCCCCCTTTGACTCCAAGCGCTGGATCAAGGATGATGGCGTCCACACGCTGGCATATGGTCACAAAGACATTCGCTAGAGACCAGATGGTGGTAACTGAGTGCCCGGCGGCACAACCATCAACTCCTCACGAACAAACCCTCTCTTGGGACCATCGTAAAGGTAATACACCACTGGCTCATTCGGTTTGGTGACAACTCTCTCAACGTTATAGACCTTCATCGACCAGATCGGATCAGTCGCCCGCCTACCACCCCCTTCCAGCTCACCGGGGTAATACAGATATCTCACACTCACCCGGGGAGGGAGCTTCTTCTCATAAACCCCAACAGGCCTAGCATATGGAGTCGCGGGCTTGGAAGATATTGCTTTCTCTTTTATTACATCCTTTGGTTTCTTGCCAGTGAGTCTTGTTACTTCATTGTTCAAGGCCGAGACAACATCTGGCAGTCTTTTCACCCATGCAGTAGACCTGCCAGAGGGAATATTCATTTCAACGGCATGCTGGTAACCAAATAACCTTTCAGCCAGGGTGCGATTGAATCTCTCCACAATTGCTTGGTCTCTGTGGATATCAACCCGCCCGCGACGAATGGTCGTTTTGTTATCCTCCATAGCCTTAGTCACAGCACCCATAAACTCTTTCCCAGGATCGACTTGTAATAATTGGGGCCATTTCAAAGGCCCGCGTCTGTAAATCCGTGCAAACGCTTTAGCCACCTCTTGAGCCTCTTTCGAAGTCAGGGGCTCTGCTGCTTTGTATCGGCTAGCCACATCAACAAGGGTTAATGCGTATTTGTAAACCTTTCTCCCATGAGGAAGTTTGTCGCGGGGCAGGAAGAGAAGATCTGCTTGATGCACTGCATTGGGCGAGGAGACATCAAACTTGGACCGAGGGATATGGCGTGGCGCTGGGAGGTAAACTTGCCAAAGGGCTTGTTTGACTAGCCATTTCTTTGTCGCCACTTCAGAGACCCTAGCTGCAGTGGCCAGCTTTTTTACAGCGGCAAGACCTTTCCAATACCCTTTCGGACTGTCATAGATCTTTGAGAGTTTCGCCTCCATAGAGGGTATATATGTTTGTTTACAGAAAGCGATAAGCCACATACCCACCCGCAAGCAGGGTGCCTCCAATGAATGCAAGTTCACCAGTCTGCTGTTGTTGGCTGGGCTTGTAGAAGTCCGAGAATTGAGGCTCTTTGAAGTCTTTGATTTGTTTATCTGGTTGCGTTTGGTGCATCTGGTTATACAAGACCAGGTCTTGGTCGGTGGTTTGGAAGTTTTTGCTAGCTTGGTGTTTAATCCGATCGTTAGTTGCAATCCAGTCTAGGAGCTTGGTGCGGTCCTTCTGGTATTTGGCGTAAGCCGCTTGGTATTGTTCCAGGGCTTTGTCGTGACGGATTTTCTCTGCCATTGCTGCCTTTCCGCTATCACCAGACAGATATTTCGCGAGATAGTTGCCGCCCGTGAAAGCGGCCGCATTGAGAACAGCGCCAAGGGCCATTATTGCAATCGAGGCCATTGTGGTCGTGTGTATACATATGGTTTTTACATGTTGTCCGGGAGGATTTTCTGATCCTCGAGATATTTCTTCAACGCGATGCTGCCAGCCATGACGGTTGTGAACTTGACGTAGTTCATCAAGCTTGTGCTGGGGTCGGCAGTGAAGTTTTCTTTGATGGTCTTTTTTCCCAATCCAACCAATACCAGCGACAAGGCCAGTGATTGTTGCGGCTTCGAGGATAGACTTCACAAGCTTGTTGTCAGACATGGTTTGTGCGCAGTATACATATGATTTTTTATTTTTTATTTTCTGACATACCGTTTCAGAACGATTCTTATAAATGTATATGTACGCTCCCGGCGGTAACACGGAAGCTCGGGCTCAGACTCAGGCTCGTGCTCGGGTTCGGGCTCGGGCTCGGGCTCGGGCCTCCTCGACCTCAGCCTGATCGACCTCGGTCTCGGACTCGGACTCGGTCTCGGACTCGGTCTCGGACTCGTACTCATACTCGGGCTCGTTGTGCCTGTTCATTGCCAAGTTGTAAACTGCTTCAATGGCGGCCATGTTTAATTTAGCCCAAAAAAGAATCACGCCTCCGATTGCAGCAGCATTTATCACAGCCTGGGAAAAATTCATGGTGCAGTATACATATGTGTTTGTTTTTTATTCCATTTTTTTAATTCCTTGTTTTACCGGAATTCGAGATGGGAGTGGTGCTGGTGGTGTTGCTGGTGGTGTGTTTGCTGGTGTTGCTGGTGTGTTTGGTTTGCGTCCAAGCCTTTGCATTATGGCTTCGCGTTGGTAATACACACCCGCAGCAGAGACAACCAAACCTCCAAACCCCAGAATATAAAAGATTGAGTTGCTGTTGGTGTCACTTGTTGTGTCACTTGTTGAGGGTTGGTTTGCAGAATTGTTTTCGCTTGTTGAGGGTGCAGGCTTTTGTGCTTCGGCCTTTTTATTTGCTTCACGGGCCAGGCGGTTGCGTTCTGCTAGCCTTTTGCCAGAAGCAACGCGGCCGAGGTTCTTTTCTGTTGCAGGCTTTGTTTTAGGGGTCTCAGAGGTAACACGTGCAGGTGTTGGTGTTGGTGTTGGAGTTTCTTCAGGGATCGTCTCGAGTGGTGTGGCCATAGTGGGTATATATGTAAATTTTATTTTTTACAAGATGTGACAAGTGTGCTGGCAGATTCCACCCAGGTTCCAGCCAGGTTCCTTCAAGGTTCCTTCAAGGTCACCCCAGGTTCCAGTCCAACTTCATCAAAGCCCTCAAGTGGATAGCCTTCACTGTCTCTGGTTGGATGTGTGGGTTGGGGTTCCAAATCTATCAAGTCAGGCTCTCGTTCAAACTTGATTTGTTTTGTTGTGATGAGAGCAGCATTGGCAAGCGCGAGCCATCGCCCGCAGTGCATGGCAAGAGCCCCAGCAAGATTTGACAGCTCCTGGTTGATGATGTAGTCGTTCTTGAGTTCTTGCTGCAACTCCTTGACATCCTCAACCGGGATCACCACGCCAATGCCTTTGGACATGAGCATGATAACGGAATCAACTAGGGATTTGGTTGTCTTGTTACCTATGTGAGCTTCGTACCTTTTGCAGTACTTGTCAACGTCCTTGTCTGACAGCCGCTTGACATGATCGTGTGTGAGCTGCACGCCGATAGCTTCTTTGGCCTTGCCAGTTGAAACAAGAATTGCCAGCTTCTCAAGACCCACACGGACATACCGTCATGCCTTGCGCTGAACCCTAGATTGACAAGCTGACTCGTGCGGCCTTTGACATCTTTGGAGGCGGCGCAGTCATCGAGAATGAATAAAGTGTTGGTGCATGTGAAAAAGAAGCTCGCCAACTTCAACCAGTCTTCGATTTTATGCTGTTGGCAGGCAATCACGAAGATGTGCGGATCGCGGTCCACGAAGCCATCGTATGTCTTGTTCTTGACAAATGTGGGGCAGAATAAAACGATGTAGTCAAAACAACCCCTAAAGCGACCTCGCAGTTGGTTTAGAAGATACTGTGTCTTGCCAGAGTTAGTGGGTCCCACGATTAGTGCATTGAATGGCAGCTTTCTTGGCTCCATAACCAACACCTATATTAGTTGGTTCATGTGTTGGTGGGGAGGGTGCCATTGCCAGAAGTCTTTGTATTTTATTGTATGATAATGGCCTGGTAGATGGCAGTGGAGCCGGCTTAGCATAAAGGTTGACCTTGTTTGTGGCCATGGGGCTGGTGGGTATATATATGTGCGTATGCGTGTGTTTACCTAGTACTGTACAGATTCCAGCTGCCTGTCCATGATGTTCATCTGTGAGTCTGAGATGGTGAAGATGTGACAGTTTGCGGTTCCCGAGCCTTTGCCGTCTCGTTCAATCTCGAGTTGCAAGCCATCCTGTGTGTTTACGAGCCGTTGGCCGCTGCCGTGCAGGGCTGTGTCAGCCATGGACCGCAGGTCAATCCAGAGACCAAACTTGTTGTCTGTGAGATATTTTGTCAGGTTCATGTTAGGCCTGCCGCGTGTGTGTGGGTTGAAGTATTGGAAGATTTCATTCCACATGTCAGTACCACTGATGCCCTCGTTGTAGATCCTGTTTGGAACACCGTTGACTCTGACCTTAACTTTGGTGATGTCGGGATTGAAATAGTTCTCAGAATGCCTGGCACCCGCTGCATAGGGATTGATGAACAGCAAGAGGATGCCCTTGAGAGACCTGCGCTGTGGGTTAACCCTAAGATTCAGCCGAGTGTCAACACCTTTTGTGAAGGGATGCACCCGATCTCGCATTACGAGGTCATAGCCGAACCCCTTGCCATTAGTGTAAGCGCTTGTTGCATCGTCGGCCAGACTCTTACTTCTGATCGTCTCATACTCCAGCTGGAGGTTTTCCAACTTGTACACGAGCTTGCTTGTGTCTGAGCCACGGACAACTTGGGATGCGGGGGCGAGGGTTAGTTCGAAGACCAGACCGTTATATAACTCTTGAGGATATATGATTCCGTGATCAGTTAAGATTTGGTGATCCAGCTTGATGCGACACTTATTTTTATATATTGTCTCCAGCTTGATTTCCGCATCCACGCCTGAGGTCTTCTTGTCGCCAGCACCAGAGCGGATCTTACACAAATCCACACTCTGGATGCCCTCCATAAGCATATTTTCCCGCTCATCGGTTGATTTGAATAGGTCTTCGAAGATCTTGTAGATGTCGTACCCAACCGTGTCCTGGACAGTGGTGGCGGCAAATTTTACAACGAACCTGTCCACCAGGGCCCGAGAAACATTTTGCACGAGATAGTTGTTAGCGTGGCCCCCGGCTAGGTTGATGTTAAACACCAGTGCAAGTGAGCCGGACACAATAACATCGTGCTCGCCCAGCTTAGGCACCGAGACGTACAGTGTCTCGCCGGGATTAGCCTCAGATGGGTTGAATGTGATGCGCTTGACGGTTCGCTCTGCCTTCATGGCGCCCAGTGTCTTTTCACTGTGAGATGGAAGTAGATTCGGTTGCACAGCCATGGTATATATTTGTGTTTTTAAAATTCATATTTATATATCATCATGCAACAGCTGGTGAGAATGAGAATCCAGATCTTGACTATAACATTGACCACGATGATGATTACGAAGCCAGGTGGGATCAAATGACAGAAGAACAAAAACAAGAAGCCCAACAATGGGTCCAGTCCATCAACACCCAACTCCCTAAACCCGGTGACACAACAACATCCTTTCAACCTACCACAACATCCACCCCATACCATAGCGGTGAGCAGCACGAAATGGCCAGTCTGCCTCGCGAACAAAGTGGGCTGCCAAGCACTTCTGACACCGTCCCTCTGCTTGAGGACTTCTTAGACGCAACTGATAAAGCAGAGAGGGTCGAAGAAGCTGAAGACTGGATCAAAAACTTCTTTCCCAAAGTAAACATTGCGAAATTAGGCCCAATTGGTTTCGGTAAAAAAGCAGGAAATGAAGGCAAAATAGTTTCCTTTGGGCCACATGGTGGCGAAACTCCCATTTTCAAGAAAGATGAGTCGGACCTTCTTAAAGCGTTCACAGACAGTAAAAAAGCGGCTCTTGGTCCAAGCGCTAAAGAAATTCTCTATGAAAAGAATGCATCAATAAGGGAAGAAAGACAAAGATTGAAAGAGGCAGAAAAACAACTGAAGGATAAGGAAAGGATTGCTGTGGAAAAACAACAAACAGCAAATGAGGTGCAAAACCTCAGAAACAGAATTGAGCAAACTCAAGCGAGGATTGACGCTCTGGAGCAGGAACACGGTTCAAGCGTTGAAAATCAAGCTGAGATAGACAGACTAAAACTGCTGAGAAAGAACTTGCAAGGCGATTTTGAAAACCAGAAAAAAGAATTAGGGGCCCTGCCAAAAATACAAAAACAACGAGACCAAGAACAGGCAAAGGTTGACAAAGCCAGAACACGCATTTCTGAGAAAACAAGAGAAAGAAACGAAATAGAAGCAAGGCTAAACTCAACTAAAACACTGGATGAGTTAAACGAAAGAGAAGCCGAGCTTGAACGACAGAACGCTGAAGACAAGCGCGTCATAGAGGCTGAGGACACTTCTCCCTCTGAAAGAGAAGCCGCGGAAGCCCGGGTTGCTGAACGTGAAGAAGAGCTGGCAAGGCTCAGGCCACAGGTTGAGGTGCGGGAACAAGCCCTGTCTTTGAGAGAGAGGGTTAGAGAAATCTTCAAGAAATACGGATGGACACTGCAAGCGATTGTTCTGGCAGCTGGCATCACCATCAGCGCTGTGGTACTCGCCACCTTGAATGGCCTGGCAAGGGCCACCAAGGCTATTGGAAATGGGCTTAAAGAGCTTGGCAAAAAGGCAGCTAACGCCCTGCCTGGCCTCATTGGCTCAATTGTGAGCTTCATCTTCAAAGCGGCTGGGTCGGTCATCTCCTTTCTGGGTGAGCACGCCTGGCTGCTCATCCTTGCCGTGGTGGCCTTCCTGGTTGAAAGGATCACGAAGCGTTCGAAGTCTTGAGATTTACGCTTATCGGGACCAAACGAAAAGGCCTGCCAAAGCACGCGCACCCACAGCAATGAGTGCCTTGTTTACGTGATGTGAGTCGGGTTGGGGTGGCGTGGGTGTGGGGGTTGGTTGTGGTGTGGGTGTTGGGGCTGGTGTGGGGTCTGGTGTGGGGTTGGGGCTGGGGTTGGCGCGATGCCCTGTACCTGTGTTGTCGCTTTATGTATCGGGTTTGATGGGTGACTGTTTGGTGGATTAATCTTTGATGGTCCGCCGTCCATGTGTCGAAGTGAGGCTTTTTTTGTGCCTAGATTAACATCATTGTTCACACCCAGCTTCATCCCTTGCGTTGCCTCCTGTAGATTATTGTTATACCCGATCACGCTCTCTGTGTTTATAATCATGCGTGATGGCATGAGCCAGCTTCCGGGTGCTGTCGCAAAGTCTAAGCGCACTTTCGTTGCTTGGATGGCAAGCTGGTAACGCTGTAGGCTTGTTGCGATGTCGTTCAGTATTATGGCCTCCTCTACATGGGTGAGGAATACTCTCTGCGTTTCGAACGCCCGACCTCCTCTTCCAATGATACTGCTGCGGGTTTTGGCTTGTGAACCAAGAATGCAGTACACAAAGGCCTCGATTGATTGGTTCATACGCGCGAGCCCTGGCTGTGTTAGCCCCTGTGCGTAATTTGGCACAAAGTGCTCGAACTGGGTGTCCGCCCCTTGGTCGTTTCGGACGAAAGATATTCCATTGGCGCAATAGTTGGGGTCGTTTCTGTCAGTCACGCGCTCATCATTGAACAGAGCTAGATCGGGGTCGGGATAATCGTAATCGGTAGAAATGTTGCCCTCTCCATAAGCGCCAATGTAGACATTCCAAGACCGTGGTTCTTGCCATATGTGAAACGGAAGTCAGAACTGGGGTCGATACCGAACTCTATGCAAATCTTCTTGTACGCGTCGATGTTGTATTTGTTATCTTTCTGGTTAAATAGGGGGTCATCTGGCAAAGCACTCACGCTTTGTTCCCCACCCATCTTGTAGAGTATTCGCCTTGTTGTAAAATAAACGTGAAACCGGTAAAATGACCGGAGCTGGGGGATTATGGATAGACTGGAGTTCTTATCGAATAGAATGTCACGCGAGATTCCACAGCCGGTTGTTGCACACCACAGTGCGAATGATAGTTGTTGTGGCCAAAAACTCATATGCGGCCCGCCTAGCCACTTTCTACCGTATTTCGCGGTTGTGAATGAAATCTGTGTGTCCCTGAAGATATTTCTATATTTCGTTGTGAAATAATCAGTTGGCGTGACGTAAATCGTTTGCGCTTCGTCGTTCAAGATTGCGCCAATCATCATATCCTGTCTATTGTGGTGGAAAAATCAACAGCTGGGATTGGCTTTTCTGGTTGCCCCAACGATAACTGATAAAGGAAACCACCGTCTTGATGGAGACCCAAAGCGTCTCTCATGGCTTGAGTCCAATCTTTGTGGGGCATTCTTGTAACGAGCGCCCATGAGCCAGGGCCCTTTTTGTAAAGCACTTCCCCTGTGGCGGTTTTGTGGTCGTCGCCAAAATCTACTTGAACTTCAAAGTGGGACATATCAGCGTGCGGGAAACGCTTTTTGAAGTCTGATATCGCCTTGGCCTTGGCCGCGGCATAGAGCTTTGCTGCCTCCGGTGTTCCCATCCAGGCTAGTGGATCTGGGGGTGGTTTTGACTTTTTTACATGGCTATAGGCGTTTGGGGTTGAATAAAAAGGGGGTGGGGGTCCGTAATTGTGACCGCCGATGTTTACACCAAATGAATTAGGATTAAATCCACCGGGCCGTCTGCCAAACATGATTGTATATATAATTATAATTATAAAAGTAATTATATATGCAATCATGGTTGTGTTAACAATCGTCGCGCCTTCGAACCCTCACACGATCTACTTCGATCACCCGCTTCCAAAACCGAGATACATCCGTCTCATCTCTTGCTCAATTTTCAACTCGTGGCATAATTTGAAAGAAGAAGCAGTTATTTCACCAACAAACCCGCCCTCTAATGGTTCATCACGTGACGTGACCTTACTTCAAGGCCATTACACTATTGATAGCTTAGCGAAAACCTTTGAAGCCCTAAAAGACCATAACAACCGTTTAAATCTAACAATTGAAACAAACGCGCCATACGGAGCCATGAACATTCATAATAACAGCAGCAGTGTGACCCTTAGTAACAATCTGGCAGAATTGCTTGGCATAAGCCCTGTATTGCTTCTATTTACTTTCGTCAAGCGTTTAAGGGCACCAAGCACTTACTTCATCCACTGTGATCTGATTGATAAAGAACTGAACTTACTCAATGGTAAGCCTTCGACAGTTTTGGCTCGGTTTGATGTTCGTGGAAAAGCTTTTGAGAAGGTTTATTACGAGACAACACAACAGAACGTCTTGCGTGACGTCTCGTCTGGTGATTATGTAAACAGCATATCACTGTCAGTGAGGGATGAGAACAATGACCTCTTCGACTTCAATAACATGCCTTTGGAATTTGAAGTTGAGATTAATTAAAAATATAAACCCATTTATATACTCACATCTGCCATGAGTTCTGCCAATGTGCTTCCATCGGCCCCAGAATACATCGAGACACAACAGCTCTACCCTATGCGTGAGATCACTCAAATCAATGCAGAAGACTTTCGTCTCAAAAAGATCTCTGTCTTGCTTAAGGAGTTGTCTGACGAAGCCGAGCATTACCGTCAGGTCGCAAAGAAATATAAACGGGCCCAATCATTAGTTCATTACTCGGCGGTTGGACTGGGGTCACTTTCTGTTGGGCTGTCATCAGGGGCCCTTGCCACTGCATTGACTGGGTTCGGAATTGTTGCAAGTCCAGCACTTGCCGGCGTTGCCACGCTTTGTGGGCTGTCCTCAGTTGGTTTTACAGCTGCCAACAAACGGTTAGAGCGGAAAGTGACCAAACACGAGAAGATCTATACACTGGCACTGGCTAAACGAAACACTGTCAATGAGCTGGTCTCAAAGGCTCTGGAAGACAAGACGATCAGTGATGCAGAATTCACCATAATTACTCGTGAGGTGGAAAAATATCACGAACTCAAAGCTGCAATCAGGGATGGTGTTAAGGCATCAAAAGACGTTGGCACTCAAACACAAGCGCCAGACCTCGAGAAACTCAAAAACGAACTTCGCAAGGAAGTCAAACAAGAATTTCAAAAAAAGATAAATCTTCTCACCGCAGCATCCAAGTCCGATTTGAGAAACTAAATTCTGGATTTAACCTACAAATCTTGAGAGATAAATCATTTGCGCCCAATTGTTCGATGCTTGGACACTAAAGATGAATACAAAGCCAAACTCGATGAGCTTGATAAAGAACACAAATTTATCACCCTACGCTCACTCGACAACTACAACAAGGAAATACGGCGTTCAAATCTGCAAGAACGCCTTCATCTCATCAAGGAGTGTCTTTCTCCCGAGGCACAATATCACCCCCACTTACTCCAACCTACCTACCTTTTGAATGAAAGGATAAAAGCTTGTCAAAACTGCAAAGGCAAATTAACCCTCAGGAGGTTTTCATCAGAACTTTGCTGTGAGAACTGCGGACTCTTAGAGCCTCTGGATGGTGTGACCTTCGATTATAACGAGCTCTGTGGTGGTGATTACAAAATTACCAAAAAAAAGAATGCCCACCAAACACTACAACTTCAAAAACTATCTCAACAAACATCTGAAAATTTGTGAACCCTACGTCTGCTTGTCCTCCGAAGAAATACAACATGCAATTGATTCCTTCAAATTAATCGAAGAACATCTACAGGATAGAATCTCTATGTCATTTGTAGCCTATAAAATCTTGGATGCAATTGTGCAAAAATATCCACAACGTGAGATTGTCAATTACTTCTGGCTACAAGTTCCAGAAAAATCACTATGTAAACACGAACAAAACTGGAAGATCATGCTTGAAAAGATGGGTACAGTTGAGTGACATTGCCATAGAAACTTTCGTGAGCACTTGGACCGTCATAGTCTTCCTCGTCATCACTGCCGATGCCTATATACGTATACATTAATGCCCTCTGTATCAATCTGGGTATGCCAAGACAAATGGCTCGGTGTCTGCCCACGTCCACTTCTGGTGAGAAGAGTTCTTGACATTTATCACATATTTGTGAAGCGAATGTATAGAAATATCAATCGTGTTGCCAGTGATAATGATTTTTTATTGAATGGCATACAGATTTCATTCTGCCTTGATGAAGGACCCTTGCAGCCAAGTCACGCTAGAGACTTCTTTCAGCCAGTTCAAGGATGTAATCTTGGATCATGTCTGGCAAATAATCCCGATGGGATTCACCAAAAGACAGTTGCTCCATTGGCTCAGTTGGGGTATACCCTGGAGTATGTTTCTCCAATTGACTCCACTTTTGAGTTTAAGAAGGCTTCCAACACGGCACTGTCATCATCCAAATTATTTGGAAAGGTTTTGACAGGGACGGTTTGTTGGATGTTTTTCTCTTCAGAGTGTTCTGTTATTTTTTTTCGAGGGCTTGCCAAGCTGTTATGAAAACGCTCGACTGACGTTTGAATATTATTCAAAAAGTTTGGTTGCTTTGACGTCCAAATCTCAGTTATATCAAGAAGCTTCCAAGCAAAGACAGCCACTGGTTTAGGGCCTTCTGAAGCCTCTGAAAACACTTTTTCCATACAGTTATAACGCAAAAACTCCTCGGCTTCGTCATGTTTTATAAACGACATTCTTACAGCACCATAACAACACCATATGTCCTTCTCCGCAACGGAAGACATAATTCTCTCAAATAATTGTTTTGATTTGAGTGAACCAACATCGATGATTGACTTTTGATTTCTGATTATCGTTCGTTTGCTAAATAAATAACAAACTCCCCACGCAAGTGTTGTGTCACACTTAGTTTTATATTTATTTCCTCCGTTTAGAAACTGATTGTGTTCCAAACTTGGTTCAAGCTGGTTTAAAGAACACATTCTAAAATAACCGTCAACAAACAAGCCTTTGTTAACCATGTCACCACTCAAAGCAAGACCTGTTTGTATCTGATCGCTATAATAACTAGGAATTCTGTTCATAGCTATTTTCCGCTTGAACGGGCATTTAAACTCCAACAAGCTTAAGGTGTTATCTTTGTCTAGAAAATATCCGTCTGGACTGCAAGTAACCTTTCGATAAAGTGGATGATCTCTTGCTAGATTAAGAGAGATGCTGTACCCAAAAACGAAAACAGAATGTTTTTGCTCAAAATACTTGCGTATAAGTGGCTCGAACAGATTGCCCCAGGTACAAGCCACATTGTTGAGCATATGTGTTGGCTGTATTTTCTTCATGAGCAAGCTTTGCCGTGATTCAAACGGCGACGATCCTGTCAAGGCAGAGATCTCTGATGCACCAATGGAGTTTTGTCTGGCTCTCACCCAGTCGGCGCTCTTTTGTTTCAGACCAGTGTTTCTCGATTTGAGAAAGTTCATGAACACTTGCGTTGTCGCCATCATTGATATACAAAGGTCAAGTGGTTTTTCAATTGGTAATAACCACTCCGTCATAGCCTTCCTCGTAATCACTGCCGATGTTTAAAGGCATAGGCAGGAAGACGCTCTGTATGTTGTGTTTATAAGGAGGCTTGCAGGGGCAAATAGCTCGGTGTCTGCCCATGTCCACTTCTGGTGAGAAGAGTTCTTGGCATTCATCACATGTTTGTGAATTTAATGTAGGGAAATAGCAATCGTTTTGCCAGTGATAATGATTTTTTATTGAACGGCATATAGATTTCATCCTGCGTTGATGAATTTCCCTTGCAGCCAAGTCGCACTGGAGACTCCTTTCAACCAGTTCAAGGATGTAGTCTTTGATCAGGTCTGGCAAGTAGTCCCAATGGGATTCACCAGAAGACAGCAACCATTTGCCGAAGTAGTCTTGGTTTCTTGGATTGAAGTCAAGACCTTGAGCCGCCATTGCCATGTGGGTTGGTATATACATGGAGTGGGATTTCTCCAATTCGCCAGCCAGCCTGCGGACACACCCCCAGTGGCCCCTATTTCTGCAGGAAAGAATGTGTCCACCAGCCATTTTCCCTGCAAAGCTCCACATCCCCGCAAACGCCAACAGCTACCAGTGGGCTGGGGCTGTGGTATCCCCATTCCAAAGCTGTTTCTGGTGGAACACGAGAATTTAGTTTTATCGACTGAGTCGATAAGGTAAATTGACCACCGTAAAAAGATTCAAATAGCTGACGTTTCGAGCGCTAGCCCTTCGTCGGAGCGAATCAAGGAATTGTGGGTAGTGTGTGGTTTTATATAGTAAGCGGTGGAGCTACGCTATTGGTGGAAATTTGGTGACGTGAAAAACAAATGTAGATTAGTTGAATGAAAAGCGTTCGTTGATTCCGTGGGGTTTGAGAGTGCCGATTTGAAAGATGATTTTTTGTTCTAGGTTTTTACGGCTTTCTGTGTTACCCTGGTGTAGGGAAAGGCCGCAGATTGTCATGTGTTGTTTAGAATGGTTAGTAAGATTAAAATGGCGCGCGACTGGTTTGGATGCGTCTTTGTCATTTTTTTCAACGTCTCGGAGATGTTCACGAAAACGGTCGCCCAGTCTCCTCCCTGTTTCGCCAATGTATATCTTTTTGCAAAAAGTACATGTAATGCAGTAGATAACATTTACGGAGGTGCATGTAAAACGATCAGTGATTTTAATAGATCGTTTGGGTCCTGTTATTTTGTCCGCGTTGTGAATGAAAGGACAAGTGTTACATCGTGTGCGTGTGCATTTGAAAGTTCCCGGTACATCGTCAGATTTCAGTGCGCTCGTAACTAGAAAGTTGCCTATGTTTTTGTCACGTTTGAATGAAATTAGTGGGGGTTGTGAAAAAATTCTGCCAGTTTCGGGGTCGTTTTGGAGTAATTTGAAATTTTTTAAAATGATGCTTTTGACTGTGTTGTTGTGTGGGTGGAAAGTGAGGGTGAATGGAATTCTCTCGTTCTCTTCCTTCTGTGGCGTTTGTAGTGCTGACTGTCTGTCGATCTGTTGTGCACGTTGTTGGCCCGTATTAACAACAGAGTCAGGGTACCCACGTTTCTTGAAAAACTGGCACATTTCTTCTGATTTGTTGGAAAAATCAGAGTCATCACTACATAGACGTCGAAGTCTGAGAAATTGAGAATACGGAATGGCGTTTTTAACGTGCGATGGATGTGAGGATGAATGTAACAGATAACTGTGGGAATCTGTAGGTTTGTAGTGCACACTTGTGGATAAACTGTTACCGTTGATTGAAATATTAATGTCAAGAAAAGCGACTGAGGTTTCGGAAATTTCCCAGGTATATTTTAGAGCTGGATGAAAAGTATTGACAGAAGTTATGAATTGATTAAGTTCCTCTTTACTGGAAGAGGTAGCGCCAATGCAATCATCGATGTAACGGCCGTAGAGTTCGGGTTTGGTTCCGTGGTACTGATTAAAAAATTTGTCTTCGATGTGGCCTACAAAAAGGTTAGCGTAGCTTGGTCCCATTTTGGTGCCCATGGCGACTCCATTTACTTGTTTGTAGTAGTTTTGGGAAAATGAAAAACAGTTAAGTGTCAAAACTAATTCGGCTAAGCGGAGCAGTGTTTCTGAGCTTGGGTTTTGAATGGAGCGCTGGTCGAAAAAATATTTTAGTGCTTGAAGTCCTTCGTCATTGGGGATGACGGTATATAAAGAGGTAATGTCCATAGTGAAAATTAATTTGTTTTCGCTGGCAAAACTGAAATCCCGGAAAATTTCGAGTGCGTGATTGGTGTCCTTAATGTACGAGGGTAGTGATTTGACAATGGGGGCCATGATTTTGTCTAAATAGCTAGAAATTAGTTCGGTAGGACAGCTACAAGCGGAAACAATGGGTCGGCCCGGATTGTTTGGTTTATGAATTTTAGGTTTGAAATAAACGCGTGAGGTTCTAGGAGTAGTGATGATGAGATTGTTGGCGGTAACTGGTAATTGTTGTTTAGTAATGAGGTCTTGGATAGTTTCTTTGACAATTTTTTGGTTGGTAGAAGTGAGATCTTTATCAACTTTGGCATAGAAAGCGGTGTCAGAAAGTTGCCGAAAAGCCTCTTGTCGGTAAAGGTCGGTCCGCCAAACAACTACCGCCCCGCCTTTGTCGGCCGCTTTGATAACAATGTCGCGTCGTTTGCTAAGACTTTTGAGCGCTGCCCATTCTCCTGTTGAAAGGTTGGAAATTTTGGTGTGGCGGTTAAATTTAAGTTTTTGGACATCGTGACGACATTTTTTGACGAAAAAATCTAGAGAAGAAAACTGGCCCTCTGGGGGAGTCCATTTTGATTTGCGAACGTTGAGTGTTTCAAAAACATCTTTTTCCGAGGTGTTAGAATTGTCTTCTTTGTCGTGGAAAAAAGCTCTTAATTGCACGCGGCGAAGGAATTTTTCAACATCTTGTTTGACTGAAAATTCGTCGGTTTGTTTCGCTATAGGAACAAAGTTTAAACCTTTACTAAGAACGGACCTCTCTGGGTTAGAAAGCGGCAAATTTTCCGGAATGGTAACGACGCCATTGTGACTATCGAATGAATGGTCGCCGGATAATTGAGGACCTATTAACTGTTCAAGTTTTTGGGTCTTGATTTGGTTAAGGCTGTTGAACAGTTTAGCATTGAGTTCTTGAATTTTAGCGCGAATTGATTGTACTAAGACAGCTGGACAAATTTTGGAAAGTTCGGAACGGTATTGGATAATTTCCTTTTCGAGATTGTTACGTTTAAGGCACATAGCTCTGATAGTGATCCTCATAATATTACGCGAGAAAGAATTTTGGGCATGGTGAATTTCGTGGAAATATTGTTGATTGGAATCAGAGAATGTAGAAGCGTGAAAAAAATTTTAAAAAATTTCAAATTACTCCAAAACGACCCCGAAACTGGCAGAATTTTTTCACAACCCCCACTAATTTCATTCAAACGTGACAAAAACATAGGCAACTTTCTAGTTACGAGCGCACTGAAATCTGACGATGTACCGGGAACTTTCAAATGCACACGCACACGATGTAACACTTGTCCTTTCATTCACAACGCGGACAAAATAACAGGACCCAAACGATCTATTAAAATCACTGATCGTTTTACATGCACCTCCGTAAATGTTATCTACTGCATTACATGTACTTTTTGCAAAAAGATATACATTGGCGAAACAGGGAGGAGACTGGGCGACCGTTTTCGTGAACATCTCCGAGACGTTGAAAAAAATGACAAAGACGCATCCAAACCAGTCGCGCGCCATTTTAATCTTACTAACCATTCTAAACAACACATGACAATCTGCGGCCTTTCCCTACACCAGGGTAACACAGAAAGCCGTAAAAACCTAGAACAAAAAATCATCTTTCAAATCGGCACTCTCAAACCCCACGGAATCAACGAACGCTTTTCATTCAACTAATCTACATTTGTTTTTCACGTCACCAAATTTCCACCAATAGCGTAGCTCCACCGCTTACTATATAAAACCACACACTACCCACAATTCCTTGATTCGCTCCGACGAAGGGCTAGCGCTCGAAACGTCAGCTATTTGAATCTTTTTACGGTGGTCAATTTACCTTATCGACTCAGTCGATAAAACTAAATTCTCGTGTTTCATCCCCCCACCGACGCAGCACCACAGTTTCTCTAGAAACTAACCCCATTCATTTGTTTCTGGTGGAACCCGGGCAAGCATTACCGCCCCCTTGCTGGAGCCTTGCAGATTCCACGCCTTCTTTGCGGCTCTACGCAGGGTGTCCAAGTCGGAGCACCAGTTGTTTTCGTGCTTGGCAAGCTCCTTTCGAAAGCCGTGGTATTCGTAGTGTGGCCAGCCTCTCTGGAAACACGTTTGCATGTTTGCAGCCATGTGGGTGGGTATATACAGGGGGTGGGATTTCTCCAATTGGTAATACCTCCCTGGGGGTGGTGGTCTCGTACCGGAGCAGCATATATAAACAGACTAGAGTAGTATGGGGAGTTGGTGCATTCTGGACCACCCAAATAAGCCCCCAAACACCCGAATTACCGCCCCCACGGATGAATGCAATAAATCCGTGGGGGCGGTAATTCGGGTGTTTGGGGGCTTATTTGGGTGGTCCAGAATCACCAACTCCCCATTCTACTAGAGTCAAAAGATTCGCCACCCGCCATGAGTTCAATGACACGTTCCTTTTATGCTAATGAGTAGCCTTCAGAAAACGGGGTTTTTTATCTGGAAAGTACGACTTCAGCTGGAATGATACTTTTTACCATCCTTAAGTAGTAAGACTAGTCTACAAGTTTCACAAATAAAAACTGTGGGCACTCGCAATTTTCAAGCGAAAAACATATCGAAAAAGTTGTTACAAATGTAACATTTCACGTTGAAATTCAGAAACGAACGGTTGCTTTTCAATTTTCATGAATGAGTTGACCATACCACCGTAACTAAAATGAAGTACATTTTTAAGCTTCAAAGTTGAGAAGCCTGAATTTTTAACCACCAGTGCGAAATATTTCCCACTTTAATCTGAGCCATTATTTACGCATGTTGTCATGCATTACGCATTGCTCGCCGAAGATCCCACAAACTATATATTACTTAGTACCTCACTTAACCGTTTCGAAATCAAATGCTTTTGTCTTCAATTCCACTTTCTGAAAAAATGAGTTCATGAATTTGAAATAGAAATAAACATATTGGAAAAATAAAATTAACATGTTTTGTGAAAGCCGGTCAAGTTAATTTCATCAACGACGTTTCGGGCTTAGCCCTTCATCGGGTATTTCGGTGCGCGCGCTGACGTCTTAGCGACCAGGTCCAGACGCCAATTTAACATTTTTACGCCGTGTTCCAAACGCTGGCGTTCTCAGCCTTTTGCGCGTGCCGTTTCCGAAACCTCGAGTCACCATTGACATAAAATCTGCCTAGTTCAGTTAAGAAAAGAGATCGAGACTGCGTCCACACGTGGCGTTTCCTCACGGCAGGCGATTGTCGCGAGTGCTCGCGTGTTTCGCTCCGTTGCAGAACTATTCCTGTGAAAAAGGAGACTACTCCATGTTAATGCTAAAACCATGCCGAATTAAAGTCCTCAATTCAGTAAATACATTGAAATTCATCTGAAACGTTGGCTAAAACTGTTGAAGTTTTGTTTTGTCGTCCGAATTCAAGTCAATATAAAGTTGACATTATTTGTCCGTGTTTTTTTCGTCACTTATTCACTTATTCACTTATTCGTTTGCTCGTTCCGGATCATTCTCTTTTTAATGAGTGACATTTATACTGCAACATTGATTCTAGCATTTATTTACTCTTTCGCCCAAGCTTGGTACTTACGTGATCCTACTGCTGCGTTTTGACCAAACAGATTGTGGATTTCTCTTGCCATCTGCAAGCTCACGACATGCTTTCCCGCAACGCTTGCAGATTTTCCTGTATGACCAGGATACTGACACGACTTGGGTGGTCGCCAAAACCTTCCCAAGGAATGCTTTTGTTTTGGTCAAACTGACATTTTTTCAACTTGCATTTCACTCAGTGAGAAAAGACCAGCTCTCGTCAAAATTAGATCTTTCTCGTTCAAACTTTCGTTTGACATGTGGCAACCGTCTGGCAAGGTGTGTGCTAACATCATCATTGCAGTCCTTGAGAAGAAATATGTCCTCCATACCTCGACTTGCTCCACAATCACTTTTTACTTTACCGTTCAGGGAACACAATTCGAATTTCGAAGACATGTTGATATGCGTGTTCAACTTTTCCTCTAGCAGTACTACCTTTTTATAAACGCCAAAATTGAATTAAGTACGGTAATTAAATTATGCGATGGGAAGCTTGCGAAAACACACAAACATTTCACCTTGCTTTCTCGCAGTTTGTTTTTGTTTCCCTTATAATTATTTGTAAACGAGTTGTTGATTATTTTGAAATTAAATTGTTATAACGCTGCTAAAAAGATGAACATATCCAGTATATCCAAATTATTAAAGCAAAGAAGACTTTACTGAATTGTCTGAATTGTGTAAACAATGGGAAACCAATGTTGATATGTTTTCGTTAATTTAATTACTAATGTTTGAATAAAGTTACCGCCAAATGGATCACGTCTGAGCGCTGAAGTTAAAAGTAAGAATACCCAGTTTTGTTAATTCACAGAACGTGATAATGGGTACGCCCTAAAAGTTGATCGAAATTTTACTGTTCCAACTATAATAGAACGACTGCCCGTTTAAATTTAGCAGTTTGTGATAATGTTAGATTAAACCTAGCACTAACAAATTATAAAAGTTTGAGTATAAAATAGGCCTCGTTTTCTTTTAATGTTTTGCTATCCTTTGCGGTAATTTGCAAATCTGTCGTACTGAAAAACACACGCAGTTAATTTTAAACAGATGTTGACATTGACCTGGTAACGAACGAATCTTTGACTCTTGTTTAAAAATTCATTGAAAATCGAAAAGACTAACCCAGTGTATCCAATTTAAAATAAATTTAAAACGGGGTGGGGGGAGAGAGTTAAAGTTAGAGGTCAGTTCCGTGCTTTTAGACCATTTGAGACTCTGTGTACATGAAATGCACTATCACAGGCCAAGAATGCGTGATGCGTGACGGCAGTGGTACGGAACGGCTGCATGGCGATGTAAGTTTCAGAGATTTCGCGATATTTTGGTACGAGATCAAGATTGATCAAATTCGACGCTTTGCAATTTACTTTATTAGAATTCCAATAACCAAATAAATTAATGAATGGAATTTTAAAAGCAGTTCAGTTAAACGGCAATTTCTTGATTTCTACACGAAATGTTGAATTTGTAACAACTTTTTCGATTGTTTTGCACTTCAAAATAACGAGTGCCCACAACTTTTACTTTTGATACATGTAGATTGATCTTAGTACTAAAGGTTAGTGGTAGGTAGCAATCCAACTTAAGTCCCACTTTCCAGAAAAACCCAGTTTACTGAAGGCTATATTAGCATAAACGATGGCGGTGTGTTTTAAAGGATGAGGGAATTTTTTTCACTCTGCTTGTTTTAAAAGTAGAGAAATAATTTTGAACTGTACTAAAAGAAGAAAGAATTAGCTAGTAATTCTGCAAGTTTTAGATTGTTTCATTGAATGTGCGATTTTTAAGCAACGCTCGAGTAACACCAAAATCTTGGGTTTCAATTTTCCTTTTTGTGCGGTTTTCGGCTGTCTATCAAAAAAATTACCTAAAAAAATAAAAAAGGCGAATTAGCCCAAATAAAGACTGTTTTTATTCATTGTATATGTTGCTTGTCTTGTGCAAAAAAATGGAGGAAATCTAATTTGCACCCAAATTTGAGTGGTCGGTTCTTACGCGGACACGCTCTTAAACTTTCTACATTGCCTTTCTGTTCATTTTTTCACAATCTGTCGAGAATTGGCAAAGAAAATTATCTATCGAAAAAACATTAGGGGTCACCAACCATCCAAGCGAGTTAAATCTAAGGAAAGTTAACGAACCGGCTAACAGCCCTTTATGTGCTAAGTACATTTCTTCTCTTGCGCGCGCGCTCGTGCATGACGTAGCATGGCGTTGAATTGCATGCGCAGTAAGGATGCTAATAAACAATTAGCGGGAACATCCTCAAGTACCCATTCCTCTCCCATCAAAACGCAAATTCGCGTAATGTCTCTTTAATACGCACCCTCTGTTTTGCTTTCCTCGTATTAAACCGATATATGTATCAAATAATGTCAATAATATTCTGCGAAATTCAAAAATTTTCTTTTATCGCTGGCATATTTTTGGACCACAGGTCGGAAATGTTTTGCTAATAGAAGAGCTTTAGATTATCAATCCAACGATCGGATTTCATCAGCCTTCTCGGATAGTTTAAGTCGTCATCTACCCTTCATTTAATGTATTTGAAGCTCAGAAAATGTTTAGATCACATTTAATGCTGAAGTAACCTACTTTTCATGTCAAAAACACATCCCACTTATAAATAATCACGCACGGCTATCTACCCAATGATTTGACCCCATGAAATTAAAGGTACGACAAGCATCTCTGTGAAATCTTAGTATATTTTAAAAAGGGGTTAATCTTAAATTAGTACATGTTCAAATATTCTAAAATGGATATTTATTTAATTATTTAATTAATTATTTACTATGTGTTATCTACTTTTATTTTTATTATTTGCTTCTAGGAAGAACTGTCATAAACAGCAACTAAGAAATGATATAAGCAATCTCCATTGGAAGACCAGTGTTGTCAGATGTCGTCTTCACGCATTTCGTGCTTTAATAAATGTCAACTTCTGGAGAAGACGTTGTTATCCTACTCAGAAAAAAAACAAAAGCTTGTAAGGAAGGGTGTCATCGTACAGTCTAAATAAGGAACGATCCTAACCTTGATTAAATAGAGTGTCGCAACAAACTCACATGATAAAAACAAGGAAAAAAGGCAAATTGTGAATATACTTTCACCAGCCATGATGTCATGCTACAAAAAGATGTTATAAGACAGCACATGCCACCATGGAAAAAATCAATGAAAAACAAAGATTATCGGAACGTTATGCAAATGTAGGAGAGACGCTCTATTTTCGTGGGGTATATAGCAAGGCTAAAGAATATTTCGAGAACGCACTTGCGATAAAAAAGGAAATTGGTGACCGACGAGGAGAAAGCACATCCTACGGATGCCTAGGAAACGTGTTTTTTTCTCTTGGTGACTATGGCAAGGCTAAAGAATATCACGAGAACGCACTTGCGATCAAAAAAGAAATTGGTGACCGACAAGGAGAAGGCGTTTCTAACAATAACTTAGGAAAGGTGTTTCACTGTCTTGGTGACTATGGCAAGGCTAAAGAATATCACGAGAACGCACTTGCAATCAACAAAGAAATTGGTGACCGACGAGGAGAAAGCACATCTTACGGATGCCTAGGAAACGTGTTTTACTCTCTTGCTGACTATGGCAAGGCTAAAGAATATTGCGAGAACGCACTTGCGATCAACAAAGAAATTGGTGACCGACAAGGAGAAGGCACATCTTACGGATGCCTAGGAAACGTTTTTTATGCTCTTGGTGACTATGGCAACGCTAAAGAATATTGCGAGAACGCACTTGCGATCAACAAAGAAATTGGTGACCGACGAGGAGAAAGCACATGTTACGGATGCCTAGGAAAGGTGTTTTACTCTCTTGGTGACTATGGCAAGGCTAAAGAATATCACGAGAACGCACTTGCGATCAAAAAAGAAATTGGTGACCGACTAGGAGAAGGCACATCTTACGGTTGCCTAGGAAACCTTTTTTATGCTCTTGGTGACTATGACAAGGCTAAAGAATATTGCGAGAACGCACTTGCGATCTACAAAGAAATTGGTGACCGACGAGGAGAAAGCACATCTTACGAATGTCTAGGAAACGTGTTTTTTTCTCTTGGTGACTATGGCAAGGCTAAAGAATATCACGGGAACGCAGTTACGATAAAAAAGGAAATTGTTGATCGACGAGGAGAAAGCACATCCTACGGATGCCTAGGAAACGTGTTTTTTTCTCTTGGTGACTATGGCAAGGCTAAAGAATATCACGAGAACGCACTTGCGATCAAAAAAGAAATTGGCGACCGACAAGGAGAAGGCGTTTCTAACAATAACTTAGGAAAGGTGTTTCACTGTCTTGGTGACTATGGCAAGGCTAAAGAATATCACGAGAACGCACTTGCGATCAACAAAGAAATTGGTGACCGACGAGGAGAAAGCACATCTTACGGATGCCTAGGAAACGTGTTTTACTCTCTTGCTGACTATGGCAAGGCTAAAGAATATCAAGAGAACGCACTTGCGATCAAAAAAGAAATTGGTGACCGACAAGGAGAAGGCACATCTTACGGATGCCTAGGAAACGTTTTTTATGCTCTTGGTGACTATGGCAACGCTAAAGAATATTGCGAGAACGCACTTGCGATCAACAAAGAAATTGGTGACCGACGAGGAGAAAGCACATCTTACGGATGCCTAGGAAACGTGTTTTACTCTCTTGGTGACTATGGCAAGGCTAAAGAATATCACGAGAACGCACTTGCGATCAAAAAAGAAATTGGTGACCGACAAGGAGAAGGCACATCTTACGGTTGCCTAGGAAACCTTTTTTATGCTCTTGGTGACTATGGCAAGGCTAAAGAATATTGCGAGAACGCACTTGCGATTTACACAGAAATTGGTGACCGACGAGGAGAAAGCACATCTTACGAATGTCTAGGAAACGTGTTTTTTTCTCTTGGTGACTATGGCAAGGCTAAAGAATATCACGGGAACGCACTTACGATAAAAAAGGAAATTGTTGATCGACGAGGAGAAAGCACATCCTACGGATGCCTAGGAAACATGTTTTTTTCTCTTGGTGACTATGGCAAGGCTAAAGAATATCACGAGAACGCACTTGCGATCAAAAAAGAAATTGGCGACCGACAGGGAGAAGGCGCTTCTAACAATAACTTAGGAAAGGTGTTTCACTGTCTTGGTGACTATGGCAAAGCTAAAGAATATCACGAGAACGCACTTGCGATCAACAAAGAAATTGGTGACCGACAACGAAAAAGCACATCTTACGGATGCCTAGGAAACGTGTTTTACTCTCTTGGTGACTATGGCAAGGCTAAAGAATATCACGAGTACGCACTTGCGATCAACAAAGAAATTGGTGACCGACAACGAAAAAGCACATCTTACGGATGCCTAGGAAAGGTGTTTTACTCTCTTGGTGACTATGACAAGGCTAAAGAATATCACGAGAACGCACTTGCGATCAAAAAAGAAATTGGTGACCGACAAGGAGAAGGCACATCTTACGGATGCCTAGGAAACGTTTTTTATGCTCTTGGTGACTATGGCAAGGCTAAAGAATATCACGAGAACGCACTTGCGATCAGCAAAGAAATTGGTGACCGACAAGGAGAAGGCGCTTCTAACAATAACTTAGGAAAGGTGTTTCACTGTCTTGGTGACTATGGCAAAGCTAAAGAATATCACGAGAACGCACTTGCGATCAAGAAAGAAATTGGTGACCGACGAGGAGAAAGCACATCTTACGGATGCCTAGGAAACGTGTTTTACTCTCTTGGTGACTATGGCAAGGCTAAAGAATATCACGAGAACGCACTTGCGATCAACAAAGAAATTGGTGACCGACAACGAAAAAGCACATCTTACGGATGCCTAGGAAAGGTGTTTCACTCTCTTGGTGACTATGACAAGGCTAAAGAATATCACGAGAACGCACTTGCGATCAAAAAAGAAATTGGTGACCGACAAGGAGAAGGCACATCTTACGGATGCCTAGGAAACGTTTTTTATGCTCTTGGTGACTATGGCAAGGCTAAAGAATATCACGAGAACGCACTTGCGATCAGCAAAGAAATTGGTGACCGAAAAGAAGAAGGCACATCTTACGGATGCCTAGGAAACGTTTTTTATGCTCTTGGTGACTATGGCAACGCTAAAGAATATTGCGAGAACGCACTTGCGATCAACAAAGAAATTGGTGACCGAGGAGGAGAAAGCACATCTTACGGATGCCTAGGAAACGTGTTTGTTTCTCTTGGTGACTATGACAAGGCAAAAGAATATCACGAGAACGCACTTGCGATCAAAAAAGAAATTGGTGACCGACAAGGAGAAGGCACATCTTACAGATGCCTAGGAAACGTTTTTTATGCTCTTGGTGACTATGGCAAGTCTAAAGAATATTGCGAGAACGCACTTGCGATCTACAAAGAAATCGGTGACCGACAAGGAGAAGGCGCTTCTAACAATAACTTAGGAAAGGTGTTTCACTCTCTTGGAGATTATGGCAAGGCTAAAGAATATTGCGAGAACGCACTTGCGATCAACAAAGAAATTGGTGACCGACAAGGAGAAAGCACATGTTACGGATGCCTAGGAAACGTGTTTTACTCTCTTGGTGACTATGGCAAGGCTAAAGAATATCACGAGAACGAACTTGCGATCAAAAAAGAAATTGGTGACCGACAAGGAGAAGGCGCATCTTACGGATGCCTAGGAAACGTTTTTTATGCTCTTGGTGACTATGGCAACGCTAAAGAATATTGCGAGAACGCACTTGCTATCAACAAAGAAATTGGTGACCGACGAGGAGAAAGCACATCTTACGGATGCCTAGGAAACGTGTTTGTTTCTCTTGGTGACTATGGCAAGGCAAAGAATATCACGAGAACGCACTTGCGATCAAAAAAGAAATTGGTGACCGACAAGGAGAAGGCACATCTTACGGACGCCTAGGAAACGTTTTTTATGCTCTTGGTGACTATGGCAAGGCTAAAGAATATCACGAGAACGCACTTGCGATCAAAAAAGAAATTGGTGACAGACAAGGAGAAGGCACATCTTACGGATGCCTAGGAAACGTTTTTTATGCTCTTGGTGACTATGGCAAGGCTAAAGAATATCACGAGAACGAACTTGCGATCAAAAAAGAAATTGGTGACCGACAAGGAGAAGGCACATCTTACGGATGCCTAGGAAACCTTTTTTATGCTCTTGGTGACTATGGCAACGCTAAAGAATATTGCGAGAACGCACTTGCTATCAACAAAGAAATTGGTGACCGACGAGGAGAAAGCACATCTTACAGATGCCTAGGAAACGTGTTTTACTCTCTTGGTGACTATGGCAAGGCTAAAGAATATCACGAGAACGCACTTGCGATCAAAAAAGAAATTGGTGACCGACAAGGAGAAGGCACATCTTACGGTTGCCTAGGAAACCTTTTTTATGCTCTTGGTGACTATGGCAAGGCTAAAGAATATTGCGAGAACGCACTTGCGATCTACAAAGAAATTGGTGACCGACGAGGAGAAAGCACATCTTACGAATGTCTAGGAAGCGTGTTTTTTTCTCTTGGAGACTATGGCAAGGCTAAAGAATATCACGGAAACGCACTTGCGATAAAAAAGAAAATTGGTGATCGACGAGGAGAAAGCACATCCTACGGATGCCTAGGAAACGTGTTTTTTTCTCTTGGTGACTATGGCAAGGCTAAAGAATATCACGGGAACGCACTTACGATGAAAAAAGAAATTGGCGACCGACAAGGAGAAGGCGCTTCTAACAATAACTTAGGAAAGGTGTTTCACTGTCTTGGTGACTATGGCAAAGCTAAAGAATATCACGAGAACGCACTTGCGATCAACAAAGAAATTGGTGACCGACGAGGAGAAAGCACATCTTACGGATGCCTAGGAAACGTGTTTGTTTCTCTTGGTGACTATGGCAAGGCAAAAGAATATCACGAGAACGCACTTGCGATCAGCAAAGAAATTGGTGACCGACAAGGAGAAGGCGCTTCTAACGATAACTTAGGAAACGTGTTTTTTTCTCTTGGTGACTATGGCAAGGCTAAGGAATATCACGGGAACGCACTTACGATAGTGAAGGAAATTGGTGACCGACAAGGAGAAGGCGCTTCTAACAATAACTTAGGAAACGTGTTTTTTTCTCTTGGTGACTATGGCAAGGCTAACGAATATCACGAGAACGCACTTGCGATCGATAAAGAAATTGGTGACCGACAAGGAGAGGGCGCTTCTAACAATAACTTAGGAAAGGTGTTTTACTTTCTTGGTGACTATGGCAAGGCTAAAGAATATCACGAGAACGCACTTGCGATCAACAAAGAAATTGGTGACCGACGAGGAGAAAGCACATCTTACGGATGCCTAGGAAACGTGTTTGTTTCTCGTGGTGGCTATGGCAAGGCTAAAGAATATCACGAGAACGCACTTGCGATCCAAAAAGAAATTAGTGACCGAGAAGGAGAAGGCGTATCTTACAATAACCTAGGAAGTGTGTTTTATTGTCTTGGTGAATATGGCAAGTCTAAAGAATACTATAACAAATCAATTGTAACAACTAAAGTAATTGGAAACCGCGAACAGGAGTTACGATTGCAAACAAATCTAACTAAGGTCATGCTATCGGAAGGAAACACACAGGAAGCAGTTCCTAATCTCTTTGAAGCAGTTGCTAAGTGCGAGTATATGCGAGATTTAATGAAAGATAACGATGATTTTAAGATATCGTTTTTAGACAAGCATGCTTATCCCTACCGGGAGCTCACTGAATTGCTTTCTACTTTTGGAAAGCATTGTGAAGGTCTTTATTGCTTAGAACTCGGACGGGCCAGGGCCTTGGCAGACTTAATGTCAAATCAGTACGCTGTGGAAAACCCGATAGCATTCAATAGACAGTCATGGGTTGTTGACATTGAAAGATTTATTAAGAATGAAGTGTGTCGCCTTTGTTTGTGTATTTCCTTTTCTAATGCATGTTTATTTTTCTGGATCCTTGGAGCAAACAAATCAATAGCTTTTCGAACAATCCAGGCAAAGGACTGTATCACTAATGATGGACCGATACCAACGTTGGATATTTTTTTAGCTAAGGATATTATCTTTCGAAGGTTTCATGTTTTACCCAAAGGGCAATGTGAAGATCGATCTTTGTTTTCTGTAAACGATACAGAGTCAGCACAAAAATCATCCCAGGAATACAGACCTGCAGTTTTCCGACTTGTGGAAGAGGATGCAGAAGAAGGCAGAGAACTAGAACCTAGTCTTTCCCTTTATAACAAGCTGATTATCGCCCCTGTAGCTGACCTTCTTGACGAACCCGAAATCGTTATTGTTCCTGATCGTTCCTTATACAGAATCCCCTTTGCTGCGTTGCGTGATGAAAGCGGCCTGTATTTGTCAGACAAATTCAGAATCCGCATCGTACCTTCTTTGACGACTCTCAAGCTAATTCAAGACAGTCCAGCGAACTATCACTGTCAAACTGGTGCACTGATAGTGGGTGATCCTAAAGTTGGCCGTGTCATTTACAAGGGACATCTTGAGCAGAAGGAGCCGTTATACTTTGCAAGAAAGGAAGCCGAGATGATTGGATCACTACTCGGCGTCCAGCCTTTGTTAGGAGAGCACGCAACTAAGCAAGCGGTCCTTCAAAGCATAGACTCAGTGAGTCTAATCCATTTTGCTGCACATGGTAATGCTGAAAGAGGAGAAATTGCAGGTCAGATTAGATCCGAAGGAGTTGTTGGAATCGCTCGAGCGTTTTTAGGTTCAGGTGCTCGCTCAGTGTTGGCAGCACTGTGGGCCATACCAGACTGTGCAACAGAGCGATTGATGAGTCGTTTCTACGAGCATCTTGTTCGTGGGGAAAGTGCCAGTGAATCTCTTCACCAGGCCATGAAGTGGATGAGAAGCAACGGCTATACTGAAGTGAGGGACTGGGCACCATTTATGTTGATTGGAGATAACGTGACATTCGATTTTGCAAAACAAAAGGTTAGTTACTTAAAAATAAATATAATAAATTAAAATAACCGTCGGTTTGAAACTAAAATTGTATTATAAGTGGTTGATAGTCACAATAAAAGATTAAACTCGGGAGTTTTTTCTATCACTGCGACACAGCTATGTAAATGACACATTCTGTTTGAAAGAAACCGTTTTTGTAGGCTACAGACAGCAACGGAATTTTTATCAATTTTCGCTCGTGTTTTACTCTTACAATCGCATATCGTTAAGGTGGTTTCTTAGTATTACATTGCGCAATTTCTTACATAAAAAGTGCACGCACAAGCGCGCACATAACAAACTAGGAGAGTTTCCTTTGAGGCTAAGTTCGCTAAAGCAATAAGTGTTGTAATCTCCAAAACAAGCACGGTGACCTTTCTTTCTTTTGCACAATTTTGGTTTAAAACAAACCATTTCATCTACACAAAGAAGTTATCGCTAGAAACACGTACATAACAACTCTTCCAAGACATGGCGTTGAGATCATGCATACCAGGAACGTTTTAAGGAAAATAAGTTCATGTGCTTTATTTATTAAACATACATTTTCTTGGTGGTTGTTATACCTATTGCTTTTTTCAGGTATATGTTTTTATCTGTGTTTTCACCTACCAAGAATTGGATACGTAAAGTGAATCGATCATGAAAGTACGCGCTTGATCAGTGGTTCTACAAGCATATATGCGCAATTCACCAAGCATGGTGTCAATGAGAGCGCTAAATTTCTACTTGTTTAACTTTAGCCTTAATTTAGGTTCTGGAACGGAATCTTTGAAGAAAAGTCATGTTTACTACAATTAGAGTCCTTAGATCTATCCATTGTTGGTTTTTGCAGGTTTCATCTGAAGGGAATAATTAATCACGTGAGCTTGAACACGCTGCGGTCAAGTGGAATGTACGACTACTTTAAACTGATATGTGGTAAAGTGTTAATTTGCGTGCTTTTAATCAGTGTCCTTTCCAGAGTAACAATAATTACAGGAAATTTAGTTGACATTAGAATTTTAACGCTGTTCGCGTTCGGACACAAGTAAACAAAATAACTTTCTGATCTAAAAAAAAATTGCCCAAACAGAACATATATTTCCAAGTTGTCTGAAGCCTATTTTTCAAAGCGAGGACAAATACAAAATACTGATATCATTGAACTGAAGCATTTTTGCAGGCAAACTAAAACAGTAATATTCATAAGAAAGAGTGGCCTATTCTACAACGTAGAAAATCGTCGGGGACTTTTTAACTGCGGCTAAATCAGATTTTTGCCAAAATGTCCTGTAATTAGGTAGACACAAGGTTGGTTAAGGTTAAAAGTATACCACCTGAGATGTCTCCAGTGTAACAGCTCTAGCGTCTGGGGTTACTCTTAAGATACCTAAACCCCTATATCAAATTTAAGCTTACAGAGACACGAAGTCTAAATGCGAGAGTCTGAACCGGCTTTTAGAAGCTACAACTCAATACAATTATTATATTTTGATAATTTGATTTGTTCTCGGGTTTTCGGACCCGAAGCGCTAAAAAACCTTTTCTGCGTTTTCCAATGTTCAATTTCAGTGAAAAGTTGCAGAACAATTTCGAAATACGAAGAAAAAAACCGAAGTCATCGCGCGGAAAAGGCTCTAAACAAAAACGTTTTCAGAAATTAAAAATTCCCCGAAATTTTTTTTATGTTAACCTACGTAGCTACTGTTCAAATTTGAGGAGCATTCACTTTAAGAAAACAGCGCTTTAAAAATATCGCGTGCCACAAACAAACTTCCAGTGAAAACGTCATACCGTCATTTCTTTTCACTCTTTTTCAAGATTTTTTTATTGGATGAAAGATCATTCTGAGCGTCAAAAACAAATTTCGAGAAAATGGTCAATCTGATCGAAGGCACTCTGTAACTTTAAATACTAAAAGTTTTAGCTTATTCCCTTGTAAAGAAGTTAACATTGTCGGTATTGCCATTTCGTAGCACTTATTTAGTAATACCCTTGCAAAATATTCCAACTGATTGGGCGATATGCCAGCCAGCAATGCTTTAAAGCAAGCGGAGTTAATTTTTCAGGTTAAAAGTTGGATCCTTGTGCACTGATCTACGAGTTAATGTTTATAGTTTAGCCCAGAGGACAGATAATTGAGGTTAACGTCGGTTAGTGTATCTTATTATCTCTACTTAGAAGTATTACTAAGAAAGCAAAAAAACGTGCTACTGATAACAACTACAAGAAGCATTATTATCATCACTACAGATAGGATTAACAGTACGTTAAGTTTCATTTACTGTTTATGAATGTTTTGTAGAACACGAAACATATAGCCTCAATGGAATTTTGATTAGAACTAAGTTGTAGTGGTGAGAAGAATGCTACAAAACGTGCTACTGACGATGGCTGTACGAAGCAACATTATCAAAGCTGTAAATACCATTAAAGAATTTCACCAACCTGTATTAGTATAATATATTTTTATAACAAATCCCATTTGGAATTTTGATTAGAACTGATCTGGTAGTGGTGGCAGAATTTTTACAGCGTCCTACCATAATGGCTGTAAGAAGCAGTATTATCATAGCTAAAAAAGGATTAAAGAATTCAGTCAGCAAGCCGTCCTGATATAGCTTTGTAGGTTGCGAAACCTAGTTGACATCAATTTTGATTGCAAATAAGTAGGACCACGCAGTATATAATTATAATGGTGAATAAAGAAACTTAAAACGTGCTACTGATGATGGCTGCAAGAAGTAGTATTATCTATGCAAAGCTAATATAGGATTTAAAAATTTCACCAACTGACCAACCTGCATTAGTATAATATATGTTTGAAGGATAAAAAACATACCTGGTATTTTGATTAGAACTGAGTTGTAGTGGTGAAAGAATATTTTAAAACGTGCTACAGGTAATGGCTGCAAGAAGCAGTATTATCAAGGCCACATGTAAATATCATTAAAATATCAGTTTCACCAACCTGCATTTGTTTAATATATTTTCGAAGGATTCAAAACATACCTGATATTTTTATTAGAACTTAGTTGTGTGGTGAAAGAATATTTTAAAACGTGCTACAGATGATAGCTGCAAGAAGCAGTATTATCAAATGAGGCCACATGCAAATATCGTTAAAATATTTCACCAACCTGCATTTGTATAACATGTTTTCTAAGGATTCAAAACCTACTTGATATTTTGATTAGAACTGAGTTGTAGTGGTGAAAGAATATTTTAAAACCTGCTACAGATGATGGCTGCAAGAAGCAGTATTATCACAGCTGTAAACAGGATTAAAGAATTTCACTAAATTTTTAGATTTGTTTTATAAGATATGAAATCTATTTGACATTTTAATTTGAAGTTTTATTGGTGAGAAGTATTTTTGAAACGTGCAGATGCCGCTGCAAAGAGCAGTGTTATCCAAGCTATAAAAAGTTTTTGAGAATCTCACCAAGCTGCATCCGATTTCATTTCTATATTGTTATATAATGTTGTAGGCTACGAAACCTATTTGTTATTTGATTAGAACTTAATCACAGTGGTGAAAGAATTTTTAAATCATTCTACTGATGATGGGTGCAAGAAGCAGTAAATAAAAATAAAAATTATCAAGGCTATAAATAAGAATGAAACGTTTCACCAGGTTAGAGATTTCCTTCAGCACGGGCTGAGAAGTATAGCCAGGTAAAAGAATAAGACGTGCTATAGAAGGATCTTTGTTTACGTTCTTTGTCTCATAAGCATAAATGATGCAAATCAGAGCGAAATAATCTCCATGAATTGAAAGAGCTTGGCAAACTTAGTACTCTGAAAATTCCAGCTTGATATGTTAAACACGTTTGGAGAAAAAAAACTTTTTTAAAAGCATCAAAATGTTACAAAAAGAATTATGGTTGTAAATTTTACAGTTTTCGAAACGTAATTTCTCCTATATTTACACTGGTTACGTATAAGGGGGTATAGCATGGTATAGCAACTTTCATTTAATATATTTTTTATGGGACACTTGGTAATACTTGATTACAGCTAAGTAGTTGTGGTACAAAGAATTTTAAAACGTGCTGTTGATGATGGCTGTAAGATACAGTATTATCATGGCTACAAAACTTGCGATGAAGTTAACCTACAGCTGTATTGTTTGAGTTGCATATTGTTTTGTAGAATTCAAAATGGATCTCACATTTTGATTGGTAGAAAAAGTAAAACCGGTGCTGTTAATGAAGGATGTAGGGCGGTTATATTTAACCAGTGAAACGACGCGAAAAAGACACTTGGCTATCAGACAACCAGACGATACGAGTTGAAAATAAGGTTTATACTCGATAATATATTTCATGGGTTAAATAAAATCACTCTCAGATTCTGCACAAAAGGGCTGTCAATAAGGGCCGGGGGAATGGCTGGGGAATTTCCGGAGAATTTCCCTCGTGTACAACAGTTCTGATAAATAGCTATTTTCACCGGCTACTCAGTTTTTTCGTGCCCTTACCTCCCCCAAAAATTACTGACAGCTCTGAAGAAGTGTTATTATTATGAATAGAAACGTAGGTAAGTTTGTCTTTTAGATAATTTTGCAGAGACTAAAACGACTTAGATGTACAACTTGTGCTATCTGTAATAAACGTAATGAGTACTGGAGTAAACGCTCCCTCTCATTTTCTCATTTAACGATCCCCCAGCCCCTCCACCCGCTCCTCCCCCCCCCAAAAAAAAATGGAAAGAAAGAAAATGAATAAATAACAACAACAGCACCAGCACTCTATAAAGGAACTTAAGTCCTCTTTGGGAAGGCAACGTTTATTCTGACCATTCACTTATTTAAAGATAGTTTTCTCTTGCTTATTTGAAGAATGTAACAACTTATGTGTTTCTGTCATCTCCTAACCTGGGAATGCAGCCCCCTCTCGTCGTTCCTGGCTGCGAACGCTCCCAGCAGCCGGAAGCGACGAGTGGCGGCTGTATTCGCAGGCAAGGCTTCCCCTTTTGGTCATTAATTCTTGAATGGACGCCTCTTAAAGCAACTGTGCGAAGAAATCCGGTAATGAGTTAAAGTTTCACTAGGGGCCGCGGTTTGCAAAAGGCAAAAAAACCCGTTTGTTTCATAAATGAAGAACTGTCATCACATAGAGTTTGCAGCTCAACCAATGCGGCTTAGTAATGAGAGGAATGTACCAAATGTTACAGAGAAACTGCCAATTAAATTGATAAGCTCTAGATCTCACCAAAATGGTACAAAATAATTGAAACAAGACGCGATAAGCAATTTACTAAACTGTGGTGGATCGAGAGGAGCCCACGAGAATTCTGAAAGGCAGAAGGGACTTGGTAAAAAAAAATTACAAGCGGTTAAGTGAATGGAACAGTTAATTGCATTAAAGCCGGACATTCAATCAGGCTAAGTTGAATAACGAAGGCTCGACTTGCCCGTGCAACTGGTTCTAATATTAGAGAGATTTAGCATGGCGTTTGTGGCAAACGGCGAACGCGAGCTTGCCAGTTGAGATACGTGCAAACTGTTGCAGAAGCTTCACGTAACCTCACTAAAAAGAAAATCCGTGAGCCCCAAAATTAAGTATATTGCACATTCTACGCGGAATTTTAGTCATATCCTGCGCGTATTTCTTGTGGGTGTTTTGTTGTTCACACCCTTATAGGGAAACGCTTTGTACTGTAAATGCTATGTATTTGCCTATGTTACTTTGTTCAAACTCCCTGATGAAGTCTGTAGCTATCAGACGCGAAACCGGTCGACGAAATAAACTCAGTTAAACAAGATCAGTTGCTGCGTGCTGCCCACTAGTTCTTTATTAAGAAATTAAGCGGGCTAAAGAAAAACGTCAAACAGGAGCAATGATTAACAGACACGAGTTGGTATTGAGAAGTAAATCTTTATTTGCGTGGACAGTTTTTTACTTAATTTTCAGTAATAAACGCCATTATTGGTGTTTGCTTGAAGTAAAACGTGTCCCAGAACCAAATCGCGGGAAAACGCGCGTCAACCAATGTTTTTGTTTTTGCTCCTGATTGGCTGAATAAAAAAACATGTTTATTCTGATTGGTTTCATTACGTCACCTGATGTTTTTTAACGGCTCCTTCATCTTCCCATCTTAACTACTCTATTAGTGATACAACAAATCTACTACAAAGAATGGTAATATTTTACTTCTACGGCGGATAACAGGAGACCAGCTCCAAACAGCGCTTACAAATTTTCACCGTCTTAATATTAATTTTCGCATACGTCTTTCAAATAGTTCGACAATGAAATAAATAAACCCGTAAAGATGATAGTCATAAATATAAGACAGGCTTTTTCATCTAGTTAACGGGCTATTATGAAGACAAAGCGAATGTAAAAAGGACCTTACATCGCTAAAATGCAGTCTTTTAAGACTGGAAAATTAAAATTAAAAAAAAATTTACATCCTAAGTTCCTATCCATTCCAGAAACTAGGATAGTATTGAATGAAATCTACAACAAAAGCAGAGGTTTATATCTATTTACAAACATTCATTTCCAGAGGGCTATTTGGCGACTAAATGATATATTAGGGAATAGAAAATGGTGCGCGTACTTACAAACACTAATACAGACGAGATGGGTTTGAGAGAACGCAAAAGTTTGTTTTAGTTCTCCCACACTCAACTAAGTCAGGTTGCATCAGAGTTATGTATGTTACCAAAAACACAGCGTTGTTCTGATTCGTTTATAAACTTTTAAACTTTTCGTGTTTAATAACAAGAAGTTCCGGTATGAAAGGAGCCTGGCCTGGCCATTGTTACCTTCAGTTGTCAATAAATAACTGAAGAATTATTAACAACTGACAAACAACATGCGTAATTACTAAGACCATTACTGACACAATTTGGAAAACAGTATGGTAGTTACATCAGAAGACTTTATAAACTTCTTTATCTTTCTGCTTAGGTAACATCTTGGTTTAATGAGATTTTTGAAGCAAATGATATTAAAGGACGCACTAGTTAACCACGTTTTGTGACTGAAAGACATAAATTTGCATTTCACACCCAAAAGGTGTGAAATGAAGGTGGCATCCCTTATATCATAGTGGAACTTCGTGTTTAAACCTACATAACGTTACATAAAGTCACACCAGCGTTTACATAAAATGATCCAATTCGGATATGCAAATAGCCCGAATGCACGATTTATGACCAGAATTTTACAAACAGTAATCAAAAGAAAATTAATACAAATGTTCTTAAAAGAACTCCAACTGGTGGGAGCTCTAGACTGGCCAGTTGGCTATTTTCTGTGTAACAGGGGAGTTAAACTCCAAAATACAGAAACATTAATTAATTTAGTGTACGTATAAATTGAGAGTTTATTACTTGCACAGCAGGAATAACATCAACGAAGTTTGGTTCCCTAAAACACAACAAAAACATGCATAGTGTTAAAAGTGATAATATTAACTTACTAAATACTTCCATAACCTTTATCCCACGAACCCCATATCAGAGTTAACGTTAAATATCAACCGTGACCGTTTCATCAGATATGCAATTGCTCGTGCGTCGTCTTTGGAGGTTGTTGTATACAATATTGTGTGCACAGTGTTGCCGGCATACAAAGTTGTTAAATTGTTCTCTCTTTCAATTGCTTTGCGCAGTTGTGCTCGCAGTGCCGCAGATTAGAACGTAATTCTAGCTTCACAGAATGAAGCAACAATAAGCCATTTGTGACAATAATGAATATATAAATGAAATCATAAATTGACTTGGGAAATGGAACAAAATGAAGAAATCAACGTCGCATTGATGACTGAACGCAATTAATGTAATGGCCAATAAAGCGGCCTCAAAAAACCTTCGCGTTGCTAATGCGATGCTCTACCAATTGAGCCACACATGTTACAAGGGCAGTGTCAGGGAATTTCGTGTTATTACAAAAAAAAAAACAGAAAAGAAGTTACTGTTTTAGCAGAAACCGAAAAATAATGGTCTAGTTTTGTAATAATTCACCACCCTAGTGTATTAAAAATGTCGATGAGTGTCTCTATAGTCTAGACAGACTGGGTCGGAATGAATTGCAACATTACAAATGTTAACCTAACTTTTTTCAAGTTTCCACATGTTAGTTTCCAAAATCTGCTAGAACAGACCATGATTTGTTCCTCTCGCAAGAATTGGTTGATTGACTTCTCATGGTTGTTTTAGTATCATTTTGTGTTCAAGTTAAGGTATTGTAGCGTGGTTTTGAACAAAAGAGGTCAAACTCCCCGTGCGACCGCCCCTTTAATAATGGGTCAGTTGTGAGTTCGGACAACGCTGTGTTAGAAATAAATATGACGACAATGAATTAGTTTGAACTTAGACAAGCATAACGCAATACGCAATGAATGAAATATTTTGTTCGCCAAATCTGAAGACTCCAAGTTTGCTTAAAAGTGTGCAGTGTTGTTTTAAAATTTTCTTACATTCGTCTAAAACACGGCGGGAAAATTTACAGACAAATATACGTTAAGTCAAAAGCTGATACGTCATTCCTAGCGTCATTCCTAGCGTCTCTAGAGACCATCAATTTGGTCGAAAAAACTTTCTTCACAGATCTTTTATATACAGAGTTGAATGTTTCAGAGAGACCATCAATTTGATCGAAAACAATCTTTGTTCAGAGATCTTTTATAAACAGAGTTTGAATGTTTCAGAGAACCACTTTTACGGAAATTATTGGACTTATTATTAACGTACAAACAACGTATTTGGAGCCATGTTTGCCCATTTCAAAATAGTAGCAACAGTGGAACATCCATTAGGGGGACACCATCGGGACCAGGAGAAGTGTCCCCTTAATAGAGTTGTCCCTCTAATAGGAGGCTAGAGGTAATAGTTACACAAATTATATGAGCGTTTTGCCGGCCGAAACCAGGAGAAGTGTCCCCTTAATAGAGTTGTCCCTCTAATAGGAGGCTAGAGGTAATAGTTACACAAATTATATGAGCGTTTTGCCGGCCGAAACCAGGAGAAGTGTCCCCTTAATAGAGGTGTCCCTCTAATAGGAGGCTAGAGGTAATAGTTACACAAATTATATGAGCGTTTTGCCGGCCGAAACCAGGAGAAGTGTCCCCTTAATAGAGTTGTCCCTCTAATAGGAGGCTAGAGGTAATAGTTACACAAATTATATGAGCGTTTTGCCGGCCGAAACCAGGAGAAGTGTCCCCTTAATAGAGTTGTCCCTCTAATAGGAGGCTAGAGGTAATAGTTACACAAATTATATGAGCGTTTTGCCGGCCGAAACCAGGAGAAGTGTCCCCTTAATAGAGTTGTCCCTCTAATAGGAGGCTAGAGGTAATAGTTACACAAATTATATGAGCGTTTTGCCGGCCGAAACCAGGAGAAGTGTCCCCTTAATAGAGGTGTCCCTCTAATAGGAGGCTAGAGGTAATAGTTACACAAATTATATGAGCGTTTTGCCGGCCGAAACCAGGAGAAGTGTCCCCTTAATAGAGTTGTCCCTCTAATAGGAGGCTAGAGGTAATAGTTACACAAATTATATGAGCGTTTTGCCGGCCGAAACCAGGAGAAGTGTCCCCTTAATAGAGTTGTCCCTCTAATAGGAGGCTAGAGGTAATAGTTACACAAATTATATGAGCGTTTTGCCGGCCGAAACCAGGAGAAGTGTCCCCTTAATAGAGTTGTCCCTCTAATAGGAGGCTAGAGGTAATAGTTACACAAATTATATGAGCGTTTTGCCGGCCGAAACCAGGAGAAGTGTCCCCTTAATAGAGTTGTCCCTCTAATAGGAGGCTAGAGGTAATAGTTACACAAATTATATGAGCGTTTTGCCGGCCGAAACCAGGAGAAGTGTCCCCTTAATAGAGTTGTCCCTCTAATAGGAGGCTAGAGGTAATAGTTACACAAATTATATGAGCGTTTTGCCGGCCGAAACCAGGAGAAGTGTCCCCTTAATAGAGTTGTCCCTCTAATAGGAGGCTAGAGGTAATAGTTACACAAATTATATGAGCGTTTTGCCAGCCGAAACCAGGAGAAGTGTCCCCTTAATAGAGTTGTCCCTCTAATAGGAGGCTAGAGGTAATAGTTACACAAATTATATGAGCGTTTTGCCGGCCGAAACCAGGAGAAGTGTCCCCTTAATAGAGTTGTCCCTCTAATAGGAGGCTAGAGGTAATAGTTACACAAATTATATGAGCGTTTTGCCGGCCGAAACCAGGAGAAGTGTCCCCTTAATAGAGTTGTCCCTCTAATAGGAGGCTAGAGATAACAGTTACACAAATTATATGAGCGTTTTGCCGGCCGAAACCAGGAGAAGTGTCCCCTTAATCGGAGGTGTCCCAAAGTAGAGGTTGCACTGTAATTCCCATGAAAGGAATTATATTCCAGGAGTAAAATATGCTGCAATATCATTTAGGCTCTCAGTAGGGGCTTCATTGCGCTTAATATTACAATGTGTTTCCTCACTTTCAATTTATAACAAGGTCACCATTTGAGAATCCAAAAAAGGGAACATTCTCTCCATGAAGTCGTTTGAGACACACACCCACTCGTTCCCTCCCCTAATATTTAGTTGCTTACCTGGTAGTTTCTTTCCGGAAGAGGCGGTGGCAAAGAGCCCTCTTTTCCCTTGGGAGATTTGGGAGACTTAGGCGGGAGGGGTGGTGCGCCATCATTCCTTCTTACATTACGATTTCTATAGTTGTTGTTCTGTTAAGAAAAGAAATGAAAATTACGATAACAATAGGAACTTAAAAATCTCTGTCTTGACAGAAACCAAGCAATCAAAACTCCAAGCCACATAAATGCAACTGCTGCCAAGCGACGGAATACCCGCGTTACGCCAAGTCACTGTAGAAGCGGGAATTATTAACGGAAATTCTTATTTACCGGGTCTTCGACTCATTAATAACGAGGTGTCTTTGATAAAGAAGTGTGTGCAAAGCAGGAGGTGGCTGCCAATCGACTGACTGTTACACCTTTCTACGATCTACAGTTCTTAACCGTTTCACTCCCAGAGTCAATTATGCATATGCATGTAGTGTAGTTCTAACTTTTGAGTCTGTGGATGAAATCCTATGGTGTGACCATTCAAATGAAACCTCTTCAGCAGTACTTTTGCATAGTACTATTTGTTTTTTGATATTTCACAAAATGAAATTTGGGATTTTTCTTGATTTTTGATTTGTGGCACTCTTGGGAGTTAAAGGGTTAAAGTCATTAACGGTTCATCAAATTTGAACAAAAAAAAAAAACATAAGCGTGACAGTGGTTTGGAAACCCGATCTTAATTAGCAGAGATTTTGGTGATTTTATTCCTTCGTTATCTCCGCATTTAATGATCAGTTTGAGAAGCTAAGATATCAAACACTCGAAAGAGTGTTTCATCAGATATCCAAACATCTCGAAGTTGGTTGAAAAAAAACTCGGCTGCGCGGCCCTCGTTTTTTCAACCAACTTCTCGGTGTGTGGAAATCCTAATGAAACACTCTTCTTCGTGATTGATACATAACTACAAACACGAAAACGATTTTGTATCACCTTTGCGTTCAACACTGTAATTAATTCCACGTAATCTGCTTCTTCTTCTGACTCCTAAAAAAATGTACAAAGTGAGTCGCGGACAAGTGAGCACTCAGCCAGCAAACAATGGCTGCGGACACATCTGCGACGTAACTTAAGTTTAACTTAAGTTAGTCTCAAGTTATGTGACGTCATAACTAACTGTAGTTAGTGCTTTCGGTCGACTTTGCGGTCACACCACGCAGTTAACTACAGTTAGGGCCTCTTTACATGGAGGGAGGGTGACCCGGGGACCAGGGTCACCCTCCCAGCCGGGCTAACACATAGCCCGCCTTTACATTGGCGGGCTATTAGGGCGGGTAATCATATAGGTGAGCTATCTTTTTTTGGGCGGGCTCTTAAATTGTTTTGGCGGGCTCATGTTTTGGCGGACTTTTTATTGCAACGGCACGCTTTATTAAGCACGACATATTAACAAACATGGCAGCAAGAAGAAAGGCTATAGCGGCGAGTTTGCTGTTTTTATTGCTTGTTTTCACGGGTACTTTCAAGTCAAAAGAAATAGCCCGCCTAGGAGGGTGACCCTGGGGTGACCGTTTACATGCAGAAAAGATAGCCCGCCTAGGAGGGTTACCCTGGCAAGCAGACAGGGTGACCCGGGTAGGCGGGTGACCCTGTCTATCATGTAAACACTTCAGTGTGCTTTGTAAAGAAATGTATGAAAAGTTGGCCCTCCCAGGGTAGCCCGGCTAGGAGGGTGACCCTGCTACCCGGGTCACCCTCCCTCCATGTAAACAGGCCCTTAGTTCTAATTAGCCTATGGATGACGTCAGAATTAAAGGAGGTTCGTGACGGCCCTTATTGTTGATCCGTGAAATGTCAACATGGTTTACCAACGTAAAGTGTGTCTAGTTTTTCTTCTTATTTATTTTTTTTTTGCGGCAAACCGTCGGAGAAAAATGAGAAATAAGCTGAGAATTTTAACGGATGCTCGACGCCGGGTACACGTGATGCTACCTTGTTGTATGTAAATTTTTTGTTTGTTGTTTTTGGTTTCCCCCCTCGCTTTACGCTTGGTTTTTATTTTACATATTTATATATGCTCATCTCGCACGTGCGAAAAGAATTGTCACATTCTGATTGTTTGTTTGTTTGTAAACTTAAGACTAACCCATGAACCCTGCTTGGGTATAACTATAGTTAGTCTGTATTGTTTTGCATCACCGAGGCGTCAATTTTCTAACTATAGTTAGAGCGAACAGAGAAGCGGTCACATTACCGAAATAGCTAACTATAGTTATCCCCCTCTTTACTATAGTTAGTAGCCCAGATGTGACCGCAGCCAATAGAGTACCAAAATGATGACGTCACAAAACAAAAATGGACGAAATTATGGGATTTGATGAGATATTTGGAAAGAGCATGACGAAAGATGCCTGCTTGCCAAAAAAAACAGCATCCTATTGCAAATTGGAGGCGAGATATTGGCACTTTTCTGCTTTCATGACTCCATACAAACTCTTCTAATTTTGCCTCAGTTCCAAACGCTTGTGATGTCACACCTTAGTACTCTATGCTTTGCTCTAAACGTATAATGCACTAAAACGACTTGTTTCGTTGATCTTATAAACATTACCTCTATTGCTATTTTAGGGTTCGAGCATTATGTGAGCTGTTATAAATTGACAGCAGAAACCCATAAATGGGTTAAAACGTGTAACGCACATTCACAGTTTCAGAATATTCATTTTTTGCTTAGTACCATATTTGGAAACCCCTCGGTCCCTCGAGATTGGAAGCAAGTTGTTCTAGCGAATTGATTGCATGGTAAATAAATTATTTTTATCTTTATTTTCCAAATATGGCTGTAACAGCTTCTTAGCAAATTGAATAATCAGAAGCTTGTTTTGATGCGTACAAGAGACAGTTGCACGTTTCAACCCACTTATGGGTTTCTATTGACAGCTAGTAGTGTGACTTGTTTGGAGAAATAGTGTACAACTTCCTCTCTGCCTTTATGATCATTAAAGGGGAAGTGTCACGATGATTTTGACCTTTCTTGGTCAAAACCATACTACAATACCTTTAACTATTTACAAAGTCATACTAAAACACCACGACAAAGAAACCAACAAATTCTTGAAAGAGGAACAAATTATTGTCTGTTTTAACCCATTTTGGATTCCCAATGTGGGAACTTGAAAATAAAAATAGGCTAATTGTTTTCAAGTTGCAATTCATTCAGACCATAGTTAATCGAGAGACTGGTTGTGAAACCTGAGAAATGTCTTTGTTCGATGTTTTTGTTATCGTTTTTCGGCCTTGACCGTGCACAACACAATAGATGTTGAACTTTTGTTCGTGCAACTGACGAATAGAAATGGTGCTATTAAGTTATTCAGTCATGGCGTGTGATCAAAAAACAAAGATGAACACGGTCAACTACGGTTCAACATAAACTGTAGCTTCTTTGTTATCGCCATTGAAGTCTGCAAGGTTTCATAACCAGTCTCTCGATTAACTTTGTTCAGACCGTCCGGCTATGACTAGAAATACTTACTGACAGTTCCGGTACATATTGTGGCAATTTATCACACCACTGGACCATTATTTTTCGGTTTCTGTTAATACGAAAGCATTTTTTGATTTTTGAAATGACAACAATTCCCCGTGACACTTCCCATTTAAGCCCGGGCCAAACGAGAAAGACCTCTATAGCCTGCAGATCGGCGTCCTTAGCAACAACCTTGAAGTTGCCGTGATGTAATTGGCTGAGAGGATTCGAGACACTGATTGGTAGTTTTTGTCACTTTTGATCCATGTATCGTCAGTTTGTCTGTTCTTTGTCTTTTCTGTTTATGTTTATTTATTATGTGTAGGTAGTTGTTGGTATCGGCTCAGTAGCGTTATTCTAAGTGAGTCATCTGCAGTCAGTAGTTGGTAATAGTCACTGTAATTTTCTTTGACGGCATAGATATTAGGCACCTGAAAGTCTGCCATATTCACTGTTCACAGTCCTCAATTTTCCCGTGTGTTCGTCGATTCGTTGTACGCCATTTTGAATGTCACGGCGAGGTAAAGACTGGGGAGAGTACAAAAATTCATCAGTACCCTGTGCATTCTCGTCCCCAGAGCCGCTTTGGCCCTCTTAACTGTTGGAGGCTGAGTACTTTGTGTAGTTTTGTACTCTCCCCTGCTGTTTTTATCGCGCCGTGACATTCAAGATGGCGGCTAAACGAACTGAACGCTTGAACTCGACGAACACACGGGAAAATAGCGGACTGTGAATAGTGTATAAGCCATACAAAGCGCATGTCAGCGGCTGCTGTCCCTTGGTTAATGCACTGAAGACTCAGTACATCCTTGTATTTAACAATTGGTTCATGCTTTAGCGTGCACTATCGAGTTATGGAGCACGTGGGAAGTTTGGACAGCACGAAAGAAGCGTAAGAGTTGCCCGAGGCGATAGCCGAGGGCAACTCTAGCTTCTTTTATTTAATTTGATTGCGCGGCTCTGCTAGCTATGTTATAATTGTTAATGGTGTACACTTTTGAACACGACTGAAACATTAATTGACTTTCCAAATTACTAACCTGCCCACATGGTACTACAAGAAGGTCACCATCGGGTGTTATTGGTTCCTGTTTATTTACAACAAAGAAAGTAGTGAGCTATTTTATGTAAAAAAATAAAGAAAGAAAAAACGTTACGTATGGCGATTTAATTAAGGAATGACATTAGCTGGTATAGGGAAGATATCAATGACGTCACCAATTGTTATTAATGTGCCAACCAGAGCCTTATCGGCTGCCGAAACAAAGGGTTCTTTTGTTCCAGTGGCTGGCACATTTGAATAACAAAAAGAATGTTTGTAAACAGATATCATCCCTATAAAGGTTACAATCAAAATAAAACGGCAAAAAATTAGCAACCAGACTGCAAAGAATTGCAGGTCATAATTTTTGTTGGAGTTTTTAACATCACACCCTAAAGCTCGACTACATGTATTGAAATAAAAGCTATGAGCTGTACTTTCTTAAGTTACTCGTTTTCCTCTTCTTTTTATAGACAAAACGAATGAAGAGAAAATCGTACCTTTTTGTGTACATCCACCATTTCCTTGAGGGATTTGTAGACTCGCGGCATTCCAACGATAACAAACTTGCCAGAGCGAGTCTGATCGATCATGAAGTGTTTACAGCGGCTTTGCACCCTGAAATTAACATGCAGTCGTGACAAACATCAGCGACTCACAATCTCAAATCATAACGAACAGACATAAGAACACTACAACGGTTTTAACTCTCCCTGTGAATCAGCCACTGTTAAGTTTTTGTTAAGACACCTTGAACACGACTTTCGAATTTCAAACCAGTCATGTCCCAGAACGTTTGCTCTTTCCTGTTGCTGACCAGAGGAGGAGGAGATTCCAGGAGTAAGACTGACGAGAAATGTGATTACCTAGAGCACGCCAACTTGACTTGAAAAGTTGTACTCGTACTTAAACTCGTACTCGTAGTCAGATCTAAAGTTTCCTATTGTTGCTGCTGCTGCTGCTGTTGTTGTTCAAGTTATGCGCAGTGTCCAATAGTTATCTCACCTGTACGACAGGGTATAACCAAACCGGCTCTCACTGACACGTATTAAGAAACAACCCACTGGCTTGTTTGACATTAGGCGCTCAGATTCCCTGAAAACAAACAAACAAAAAAGTCAGTCTTCAATGAAGACATAAGTTAAGCTATAGGTAAAGTGAATTCATCCATCAGCAAAGGAGCTAGAACCCTTCTTAAACCTTTAACTTCCAAGAGTGCCAAACATCAAAATTAAAAAAAAAATCCTAAATTCAATTTTGTAAAATAGTGAAAAACAAATAGTACCATGCGAAAGTACTGCCGGAGAGGTTTCATTTAAATGGTCGCACCATAGGATTTCGTCTACAGAATCAAAAGTTACAACTATGCTACATGTCTACATTATTGACTCTGGGAATGAAATGGTTAGCCATACCGCCGCTTGGTTTGCCAACACTGCAAAACAGAATAACATAGATTTGAACCTCGGCCGAATCTTTCATAGTTGGGATAGGTGGATTGAAATTATGGACTGATTTTAACTGCCAAATGCGCCTTCATGCACTGTAGTCTGATCCCATGCTTAATTGAGCCGTAAAGAGCATTTGAGCTTACATTTGGTTTTGTAGTATATAAATGCATTGCCATTAGCAATGCCTAAAATATGATAAACTTCTCATTACTCCTTATGTCGGATCAAACAGGAAATTCAGTCAATTGAACGCGAGTTCCTGTAAATAGCAAAATTAATTCCCAACAAGAAAAAAAAGTCTTTCTCAATCGCAAAAACTAGTTTCCGCAAGACACAAAAAAACGCCCATTCGCAAAATTAAACTCCCCCAAAAATTAGTGCTACACGGTAAACGAAGTAAATGTGGCCAACCTCATTATTTAAACATCGCCTATTGTAGACAGTGTCAACTAGGCACATAGCACAGACTAGAAAATCAAAGGGCTCTAAGAGCCATCTCGTGAATGGGAAACAACGTTAGGTTAAGTCCACAGATCAGTTTTAATTTTCCATACTGAGTTTGAAGTCAAAGAATTAAAGAGTAAAACAAATTTAAAACGACCAAAACATCTTAGCGTGACATAATATATGCATTGTGTGAAATGAGACTGTCTAGACAACTGGCTGACGTAATTAAATAAAGTCTACACATGATGGAACGAGTGACAATTTGCATATTTGTTCCCGTATACTATTTTTTTTTTTTTTTTTTTTTTAGATTTTTAATAATATAATTGTCACTTTTTATATACTGAATGATTTTACCGAGTTTAAATAAAGTTATATGTATGTATTTTTTTTTTTATTTATGACAAGTCGCATACAAGTTGTAATACTTACATTACAGTTACAGTATGAAACGCTACTTACATTGCATTACTTACATTACGTTACTTAGACTTAATTACACTACTTACAATACAACACCTAACATAATTGTAATTACAATACGATACTTACACTAATTATAGTACTTGCGATATGCAACGCTACTTACAATGCGATATTTAGACTTACACTATATACTATTCACAGATGTAAGTTACGTATAACGGTACTAACATATACTAACGGGGATTGGGTTTCGCTTCAAGTCAGAGGGCAATTTTCTATTTTCCATTGCATCTTAAGTTTGGTTCTAAATTCATTTATATCGGGGTATTTAGAAATAGTTTTGCACGTATATATGTAATACTTTGCAAGTAACAAAAGAAGGTCCAGTCTGCGTCTTTGAAGGGAGGTCAGCTCGGTCAATTCGTTGGTCGAATTAAATAAAATCTGTTCTTCAGTAAGATTCAGCTTTAGACAATGAATGTCATTGAACCATAACAACACACTAGAGTATAGTGAGATTGCTGCATCACATTGAATAAATGCATGAAATATAGAGTCTGGATTGGAACATAAGGTACAAAGATCGTCTGCAGTAATATTAAACTTCTTGAGTTCTCTTTTTGTTATAAGTATGTTATGTATGAGCTTGAAAAGAAATTGCCTAAGTTTATTCTCATGAGTAATCTGATAGATCTTCTTAAAGCAACTTTTCCACTCATTAAAAATGACAGGGAATTTTTCTTTCCATTTTTTAACTCCTGTAGGCTCCATCACACTCTGTTCATTAAACATTTTGTAGTAGTGTTTACATTGCATTTTTAGCAAATTTAGGTTAGTATCTTTGTTTAATTGGAAAGTACCAGGGTTTGAAAGAAAGTTTTCCGAAGAGACTGGGGTCTTGGAAGCAGCCAGTTTTAATTTACTTGGGATGGAGGCAATCATCTGAAAATAGTGCAGGTAGTTAACTTTGAGTCTAAACTTGTCATTGAAGTCTTGAACTGATAAAAATTTTCCTTCTTCATTTAAGAGATCTTGCACATAGTAAATTCCCCGTTCAAACCAGGTTTTCCAGAAAAGAGGCTTTTCTTCTATTGTTATTTCCTTATTGTTCCATAATATAAATTTACTTTTATTTCCTTCATCATATTTGCTGAGAATTTGCTGAAAGAATTCTAACAATTCTCGGTAAAATAGGGGGAGTTTCGCATCAATACTTTTAACATCATAATTACATTTTAATAAGAACGCTAGTCCACCATACTTATTGAAAAAATAATTGGGAATAGCCTTCCAGTCAGCATCAGTGTCGTCAAGAAGCCTTCCAATCCAGCTTAATCGTAATGATTTAGTCATTGTTCTAAAGTTGATAAAATTCAAACCTCCGTCTGCTAATGCTTGGAAGGTTACCTGTCTCTTTATTTTATCTTTTTTATTTCTCCACAAGAAAGCAAACAGTTCCGCTTGTGACCATTGAATTGCACTTTCAGGGATGGCTAACATTGATGAAGTGTATATCAATTGTGACGCACCCAGCGTCTTCGCCAGTAGTGTTCGGCCGTAAAGGGAAAGGTCTCGCGTTTGCCAAATGTTCAATTTTGTTTTCATTGTGCGGATTTTCCTGAAAAAGTTTTCCTCGTTGTTTTTATCTTCATCATATGATAAAAAAGTGCCAAGTGTTTTGATTGGCTCTTTTGTACATTTAAAGTCTAAAATTTTATCTTTGCTTCTTTTTTGGGAGCCGATCCACATTGCCTTTGTCTTCGTTTTATTCAATTTCAAACCGGATAATTTACCGAAACTGGCTGTCGTGTTCAGGAAAGTTCTAAGAGATGCAACATCTTTTGCAATGAAAGTGGTGTCGTCTGCGAACTGCGTTAGTTTCGCTTCTTGGGAATTTGGTAGAGTTATGCCCTCACAAGAGGACTCATATCGAATTTTCAACGCTAAGATTTCTACTGAAAGTATGAAAAGGAAGGGGCTGAGGGGACATCCCTGCCGTACACCCCTCGATACTTTAAAGTAATTTGTCATGTAGCCGGCATTCATCACTCCGCTTTCAATATCACTGTACAGAATCGAGATCCATTTTCTAATCTTTGGACCAAAGTTATACACTTCTAAGACCTTTTGTATGAAAGTCCATTCTAACGTATCAAAAGCTTTTTCGAAATCTACAAATAGAAGGATCCCAGGAATCTGGTTCTCATCAGTAAAGTTCAGTAAATCACTTAAAAGCCTTACATTCTGTCCGATGTACCTTCCTTTTATAAAGCCCGTCTGGTCCGTATGGATCAATGATGGAAGGGAGGGTTCTATACGCATTGCAATCATCCTAGCGAGAATTTTATAATCGACATTTAGGAGGGTTATCGGACGCCAATTCGTTATTTCATTCAAGTTTTCCTCGCTTTTTGGTATGAGAGAAGTGATCCCTCTTCTTTGAGATATAGAGAGCTTGTTCTCATTAAAGGCCTCATTGTAACAGTCCAGGATATTCTTCTCAATTAAATTTAAAAAAGATTCATAAAATTCAACTGAGAAACCATCATCGCCAGGCGTTTTATTCTTCTGAAATTGTTCTAGTGCGCTTTTAATTTCTTCAGTTGTCAAATCGCCGTCCATATCTTCTTGTTCCTCTTTAGTAAGCTGTGGAATTTTTAGGCCTTCCACAAATAAATCAAAGTTAGCGTTCCAGTCATCCTCTTCTTCCACTTTCTTGGAGCTTAGAAATTCTGAAAAATGAGTCTCGATTGTGGCGTTTATATGCTTTAGGTTGGTTACTGTCTCGCCATTTTCGACCTTAAGTTCTCTAACGATCTTCTTTTCATAGTTTTTCTTTTCCAAATTAAAAAAATACTTTGTGGGTTTTTCCCCTTGTTCAATCCAACGTGCCTTTGATCTGAACATTGCTTCTTTACCTTTTAATTCATATAAATTTTTCAACTCTTCTTTAGCTAGTTCATATGCATTCAGTATATTTTGATCGAGGCATTGATCATTGCATAGTTTGTAGTCCAATTCTTGGATTTGATTCTGAAGTTCTATTTCTTTGTTCTTAAGCTGAGCTCTTTTTTTCTTGGCATAGCTAATAGTTATAGAGCGAATTTCCATTTTAATCATTTCCCAGAGGAGTCTTTTACTTTCTACGTCTTTGTATTTATTTAGAATCTCTGGATAAGATAAATTGATAAGATCTATATAGTCCTTGTCTTCTAGCAGCTGATTATTAAACTTCCAGGATCCCGGGCCTCTCTTAAATTCACCTCCAACTTCAAGACTCAAAAAAATTGCTTTATGATCGGGGGCAATCGAAGTTCGGATCTCTGCTGTATTTACATTGCTAGCGATGGTGTTAGATACAAGAAAAAAATCAATCCTTGATTTTATCGTTGAGGTTTTCGTTTCATATGTAAAAGCTCTGGTATTTGGATGGAGTTTTCGATATATGTCAACAAGATCTAGCTCTTTCATGAGATCGACAATCGAGTTTCTATAACTTGTCTCTTTCCACACGAGACCGCCACGTTTGTCCCTGGAGGACAGGGTGCTATTCCAATCACCTACAGCAATTAGTTTCGTGATGTCCGTTTTAGATACAAGATTTGTGCTTACATTTCGAATAAACATCATCTGTTCTTTAAGGTTGTTGGGTGCGTAAATATTGACAATAAATAATTCTTCATCACCTTTTCTAATTTTTGCAATTATATGTCTACCGTTTTGATCAACATCTAAAGGGTGTAATGTACATGCAGAATTTGCTTTTAAAAGAATGCAAACACCTTTAGAATGTTCAGAGCCGTGCGAAAAGAGCATTTGACCTCCCCATTCCGCAGACCAGATCTTCTCATCTTCCTCTTTTGAGAATGTTTCCTGAAGACAATATATGATGGCTTTTTGGTTCTTTAAATATGAGAAGATAGCTCTTCTCTTGACTTGATTGCGTAAACCCCTAACATTTAAAGATATTACTTTTAAAAGGTTGGTCATTAACAACACAACAATTTAACAAAGAGAAGAGAAAATACATGCAAGCTAACACAAGACTCGGTACTAATTACAAACACGGTACACAATAGGTAATCAACTTCTCCTGGGAAAAAAACCGACAGTTAAATCTAATAAGTGCGGAGTCCCAAGGCCATTGTAAATAGTTAAATTTTTGCATTGCTAATCGTGCACGATGATATACTGCGTTACCGGGAGCAGGATACAAAATAATATTTCGCTATAATAAATTGATTAATAAAAACGCGTAAGCTAAAATCTAGTACAATTTTAAGCTAAGATAGCGTTTAGTTCCTCTTCGGAGGTAATACGAGTTACAGGTGATGTTGGGCTTGGTTTAACAAAATTTTTTCCATCATTTGTCCAGGCTTTACCGGTAGAATTTTTGATTTTCTGGCGAACTTTGCTGAATAACAGCGCCCGTTGAGATGTTAAGTTTTCATTTATGTAAACTTTCTTTGTACCTAATTGAGTCGTTAAGTCGAGTTTCCTTAGTTCAAAACGGGATCCATATAGTGTTCTCTTACTTTCATAATTTGAAAATCTAACAATAATTGGTCTCGGTTTATTTTTACCTTTATTTAGCCGGTGACAAATGTCTATGTCTTCAGGTTGTACGTCGACATCAATAATTTCTGCTAGATTTAACACCAATTCGGCGGGGTCTTCTGCTTCTTGTTCTGGCAGGCCGTGAATTTCCAAATTGAACTTTCTCGTATATTGCTCAAGGTCGTCGTGCCTTTCCAGGAGCTCTGTTATTTTTCTCTCGTTGTCCGAAGTGTTCTTTTCTAAGTTGGCTATCTTGCTATTCATCGCACTTATTTGCGTTTCTAGATTTTTGTTCTTCGTTTCGAGCTCTTGAACTCTCGTTTGAGTTAAGGATAGAGTTTCCTTTAAATTCTTGTTGTCTTCTATTAATTCTAGAGTATTTTTCTCAATTCTGGATAGCATCTTCCACATGTCAATCACCGAAGGCCTTCTTCCTTCTGCGCGGGTTTCGCTCGGACTGCCATCTTCAAGACTGAAATTTGACCTTTTAGCTTCATGAATTATAGGTGAAGTTTCGTCTGTTGAGCCACTGCTTACTTGGTCTCTTTTCCTTCGAGACGCACGATCTTTTTCCTCCTGCATTTTACAAAATTGCTTGATTTTGGCCTCGGGTTCCGCGGAGCTTACTCCACCATGACCGCCATGGTCAGCCACTCGTCCCAGTCCTTCCCGTATACTATATCTCGCTCAACGCGTGTTCGCGTATTCATGAGATAAAAATATCTATGCACTTGAAACGACCCACTATAAACAGTTGTCATTTGTGATGGTCCTCCTGTCTTCAACCTGACTGTGGTCTAACTTAGACTTTGTTTTATTCACCAGCCCTTAATTTTCCATCACATTTTTCTGACAGTGGATTTACAACTGCAGTTTCCAAGGTAACAAGAATAAAGAATAAAGCCTATATCGACTGCTTGGTATCGACTGCTTGTCAACCTCATCCCCAGGGCCTTCTCCGCTTTCAAAATGGCGGGCAGGGCGTAGAAAGGCCCTGGACAAGGCTACCAAAATACTCCAAGAATTGTGGGGTATTTTGTGACGCGACACACGATGAAATGGCGTTTTCGTAGGTTCGTTTCAGCGATTGACAGTCGATTTTGGCAACCTGAAACCGTTGTTCAAACAAATCTATGACATTTTTTATGTTCAACTGTTTGTAACATGGGTTTGATGTATGAGTACATGCACAGAGCTAATAATAATTACAAAATGTAAACAAAATTGTGAGGAGAATTAAGATTTCAATCTTTAGTATGACTGGGCGACACCGAAGCTGTCCAAACGATGTCTGTGATTGGAAAACGATACGATTGATATATCACTTGAACAATGCCCCTATCGCTAATCCCTATCCCAGCACGACAAATCTAATTTTTTCTTAGCGAATCACAGACATCGTTTGGACAAGTGCTGGACTACCCGTATGACTTACCTCCTGGAAATGATACCATGAAACCACTCACTGAATATTCCACTCGCCTCCTGTACAACTCCCTTGGGAGCCTGGGTCTCTTGGAACCACTGCACGGCACTGTGAAACACGAAATGTTATTCACTGATTCAGCTGTCAGGAAACTAAGTCAGCTGTTTTTATTCATATGATAGCAATAGGCCATTTCCGAGTTGCTTTATTCCTTGTTTTCAAAGCAAGATTTAGTGCACAGGCTTTCATATGAAAATGAGTTTTCATTCACATGCAAATAAAACTTATTTTTTTAATATGAAAAATTGTGCAGCAAGCCTTGCCTTGATCTTGAGGCAAACAGCAATTCGAAAATGGCCTTTTTATGGAATAGCGAATGAAGCCTGGAAACAGTCTAGTGGTTTTAGGGGAATAAAGCCAATGACCTCCCTGCTTACAGTACGCACGACAATCCACAAACTAAAGCGTTGCCTGCGACCTGATAAATTTCAATATAACTGTTACTTAACCCCAATATGACGAACAACCTGTTTTTGTTGGTCAAGCTTAATTAACAGTTAATAATTACCAAAATTGTGTTTAGAAATGCGATGCTTATTTCTCCTTATCTTAAACAAACAAATAAACATGCACACAAACAAACGAACACACACACAAATAAAAAAAAATACAAACGTACGCTGCTTTGTTGGGCACGCCTCCGAATCCACTCTTGATTGGATCAGGCTGGGCTATAAAAACATCCTCTTCGTCTTCCAGATCATCAGTAAGCTCATCAACAAACTACAAATAGGGTAACGTTCTTATTGAGTCACCTGACTGATCAGTTTTCATCCTGAGGAGGGTGGAGGAAGATGGCTTCTGGGATCTAGTAATACTTTTATTGCTGAGAGTGTGGGGTAAGGGACAGGAGTGGTACCGTTTGAGGGCAATACTCAGTTTTAGGATATTTAGACCATCAGCTAATTGAGTTACTGAATAAATGCATTCTAGTGAACTGTTTCGCATGCTTTGATGTCTGAACAAATAAGGGCATTTAGAATTAGTAAGGTGTCGAAAGTAATTTACGCTTGCTTTTGTTAAGATTCTACTCTCGGTGATTGGATAAAAAAACTCCAGCACTTTAATAACCAATCAAACGTTAGACAAAAAAAAACATAAGCGAGGTTGATTATGAAGTAACTTTAACGTTACTATAGGTATTTCCGGGTTAACACACGTGACTATGAACGTCCAGACTGCGCGGACCGCTCATAAAAGAACTTTCAATACCTCAATTTCGTCAAGCGATCCATGACTTTTTAACTTGGGGGGTAGTCCTAAAGCTTCCGGTGGGGGCGGAGGAAAGTCATCTTCGTCGTCAACAGGAGAAGTCGAGAAGTCCAAGGCAATGTAGTTGATCGTTCTCTTCTTTAGGATTTCTGACGCAAAAAAAGTACATTAAGTAACAGGGAGTAGTATTGTTAGCTTTCTTTCAAGTAGCAACAGCGCGTTTTGAAGTTCACAAGGCGCTGTTGTCAATTTAAAGAGAAGCTACAGTCTCTAGTGTGCATGTTTGGAAATTTGTTGACATTTTTTGTTTTGATTTTGAAAATACATTACATTCTGTGACTACTCACATGACGCAAATTTCAAGTTTTATCAGAAGCTGAATGTACGCCATTTGTTTATGGATGGGAAAGCTTACGAAAGTTAGCTTCTATTCTACTGTCGATGGGTTCACAAGAAGCGGTACTGAAGCAATTAAAGATCGGGCAGTTAAAGAGAATATCAAGCAGCAGCACATTCAACGGAAGTTTTCTGCAGTAAAGTGGAAGATAAACTGGCATTCCATAGTGTGTCTCACATGCATGCGCAGAAGGGACTGCAGTGAGCCTTTAAGTAAGCACTAGTTAGAGAAGCTAAAACTGACCAATTATAGCGTAAATCGAGAACAAGAGATACGTTTTGGTCGCTGTCTCGCGAGCAAATTTGTTTGGGGACGATTCAGACGATTCTAGAAGAATTGAATCAAGAGCTTGTCTACATGACAAAATCTTTTTATATTCAACTTTTGCCTGAAGTAATCAGAAAGAGTGAATATGGTTATGAAGACGTGGTGTATATGTTGTAGTTAAATTTTTATCTCAGGTAATTTTTATTTTTCCATTGTTTTTGGGTATGGTAATATATTTTGAAACAAAGGAAAAACAATTTTGAAACAAAGGAAAAACAAAAATTACCTGAAATAAAAAATTAACTGCAACATATACAACAACTGCCGTAATTCATAGCGCTGCTACACAGGCAAATACTCAGGGTTTTGTGTTGATCGCCGCCACCGTTGAACTTTGCAAAGCGCTTTGTCAGATTGTAAAGGAAAATAACACCACCAGAACTAAATACGTTACAAGGAACTTTTACTTTCTATTGAAAATAGTTAATGAAGGAACGTTTTATACCGAAATTGAGCCCCAGCGGCCGGCAGCGATGAGAGGCGGCTGTTTCCGTAGGCTAAAGAAAAGCTTGCTTGCGTGACATTTTGACCTTTTCAAAGGTCAAACATGAAATCAAAAGGACCAATCAAAAGATTTGTCAGTTTTTTAAGAGGTCTACACTTTGGAGTGGTTGTCTAGAATCTTTAATGTTATTGATCTTTTTACAAAAACGTTACCTGTACTTTGTTCTTGATTTACGTTTTAATTGATCAATTGTCTTCCAAGTTGCACGGTTCGAGAAGTTGCACTGTAAGACTATCAAGAAAATGACACCCGCGTTACTTCAGCCTCGTCTCACCTTCTTTTTTCCTTTGATCGTGTTGTAGCAGTTCATCTTGTTTAAGAAACAAGTTATTTCCACAAGCACTGGAATACTTTATAAATGTCGCGGCCTTCTTGGAGTTAATCATAGCTTCTTCACGGAGCCGTTTGTATCTTCGTCTGGCCAGGAATCCGCGAACAACTTAAACAACAGAAGGAACATTGCTTTCATAATTACCAGTTCGGTCAGTTACACATACTGAGTTTCTTAGAAAACTCGCTTATGCTATGTCCGTCATTTGAAAGTACATGCGGCCAATCAAAACAAACACAAATAAAGCATTAAACCAATCAGAACTCGGAGTAAAATCACGTGCTTGGTACCAAGCGCGAGAAAACGCGCGTAAGCCGAGTCGCAATGGGTTTGAGTTTAGCTCCTGATTGGATAGCTTACGATTGTCTGTTAAACGTTATTCGTAAATATGTGTTTTCTCTATTAATTGCATCAAGTATAACTCGATTCCAACCAATCGAGAATAAGCAAAAACAATCGTTTTTTGGTTTACTGTTTTCCCGCGCTTGGCACCGGTTGCACGTTTTCCCGCGCTTGGCAGCGGTCGCACGTTCTCCTATGCTTGGCACCGGTCGCATGTTTTCCCCTCTTGATACCAGTTGTATATTTTCCCACCTTAGACACTGGTTTCATATCTTTTCGCGCTTTCGTCGACAACATGTTTTGCCACGCTTTGCACAAGTTGCATTAATGCGCCTTCGTTGTGGTTATCCAGACGTATCTGCCCTTATGAAAGCCAATTTTAACTGATAAGTGTATTCAATTTACCAAGTGTATTCAATTTAACCAAGTAAAAAAGTACCCTCTAGCTACCTTTCTGTATTATAATCACGGCCTCCTGTGCTTTTTGTAGTTGTTCAGCCAATTTTTCCGCGTGCCAGTATTTTAAAAATACCTTGGTTCGTCTGCAAAAATGGAACAAACGATATGTCACACGAGTTTAAATAAAGAAATGATTCACTCCGTTAGCTAGGCGTGACAAGTCAAGAGGAAAATTACAACGATAAAAAGTTTAACTGAGAGATTCACCAGTTGTCATAACCGTTTCAGGTAGCCTTTATAAAAGGAACACTGTCCCGCCGACATTTCGCTAGCCTTACTTCCATGTTATATCGGTAAATGCCACCAAATAGAGAAGTTTTCAATATTGAGTGTGGTAAAACCAAAACCAAAGAAATTACTCTGACCAATCACGGCAGTCATAAACAATCCAATGAACCAATCAGAGCTCAAAGCAATTACATGTCGGCGGTGCCAAGCGCGGGAAAACGCGTGCGAGCAAGTCACGATTGGTTTTGGTTTTACTTCTGATTGGTCGAGAAAGTAGCGCGAGATTTTTTAGCCAATCACAAAGCGTAGCAATGCAAAACCAAAGCAATTGTGTAATTACTTTCGAAACTCAATTGAAAACTGCTCTATATAACAAAACAGAAGCAGTAGTTTGAAGATAAAGTGCAGGATTACAAGGATCGAAAGTGGGTAACAATTCATCAAATTTGATTTCGTGGCAGGCGGTCAAGAAATCAAAATTGTCATTCTTGTGGAATTTTGACTTTTCTAGGCGTTATTTCGTCTCTTTAGTTAACATTTCTTTGCTTTCATCGCTTTTGACGTTTTTTCCCTTTCTATTTCAATATAATAAAGTAAGCTTAAAGCAAAATCCTGGCCATAATCATGAAAACACGATATATCAGCCGGGCAGTGTACCTTTAATCAGTACGTGTTTATTTTTTTTTCGTCAAACTAAATTCACATTATTAGATAAAGCACGGTTTCTAAAACGTCCGATAGATCGTCGACTATCGCAAAACGTATTCCATATGAGCACGTTTTTGTCTAGTGATTAATTCGCTATCATGTGCACGCTGTCGTCTGAGCCAGGTACGGAAGCAAATCGTTGAAAACGATTCTATAAACATGGGCATTACAAACAACTATCCCGATTCGATGTCCTTTACTTACCCAATTTGCCAGTCCTTCAGCTGTGACTTTTTCAGAATCTGCCGGCAGCTGGATTCAGTAGTCGGCTGGTTTGTTGCATATAATACAAGTTTGTACCTAAGACACGCGAAAAACAAAATAGATTTAATTACATTTGGATTGATGAAAAACAAAATGCATGGGAATTATCCATCCAATTAAAGGCCCACCTTCACCCAAAAGACGTTGCGGTCGTTTGTTTTTGTTTTGAAATGCTCCATTGTTCATATTCATGATCTGATTGGTTGCACGCACTCAAGCATGAATTTCGTGTTACACGAAATTCAGCACAGAAAGAGATCACGGCGCACAGCATTTTGGGTGAAGGTGGCCTTTAATACTCGCACAAAGAATGTGTAACTCACGCCCAAGAGGGGTCAAAATTAAAGGATCATGGAAAAATATCACATTTCATTTTGTAAAATAGCACCACAAGGGAGTACTGATGAAAAGACTTTCATTTCAATGCAATACAGGCACAAATGTGTTTAATGATGCCATGGACAGCTGTTTGGGCTTTGTTACACCTCGTCAGCTTGGCATACCCTATTCCATTGTGATGGCGAGAAAGGCCATTTGCTAACCAAGAGAAAAGTTACTTTGAGTTGATTATGAGCTAATGTATTACGATTTCAGTACGATTTTAAAAAGAAGTGTTTACAATAAACCACGTAGCTATGCAAAATTAAACAAAACATTTACAAGCACATAACCTTACCTGTCCACAAAGTCAGCGAAAGGAATCCTCACTGCATAGCCCTCGCGGCGGATACGAGTAGTCTCCAATACACCGGTGTACGTCAACTAGGGGTTATTAACACAACCGTAGCATTACGAATTCAATCACATAGCTATAACAAAATTCTCGAATCCGATTGGTTATTCGCAGATTAATTTGAGTACAGATAGGGATGTATACGCGTCACGCCCGAGTAATTGGACAGTACACGTCACGCAATCTCGTTCTCAGAGTCCTCTCTCTTCAGCTACGTCATCATCTCTAGATTGTGACGTAGCTGAAGAAGAGAGAGGAACTTGGGAACGAGGTTGCGCGTTAGACGCGCGTTGTAGGACAGTTGCACTTGAATGGGTTTTGTTATAGATATGATTAATTGGTAACAGGACTTTAATCTGTAATCATACTCATGATTAAACAAATCGAGCTCCCGCAATCTAGTTAATTACTCTTTTCATCACTTGGTGGGCAGAATTGGACCTCATTCAGTCCTATTGCCATTGTTAAAAACATACATTAAAATAAATGTTTAATGTGACTGTAAAAACGTAAGGATGTTTAGTTTAAACAAGAAGGCAGTAACGCGCAAAAATGTGCTTCATGCGAAAAAATATTAAAGAGGGAAAACGCTTTATAGCCATGAGTAAAAATCTGACAATTTTGCGTTTTATATTTTAAACGCATTCAACTCGAGTAGATCGTGAAAAAATTAACCCGATATTATCTCTAGAATTTTGTTGAAAGATAGTGATCAAAACTGTGAGTCCATTACAATATGAATAATTGCTTTTAAATTGGTCTTTTAATTGTCAGCTTAATATCTAATATTGCATGTTGTCAATTGAATGTTCTAACATAATTAAAATTTGCACTTTCTTTTATTTATTTTTAACAACATTCCAGCAAACTCAGTTGTGAGTATCAGCGAAAAAAACACCGAGTTTTACTTTTCTTTTACACTCTGTGATAACAAAACTAAGTGTTGGTATAAGTGTCATATATATATAAGGTACCCTTAGTGAAGAGGTGTCTGTAAGGACAGGCTCAACTGCAGAAGTGTTTATATAGGAATTCTACGAATACGTATTAGCAACTTAAAATAAGAATACTTTATTTTCATGGTATGAGAAACAAACATCCCCTATATCGCTTTCATTTTACTCAAGTTCACACAAACGCCACGTGAAACGCCGTGGAACATAAAGAGGGTTTATCACGAAGATCCGGCTGATTTTCGGTCAAACCTCCGCTAAATTTACTGGTAAGTCCCTTCAATCATGCAAAAATTTTGTTTGAACCTAAAAACGAAGATATTAAGTGAAATATTAGAGAAAGAACGAACCAAAGTAATTTTTATCGATTTTTCTTTCACAAGAACACAACTAACTTGAAAAATTTAGCCTAAACTTTTCAAGTTGTAATTCATTTCCATCCTGGCCGCTTAATTCACACATTAATAGTTTCAGTGCACTAATACATACATACATAACCTTTATTTCTTCTCGAATATAGTATATAGTTATTGTCAATAAAACTGGACCATTATTTTTAAATTTCCTTTACAAATATGTCTTTTGGCTTTTCAAAGTGATTCTACGATCTGGTGAAATGGCCCTTTTAGGTATCCATTTGCATCCACAAATTGCTTTTTTTACAGTTCCCACAATCTCATACACAACCGTACAGTTTCGTTATCATATAATCACAGAATTCAGTGTGCAATTTCACCAGAAAATTACATTACCTGTTCTTTCACATACTTGAGATCGATACTGTCGGAAATCTGACAATAAATAATATAAAAAACACATAAATATTGTAAGGCAGTCTGTAAAAACTTATTTCCATTTACGTGTTATTTTTACGTGAACACGACATCAATTTGGCACCAAAATTCAGTGACTTTGCACGGGTAAATAAAGTACGAGATTGACACCATTGGCTTGCGTCTATGCGGTGAATAGTTGACCAAGTCGTTTAAAAATTGGAAAAAAAACTTAAGCGTTTTGAAGACGATGTGCATGGTTTCACAAGCCGTGTTAACACCGAAACGCAATAGCTGCGTCTCTTTGCAAATCCTCGAGGTCTTAATCTAAACGGACCAATCAAAAATTTTGATCGTTTACTGTGCGATCCGAAAGGCCTTTGCCATTGTCTTCATTTTATTTCATCGTCCGTACGCGGTAAATCGGTTTCGCCTGAACGGTATCGTTTTCCATGCGGTCTCGTGGCCATGAAGCCGTATCGATTTTAATCCGCATCTGTAGTAACGATGCTCTAGTAACACAGTAGAGGGTTGCATTAATTTCATCAACTTTACAACAGTACTACAATTAAGTCTTAACAATGGCGTTATAACTAACGTTATCTACTCATTAATACTCCCTACCTGTGACGGGTCTCACGACTTCTGCCTGATCGTGTAGAGGCACGAAGATATACAAAAATGAAAACTGCAGCCACTATTTCACCCTAAGCAATATAACGTGTGGCACTGATTTTTGTTGGAGTTTTATTTCGCGGATGGGCAATTTTTTATGTATTACGGGAACTAATTCTTGCGATTGGGAAAGAATGGATTAATTTTTACGATTTGCAGGAACTCGCGTTCAACTGGAATTGAAACATTTTCGTTTTTATTTGCGTACGTGCAATCGAAATACAGGTGAAACAACATGCAGACGTAAAACACGCTAATCAGTGTCACTGTATTACAATAAACGATATCTTGCCCTAGTGTGGCTGATTGCTCTGGTAATATGGATCAGCAATAACTACGGTACCACTTGATGCATTATCACCCGAGTCATCACTGGCATTTTTTGTTTCACCGCGCTACTTCGTCTTCAGAGACACTTTCAGTCCCACAATCGATATCTGCCATCAAAACTTTGTCGGCTATCTCAGGAGTAACAAACAGTGCGAAAAAGGTTATGTTTGTATATAATTTCGACAGTGGAGTAAATTATTGCGGGAACGTTTATTTTTTTTAAGTGCGTCGAATGTGTATAACAGACGTGATGTCTTGTTCATCTCGTTATTCTAACACGTTCCTAGCCTTGGCGCATGGAGTTTCTTAGACGTTTTTTTTACAGACCAAACAAACCCGCAAAAATCGCAAAAATCGCAAAAATTTAGTGCCACACGGTATGAATATCACTGAACGCTACACGTGTGTGACATGACAACTGTTAGATATTGGTAATGTATCCGATATCTGTCTGCACAAGACACAAAGTACAATGATTTAAAGTTTATCTCTTTCACTGTCAGGGTCAAATCTAGCGTCATGTAAAATGGTTCTAGCTTTTGAATTTGTTAACGAAATCGTTTATTATTGCGGCCAGTAGAGAAAAGCTTTTTTCCCCAAAGCGTTGTTTGTTTGCTCCACAAAATGGCGGAGTCTGTGGATGAATCCAAAAGTGTTATACTTCACATGAACTTTGCTATTAAGCAATACTTTGTTTTGGTGCTGCTTATATAATGCTGTAAACATAGACCTCTTTTTTGAGGCTGTGAATAAAGTTATAAAGTGGCACCATCCATATGACTTAAGGCATTGAATTGTGGCGCTGTTTATGGCAGTTGCTGTACAAGGCGGTTCTAACTTTTAAGACTGTATGGACATTCAATGAACGCTGTTAAACAATACACTTGTTTACTGGTGTTGTGCATACAAGGTTGTTCTTTTCTGTTGAGATGGAATTCTTTGGTGTGACCAGTCAAATAACAGCTATCAAGCAGCTCTTCCAATCCTTATGTATTGTTTGTTTTTCTGGATTTCACAAACGAAATTTTAGACTTTTTCCAGTACTGAACTGAGGTTTTCGCGACAGTGAAACCGGCAATGAATTTAAAGCTTCCATCAAACGGTACATGATAGTCCATGATAGTTGGGGTGAGAGTTTTGATCCCAAACTATCATCTACTATCATTGGCTATCATGCTTGCGATCAAACGGTGCGTGATATATGATCAAACGTCACGCAACCAGTCACCCACTGACTCCTGGCTTGTCACGCAACTGCTATTGTACGACGAACAAACAACTTGTTGGTCGATATTTTTGGTCCTCGACAGAGACTGTTGATTTATTGCGACCATTTTGACTGATAAAGCTTCAGCTGATCCCGCTACTCTAGGTGGCAATGGCTGACTGAAAACTGATCATGAACTGTCATATACTCGGTCAAACGATCAAAACTATCATCGACTATCATAAAAAAATTTGGAACATGTTCAATGTGAATGATAGCGCGTGACAGCTGATGACAGTGCATGATACTCGGCGGTCAAATGAGAGCGCGAGGTTCACCTATCATTGACAATCATTGACTATCATGCTGGCGTACCTTTTCAGTGTTTGGTTTGATGCATCTGATGAAGTGAGGATTGGCAGCAGTCATTCTCTCCATCAGGATCCCTAAAGAAGTCTGTGATGACAGAAAACATTTTAACAATGAGTACAGTGGAAAAAATTCCAATGAAACATTCTCAGCAGTATTGATATTTGAATTCAAAAGATATGTATCATCGTTTTATCTGTGAGGTTATCAGTTAGAAAAGACAAGAATATAGAGGTTTTGCACGGCAGCCATGTTGCATGGCAGGAACAATAGATTCTTTTCCCTATGGGAAAGAATGTTCTTTCTAATGCAAAACATTTTCATTGTTCCTGCCATGCAACATGGCTGCCGTGCAAAACCTCTATAGTCTTGTTCTCGCCCAGTTGGCGTTTATCTCTGGGGCTTATCTCTATTTTTTGGGGGTTATAAATAGACGTTTGCATTATGACGTCAAAAGGCGCAAAAAATTCTGGTAGTAGTAGTAGACACGCGGAGGCTAGGCCAGAGTGATATTTACTACTTACTTTGCCCAGTCTCCGCGGGTCTACTACAACTATCAGAAGTCTTTGCGCACATGACGTCATTGAAGACGTCATATATTGAGCATTCCATGCTCTGATGACTCCATGCAAAGCATTCTAATTTGGCTTCAGTTTGCTTCAATCAATCAAGTCGAGTCTCCTTGAGCGAAAATAGCACGCCAAACTTTATGGTCCTCCATACGAGTCTTGATCTCTTGTCTAATCACAACACAACGGCTAAGGCAAATGGCTCAAACCAATAATCTTACAATGATTTGACAGTTACACAACCCGAAGGATTTTAAAAGCATTTCATAAGAGCGCCTCGCGAACACAAACGCTATTCTGATGACCAGACCATTTCAGGAGAAATGACCTCACTACCACGTTCAGCTGCCAAGACGAAGTAAAGAAACTGCAAGGGAGTAGAAAAAAGAATTTTAATGATGTTTATTGAGTAACCTACCTTGAACTGTGCACCCACGGTAGGTTTCTTGGTGGGCGCCAATCCTTGACGACCTTTGCTTAGTTTCTTAAAAAATATAAAAAAGTAGAACAAAAACATGAGAAGACCATGCGTGCGTTTCTCAAAACTCCGACCCCAAATATCGAATCGGAATAGCGGTGTAGGTTTCAGCTCAAAAACTAGCCCGAATTGTTTCATCAACTTCGAACTTTAATACTTTGCTTTCAAAACTAACAAAAACGTTTTCATTAAAAAAAAAACATTAAAAATAATCAGTTTAACTCTTAGCAAATGGGGTGAGTGATAAATAGAAGGGAAGAGGGGATGTTAGAATACCTAGCTCAAACTAAACATATCAGGGCCGAGTTGTTCGAAGGACGATTAGCGCTAATCCAGGGTTAATTACCATGACAACTCATATGTTCTATTGACAGTTAATCCAGGATTAGTGCTAATCAGGCTTTGAACAACTCGGCCCTGGTATATTAGATATATGTTGTCCGTTCACCTTAGTTCTTCTGATGACATTTCCTTTGCTCACTCGTCCTTGCAAGGCAAGGGTCCCCGTTCTTGTGATGGTTCCTGCCGGAGATTGTAAATATGTGGTTTACATCATAGAGTAGTTATCAATTGAGTGTCGTAAAACCAAAACCAAAGCTATTACTCTGGCCAATCACAACAGACAAGGCCAATCCAATGCTGAACCAAAAGGCGCCAAGCGGGAAAACGCGTGTTAGAACGGAGATGTTTTCAATTGAGTATCGAAAGTAATTTCGCGATTGCTTTGGTTTCGCATTGCTATTTTAACACTGTGATTGGCTAAAAAATCTTGTATCACTTTCAACCAATCACAAGTAAAAGCACAACCAATCGTGACTTGCTCGCACGCGTTTTCCCGCGCTTGGCGCACGCTACATGTATTTTGTTTTGAGTTCTGATTGGTTCATTGGATTGTGTGTAAGACACGCAATTAAAAACCGCTCTATGGACTAATGCTGTGTTCACGTCAGCACTGAAGTATGATTAGAGTAAACATGTTTCAACGAAACGGGTTTTTCGTTATTTCATTGCTCACATTAGTTGTTAATTTCAAAACACGTTTCACTCCTCAGTGGTTCTCTCATTTATGCTGCTTTACAACACGGGCATAAGCTTGCATAAAATATTTATAACTACACATGAAACCAAAATAAAATAGCGCTCGAACTTGTTGTTGGATGATTTTGTGGTTTAATCTCACATTTTCAAAGCCTTTCGGAAACGATGAGCAATGTACTGTTCAACAAGAAAACGACATTGGCGCTAACGTGTTTCGACCTGGTTTAGATCGAAACAATCATGCCCAGAATAAACATGTTTTGATCATGATTCGCGCAATGCACCACCTGAAATGAACACTTTTCATAGTGAATCATGTATCATTCGCGATCAGACTGATCGTGTTGTATGAACACAACATAAATTGGTTAACCTTCAACCTGAATAACTTCATCAAATGTAAAACTGTTTGTTCCAATTTATAGTAGTTTGTTGGCAATATAGGGTTAGTTATGAGAGTGAATAAAACAAAAAAAAAATTGGTTTAGAAGAAATTTTGAACTACAACAACATGAATTCAAAAAATGAACATGTAAGAAGTATAATAGATATTGCATCGTTGACAGTTGATAAACACGGTCATTCAGGCTGATTCACGCCAACAAAATTCTCAAAATGCTCTCTAGTATTACAGTATGGACACGAACATTTTAGTCAATAACGACTACAATTTATACAACAAACATGTCTATAGCCCCATAAACGAGGCTTGGGTAAACTTTAAAACGTAGTTCGGTTGTTTTTGAAAATGGTATACAAAAAAAGCTGCAAAGTTGCTGTGTGCACAGAGTGAAGACTCTTCTGCTTACATGGTACTTAAAAATATATATACTAACCAGCAAAAATTGTGGAAATCAAAGTGTTGTCACTTTTCCTCAGCATATCCATTACACCTGGTGGAAGAGTGTCTCGATTTTTCTCAAGAAATCCCGTCGCGTCATATTCAACCTTGGGATGTCGACACAGAATCGGTTATATATATATATATATATATATATATACAATTATGTATACAATGTGCCCTCCCGGTTATTACCATAATGGTATATATATATATATATTGTATAAAATTATGTTTTACCTTTTCGTCACACAGACGTTAGTCGTTATTTTCCGTTACATGAAGCTTTTATGTTGAATTACCTGTAAAATCATCATAACGCTCCTGAGGAAGGCCGAGACGGCCGAAACGTCGAGCTAATTAAAACGTTAATTAATTTAAATTGGAGTTTTTTGACCTTTACAAATCAAGTTTATACGACAAATTTCAAGTCTCCACGATCGCTCAAGTGATCCTCCAATTAAAGATTTCAGGTGAGCATTGTTTGCGAGGCCATTCACAAGTCTACAAGAGTATATATATATATATATATATATATATATATATATATATATATATATATATATATATATATATATATATATATATATAACTCTTTCATTTGTAATTTGCCGACAACGTAGTTTCAACAATGTTTGAACATAAATTGTCATGTCACAAATACAAAATGCCATCCATAGTGCCAAACGATTACTTCTGGACCAAAAACAGATCTCTCTGAAAACACAACTGAGTTAAATCAGTTCGAGGGTGGTCTATCTTCGAAGTCCGCGTGTCAAGATTATACTTTTTTATTCTGTGGAGGCTGCAAAAGGTTGAACAAAGCGTTTTCTTTAACAAATAACGAATTTTTAACACAAATAATTTTTAAACTATACTAATAAGTTTTAAACCACTTGCCTTGCCTGCATAATGGCAAATCCCAAACACAGAGCTGTTCGATTGTTTTGATTTGATAAAGACGTTACTCTTTCCACAATTTTGCACCAATTTATCTACAAATGAGTGGTCTGTGCTCTATGAGAAATTCAAACAAACAGTATTAGTATTGAAGAAGGAGAAAAGAATAATGTTTCCCTTTGAAGTAAACAGGGAGGCACGGTGATCTACAGACCTTTGTTATAATAACGGCCTTACTGGCCTCATTTTAGGGTAAACATTTTTTGAATTTTGCACATGCTAAACAGGCCAGTAAGGCTTATTAACATACATATAAAAGAATAAATTAATCGGTCGCCATTATGAAAGGTCTATTGGCAAGCACGTGGAAATATCGAACTACTAGGTAAAATGTTTCGCCAAAAAAATTAAATAGCTTCGCCAGACTTAGCAGGGACACCGCAACAGCTTGCGCTTGTTACTGTGAGCCCTTGAATGCAATCTCTCCCCCCTCCCCCACAAAAAAAAAAAAGAAAAGATCGGCGACTACGGCGCCCACTCTTCTTCTCGAACAGTGTTGACTCTTTAACGTCCCCTGTCATTAAATGTGAGAAAGTGTATGAGACAAGGCCAACGGCAATCAACTTAGTGTAGATCATCTACACTAAGACAGGTGTTGAGCACAGCCAGCGTGATCTTAACAGTTACTTGAAGACACTAGGTAGGTCTCCGGTCAGGATTTGAACCCACGACCTTCCACTCTGCAGTAGGTGCTCTTACAACTGACCTGACGACGGTTGCATTTTTTAAATTAAGTGCAGATTTAATCGCACAAGTTCGGACAGTCCACACCAAAACCTGCACCACTCGCGTAAAAGATATTCGGGCAGTCATCGTAAAAACTGCATAATTATCATTTTCCAACTTACATTTTTAGATTCATTATTGAAAGGCATTAGCATGTACCAGCCCACTACTTTCACGCGTACTCAATTAGGCGACGATCCTTTGGTTCCGTTTATTCGCCATGTTGAACGACTAGGCGCGTCAAATCTCTGCCCCCCCCCCCCCCCCCCCCCCCCCCCAAAAAAAAAAAAAAAAAAAAAAACCTGGGCAGTTTTGTACTCGATTTTTGCCGATTAAACTAGGCGAAAACGCGGAAAAAGGGATCTCCGAGTGTGAAGAGTTTAATAAGGTACACTCAGTAAGCCAAAATGAATACCAGTACCCACCTGTGGAAAATGACACTCCTCATCCAGTAATGCAAGCACACCAAGTGGTTTATTTAGAAACAAATCCTGCAAAAAGTATTAAAAAGCTTAATAACAATAAGGCTTTAAAAGGGCTATTAAAGCAGTTATCCGGACTCCAGGTTAATGCGATTATCTATAATCATGGTTAATTAACTGGGCTACTGGTGCGGATTACTTATTACTTGTTTGTCCTCGTGGTTACAATGTTTTTGCTGAGTTTGTGACCTTTGCTTGTGGCGGTTTTTTGCCGCGTCCTCCCGCTTCATGGCTTGGGGCTGGGTCCAACGACCAGTCCACGTAAGTAATTTTTTTCACCACTGAGAAATCAGTGTGAGAGGTGTCAAGGGGGGTCGACACGTGGCGAGGTTGCCATGGTTACCTCTCCATTTGTCCTTGTTTATTTTGCTTGTTCTTTGCCTGTGTTGCTCTCAACCGGCACCTCCCTCCATATCCTCCTTGTCTATCGACAACTTAACACAAGTTAACACAAGTAAAGCTTTTTGATGCCGTTGTTCTTGTTTCTGATATTCCTGTTTATGTTAAACAGTTTAGCAGGCATCTTTTCCTGTGCAAACTCCCAGAGGCTGGATCACAACACTTACCAACACAGGCTTGTTGTCTGCAAATGTGACGCCTGTCCAATCGATTCCTTCCTTTTTATACTCTTCCTGTTCCCACATAAAAATATGCTGCAAAGTAAAATAGAGCAGATGTCGAGCGACTGCCAAACGAGAGGAGAGATTGTCCAATTCTGGACAATTTTGGTCTACCTTATGTGTGAATTTTAAACAGGAAGTTCCGGTATAAAAGGAGCCTGGTCTGGCCGTTCGTACCTACAGTTGTCAATAAATAACTGAAGCATTAACAGCTGAGTTTGTCAAACAACATGCACCATTACTAAGACCATTGCAGACAATATTTGGAAACACAATACTACAATAGTCATCAAAGTACCATCCTAGTTACATTGTTGTTGTTTTATATTTTGCTTAGGCGATATCTTGCTTTGATGAGATGTTTGAAGCAAATTTTATTTATTGGTGATTTGCACGTCGGCTATGTTGGGGTCAAAAACAATAAAAATCGTTTCCAGAATTTCATTCCCAAAGGATGAAAATTTCATTGTTTTCGCCCCCAACACGGCCGACGTGCAAACCACCAATGGGACGCTCTAGCAAACCACGTTTCGCGACTGACGACACCTTAGTTGGCATTTTACACCCAAAAGGTGTGAAATGAAGCAGGTGACATCACTTTTAAAGTGGAACTTCGTGTTTAAGACTGACTTAGTATATGGCCAGACACTACATGACCGTTTTAGAGAGATGTCAGTCTTAGAGCAGTGTATCTTAACGAGACTGTCGCTCGGTGAATAACAACTCTGCATGGATTTAAATACAGTCGAACCACTCTACGAGACCACTCCATATGCCAAGGCAATGCTTTCTCAACCCTTTAACTGACACGAGTGCCAACAATCAAAATTCAGTAAAATCCCAAATTTCATTTCGTAAAATAGTGAAAGACGTATAGTACCATGCAAAAGTACTTTCAAAGAGGTTTCGTCCATAGACTCAAAAGTTAAAACTACATTAGATGTTTCCATAACTGACTCTAGGAGTCAAAGGGTTTAGAGAGGTCCAAATCCTATGAACCTGTAGTGATTTCAGTGCAGTCAACAACTGTAAATAAGTGTACAATACTATATCATATGGAAGGTACGACGTAAGGGAAGAAATGCTTATTTTATTGGAAATGAACTGTATCACAACGACCATCTGCCCCTGTATAGTGACATCAAAATATGGGCGAAATCCACTGGTGTTGAAATTGGCCGCAGCCACGGGTTTTGATTCTCATGATTTGACTAGCAAAATTTGTGGAATTTTGGAAAACTGGTTGCTTAGGAGAGGTGCATGTTCGATTGTAATTATGAAATATGTGGGTTGAGTTTGTTGTTGGTTCTCTCCTTGCTCCGAGAGGTTTTTCTCCGGGTACTCCGGTTTTTCCCTCTCCTCAAAAACCAACACTTCCAAATTCCAATTAGATCTGGAAAAGCTCTAGGACCACTGTAATTGGCTTACCGCTGTTGTGGCATCCCTGCCTAATTAATGGGCGAAGCTAATAAAATAAAATAAATAAAATAACAACAACAACAACAACAACAACTTTATTTGTACTCTATAGTCTATTTACATGAATGTACAATAAGTAATAGAATTAATGGAGAGTACTGGCTGCCCGAAATAACCATGATGGGCTAGAAAACTAGGGCAACCATCCTTAGAAGAAAATAATTTATTATTAGGGTCAGGAACTAAATCTAAATCGCACACACACAGTCAGAAGCTAAATTAATATGGGTAATGCAACGTGAAGGTCATGTTACACGGTACTAGTTTTAACGACGCCGTGTAACACAACACGCAGGACGATTTGTAGCGCAACAATTTGTTGCGGCAACATGTTGTAAGTTTTGAACCACCTTTAAAAGCTTGCTACATGCATGTTGCAGCAACAATGTTACGTTAAGAATTGTCCCGTGTAACATCACCTTTATGAACATCAGGTTGTGTTTATGAAGTTACTATTACCTGGTTGAAAAAGAACTGAAGTTGTTCGTTGGCGAGGTTGATACACGCCTGCTCAAAGCTGTTGTTCTCAAAATGCTCGAAACCAAATATGTCCAAGATACCTACAAATTGCAAAACAAAGAATGCAAATTTGGGCGTTTATAGATATTAGAATCAAAGGAACTCTGGCTCAGACTGGTGTTTGGCTCAGACTGTCATACAGTTAAAACTGAGCACCTTTTCTAAAATATGGAGTGCTTTAAGAAGAAAGATATTAAGTGAAGAAAGATATTAAGTGAATTCTTGCAGGTAGAACAAACCACAATATTCCAAATTCTTTCAAGTTGCAATTCATTTCCATCCTGGCCAACTGAGACGGTTGTTCATAGTTTCAGTGCACTAGAAGAGTAATTTCAAAACATACTGAACCATTATTTTTAGATTTTTCCTGATGCAAATGTGCGTTTTGGCTTTTCAAAGTGACATTAAAAATAGCTGACATAGTGTCCTTAATACGGACACCAAATCGTGGTTGCTATAGTAACCATTATAGTGGGCGTTGACCGTGTTTTGTGCCCTGTTTTCCCCACTTTCATAATGGCGAAGTTCTTTAGCCAGACGTACCTATTTCCGTAACTTCCTCTCCTCTTGAAGCCATTGGTGGCGCCAGTAGTTGATTCACCTTGTTAACAATCCATCCAAACAGTCGGCCGTACAAAGCTTTGGCTGTCGCATCTCGCACATCTGCCAAATGTTAAAAAAATAGAATCATTGACAACCTACACTAACCCTTTACCGGCTGCAGTGTCAAGGAGCAACTAACGAATTTCCACATAAAACAAACAGCCAGAAAACAGCAACTTTTAATTCCGTAACTTTCATTTGACTGGTCATACTTAAGGACTTGCTAGTTTTTTTATTGCCAAGAAAGGTCAAAATCAAAATTCATGAAAAACACAAAACTGTATTTTAAAATAAACTGCAGAACAAACAGCACCTAAGAAACTAACGCTGAACAGCTTTCACTTGAATTGTCACACTGTAGACTTTATGCACAGAAGGATAAGTTACGTTTTTAAGCTAGTTTATTATGATTTCAAGCTCTTAATAATTAAAGGGCTCTAAGAGCCATCTCGTGAATACGAAACAAAGTAAGGTTAAGTCCACAGATTGGTTTTAATTTTCCTTACTGAGTTTGAAGTCAAGAATTGAAGAGTAAAACAGATTTAAAACGAACAAAACATTTTAGCATGACATAACATATGCATTGTGTGAAACGAGACTGTCTAGACAACTGGCTGACGTAATAACACTGGGAAATTAAAAAGTTTACTACAGCAATCAATTTAACACACAATACACTGGGGAATTAAAAATGTTCACAAATGATGGAACGAGTGAAAATTTGCATATCTGTAACCGTACACTATATCTCGTTCAACGCTTCGCGTATTCACGAGATAAGAAAAGAAAAGAATAATGGAAAAGTCTTCTTTAAATAACCAGAGAATGTTCTGAGGTGTCGCGCCAACATAAACTCGTGGTAATTTAATACCACGAGTTAAAATAAAAAAACATAGGAAGCCCTCGGAACAAAACAGGAACTTGACAGTATGCCAAAATCGCTTGACCCAGACCCTTTCGGAACAACTCAATCTCACCAATAGCTTGATGATCTTTCAGTCTTCTCTTGATCACACTGCCGCGTGTTGTAGTAGATGTGGAAGTTAGTGCCTCTGCCAGTTTCTCTGTGTCCACACCCAAGAGTTTCTGTTGCATAAAGTAGAAAAATTACAGGTAATATAAATGGAATCAGAAGTCATTACCAAAGAGGTTTGGAACACGCGTGCATACAGTTGGTAAACAGTTGATAGAGCGACATTCGTATGACCTTAAAGTGATTATTTGTGCACACAAACAAAACAACAAACGACCTAAAAAGAAGCAATTTGATTGGTTTGGCGAATGGAGGCAAACGCGCGCGGCTCTATACACGTAGCTTACTTTCCGATGTGTTTGTTTGTTTTTTAGTGTTTTACAAATTTAAACCTTTAAACTGCATTTTGATTTTAGCGATTGAAACGTTTAGAAAAACGTGATTTTATAAGGATTTAATTAGATAAGACGGATCTTCAGCATTAATAGAACCAAACAGTCTTGAGCTTTAAAACTAACCGCAGCTGTCCTCAGAGGTCCATGTGCTTCCTTGACAACGGCTCCTTCATTTTCATCCATCTCAAATGCGATATTACCCATGTTAAGCACTCCTCCGAGAACTGTCAGCATGTCTTGCTGCTCCTAAACATGAGCATTGGATACTCTTTAATTCTTTCGTTATAAAAAAGAAACTCGTAGGATCTCAGAACTCAAAAGTCAAAAGTCAAAACTCAAAATTCAAAAAGGGGGGATGAAATCAACAATGGACCAATAGCGGGTCTCTGTCGCACCTTCATAAGCTGACGTCCGATTTCAATCTCCTACGTGCACGTAGCGCCATGAAATCAGTCATTCAGTTTGATTCATAACGCAATGGTTTATAGAGCATTAAACTTCCATCATTGTTTTGGACTGAGTCTATTGTGGTTCACATTTTTGTCTCACGGCTTTCAACTTGGATATTTATTACCCCGGAACGGGTGTGGGGGTTCCTTCCTGAATAGAAAGTTAATGTAGTAAAACACTTCAAGCACATGTTAAAAATAAAGCAGAATATTTGCCGTTACCTCATCAAGGAAGCCCACCATATCCATAGCATTGACTAACTCATCAAACATTGACTTGTTTTTTGATATTTTCTTTTTAAAACTTGCGGCTCCATCGGACAGGTAACTGCAAGTGTTAAATGACAAATTGATTAATACAAGCTGTCGGCACATTTTTTGGCTTTATACACTAAAAGGTATCTAAATAACTCTGACAGTGGTTAGCGGCACCAAACCACACTTTAAAGGTACAACAATCACCCCGTCAATTTTATATTGCTGGTTTTCACTTACGTCATATCAAAATTCAAGAGCATTAAAAAACAGATTTCAATTCCAAAATGTTTATGGAATTGTAGAGAGTTTAAAACTACACATCTGGGACAATTTTTTAAGTGCAAGAGCATTTCGTTCAAGAGTCATAGGCGAACAATATATGGAGCGGCCATCTTTGTGTCCCACTGAGGGATAAAAACATGGCGGGCAAAACTTCAAAGTCTTAATTACACCAAAAAGCTTAAGCTTACCAGTATTTGTCTGGTTTGGTTAGACCATACTTGTTTTGTTCATCAGAGGAGAGACCAGCGAACAAGTAGTAAAAGATGTGGAAATTTTCCTCTCCACTGCTTTGACGCACAACACGGGATTTCTCCAAAAGATATTCAGAAATCTTAGCACCAATGACTGAAAGGACAGACATTAGTTTAGTTTATTATGCAAGGAAGTTAGAAAATATGTCAAACTTACATGCAAGAAGTTGACAAGATGGAAAATCATTACCTCAACACTATGTACGTCATGCATGATATCACATAATCATAAAGCAATTATTGCTTCTTGCAAAGATGAAAAAGAGCTCTTAACAAATGACTGACTGAGTGGCTGAATGACTGGCTGACTGACTGGTTAACTAGCTGACTCACTGACTGACTGGTTGACTGACTGACTGACTGACTGACTGTCAGCAGTCTGACTGGCTGACAGGTTGACTGACTGACTGACTGACTGATGGACTAAGTGGCTGACTGACTAACTGACGGACGAATGACTGATGAATGACTGGTTGACTGACAGGCTGACAGACTGACAGACTGACTGACTGCCAGACTGCCAGACTGGCTGGCTGACTGGATGAATGACTGACTGATGGAAAAGAGGCTGAGTGGCTGAATAACTGACTGATGGACCGACTGGCTGGCTGGCTGGCTGACTGACTGGTTGACTGACTGGCTGACTGGCAGCTGACTAACTGACTGTTGGCTGACTGACTGCCTGACTGACTGCCTGACTGACTGACTGACTGACTGACTGACTGACTGACTGACTGTGTGACTGACTGAGTGGCTACATCTGGCTAATTGGCTAATTTACTGGCTGGTTAGGTGGCTGACTGTCTGTCACTGACTGACTGACTGACTGGCAGGCTGGCTGATTGACTAGCTAACTGGCTGACTGACTGCCTGACTGACTGACTGACTGACTAATTGGCAACATCTCACTAATTGGCTATAGTTATACTGGCTGGTTAGGTGGCTGACTAACTGTCTGTCACTGACTGACTGACTGACTGACTGACTGGCAAGCTGGCTGACTGTCTGTTACTGACTGACTGACTGACTGGCAAGCTGGCTGACTGAGTGATTGACTCACTGACTGACTGACTGACAGGCTGGTTGGCTGACTGACTGACTGGCCGACAGGCTGGTTTGTTGACTGACTGGATGACTGGCTGGTTGGTTGACTGACTGACTGACTGACTGACTGACTGACTGACTGACTGACTGACTGACTGACTGACTGACTGACTGGCTGGTTGGTTGACCGACTGGATGACTGGCTGGTTTGTTGACTGACTGACTGACTGACTGACTGACTGACTGACTGACTGACAGGCTGGTTGGCTGACTGACTGACTGGATGACTGGCTGGTTTGTTGACTGACTGGATGACTGGCTGGTTGGTTGACTGACTGACTGACTGACTGACTGACTGGCTGGCTGGTTGGCTGACTGACTGGCCGACAGGCTGGTTGGTTGACTGACTGACAGGCTGGTTAGTTGACTGACTGACTGACTGACTAACTGGCTAGTTGACTGACTGACTGACTGACTGACTGACTGACAGGCTGGTTGACTGACTGACTGACTGACTGACTGACTGACAGGCTGGTTGCAGGCTGGTTCCCTGTACTGAGCGTTAGCCCTAGTAAGGAAATGAGGGACCATACGAGGGAAAGAAAAAATCTTTGATCCCACCGAGGTCAAAGATTTTTTCTGACTGGTTGACTGGCTGACTGGCTGGTTTGTTGACTGACTGACAGGCGGGTTGTTTGACTGACCGGCTGGTTTGTTGACTGACTGACTGACTGACTGACTGACAGGCTGGTTGGCTGACTGACTGGCTGACTGGCTGGTTTGTTGACTGACTGGATGACTGGATGGTTGGTTGACTAACTGGTTGACTGGCTGGTTGGCTGACTGACTGGCTGAGTGACTAACTGACTGACTGGGAGATTTCCACACCTGAACAATTTCAGATGATACCAGATGAGCAACTAAGTTTAGCAAATATTTCTTATTGCCTCACACATGACCCTAATGGGGCAGATACAAAGCATTTTTAGCAACATGTCAAGTGATCGTACCAATGCCCTGCTGGAATTTTAGTTGAATGTACTTTCCAAATCTACTTGAATTGTGATTCATCATGGTTTGAGCATTACCAAAGGCTTCAAGCAGAGGATTTACCTGTGAGGGGATCATAAGTTTTAATGAGTTATTATTAATAATTATAGCTATTATTAGAGAGAAAGTGGCAAAGGCACAGTCAAGTAAATTAACATACTATAAAAATACAGCAGGTTTTATTATAATTAATTGGTTAGTATTAATTGAGGGTTAGATTTTCCAGAAATTGTTTCATTGGGAGTTGATTTTTTAAAATGATGCAGGGTGGGGGAACAACAAAGCACTAGAAAGTGTGACAGGTAAATAAAGTTGTATTAAATATTTACTATTAAGCTGGGCTTCTTCCTTCAAGATTTCATTTCTTCAGATAAAAGACAGGAATTTGTGGTTCCAGAAAATGTTATATCCATAACTTTCCCATGGAAGGTTATTGAAATTCTGAGGGGGAGGGGGTATCAAAAGCCAAAGTTTTTACAAGTAGGTATGGAACTTTGCACCGTGGAGAGTCTTATCAAATCAGTACGACAAGCATTGGAAGTTTCAGAATTCCCAGAGGAGTGGGGGGTACAAACCATTTAAAACATCTTCCGTGGAAGGAGTATGGATGTTTTCCGGAAATAACACACTGCAGTCTGTAAATCTACTGTTATTAAAAGTATGCACTGACTACTTTCTCTCTTGATAAATTAATCACAAAACCGGTACAGTTAACCATAATTAATTTTAAGAAACAGTACCTGAAGGATCTGCTGTTCCAGTTGTGAGGTTCCTTTAGAAAGTTCAACAAGTTGACTGATCAATAGTTTGGCTGATTCCGTCTTTCCCGCCCCACTTTCACCACTGTAAAAAGAATCATATTTTCAGAATAAATTCAATAATTTTAACTACTGAGACAGAGTTATGTAAATTAAGATAACATATATTAAGTATTAATTAAGTCCTAATTTTTTATACATGTACGACGTTTATAACTATACATTAGTTAGTTTTTGGAAAGAAAATCAGGTTTTTAATACTAGCAATTTTTATTTAAGAAAACCTCAATTGAATTAAAACATGTTTTGATAGCCTTTTTACTAATACAAAATGTTAAATATTTTTTATCAAATGATGTTTTGTATTTACGATTTTAGGATAAACAGGGCCCCTATGGATTAAACCAGCCTTTGAACCGACTGGGTTATTAACCCTGTGTAAATTAAAAGTTGACTTTCTCTCTCCCTCTGCAATTATATATAAACCATTGCATTTAACATTTTCTAGTTATTAATAATACTGACAGTGTAAGAATTGTGGCTTTTAATTTGCAACTCAAAGTGCCCCCTCCCCCACGCCATACCCAGAATCATGGATACTATTCTATAAAATGTTGGGTTTAAGAGGTTACAAAATAAAATAAATGTTGCACATTAAAAAGCCTGGGGAGGGAATAGCCTTCAAAATCTTTGGTAAAGCAGGCATGTCAGACCAATTTTAACATTGCCATATATAAGAACCATAATTTCCCAATTACCTGATGACACAACACTGGCTTTTTGGAATGGTTCCTCCCATACCCAGCATCGCCTGATAAGCTGCGTCAGCAATGGCAAATATATGAGGAGGCTGAATGGACTTCTGTGTTATCTTATATCTACCTGCAGTCTAGTTTAAGATGCAGAAATAATACACAGACTGAGGTTAATAAGTTGCAAATTGTTATCTTACAGTTTTTAACATAGATTAGTGACTGTACAGTCTGAAACAACTATGTCAATATTAAATGCATCCTTTACACTGCAACTGTAAAACCTTTGAACCCCCAAATATTTGATTTTCTGGAATTTATGATATTTGTAATATTTACCAGGTGAGTATGACATACATGTACAAGTTCTCATAAAGTAAAGGTAAGAAACCGCAAAGTATTAAAAGGACCTCCATGTGGGTGACAGTACAAAACGTGGACCCCCCCTCCCCCCCCTCCTCTTGACCTCCCTTTTAGAACCCATCTGGACTCCTATCTGGAACCCCAATTGACCCCAATCTGGACCCCCATCCTTAAAACAGGGGCGGATATAGGGGGAGGGTGCAGGGGGTGCGCACCCCCCCCTGAGATGACCTAGTCTGCGTTGTTCGCTTTTAAAATTTGTTTACGTCACCCTTCAGTTACGTCATTCCTTAGAGGTGCACCCCCTCCTAAGAAAAATCCTGGATCCGCCCCTGTAAAATGCACAGATGACTGTTTAAAATTGAAATCTACCTACGACAGCTAATCTTTTCTGAAGTTAGGATGAAAACTGAAAATATTGAAGTGAAGTGAGACAAATGAAAATGGCCAATATTTCGGCTAACCAATTTGGCCTCCCCCATGGCCACTGGGCATGATCCTGAAGGGAAATAGCAAAATCCCATTTTCCTTCAGTGTAACCAGTGCATGCATATTGGACGTTAATTAAACATAATATTTAGCTAGTTATATATTGAATACATATGTATCATTATTATTACTATGATTTTATTGCATTTTGCACACTTTTTTGATATTTTTACCAATTTAGATATTTATTGTAACTTAGGATGTCATTTTATCTTGAGAAAATAAAGATTATTATTATTATTATTAATTTATTAATTAAATCAGCCCATTTGCCGTAGTGTCAGCCATTACATTCAGTTTTTTTTGTTTACACTTCCAGTGACGTCTGGCTCGAGCATTTCTACAAGATCCAGTGCTCTTTTTCTATGCGTCAGGTGGACTTTTGCAATCAATAATTAATAAATAATAAAGATAATCAATAAAGATATTTTCCAGATCAATCAATTAAAAGATATTTTCCAGATAAAAATAAATATAATTTTTTTTCTTGGCTTTCTTTCACTTTAATTTACATGAACCTAACCATTAGTACTTTATTACAAGAGTGCTTAACATAAGCTCCAAAATTCAACTTGTGAGTGGAATTAATGTCAAATTAAAAAATTCAATATATATAGGCCTTTATTACACCCTGAGCCCTTCAACAATTTTCAGAGGAGTGACACTACAGATAGAACTGCTAAAAGCTTAATAATAACAATGACATTGAACATGTGGATAAGGCAACAAGGTATTAAAAATAGCATAACATGGATATGGTAAGATTTTTGCATAACCCCATACCTTCTGATTATGCATGTATGTGCTATTGTTTTTTTGTTTTTTTTTTCGGGCATTCTTTTGTTTCAGTTATAAGAACGTATGGGGTTGAAATCTTTCCATGGATTACATCATAAATAGTGGTTGAAAACAAAACAGGGTTATGACTAATACCTTCAACAACCTACCCCACCCCCATCCCCCTGACAACACCATGGGGGTCCCAAAACAGAGATAGAATGAAAACAACGTTCAGAAGTTCAACTTCTCTGACCGTTCAAAAGCTTTAATTTATAGAACGAATTTGCGCGAAAATCGGCCCCGAGATTAAGCTTGTTTAAGTAAATAAAAATAAACTAATCACCTAAAACATTTAAGCTTAAGGATAAATCGAACTTTAAGCGAGCAGGTGTATTGTAATGTTTCCCTTCATATGAAGACTTTTAAGCTGCACTCAGATTGTATATATACTTACATTTTTCTGGTAAATATTCAAATGCTTGAACGGGTTAAGGGCGATGAGAATATCGCCGACATACGTCTGTAAATGATAAGGCACATGGATACATATTAAATCTACCAATGTAAATTAAAGCAAACGAGGCTAAGTTATAACAAAGTGAAACAAACATTTTTAAATTAGCTAAGCTAAGCTAAGATAAGCATTCAGACAGATAATATTTACGCACATAGATTACATCTTGGTTATATCTTGCTTGCAGCTCTTCGAGTATTATATCTTCGTTCAATTCAGACAGAGTTGCTAAGTCGTCGACACATCCTTTCTTGATCTTAGCCATTCTTTTGCTGAGCGGAAAAGTTCTAGAAAGTTGACAACTGGGAGTGCAGTGTTGTTCTGCGGGGCAGCTTGCTCGTCCCGGGCCCTTAGAGCGTGACGTGGAAAGCGTGACTTGCGTTACACCTAAAAGTCACGCCTGACAAAAGCAGGGAGCTGGAATGATCTGGAATCGTTACGTTTTTTTGGGATATCTTTTCCAACATTTTTCTTTATTGAGAAACACAAACATTTTTTATTGTTCGTCAATTCTTGAGTAGTGTCAAAATTTATTTTTCAAAATATCTGAGAAACAAACAGCTCGAAAGTACTAATACTAGTCGCAATGCTATTCTTGGTTTTCACATGACGTCATAAAAATTCAAAGATCTGAACAATACATCCTACAAAGCTGTTTCTGACATGCTATGTAGCCTGCGTAGCAAGCGTTCCCGTACGAACGAATTTTTCCGCATTCTGGCCGCGCGAAAATTGGGGCGAGAGCAAAAAATCGGAGGACGGGGGTGGGAGTGGCCAGAATGCGGAAAAATTCGTTCGTACGGGAACGCTTGCTACGCAGGCTACATGCTATGTGGATACCGGCAGTGTTATAATCTTTCACAAAAAGTTTCAGGTTTTAACGATGTTTTGCGTCCGATTTATAAAGTTTTTAAATATGTCACGCAATTCGTCACGCTATTTCAGATAAGCCGTGAAAATAAACAAAATTAAATCAGCTGAAAGTTATTTTTTTGCATTATAAGTGCGTATAAGTATAGGAAATCGTATGAACAACTTTCGTATTGCACTTTATAACCTAATTTGCACTCTATAATATATTTATGCATTCGTCATTGACCAAACAACGAAATGCTCTTGCGCTTCAAAATTTGGCCCAGATGTGTAGTTTTGAACTCTCTACAATAGGCCATTTCCGAGTTGCCTTTAGCCTCTCTATCAAAGCGAGGCTAGGTGCGAAACCTTTTATATGAAAACGAGTTTTCATTCACATGCAAATAAAACGTATTTGCATGTGAATGAAAACTCATTTTCATATGAAAGGTTTCGCACCTAGCCTCGCTTTGATAGAGAGGCTAAAGGCAACTCGGAAATGGCCTATTTCTTGAACATCTTGGGATCGAAATCTGTTGTTTAAGTAATGCTCCACATAACAACGATAGCAAACTTCATTGTCCTGCGGCAATGGCTCTTTCCCACATAGAATATCTTTGATTTCAAGAATAGAGGAGGAGCTGATGGTTAATAATTATATTTCATTATAAAAATAAAGAAAATCCATTTGCGTCAAATAAATTTTAGGAAATGTTCGTGCTTAACCAATCAGAATAGCAGAAGACAATAGCTAATAATTTTGCTTCTTTGATGAAGTTCCCCAAATACAATATCTTTTAAACATTGCATGTTGTGCGATTGGGTCTCAAATTACTTGAAACCTTAAAAAAAAATAGACAAAATGCATCTTGAACCTTAATTTTTTAGCGGTTTTTGAGTCTAGGCCAATGAGATCACTAGTTGTAACAATGAAAAAAGTTGACATTCCATCGTGCATTGCCGTTCAGCGCTATCCTTCTTATGCGGATCATTACTTAATGCTTCCGAATTTTGATATGACGTAAGTGAAAACCAAGAATAAAAAGAGGTGGTCTCCCCGAGGACCCTGGGGCGCCTACGATATGTGGGCATATGTTACCTAAACTCTCAGTGGTTTTATCAACTGAGTTGATTAGGTAAATTGGCCGCCATAAAGAAATTCAATAGCTGACGTTTCGAGCGGTTGCCCGCCCATTGTTTTAAACAATGTCGTTTTACTCAAAATCTAGTCAGATGCTTGGTTCATAAGACATGAAACTTTCAAATTTTGTAGTACTCACGTGTCACTAGCTGCAGACGAATTCGTACTTAGCACGATGCCTTCTCTCTTCGTTAATAAAGCAAATAATTTGCATAAAGCAAAATATTTCCAAAATGCAGACAGCCGTTAAAATAATGATTGCAAAGTAAAGGAAAATCAAATATGTAAGCACATTTTGAAAGTATTTTGTTCATACAAATTATTTGCTTTATTAACGAAGAGAACTTAGAGAAGGCATCGTGCTATGTAAAGTACGAATTGACTTAGAAAGTTGAAAAACGATTTTAAACTTAGTAATCTACGCAATTTTTAGCTAGCTCTTTTCATTTAAGCAAATATCAGCTATCAAGAGCTGCAATTTTGATGGGTGGCAATAGCGCTAATAGCCATACATACATTCTTTGTAAATTTTCGACTTTTTAATAATTTCCTCAAGTTTGAAACAGATCGCATATTTTTGTTAAATTCAGTGTGGGGAATCTATTAATGGTACATTGTTTTCAGTTCATTTGATACTTTCGGAGAGAAGGCATCGTGCTATTTAAAGAACGAATTGACTTAGAAAGTTGAAAAAAGATTTTAAACTTAGTAATCTACGCAATTTTTAGCTAGCTCTTTTTCATGTAACCTACAGCAAATATCAGCTATCAAGAGCTGCAATATTGATGGGTGGCAAAAGCGCTGATGAGCCATACATACATTCTTTGTAAATTTTCGACTTTTTATATTTCCTCAAGTTTGAAACAGATCTCATATTTATGTTAAATTCAGTGTAAGGAATCTATTCATGGTACATTGTTTTCTGTTCATTCAATACTTTTCAGATGTTAATGAAATTGCGACGCTGTTTCGAAAAATGGGTCTGGCCCTAGGGGGCACTTTTTCCCCACACCCTCAGGCACCAGACATCTGACAATCTTAACAAACATCCCTGGGTTCATTCCGGGGTAAACAAGGAGGTAAACAACCACATACAGGGGTTGCAGTTGATTTGGATGCCTATCCAGGCATCATATGTGGATAAACCTAATTCAAATAAGGTTGCTTTGGGCATTGGGCATTGAAACTACTGAATACAATGCAATTCTTTGCTTGAGTGACCACCAAACAATGGCGCTCAATGACCAAAGCCCAAATCCCAAAGCGACCTTTATTGAAATAGGTGTATATATGGTCCAAATTTGTGGGGTTCCAAATCCACTAAGAAAACAAATGCATTTGAAGAGCTTTTGAAGAACCAGGACTAGCAAAACTAAACTAGTACTAACTGTTACTAACTCCCAAGAGTGCCAAAAATCAAAATTCAAGAAAAATCCCAAATTGCAAAATTTGTATATTATTGAAAAACAAATGGTACCACGCAAAAGTACTGCTGAAAAGGTTTCATTTGAATGGTCACACCATAGGATTTCGTCCACAGACTCAAAAGTTAGAGCTACATCACATTTCTCCATAATTGACTCTGGGAGTGTAAGTGTTAACATGTTCACAGATGGACGTTATTGTTCTTTTTATTAATTTTTCCTCTTATAAATTATACACACTCAGGTGATTACTAATCTTATTACAGTGCAGCTTTAACCGTAGCCTTTATCAAAGACTATCTTATAACAACAAAGATGAAACTACGGTAAGTAACAGATTTCAACAACAACAACTATTTCTTTTTCAAGTAATAAAACAAAATATAGTAGCAACCCGCAAATAACTAGAGTTAATCGTGGCGGGTTGCTTATTTACACACGTTTGTTCATATGAAGTTGGGTTTAAATTGGTGCTCATAACCAATAAGACATGAAACTGTATTCTGTATTTGAAATATTGAAAGCAGTGACTGATCCAGACTCCAATGTCAGGCGGGAGGGGGGGTTGCAATGAATAGGGGGGGTCCAAGGTGACTATGTAGCAGACTTAAAAATTCAGGTCTTGGGGCCTTATTTTTTGCAGGATAAGGTGAGGGGGGATGGGGGTCCTATCCTGGATCAGCCACTGGAAAGGTGTAGACTTATTTAAGTATCAAGTTGGGTTGGACTTTCAAACTATTTTATTATGGCCATTAATAGCATAAATTGCAATAACTGTGAATAACGAAAATACCTGTAATAATTATTTTAATTCATTAATTATTCATAAACTCCCTCTATGATCTGTAAATTGAAAAAAATATATAAACAGATGTTGGAAAGGCATGTTATTATTTCTAAAGCATTCCAAGCATTCTTAAGATTACGATTATCAATCACAGATAATTTATTTATAATAATTATGTGGTGAGAAAATTGGCTGCACCTATCAGTGCTTTTTATTGTCTATAAACATGGAATTTGATGAATACATCTCAACTTTTGAAAAGAAATTCTACATGTAGCTTCTTAGGTATGTTACATAATTTACAAATATAGCCATTCCAAAACATTGTGAAAACCCTAATCTAGATAGGTTTTTTAATTCACACTTATTATAAACTGCTGTTACCACAAATACAAATTTTAAAAAATTGCTGTTTAATAGAGCAGTTTACAATTGAGAATCTAAAGTTAATTTGTGATTGGTTTGGTTTTACAAAAATTGCTATCAATACTTTGTGATTGGCTAAAAGTCATGCCACTTACTCAACCAATCACAAGTAAAACCAAAACCAATCGTGACTTGCACGCATTTTCCCGCGATTGGCATCAGCTAAATGTATTTGATTTGAGAGTTGATTCGTTCATCGGATTGTCTGCCTCTGTTTTAGTTACCAACAGCAATAACTTTGGTTTTGGTTTTAAGGTACCCAACTGAAACCTGCTCTAAAGTACCGTAATGATTCAATTAAGCGCGCTCTTTCCAATAAGTTCCTCCTTTCTAATAAGCGCCCCCCTGTGAGTTTTGTTTTGTTAATAAGCACCCCCCCCCCCCCCCCTTGAGTGTTATTTGTAGCACGCCCTTATTCCAATAATCGTGCTCCATTCAGCATGGCCTGACAAGATCAACCACTGTCATTTCACTTCCTTTAATTGGCAAGATTACTGAATTACTGTCTCAACAGTTATTTCCATATCAGAGCACAACTCCGTCAAATGCAAGATCTCTTTGAAGACATTGAGGTATAATACCATTGTCACTGTTGTTCCGACTATGTGAACCATTGTTCTGACTATGCTAATTGTACATTTTTTGTTATGGTTCATTAAAGTGCTTTTTCATGCTCTCGTGTTTTTGTCAAAAAAGGAAATAAGTCCCCCTCCCTAATAAGTGCCCCCTTTCCAATACACGCCCTCCCTTGCGCTACCAAAAGTAAACAAGCGCCCCAGGCACTAAATCAGATCATTATCAGTAAAATATGCAGTAGCTTTGTAAACAACCCAGCAATCATTTCTTAACAACTATCCCAACTTGACACAAAAATCGAAAATTTAATGTTATTTACATAGCTAATTTAACCAAAATTCATGTACATATGTAGCATCAAGATACATACATGTAGTAACAAAATATTGTGCTTCCTTGAATAAGCACGTCCACCCTTGATAAGTGCCTTCCCTCAAATAACTGCTCCCTTTGTGTCATGAACACTACTGAAATAACCATCAGTAATGCCTTTCACTTTTAATTGCTAGGGGATTAGGCAAAAGCCAATGAGTTACTTACAAAATCAGAGAAACTAACACACAGTGTACACAGCCTCCTGCACAAAAATATCAAGACATTTAAGTGGTGATTAAGGAATATTAACCTCTGACCAATGAAAAAAATTAGAAATAGTGTATAAGTTGAAAAGGATCAATTTACTCCATGCATAATATTGTCATAATTTGTTTACTGATGTAGAAGAAGAAAAAATATGAAATATGAAATTTGAAATGGTACTCTTTTGACGAAATGCAGTAATTAGTATATGCTTTCTAGGTAAAGAAGAATAACCTAAATGGTCAGGGGAAACACAAAATTGTTTCAGTTATTGAGGGTTAAACTCCATAGCAAAGTGAAGCAGGGGAAAATGCATATAATTTGAGTTGGAGAAGTAAGAACTTTATAGGAAGTTCAAGTTATTGAGATTCAATAATTGTGCATGAAAAAAAAACTACAGGCACCAATCAATGCATTGAACAAAGATTGAAAAAAAATTTGTTGATTATTCAACAAAAGAGTACAGTAGAAAGCCAATAACTCGAACCATCACAGGAAACCCAAAACAGTTTGAGATGTTGAGGGTTAAATTCTATAAGATGGTTTAGCAGGGGAAAATACACTTGGTTCTAGTAAGCGAGAGGTTCAAGTTATCAAGAATCTGCTGTTGTCAAAACTGACCAGTTAGAAGCAAAATACAACACAAAGAAAGGAAATAAACAAAATATACAGTTGCTTGCTTTTGAAAATCAGACTGGATTGTTGAAAAGTCAAGATTTGCATGTAAGCTACTGATACAAAAATAGCAATATAACAGACAAACTTTGAATGAATGACTATGTAACTTAAAATATTGCAATATTACACTTGTAACCAAAAATAACGGTTTATCTAGTCGCGCAAATAATTTAAGCAATAAGTAAAATTTACAAGAGCCTTTCAATCATAGAATTAAACATTAACAGGGCACGAAATTAACGGTTTTGATACAAACCTTGTCATTTGCACCGATTTACCCACCTTCAAGCTTTATTTAATTGCATAATATAACTGTATGGAAAGGTGGGATGAAGCAAAGGGTTCTGGTCGCCAATATGGCGACTACATGTAACTTTCGAATCTTGTTCACCAGCATGGAAAACTTAGGTGCATTGGCGACTGTATCAGGCGCAATTTCGTGCCCTGAACAGAACTTTAACATATTGACTAGCTACAAATTAATTAATCAAAATCAATAAAAATTAGCTATTGACTTGTCTATAAATGCAACATTGCTTGTATTCTATCAATCAGTTTGTTACCAGTTCATGTTGTATAAATTGTTTCAACCTTTCAAGATATTGACCATACAGTTCAACATCATTGTGACCTGCTCCCTCGACCCACAGGGGTTCCACCGTGCGTGGACATCGCTCGTAGATGGCTAATCCATGAGAGAAATCTATAACTTCGTCTTCTGTCCCATGAATAACTAGAACTGGTGACACAATTTTGGACACCTTTTCAATGCTGCAAAAAAAGAAATACTTTTTCAAGATATTATAAAACTTTTCTTTTATCACAACATGTGACAATTTCAACATTCATTCATTCATTTTATTTGCCATTAACCACATAAAAAAATATATAATAATAATAATAATAACATTACTGATTCTAAGAGCAAGGATGTGTGTTACATAATTGTGAATATATGTTGTGGTTCAAATTTTTCCTTGGTTTAAAAATTTTCAAACCAGTTTAATTTTTATTTTCCTTTGTCCTTGATTCATTATCATAATCTAAGACAAAGGAAAACAAAATTTAAACTGGTTTGAAAATTTTCAAACCAAAGAAAAATTTAAACCACAACATATACATGTAGTTTATGTCAAAATGACCTATGCTGTGTTCACACTAGGGGGAAACTTGTTTAGTCTGATTACAAAATTAATGAAACATGATTCAATAATATGAAAAATGTTCACGAGGTAGTGCAGTGTGCAAATCATGGTCAAAGCATGTTTATTCTGAGCATGATTAAAAAATTTTGAGCTAAGCCAGACAAAGTGTGTTAGCGCAAATGTCATCTTGTTGTTAAACACTGCATTTAATTCCGTCATTTCCAAAGTGCTGGAAAAGTGTATGCAATCATTTGGAAATGTAGAAATGCCCATATCTGCCCTCATTTTGGTTTTTAACAAATCACACGCAACTCCATGTAACAATTAAACCACATGCAGTGGATATGAAATTGCGTGTAAATCAAAATCACCATTTACCGTATTGGTCGACTCCATTTGTATTTTGAATTCAGTTTCTTACAATGTACTTCCTTTGTGAACACTGCTGTATTTATTTTACAGATAAGAATTTTTCGGCAAGTGGTTTATCGATAAACAGTTCCGTTAACATAAGTCTTTGCTTAATGTTTTCCGGTTGTGCTAAACAAGCGGCGCCATCGACTGTGCGTGAAATGCGGATAAAACATGTACCGTATCGTTCACATACTTTGTGGTGACTCCGTTTGTATTTTGAATCCGAGTTTTGAATTAGATTTCTTACAATGTACTTCCTGTCATGAACGTTGCTGTATTTTTTTTACAGACAAGAATTTTCGGCAAGCAAAACATACATGTATAGCAAAATGGGACATTTCAGCTTTAAAGGAAAGATAGTATCTTTATAAATTTATTATTTACATTTTTGTTAAAATTTTTGTTTGTCTACTTTTTTGTGTATGTTCATGCTGTGCTGTAGGTGTGATTAAAGTGTGTTGAGTGATACTGTTTTCCTTATCCCACATAGGTTTTGTACATGTAACATATAAAACTTGTAATATACAGCGATTAGTGAGTAAGTTGTAAGATGAAAAATTGGACAACTGTCAATAACAAAATGTATGCCACCAAATTTTTAATAATTTAGGAAAACAATAAATGACAGTGGTCATTATAATAACAAATACATGCAGAAATAGAAATTTTGCAATTCAATTATACTAGCAGGGTTGGAAACTTAATTGACAGCACTCGCCATTTGGGCGAGTGACTTTCAGGACTACACCAAAAAATGTACAATTTGTACTCCACCAAGAAGAATTGACGCTTGCCTGGGTGACTGGGCAAGTGCTAATAAAATTTATTTCCATCCCTGTCATTATGGTTGAAATTTTGTGGTTACCAAGGTCACAACAAGAATTACAATTCAACAGTAAGAGGAAGTCATTTGTAATAAATATGACATGGTCATTTTGACTTTGATAATATTGGACCATTATACATCCCTTCCCACAGTTCTACACTATACTTGTGTAATTATATTCTGTTTCAAATTTTTCTATGGTTTAAAAATATTCAAACCAGTTTAATTTTTTATTTTTCCTTTGTCTCAGTTTATTTATGGTAATGAATCTGATACAAAGGAAAATAGAAATTTTAAAACTGGTTTGAAATTTTTCAAACCAAAGAACTACAACACATTTTATGCTATACAGTGAAATGCTGTTAATACAACTGCTTCTGGATGTTCATAAAAATGTGGTGGGATTAACAGGCTTTTCAGACACTCGAAGGATTGCATGATCATTTTATCAGGTAAAACAGAAACAGTGGCCGTAATAACGAAGTTGTCGTTGCATGGACAATCTGTACTAATCACAATTTTAACATTTTTTATTTTTTGCCTTGACCCAGACCTGGGAAGATTATAGATTTTAAACCAATTTTTTATTGTTTATTTAATACAGTCTTAGAAATAGACAACTGGCTTTTGCAACAATCATAAAAATCTCTCTTGTCAAGTAAAGTGAAAAATGGAAAATGTTTAATGAACAAATATTGTTGTTTATATCCCGTTGACAATTTCTCCACAAATGCAAATTTAATTTCAAATTTGTAACCATAAAAACACCTATCCTTAGAGATCAAAGTGAAAGATATGACGTTGAGATTAAAATTCTTGGCACAAGATCTAGTACAATTGACCATACAAAGAAAGATAAATTTTTTGAATAACTAATTTAAAAAAAAAATTGTTTATATGCAATAACTGGCTATTGACTTGTTTATATTTCCCTTGTGTATACATACAGAAGAATAAATAAATTCGATGGCAAAGAAACGGGTGTTGGCCACTGAATCATACAGTCTCGAATCAGTGCCGTGTATCGCCTGGTGTATGTATACACCTGTACGTAATAGCAGTATTCCGATATAGACCCCATTTTGAGATTATATTATACATGGGTAAAAGAAGCCCTTTACGAAATTTGAAAAACAAATGCTACCTTTTCTTCCATTTTAATTAAATACAAAATCGGACGGTTCACACACCGGTATTCTTCACACCAGACCGGCATATATTACGGGACGGCAAAGCTAAAACAATTGCGTCGTTGAAAGCTATAAAAATGTAATATTTTTCTCAAAATGAAAACTCGATTCGGCATAAGTAAGTTAACTACGAACAAACAGGAAATGCGTCAATTTTAATTTTGATTTGCGTTTCAGGATCGATCGAACAAATTATGATCTTGTCGCTGTGAGTGGCGATTTTTTGTGAATTCTATAAATTCCAAGTTTATAAACTTACCTTGGGAAAGCGTCAAAACACCATGTTCTCTTGGTGTCGGGAAAAGCTACCCTCATACCAGATGTGAGCGGTGAATGAAGAATAATACCTGCACATTCAAATCTTGATGCCAAATCTACAGTAGGAACAGTGCCTATACTCTGGCCATATACTATGATATTTTCAGGGCTGATTCCATACCGCGTACGTAATGCCTGCCAAGCAGCGTCGATATCAGCGTAAAGATTCGTCTCCGAAGGTTTCCCTTGACTAACACCGTACCCAGAATAATCGTACGAAAATATATTACAGTTAATTCGTGTTCCTAGACCGATATAGAAGCTTGACATTTGTCCAAGATCAACAGCATTTCCATGACTAAAGAGAAGTGTAAAGCGAGCGTTGGGAGCGCACCGAACGTACATGCACCCGATTTGATTTCCTTTACTCGTTTTCGTCGTGAAAACTTCGATACTGTCTAACTCCTTCTGACCATACTGCCACTCTGCTTTCTCTGTAAGATGAAGCCCAAAACTCCCGTCGCCCAAATCTTGAAACGAGTACGTCGGTTCTGGGGGAAGGAATGCTAACTTCGCCGCTATCCTGCCCGGGCAAGGAGGGCAACAAAATAGACAACAGATCTCGGAAAATGAAAGGCCGTTCATTTGGAAGCCTTGCGTGTATCACACAATATCACAAAGGCAATGAAACTACAAAGAAATCGCCGAATTGAAGTCTTAACGGTGTATAATTCCTTCCATGTTCGTTTCAACAATTTACGATTCGAATCCAGTTCCTTCGCATCGGCTTTGCTTACATCACAAAAGACACCTGTCCCTGGAGACCATGACGTCATCGCCGATCTCAGTGGGAGGGGGGAGTGTCTTGGAAGCGGAAGTGAAGATGTTTATGGCGAGTTTTCTTGTTATTTTTATTCTTTTTAATGTCTGCTACCGTGCTTGAACAAAAGACATATGTGGACATCCAAAGGACTCAATAGATAATCAAAAGTTTTCTTAACTATCTTCAGATGCTTTTTGCATCTGACAATTCTCGAAAGTTATTTCACACTCGAAAAGAAATCCGAGCTGGAATCATGACCGGAAGTCAATACGAGTCGACATCCTGCCTTGTCGAAATACCAAACGTTAATGTACATCAACATTTCAGTGGCCTGCTCGTAAACGTCTCCTATTTCCTTCACTTCAGAAGATGCCTGCACGCTGGTTACATTTCAAAGAAAAATTCTTCAAATTCTAATTATTACATTTCCGCTCGCGCCAAGGATCTGATCTGGAGACCGTCTGCTCACGGTCAACGCTGAAAGACTTTTCCAAAGCAGGTGCAACAATATAAATACTGTAAACAAATAAATAACTGAAATATTTAATAAGTGAATAGGTATTTGCCAAAAACACTATAGTCGAACCGCTCTTAAAGCAGTCGCCCTCTGGGACTAGGCTTAGCCGGTTAGGTGTCCGCTGACGGGGGTGTCTGATTGTGGGAAGTGTTCGCTTTCGGGAGATGTCCTATTGGTTGGGGCCCGCTTACGGAAGGTGTCCGTACAGGGGGTAGGGCGAGAAAGCGGCCAACACTTCAGACTAGGGTCCGCTTGCGGGAGGTGTCCGCTTGAAGGGAGCTAGGTGTTCGCTTACCATTCAGAGGTAAGAAGCTGTTAGAAGGACTTTATAGACCATTTCCGAGTTGCCTTTAGCCTCTCTATCAAAGCGAGGCTAGGTGCGAAACCTTCGAGGGTCGAAAGTACATGTAACTTGTCGAGTGCGAAGTAATGTGTCGAGCGTGAGCGTCATTTTTAAAATGTTTTCTAAAATTAAAAAATATATACTCGAAGTAATCACAGATTAAAGTGCGTCTCCTTAGGTACCTCGTTGTGACATGGCATTCGCGTTTCAAGCTTTAAAACTCACCTGAGCTCTTGATTGATAATATTCCAATAGAACAAGTTTCCTCTGTCAAATCGCTTGAAGTATTTATTGATGAAAATCTACGGTGGCAAATACACATTGATAAATTATCTAAAAAGATCGCTTCCGGGATAGGAGCCATAAAAAGAATTAGACCTTTTGTCCCTCCATCTACTCTTCATTATATATATGTTGTAGTTAATTTTTTATCTCAGTTAATTTTTGTTTTTCCATTGTTTTGGGGTATGGTAATAAATGCTTATGAATTTGAAACAAAGGAAAAACAAAAATTAACTGAGATAAAAAATTAACTACAACATATACAACGCGCTAATTCATTCTCACTTCAATTACTGCAATCTTGTTTGGGGTAATTGTGGTAAAACTTTATTTGACAGGCTACAGAAGCTTCAGAACCGTGCCGCTCGTGTTTTAACCTTTTCTAGCTATGACGCGGACGCCAACTGCCTAATTAGACAACTCGATTGGAAAGATTTGAGCACACAGTTTCAAATACACAAAATCTTAATGGTTTACAAGTGTTTAAATGGTCTTGTTCCTGAATAGATGAATGGGGTTAGTTTCTAGAGAAACTGTGGTGCTGCGTCGGTGGGGGGATGAAACACGAGAATTTAGTTTTATCGACTGAGTCGATAAGGTAAATTGACCACCGTAAAAAGATTCAAATAGCTGACGTTTCGAGCGCTAGCCCTTCGTCGGAGCGAATCAAGGAATTGTGGGTAGTGTGTGGTTTTATATAGTAAGCGGTGGAGCTACGCTATTGGTGGAAATTTGGTGACGTGAAAAACAAATGTTCCAAATGGACCCAAACGTTCTATTAAAATCACTGATCGTTTTACATGCACCTCCGTAAATGTTATCTACTGCATAACATGTACTTTTTGCAAAAAGATGTACATTGGCGAAACAGGGAGGAGACTGGGCGACCGTTTTCGTGAACATCTCCGAGACGTTGAAAAAAATGACAAAGATGCATCCAAACCAGTCGCGCGCCATTTTAATCTTACTAACCATTCTAAACAACACATGACAATCTGCGGCCTTTCCCTACACCAGGGCAACACAGAAAGCCGTAAAAACCTAGAACAAAAAATAATCTTTCAAATCGGCACTCTCAAACCCCACGGAATCAACGAACGCTTTTCATTCAACTAATTTACATTTGTTTTTCACGTCACCAAATTTCCACCAATAGCGTAGCTCCACCGCTTACTATATAAAACCACACACTACCCACAATTCCTTGATTCGCTCCGACGAAGGGCTAGCGCTCGAAACGTCAGCTATTTGAATCTTTTTACGGTGGTCAATTTACCTTATCGACTCAGTCGATAAAACTTAAATCTCGTTGTTCCTGAATACCTGTCCTCTAAGCATGCTGGATACTGTTGTGACGTTTCAAGATGGCGCAGATTTGGTACCGCCACTTTTCTCGATTCGTTCCGCCTAGCCGACAAGATTAGGAAGCGTCTCCTTCGTCGGCGCAATAAGTTCGTATCGATCTTATCTCTTTATTTAGAAAGTGGGGTGGGGATGAAGTAGTTTTGGTGGTGTGAAAAGGCAATTTGGAAGGGTGAATGCCTTGTTACTAGTTTTTCCGATGCTTAATGTACAGAAATAAAAATGTGAAAAATATTCCATTTTAGAACTTGTACCATATTGTTCCAAATAAACGCCCCCTCTCTACTGAACCTGGGGAATTTATTTCTTCCGTGGGACTGCACTATTCTCTATTTTCGAATTGCCCATAATACACTTTGTTTGCCCTCCAAATTTTGCATAAACTATTGTTTTGAAATGCTCTTGGGAATATGCAGTCCTCCCAAGAGCATTTACAAACAATAGTTTATTCAAAATTTAGGGGGCAAACAAAGTGTATTATGGGAAATTCGAAAATAGAGAATAACCAATCTCTATTTTTCCAGAGCAAACACGAAAACTATAAAATAAAACGGAGTAATTTGGCCGCGCAAATTGCGACTCGTAGATTACGTTACTATACACGTTTGCGTTCGTTCCTGACATGGATTTTAGAGAAAAATAGAGATTGCTCTCAGATCCTATTTTTACATGTTGTCTAAAATGAGGAAAAAAGCATTTTAAAATAATAATTATGAAAAGCCGACGTGAAATTTTACTTCCTTGGCGTCCAAAGAAGACAACATTTTACAAAGAACTGAGTTGTTTTGGTACGTGGGATGGGGTGGTCGAGTGGTGCTAAAAGGATATAGAAACGTTTGGATGCAGAGGTCCACACAACGCGTAAGTAAAATGCACTGGTTCGGTTTTGCCGGATCTCTATGTGGAGATGCTCGAGCCAGAAGCCACTTGGAGTGTATAAGACAAACTGAATGCAAGGCTGGCTCTACGGCAATCATTGGCTGATTTATTTAGCGGCCAATATTTCGGCTAACAAAATTAGCCTTCCTCAGGGCCAGGGCTATATCCTTTCAATCGGCCCATTGCTGAAGAGCCAGCCTTGTATTCAGTTTGTCTTTTACGCTAAAAGGATAGTGTGAAGTAGAGCAATTTCTTGGCCATTACCAAAGATTTATGTAAATGTCGCTTCTAAATCTAACTGAACAGCAGGCCGTGCGTCCGAAGATCGCAAAACCGGCGAGAAATATTATCCAACTGCCAGCGTGGAGTACTGATTATTTTGTGACATGCCGACAATTGAGGGAGAACGTCCCTCGAAAAGCCCCCGGGGGCCTTCAGAAGAGGGGGCGTTTGTTAGGAACAATGGTACAATGTACAAGTTCTAAAATTGAATTTTTATTTACATTTTTTTACATTTCTGTAAACTTAGCATACTCTTCCTGTCCAAATCGAATTTTCCTTTTAGCGCCACCAAAACTACCCCACCCTACTCCACCACCGTCTCAATTTTTTTCTTCTTTTTCTGCCGCCAAAGAAGTTATTTCAGACAATTTACTTTCAAAATAAAAGTGAGAAGATCGACAGTTTCCAAGAGCCTGCACTTAAAAATGTGTTTAATGTTGATCCTCGACATGTTACCTCGGGTAGACTCCCACATAAAATTTAAGGGGATGAGGTCGAAAATTTTAAAAGGACCAGTGAAGAGTGACGTCAGAAACCCCGTGTGGATTTGGTTCACATTAATTTTTACCCAGCAGTACTATAAACTCTTTCTGAAAAGTTCATGATCGCACTTGAAATTGATTGATACCAATTTTTCTTGCTGATGCATTTACAAGGACCCATGAAAATACTTGGGTAAAATAGTGCCGGGAAGGTACCGCAGGTGCGAAGGCCTTTGGAGGTTTAAAATTTAAAATCTGAGGACTTTTGAGGGGGGGGGGGGGGGGGGTGTATTTTTGGGGTGAAATATTTTGGTGAGGAATTTTTTGAGGGTCGGCAAAAAGCGTAACCTTTTTATACAGAGAGAAAAGGGACTTTTGGGCAATTTGGGGGGTTACATTCTGGGCCGTTGGACTTTTTTCGGGTCTGGTTATGGCCTAATAGGACTTTTTTGGGTCCAACAATTTGGCTTCACTTGGGTGCTGGGTACAAACACTAGAGCTAGTGTTCCTGTTCCTCGTTCATGTACTAAGAGAGTATGGATGACTTTAGACTTGCCACAAGTCGACCTTTGCATTTTTAATCGAGTTTTATTCGATAAATTTGCGCGTGGAATTAATTTAAGTCGCAAAGAACCTAAAGGTGATGCTACACGCGACGATTCACAACGACGATTTTTAGCGCAACAATGCTGCGCTAAAAGTTGGGCTAAAAGTTGATGCTGTGTAACATGGGTGCGAGGACGATTTTCTTCGAAATTTTTGCATTGCAAGCTTTTGAAGCTGATTCAAAACTGACTCGCAACGCTGCAACATGTCCCTGCTACACGACCCCTCGTGTCTGCTCACCTTAATAGGAACAGGCGAGTTCTCGATATTTACAGACAGCAGCTCTTACATTAATATGGTGTGTGTGTGTGTTCCTATTACGATGTACCTGTTCCTATTACGCTGCCTGGCTTTTATTGTGCCTCGTCCTATTAAGAAGTGAATTTTGACCCTGATCCTGCTTTATAGTAATCGACTGATGATCCTGTGTCATCGAATGCGACTTATGGTGGGAATAAAGAAATAATGACCATTGCTTGTTATTTCTCTATAATTAAAAGAAACGTGTGGGACCCCGTGTTTTCCACAGACCCCGGAACCCCGTGTTTTCCACAGAACTAAAATCTGCAAAAGACCGCAAACTAACGATAATGCTGTAAAAAGCATTATCGTTTGCGGTCTTTCGCAGATTTTAGTTCCATTTTCATATATTTTGGGACCGTAGGTCTTTACTAGATCCGATATGCTGTGTTTCTTTCAGCATGGTTTTGTCCATGCGTTTGAATGGCTTGACATGTACATTCAGTCTTTGCGAGACACCATTGTGACATCTTGGGACGGCTTGTTCCCCGCAACAGGTGATGTTGCACGCGTGATGCGGGTGACAAGTTGGTCACAAGATACGGAACTTGATATTGTGAACGGGTCATTGTGCAATCCATTTACGACTACATTCTTGCGGTCGTTTCTAGTTTGCTACAAGGTACACCGCGCTGACGAGCTCCAACAGAGCGAAACAGCTGTCCGCCGTTGCTACCCTAGCCTGCGAATACAGCCGCCTCTCATCGTTCCCGACCGCAAGGGGCGTTCGCGCGAACGCCCCTAGCGGACGGAGCGATGAGAGGCGGCTGTATTCGCAGGCTATAGCTACCCTGCTTTATCGGTTTCTGTCGTATTGGTGTCTCGCAAAGTCTACTTTTTTACGTAGTCAGATCAGCCTTGCAGTTTGTCGGTTATGTTTTCCACAGACCCCAGAACCCCGTGTTTTCCACAGACCCCGTGACCCCGTATTGTATATTTTTTATCATAGTGGCACTTTTTCTCAGACGTTTAGAGGCTGCTGCCTCTTCATCAGTGAGTTTGGACAGTTGCGTTCAAACTCACTGATGAAGAGGCAGCAGCCTCGAAACATCTGAGAAACTAAATTTTAGCGCTATAAATTTAAAAAAGCGAAGTTCGACTTGTGGAAAGTCTAGTTGGAAAAGTCCCTTCCAACGAAGAACCTAACTTACCAAAAATTAGTATTGGAAGGGACTTTGGGAAAGTCTATGGTGACCTGCATGTGCTATTTTTGAAAGACAATTCAGTTACCATAAGTGAAGGATCAAAACTTCGTTTTGTTCCCAGACCGCCAAAGGCATACAATATGGCGGCCTGTTAGCCGCACACGGTTCGGTGTTTGGTTTGTTAGAACATTGCTTTCTCACCTTCATCTACACTGCTACTGAGCAATGCCAACTGTGGTACTTCTTGACGTTTCCCTTTCTATGCTACGGCGCGTCCAAACGCCGGACGAAGAACTAGTCGAGCGCAGACATCTTGCCATACGCGGTCTTCACACCTTCTTCGATTACTTGTCCAGCAAGTTCAAGTTAGAGTTTTCGGCTTTGTTGGCTTTTTCGTCGCTGTGGGAGATCGTTGTGCCCTTTACGAGAGATTACCAGTCCCTGAAGCAGGGTTGCATAACAGTGGACGTTTATGACAAGACGAGCTATGATAACGGGTTTAGTGGCGTTGTCGGTCATGTTATAGAAGAATGGGGTACCTCTGTGCCTTGTCAAGTGATTTTGGTCACCGATGGACGCACAGGTTCAGGGCAGGGTTCGCTGAGAGATCTTTTGGAAGGGAAACGACGGGAAGATTCTGACCAACCAAGCCCTTTTCCTATACCATTCCCCTGCAAAATACATGTTGTGTGCATTGCAACCTCGAATGAATTAGGGGCAGATTTGATGCTGTTTCAGAGGCTTTGTGATTCAACTGGTGTAGGTGGCAGTGTTTATGTCCCAGATGCACCATTAAGTGTCCAGGCTGTTCAGAATGTCTTTACGCGCCTTGCACAAACTCACTACATAGGTTATGAAGGAACTCTATCTTGTGGAAATTTGCAGTCCCAAGTAACATTATCCCCACCACCTGACTTAACAAGCTTACTTGAACAATCTAAGAAAACCAAGGGTCAAGAGAAAAACAAGAGATTGACAAGTGAATTGTCAATATGTGGTTTTCTTGATGTAGCAGATGTTGGTAGCCCTCCCCATATATCTCGACATCTGGTGATACCTGTGTCGTCCTCGTCAGGAGATGCTAAGGACAGAGAAGGGGGCAAGGAAGTTGTCAAAGATAGTGAGGAGGATGGGAAGACACCTTCCTTTTGTGTGCTGCTGCATGGAAGTCTGAAGGTAGAAAAGATGGTGGCTATTGTCATGTTAGAGTGAGTATTTGAGATTATTAGTAAGATGTCTCTTGGCTTGACAGAGGTTTAAAGTATTGCAACAATAAATAAGGATCAGTTTGGACCACGCTGAAGTATACTGGAGCCTTCAAGGTTAGGACACACCGGGTGAAGTCACAGGGACAGGTCACAGAGATAAGCTGCCTCCTGTACCCTGCTCAGCAGGCGTGTCACTGAGTCAAACTGTTTAATAGTACACACAAAGAGATTTTATGCAAAGAATTCTTCATTGTGAGGAGGGTGCCTGGAAACTAGTTTTCAAATACAAGATGGCGGTTAATTCTTATTTTGTCATTAGAATGAAGGGAATTGCTGCTGCAATCTGTCCCTGTATCATGTCTCTGTGACCTGTCGCTTAGTGTGTCCCAACATTTAAAATGAGGTCATATCAACAATCTCTATAATGTGGACACCTCCCAAACATTAATACCTGACTACCTCCCTTAGTGTCTGCATCAGAGAAGTTCAACTGTGTAGAGACCATAATAATTATAGTGTTAAATCTTACAGTGTTTCTTTCCAGGACTTCACCTTCTCTCCATTATAACAGGGTAACCACTTTATTTAGATGTCCCCAAGGCAGAAGTTGACTGAAACAATGACATTTTTTTTGTAGCTCAGACTGGTTTGGTATGCTTCACTCATGGGCTGACAGCAAGAAGAAATCCAACCTCGTCTTGACCATATTCAGCCCAGGAGAGAACCTATCGTGGCTCGGCAACATGCATAAGTTAGGCCCTGCAGCAGAGCTTGAAACTAACCCCTATCAATCGGCAGATTTTGACGAGGGTGAGACCACGCCCTTTCCAGTGATGCCAAGCCAGAGACGAAGCTATAATTCACAAGCAAATGTTGTTTGGATCAAGCCCAGTGGACTACAGGTACACAGACAGCACTTTCAAAGGCGGGGTGGTGGGGGGGGGGGGGGGGGGGGGGGGGGGACAGTGGGGCAGTGTTCGTAGCCATAGGTAGTGCTGTTAGTACCTCCTTGAATAGTAGCGTGGGGCATTTTTTTCACACTCCAAAAGGGGGCGATTAGTCAAGGGGATGCATTTATTCGAGGGGGCGATTATTTCAAATATTTCCACCAAAGGGACAGAAATTAATCAAGGTTAATGGTTATTATAGAAGGAAATACAGAAACTTCACACTGTATCAGAAATTCATGTACTTTATGCTATAGGGAAATAAGTCAAATGTAATTTTCAATCACTTGAAAAGTCAAATGGCTGAACTTCTCCCATGGCCAATAGAAAACTCCAACCCTTCATATTTAGGCATCAAGGTTTCAACAGTCTCTGGAAACCAGTCAAGGAAATCACTTACCTGTAGGTCAATAACAAGTCCTTATTACACGACTAAGACAGTCAGAGGGCCAATAACTAAAATCAACCAATCAGAATGCTCGATTGCCGGTCCAATATTCTCTAAGTATTGGACCGGGCATTGTCCCGCATGATCCCGCGCGATCCTCCCGCCGGCAGGAGTCGTGTAATAAATTTCTTATTAACCAAGCTTGCTGGGGACCGTACTGGGAGAATATCGGCCCTCGGTCTTTTCTGTACGGACCTCGCTGCGCTCGGTCCGTACTGTCAAGACCTCGGGCCGATATTCTCCCAGTAGGGCCCTCGCGCTTGGTCAATAAGATTATTTCAATAACCATCATAACATTAAAATTTAGAATACCTTGAATATAAGTTGAAAATGTTTCTAGCAGAAAGAAAGACTATTGAATAGACCTTATTCATTATTACAGTCTGTAAATGGCGGCTGATTTATTTTTCTTTTATATTCATGGTAATTAGCCTACCTAGCCTCGTTAGCATGTGCAAAATTTAAAAGAATTTTTGCTCTGAAATGAGGCTAGATAGGCCGATTAGCATGAATATACAAGAATAAAAAATCGGTCGCCATTTATGAATAAGGTCTATAATAGCCCAACAAAACAGTAAACAACAGGACTAAGAATGAAATAAAGAGAGCCAAAAAAAAAATTGAAACAGTAGGAAATGGCCCTTAAGGTTACACAAAAAGGAAAAGAATTTTGTGTTCTGTCCATACCCCAAAACAGATTATGGGAAATTTGCACCCATTGTGAAGACAAACTTTGTATTTATGCTAAAAATTATATTAGGGTTAATTTTTAAGTTGGACAAACTACTGCAAAGCAAGATGCCACTTCAATGTAAAATGCAATGTTACACTGCTTATTGTGGTTCACAGGCATGGCATAAGAGAGCATTACTTTTGAGTATAATTTATATAACCAATATGTTACATGGTTTATAATACCCAAAACAAATAATTTGTTTTTGGTTTGATTTTCATTTTTGTTCATCTTCCTTTGTTTGTAGATGCGATTAAGCTTATTTATGATAATGATGCAAGACAAAGGAAATGGAATTTAATGAAACTACTGACATGCGTTGTAGATTATCTCATAAGGAGACACATGTGATTGTTGTCATTTCAGTCTGATGTTCAAAAGCTGTTGCGTTATGCTAAGAGGCTTCCTGAGAAACAGGGACAGTTTTACAAGGTTGGTGGTGAAAAGCATGAACAAAATGCTTCTACACCTCAATTAGCCTGTGCACACTGCTGTATATAACATATACAGTCGTGCTATTGTGTAATCCACTCACATGATGATCAGAGCTGAATTGGTAATGAGCCCCAAAATGTTGCTACTTCTATAGATGTACCATAAATCATCCACAGTCGAACCTCTCCTTACGGCATCTCTTTAATATAGACTTCTCTCTATATTACAGACACTTCGTCTGGTCCTGTAAAAATCCTCATATATTTTCTATTTATTGTATAAGTAACCTCTATAATACCATAACAGACCCTCTGTACTACGGACAATGGACATCATTACCAAATTTTGGCCACAGATCTAGTAAATCCATAAAACTTTAAATCCTCTTTATTACAGGCACCACAGTAATGACAGTTCCAGAAAGGGTAACCCTCCATTTTATAAAATGATTGCCACATCAGGTTAAATTATTGTTTGTAAAATTTTTTGCAGTTTTTGAAAGAAGCTGTTTTTACATCATACATGTACATTTAACTCATTGTTAAAAGAATTGTCACAGATTTCTTTACATTTAAATAACATTCAATATACTCCAATGTTTAAAATTGATGTTGCAATCAATGCAACAAATTATAACTAAAAGACAAATTTGGGCCATTTGGAAGCATACTGGAGCCTTATAAATTATCAATGACCTCTCTAATACAGACACTTGGCACTGTCCTTTGGTGTCCGTATTAGAGAGGTTCAACTGTATTAATCCTCCATAAATCCTCGGGGGGGGGGGGGGGGGGGGTTATTTATTTCAAACATAATATAATGTGAAGGGGAAGGGGGAGGGGTGCTTAACAGAGAGTGGGGGCTTATTTAAATTTATAGATTGGTAGCACATAGACAAACCATAATTAAATTATAATAATTCATGAATAATAAAATTATTATAATTTATTTAAAAGAGGAAGCACCCATCACAAAATAAGGGGTGCTTGGAATAAGGCCCTAAGTGTCTTTTGATGTAATGTCAAATTCTCCTGGCCAGTGTTTCACAAGAAAATACAAGGCAATTTGGAATGAGAATCTACATGTAGCAGTTTATCATAAGTCACTTAGGGCTTTTCTCCAGGCACTCTTTCACATATAAACATGGTTTTGAGGTTGGTCCCCCAAACCTTATGATTTAACTTCCAGATTAATAATTATTAACAATATACTGGTAGTAATGTTGTTTAATTGTTCAGTTGTGAAGAAAAAGGGGAAAGGAAAAGCTAGGAAGAGAGGGAGGCTTAATCAATTTTGTGCTTTTAAAAAACCTGGCCCGGGGGGGGTCTTTTTATTTACAGCACTGTAGAGTTCGGAAAGTATCGGCACCCATTAATTTTGGAATAAGCTGGCATAAGGGGCCCCAACTTTTAGGTGGCCATTACTTTTGGGTAACTAAAATGTGTGAATAATTGAAAAAAAAAACGATAAACACAACCTCAGAATAAGCATAAGGCCACTTTAATTCTCTCTTTCTCATTGATTCTTTGGCATTCTTGTACAGTAAATTGTTAAGCTATACCATGTGCATGGAGACGTCAGATCTCAGTATGGTACTTTTGATTGGACAGTTACTTTTGAACATGGGGCAGTTACTTTTGGGTGGACCATTACTTTGGGGTGGGGTGTTACTTTCGAGAATTACTAGAAAGGTCTGAAAATTAACATTACTTTCAGGGGCTGCCACTTTCGGAACTCTCAGTACTCCAAAGAATAGACTGCATAAATTGTCTCTAGTTTAAAGTGAGGATTTCACAGGATTTCAGGAAGATTCAACATTATTTTATCTTTGATATTTTTCAGGAACTAAACAAACTTCGGCGTGCTGCTTTGAGCTACAGCTATTTGGGTCTGCTGGATGTACTGGCTAACATGTTAGACAAAGAATGTCACAAGGCCACTGCAAAGGTGGCTCGTCAGTTACGGCATGCTTCTGAGAGCCTTCGAGATTTGCCAAGTATGGATTTAAACAAACCTATCGCTCCACTGCAAGACTAATTCAGTTTACAGTCAAGTCAACATTCCTGTAACGTCATCCACTTTGTTGGCTTTTGGCTGTTTTCATCAAAACAATTGGTTCTGTTTTTAAAAGGCAAAGTTTCACATATATAGTTCAAAAACTAAAATTTTTAAACTGTCAGTTGAAGGATGTTGTGTAACTCTTGACAAACTGACCAAAGACACGTAGAGGAACATGTCAGTGATTTTCTCTTTATAATATACCAGTAGGCTTGCATGCCATTTCACGCACTTCACATGTACATATATTGTAAGGCTGCATGATCCACAGGTCAGATCATTACACAGGCTTACCATCCTCCATTAAAGTGGCATGCTGTACTTTTTTATGGTATAAGGGATGAAAATGAAATAAAAACTCTCAAAAGTAGTGCCTTGTTGTTTTCCATTGTTTTTCCGTGTTAATTTTGGTGATTTAAGGCTTGCATGTAATTTTGAAAAGCTGTTGCTTGATTACTGATTCAACCAAATGAAGGATGAAAAGCATTTGGAAAAATCCTAAATTGAACCAGGAAAAAAAGTCCCACATACAAGTGATTTCAGGGCAGTTTAGAGGAAAGCAGATGGATATAAAATTCAAAACCCCTCTTGGTAAATTGCTTTTGTGCTGCACCTTGTCAAAATGAAACAGCCCCAAGGAGTGACAAGGACTATCAGTTACCTGGCCCCCCACTGAGGCTACCATATTCATTCTAATAAATACCTTGGGCATTTATTATAATAAATGTTCCTGTATTCAGGGGTATTTATTAGAGAGAGGCATATATTTCATTTCTCTACAAAAACTTGTGGTTGGAACACATCTTTATACTACATCCAGAAAATGTAAAACTAGTTTCATTCATGCATTGTATTGCTCATATTTTTCAAGCAAGATTAGGGGGTGTGGAGAATTAATTATTTTATTAGAGAGGTGTGTGTGTGTGTGGGGGGGGGGGGGACATGAGGGCCATCTATTAGAATAAATATTAACAGTAATTGCAAAATGTGATTTAATCCCCATTCCCACAGGATATAAAAGTGTGCCAATCCCTAGAAATAACCCAGGTTACCCCCCTCCCACCTCTCGTGTTGACACTGAGTGTGTGGTGCAATTAACCTAGTACCCTTTGATTAATTTGAAAAAAAAAAACACTAGTGCTTGACCTTAACTTTTTAACTTACTGGACAAATCCATTTATTATTGCCAACACAAGTCAATACATGTACATCTGTAAAAATACATATTTATTAGTCTAAATTAAATACCAGTAATAATTGTTGTTATAATGACACTTTGCATTTTTTTTTGCTTATTGAATTATGACCTTATGTTAATTACTGCACCAAGTTGGTATGTTTCTTTTTGATGACTCCATAGAAAAATAAAGGATATTGCTTATGATTTTATGCACTTCTTGACTCTTTATTCTGGAATTTAACTTATGGGAGTTTCATTAAAGGGGCTATGTCGCGAGGTGTCACGCAAGCTACAATCTTGAAAAACGTCCGGTGGCTGTTTTTCAAGTTTACGCCGTCATCGTCAAATCCATTCAATCCTGCAGTGCTGTGTTCACCAAATGGTCTCAGATTTTTCACATATGTAAATAATCTATTTGTCTTGATTTTCGCCCGGCTATTTTTCTGATTCTGAAATCATACGGCCAAATTTCTCAATATGTACGAGCAGCGATAGAAATCAGTTGACCATGGAATGTCATGGACGAAGGTTCTTCTTCTCTGTTGGCTAAATATAGTACACTTCAGCATATTAACATGGTACCAGAGTCTTCGCTTTGTACTTCTTTACCGCCACAGACAAACCTAACATTTTTCTGATTTTGTTTCGCTTGAGAAAAGAGCGATGAATTTGTTGGACTTAAATCAAAACAACAAAAGAATTTTGACAGATAAAAGTGTTAATTAAAGTTACTAAAATTAGGCGAAACCTTGCGACATAGCCCCTTTAAATGCAGTTTGGTGAAAATCCAAGAACAATCCCAAATTTCACAAAATATCATTAATAATCAAAATTGGTGTCATGCAAAAGTCAAAGTAATGGTCACACCACAGATTCAAAAGTTAAGTATGTTACATGTCTCCATTAAATTGACTCTGGGATTCAAAACATTCTGTTTTTGAGCCATATATATTAAGTGACAGTTTGTTTAAATTCAACTCGTAAACCAATGTAAATAGGTTATAGTGACAAAATTGACATGCTTCACATCAAGTTATTGCGTCGACGAAGGAGACGCTTCCTAATCTTGTCGGCTAGGCGGAACGAATCGAGAAAAGTGTCGGTACCAAATCTGCGCCATCTTGAAACGTCACAATAGTATCCAGCATGCTTAGCACGTCGTCTAGACGGAACGAATCGAGAAAAGTGTTGGTACCAAATCTGAGCCATCTTGAAATGTCACAATAATATCCAGCATGCTTAGAGCAATGAAAATTTCTGGACTTCATTCAAAACAGATCAAAATAACTACTACAGCTGAAACTTTTCGCGTACGTGACCTAGCTTGACCTTGAGATCGCTTGCGCGTGTTACTATAAATTACGTTACAGCATTGAAAGCACACTTCTTTCGTAGAAGAGAGAAAAAATATGACAACTTTTGGGTTTATTTCACACTGACTAATCAGCACCAGAGAAAAACCTTCGTCCATTTTCAACTGATTAAACATATGCTGACTGCAACTTCTAGACGTTGAGATACTGACATGTCTGACATGTACCGAGGCGTATGATTTCAGCCGGAATCGGGGAAATAACCGGAAATTAAATCAAGGCAAATATACTACATGTATTTATATGTCGGAAAAATATGAGACCTTTCGGAGTACACAGCACAGCAGAATTGAAGGATTTTGCCTGATTCCACGGCGATAGCGTGAATTTATTTGATGTCGGCAAGACGTTTTTGCCTGCGTGACATATCTCGCGACATAGCCCCTTTAAACGGTGGCTGAAACTGAGGTACTACGTAGGTCAAGACGAGGTGCCACGGGATAAGGAGACGCACTATAATCTATGATTACTACTAGTAATAACTATTTTATTACCACTTGGACACTTGTTTAGTGCATTTTTATCTTAAAATACCAGCTACATGAATGTCAGTAAAGGCTAGTTGCATATTCCTATTCGTGTAAGAGAAAAACAATAAAAACTACATGCTCGTTAACCAAACTTGATTCCTTGAGCAAGGGGCAGCTCTTTACTGAAGTTTATTGTGCTGATGAAAGAAAAAAAACAAAAAAATTATTAATTTGTGAAAACCACCTATTTGCCCCACCAACTTACCGCGATCATCGAGACAATATTCTCCATAATTGTGGCGTGTTTTTTGCTGCCATGATTTTAATGTCACTGCGACTGTGGTGCGATATTCTCCACAGATTTCCTTCCTATAACATGAAAAACTCGCCAAAAAAGGGTTTGTATGGAGTCATCAGAGCATAACGGTGCCAATATCTCAGCCCCAAATTGCAATAAGATGCTGATTTTTGGCAAGCGGGCGTTTTTCATCATGCCCTTTCCGAATATCTAATCAAATCCCATAATTTCTCAAATTTAGTTTTTGTGACATCACTTTTAGTACTCTATAGAGTGTTTTAGAGATGAATAGAAAAAAAAAAAATCAACAAATGTTTTTTAAATTACCATGTTGACCTCCTCATGTAAGCCTTCCATGCATCGCTACCAGATTCTCGTCCACCTCCCGTGTGTTTCTCACCACCTAACAGGATAACATCATATGGAAACAATTTTTAAAATGAGAAAATTGTTCCTGAAAACTTCTAAAAAATAGAATGTTTTTGGGGGGTTAATCCCTCCCCCACCCTGCCTCCTCTTGAAATCCTGCTTTCTCATACACCACTGTTTGCAGCATGCCAAGCTGATTACCGCAGACCTTTATCGTGATATCAAAAAACGGTACTTGTATCATAATGCTAAAAAATGGAGACACTAACAAAACCACATAATATTACACAGTATCCAAAACTGAAATCTTAGGGTGGGTGGGTGGGAAGGTCATTAATCAAATGGTGGATGCACCAAAAGCAACTACTCATCATATACCAAGGCTCCAATGGTGTGCGAGAAAAACAATTTCAATTTACCCTTAGTTTTCCTTTAGAAATTTTGGATTTTGAGACCACCTCCGATCCCCCTCAGACTTTCTATTGACCTTCCATGACCATGGGAGGAGGGGGGTTAAACGGATATTTCCTGGAGCTGCACAGTACACCAGTACATGTTCTATGCAAGTCTTATATGTAAATCAGGGAGTCAATTAACAACTGAGGAGCCCTCTCCCCAAATCTTCATTGAGTACATGGTCTACTCCATGTCTCTTTATTATCACCTCACACATAACGCTTTCAACATTGCTGATCCAAGCAGTACACAGGACGCATGACCCATCTCATACATGAACCTAGTATATAGCCTAGCTCGACACAAGTGTCTCATAGTTAAGTGGCTAGAGCATCCGACCAGCATGTGGAAAATCATAGGTTTGAATCCTGTCGGGGACTCAGAGATAATGAACATTACATCTTTCTCAGCATTTAATTTGTTTGGTTTATTTATAGGTAGCCAGCTTAATTTGCTTGTTGCCCTAGGAAGACTCCTGAGACACACCAATGGGTAATTGTTACAAATGTATTATGACTCACCAAAGGCACCCCCTATCTCTGCTCCACTTGTAGGAATGTTTACATTGACAAGTCCACAGTCAGATCCTAATGGCCTGCAAAACCAAAATAAAAGAACAGGATTAATTAAAGCAAACCAGTCCACTTAGGGTAAAACATTTTCAAGTGATAATGGATCAGCTAATTGACAATCATCCCCCCACCCTACACATCTTTCAAAGAAGTTTTGTAAAATTGCTTCTGTGTCGGCAGGTGGAGAGTGGTCGAATGTCCTTATCATTTGGGCATCTTGAAGTATCTGATTCATCTTCTTCACTTCCAAGATGTGTCAATAGTCTGGTTAGATGATAATCTTGTAGGGAACATAAATTGGCTCATAATGAGCATGGACAGCTGGACTGCTTTTAAATCCGCTATGTTCCAATACTATTTTAAATTTGACTGCGATAACCCTCATACTTTCAAGACAGACTGTGTTTGAAATGCAGTAGTTCCCATAGTCTCTTTCATCCTGTGTCATGTTAACATGACACATTTAGTATTTGTCTATATTAAGTCAAAATTGCGTTGTATTGTTTTTAATGTATTGGGCTCCATGCTGTTGCAGTCACCCAGCCAATTTATCTACTGATGTTGTTTATTTGTATTATGCTTATTTGTTCCTCAGCCAAGCTTGAATAAAATAAAATATATAAATAAAATAAAGAACATAAATTACTTAATATTAAAAAGTTCAAGGCCATTGAAACATGATTTTTATAGTCAAATACCAAGTGTTCCAACCAATTTAATCAAAATACCCCACTATGCAGAAAAAATCTAGTAATGAGTCATGTGCAGGATAATCATATCTGCGGTACTGCAGGGGAATAGTTATGATTGACTCTGTGTTGGGTCTTGATAATGTTATACACAGGAAAAGAAATAGCCCAATTCACACTTCAAATGAAAAGTATAGAAGAGAACCCTCTATTGTGCAGCAGATTATGCAATTTTTCTACACTAATTTAAGTCTGTGTTTTACAGTTTTCAGATCAAACTGAGTAACTTTTTGCTGTCCCCAGATGTTTGCCAAAATAAAATATGGTATATTAAATTGTAGATAAAACATTATGATAGAAATTGGCCCTAACAAAAGAGAGTGCATAGATCATGAAGTATTACATGTAACAAACTGCTCAATGAGCTGATAGCCATTTGCGTCATTGAAAAATCGTAATTCATGTTGTTTTGTAAATATAGTGGTAAGGTAAAATGAACAGGATGGTATGTCTTTTAGTTTTGCTCATACTTTATTATTATCATATTTTAAAGAAAATTATATGTTGTTAAGTAAATTATTTATATGAAGTGATTTAGTGCAATTTGAGGCCAATTGAGTGAATTTGCCCCATCACACAATAATATCAGAAGCCCTGTAGTTATGATGGCTGTGCTTACCCCATCCAGTTAAACACTTTGCCTATGTCCTTTGTGAATATGCTGCTGGACAGTCCTTGTTTTACTTCATTGTTATAACCAACGGCCTCTTCAAAGCTCTAAATATTATTATAAACAGAAAAAATTGAATTCCAAATTAATGAATGTAAACTGAAATAAGAAGTTTTCTACACTCTATCATGTCTGATAAGCAACATGCTTTTAACCAGGGCGGAGGGGGGAATTTCCGAAAAACACCCGAAAGGTACCAGAATCTAATGTTTGATGGGTGCGGCTAAAATGGATTTTACCCCTGATGGGTACCATTCTAAAACATATGAACTGGCACTGACAATTTTTAATAGAAATACAACGATTCCTTTTTTCCAAAGTAAATGTATCATTATTGATGAGTCATAAATGAGAGCAATAAAAACCAGTCAACCGACAAATAGTTCCAATTGTATTTTTTCAGCTCAAATATACCCCAAAAGGTATTGTCAGTGATAATTCTGATGGTGTTCAGTTTAGATTTTAGCACCCTTTTAAAGGTACCAATCTACAAATTTTGACCCCTAAAAGGTATGACAACCATCCCCTTCATTTTTTTAATGGGAGTCCCCCTCTCCCCTGGGGCTTTTAGGGTTTGCGTGGTGGTTGATTCATATTCCTAAGGATAAACAAGGCCATTGTATAACCTTCTGATTAATTTTCTTGCACCCTTAAATCACAAAAACAAAACACAATGTGTGGTACAAAATGGAATGTCGGGTATCAGACAATATCCTGTGTTTGATTAGAAATCCCTCGAACGGAAATTTAAACTGAACAACAAGTTATAGTTCAGGACTAATTAATTTTAATTTTTTTATGGAGGAAAACAAATTAAAGATATTTTACAGAAGCCAGTGAAATTTAAAGGTGAAATTAACAGCCACAAACTAAGAATACTGTAAATGTCGATCAAAATAAATGCATTTGAAAAAAGGGTTCTGGAAGAAATATACCCCTTTTCTGGCTTGCAGCTTTTGGAGGATAATGTCCTTGGATGAGGTTGGAGAATAAAGCACACTTTTTAACAAACTGGTATACATTTATCAGACAATTTCTCAGCTGCAGCCTCCAATAACACTGGCTGCTGGAAAGGGTTTATTTATTACATACTCTTTAGAAATCGTAAGGATTATGATAATAATTTTATGATCATGGTCTATTAATAACATTCTCAATTTAAATTCTAAATCATAAATTCTAACTGCTTTTAATTAACAGAAGTCCTGTTTATGTCTTGAAATAATTAGAAATGGCAGACATTTGCGATGTATCATGTGAATAAAAATTCTACCTTGCACTTGAGAATGTAGAGAACTGGAACAAAGGATTCTCTGTGTACAATCTCTGCATCATGAGCAAGACCAGTCACAATTGTGGGCTCAACATAGAAACCAGACCTGTCAATCACCTAAACAATTCATAACAGTATTTAATAATTAAGTAGCAGTAACAATTTTATTTTATATTGGATTTCACACGCTTCCTTATTAGATTATTAAATTAGCCACCTTTCACTTTGGGTCTCGCTTGGGGTTAATTGTTACATTTGGGAAGTATAAACCATTAAATAAAGCTGGTACAAGCTCATTTTCCGAATGAAAGAAAAGACAGAAGTTCGCAACAATAATTATTGTTGTTGAAAAATGAGACTAAACATGTTGGTCCATTTTCATGTTACTGCCAAATGGGTGCAGGGCTCCGCAAGTCTAGATTGTGCTGTGTATAGTTAAAAAAAATTGTTCTCGTTACTTTTGGGAAGCTCACAACTTTCGGGGAGTCACTATACTTCCAGGATTTATTAGTCTCCACAAAGTTTTGACGTTACTTTCTAAGGCTAGCTACTTTCTGGGGGCCATTACGTTTGGAACATTAAAGGTAAGTTCAGATGCTATCATCGCACTTTTGAAATTATGATGATGACGAATATGTTGGTGATGACAAACATAATCACAGGGCTGTCATTTAAAACTTTGAGGTTTTTGGCTGTGCAAAGAAAATAGGTGGGCATAAGATAGCATTCCATGGTGGTTGTCAATCTTTAGTCATTTTCAAACTCTCAGTTGCCAGTCGTCTTCACTGCACTTTCTGGCCATAAAAGCTGGCTGCCTGCTACTAATGACAGCCCTGTCAATCACAGTAGTGATGGTGATGACAAACAAACACAAATTATCATTTACATGATGATAACAAGAAATTGGCAAACAATCACAAATAACTTATATCATATGATAATGATCAGAATCAAGGATAGTTGCAATGTCAATTATTACAATGATGATGATGATGATGATATTTGGAATGATGGTGATGATAAACTTGCTCAAATATATAGCTTACATATTAACACAACATCCCCTGAAAATTTAAGACAAACAAGCACATTCCATTCTAAATTTCAAAGTGAAATATGATGACAAAATATTAAAATTAAAATGACACTCTTTAATTTACCTTTCCTCCACATACAACCTTTCCCCCCTGCATGGAAAAAGTTTTATTTATTACTACATGTACAATGAAATTATTATATTAATATTACTAGTAATATAACCTACCGGTAATTCTAAGCTAAACTAAGGGGTCATTGACATATTCAGAAGTTTCCTGATTAAGTAATGCTCCACATAAGAACTATGGTAAACTTCATTGTTCTGCAGGTTTGGCTCTTTCCCATATAGAATGTCTTCGGTTTTAAGAATAGAGGAGGAGCTGATGGTTCATAATTATTATTTTATTTCATTATAAAAATAAAGAAAATCCATTTGCGTCAAATAAATTTTAGGAAATGTTCGTGCTTTACCAATCAGAATAGCAGAAGACAATAGCTAATAATTTTGCTTCTTTGATGAAGTTTCCCAAATACAATATCTTTTAAAACTTGCAAGTTGTGTGATTGGGTCTCAAATTACTTGAAACCTTAAAATTTTTTTAGACAAAATGCACCTTGAACCTTAACAACAACAACAACGATTTATTTTTCAAATAATAACTTTTGAGCAGTTTTTGAGTCTAGGCCAATGAGATCACTAGTTGTAACAATGAAAAAAGTTGACATTCCATCGTGCATAGCCGTTCAGTGCTATCCTTCTTATGCGGATCATTACGTAACATCCACTGGACTTTAGGGGGGTTGGGGGTAGGGATAATGAGAGTTGACATTTGGTAGTAGAGTGCAGCATTTGGGACTACACTAAAATGATGCACTAAAAAACATTTTCATGTTGAGAACAGAACATGAAGGAAAAACAAAGTTAAGTAGAAAACAAGACGTTCTTGACTCAACTTTGACCAGGCCATCATGGTATGTGATGTGATGATTACCTTCAGCTTGTTTGTATTTAAGGAATAGAAAGGATATTGCATACAGTACATGAAGTACAGTAGAACCTTTAGTTAACTTTTAACCCTCAATGTTTCGAACCTCCCGATTATGCGAACCAATTTCCGATTCCCTAGAAGGTCCAACCATCAGGATTCCATTGTCTTTGTTATGGACAGTGAGTGAAAGCGATAATAATCCAATTGGACGTAAAGGAGGTGGGGGTGGGGGTGAAGGGGGTCTGACATTAAATTGCCAATAAATAAATTAGGGGTCAATAAATTGTTGTTGTTGTTGTTGGCATTAACGTCCAGTGGACGTTAAGCAGGGGACCTTGTGAATATTGTTGATGGCCACTAGCTAACAGCTGGGCAAGCATAGAAACTGTATCATGGAGAATTTAGAGAAAACATTGAAGAACCATTTATGACTCGGAGGGGGGGGGGGGGGGGGGGGGGGGGGTACTCCCTATAATGGGTTATACAGGGATGCTCTGCCCAAAAGGGATTACCGTACCTTTTATAGTTGAAGCATGACAAAGGTAGGAAAAACTGCCATTTAAGTATTACAAAAAGGGCCTTTCAAAATATATCAAACAGATGCACATAAAGGCTATATGAAAGAGGTATCATTTTCAAAGAAAGGTATATAAATAAAAGGGGTACCGTTTTCAATGAAAGGTATAAGAAAGGGGTACCTTTTCTGTCAAAAACGGTATATGAAAGGGTTTGGGACTTGGGGCGGAGCATCCCCATACAAAACTTTGTTGAGTACCCCTCCCCCCCCATTAATTACCACAGACTATGATCTACATTGTATGATTTCAATATGACAAAGCACACATAATGCATATTTCTAGTTAAATGCTCAGTTCCTGATTTGTCATGATGGAGTTGCCAAAAATTTCTGTGAAAATAATGTTAACAAAAGTTTTCTTGCTTTTGCTACCAAGGTTTGAAAAAGGCAAACATCAGAATATTATAATTAACTTAATAAATAACTAACCTGCTTCTGAGCATCGTCGACAGCCGCCTTGTAAATATCAATTGCCATTTTAGAATGAACTGGGCCATAGAGAGTACCCTCTGCAAAATAGTTCAACAGAAGTTTGACTTAAAATGGAATGCCATGATTCATAATTATTAAATTAAATATATAAATTTCTTTTACAGTATGACTACCAAATCAACACCAAAGACTTATTATGAATGATAGCAGGGAGCAAACGTTTAGCCAGCAGGGTGTCCAGGCATCCTGTGTACCCCCACTTTTTAAAGAAATTCATGAAAATTGCACCGTCTATAGTTAATAGAACAAACTGGTTATAAAGCTCAACAAATTTCAAAAAGAGTGTTCAAAGCTGCTTTGTTTTATGTTGAACGAACCGTGACCCTGCACATTGTTTTGTTTAACATGTGAGCCCAAATGTTTCTACTGGTCAGTTGCTCATATGCATTTCAATACCTTTTGTGTTTTGTGCAGGGTCAAGGCAAATGAACAAAAGAAATGGAGAACAAAAACATATAACAAAAGACTGAGTTTCATAACCAGTTTGTTCTTGACTATTAACTATGCACTGTCCTAATTCTTTAAAAAATTAGTAGAGGAAAATATCTTCAGGATGCCCACTTTTCAATTTCTGGCTAAAAGCCTGGCGAGAAGCAATTTTTTTTTCATTCCAAATGGGCATGATTAATCTAGGTAACTCACGAGGAGATAAATACTTCAAATATTTCTAACTGGAAGTTCTACCACATAACAATAACTATTATTATTCTTCAGAAATTCATTATTAAAAATCATCAAAATTCAAGTGTTTGCAACTGAGTATTCTTTTAATATCAATGTTCAAAGCCAGTCTCTTCATCTGAATCATCAAGGGCCATGCCACAACTGACTTGATCGAATCATACTCAGCTGGGATAACTTTTCTTGTGCGAAAGAAGGAGGAGGGAGCGACAATTATTAGAGACAGCTTATAATTCTTCAATTTAGACAACAGCCTGCTACTCACCATCCAGAGGGTCTCCCACTCTCACTTGGGCATAGGCTTTTGTTAAACGTTCTACCACTTCATCATGTATGTCTTCATGCACAGTCTACAGTCAGCAAATAAAGTCAGTAACACATTGTTTTCAAAGTTCTAAATACACATTCAGACTAGGTAAAACAATTATTGTTTTATAATACAGAAGACACTGTTTCCAAGCAAAGGACGGTCTGGAGCAAGAGTGTCAGGAACATATGCATTAATTTTCAAGAACACAGCTTGTTTGCATAATGCTCACTCACAGGTTGCCTAACTTAATTGTTGTCGTCAAGTGTTTGATGTAAATTCTGCATAGTTTGAGGTGATCATGCACAAAACAGCTCCAGTCACCGTCATTCTCTAATCATTTTGCTTTAATCATGTTAGCTGGTACTATAATTACTAAACTGGAAGTAAAAATTCACATTTTTCAGCAGCTAAAATGCAGTGAAGAAAAATTGCTTTTAAATTTGATATTCATATTACTCACATGCAGATTCATTCAAGAAAACATGTACAGTTTTAATAATTATTGTGTCTGCACTATTTGAAGGATTTCTAGTCACAATTCTTACAGAAGGTTATTATATAATGATTTACCAGTCTTCTTGTTGTAGTACATCTCTGTCCAGCAGTGCCGACAGATGCAAACAGGACTGAAGGAATAGCAAGATCTAAATCTGCATCATTCATCACTGAAACATAAACACACAGTACAAAACAGTCATCTACCATTTATTGGGCTTGTTCATAAATACATTCATGCCAACAGTTTTAATCCTTTTATGTGTATAAATTATAATAAATTATTACATAACCAAGCTCTTACCACTATTTAACACTTTCACCCCCAGAATCAATTATGAAGATGTTGTCCATGTAACATAAAGTTCTAACTTTAAAGTCTGTGGACTAAATCCTGTGATGTAACCATTCAAATCAAACCTCTTTGGCAGTACTTTTGCATGGTACCATTTGTTTTTCAATATTTTACAAATTGAAATTTTGGATTTTGCTTGAATTTGGATTTTTGGCACTCTTGGGTGTTAAAAGGTTGGCATTCTTGAGGATCACCTGTGGGCCCGCAGGATTAGCAAGAGAGATTTGTTGATAACAAGAGGCTTCAAGCAGCCTATACTCATGCGCATGCATAAGAAAGTTTTGTGATATATGTTAAACATGATAAGAAGATCAGTCCAACATGGAGAAGAGTTACTCCTTTCATTCAATCATCGTTCCTGCAAACCACGTTGTTTACCACTGAATGTTTTGTAAATGAAGGCTGTACCACAATGAAGCCAGTGATTCTTCTAAGTCTTATATATACCAAACGTGAACATTGGTAATGTAAGTACATGTAGGGTTGTAGGAGACGCTGTCGTAACACTTCAGTAACGCTGTTTTACCGCTAGTGAGAGTAGCCGGAAGACACTAAACACGAAGTGTAGATGGCAAAGCTATGAACCGAAAGTACACAATTTAAAATATGCGTGCATAAATTTGCATGCAAAATCGTGACACAAAAAATAATAAAAAGAAAAATAAAAAAAAAGAAAAACGAAGGGCAATTTTTAACTCATTGCGCTTTGCACATGTCTTGAGTAATTAACTTAGAGCAGACATCCATGGGTTTCCCAGGAATCTGATGATTATAATTCACTTTTTGTGCAGCAATTGGGACAGTCCTTCAAAATTAAAATATTATTAAATAATTTATTATTAAAATAATTTATAAATTTAATAAATTATTTTTCTAATATGCAGCTTACCAATAATGGAATTATTTCCACCAAGCTCCAAGATTTTTCTTCCTGAACAAAAGGAGGTTAAAAAATTTAATTAGTTTTACATATTAACCACCAGCAGGTAAGCCACTGATAAATTACATCCTAAGTTTGGAAGAAAATAATTAAAAATTAATATTAAACAAAATTCAAAGTCAAGTCTCCAGAAAGCTCAATTACATAGAAAACCTACAGTGGTGTATGCGCCTAATAAATTATTTCAAAATGGCAGCCAATTAATTGTTCTTTTATATGCATGAATTCGTTTTATAATAATAATTATTATAAAATGAATTCATGCATATAAAAGACCAAAATTAATCAGTTGTCCCATTTTTTCCCTCAAGAACATCTGAATCATACATGATTGAAGTTTTTAACATGAATTTTGACATATTTCAATTTTTCTCTCTTTATAAATACTTTTCAATAGGCTCAATTCATTACAAGTGAAATAATTTATGTTGACGAAAACAAACATTAAAACTTAATACCACAATAAAAAAAAATGTAATTAGACAGGTTTGGGCCTTTTGGAAGTATACTCACTGAAGCCTTTAAAATGATGTTTCATCGATGGCCTCTATAATATGGGCACCTCTCTAATTATTACAGACACTATGACTAATGGCTTCGTCATTTTGGCGTCCACATTAAAGAGGTTCAACCACACTAAATTCAAATGAGCCTCTCCTAACAAATACAATATGTATAATGTATATTTACACCTGTACACCTTCTCATCACAGACATCTCTCTTGCTTGGACCAAAGAGGCCCAAATTTGATCCATATAAACTTAGTAATCTACCTATTACAGGGATTCTGACAGGGTGCGGGAAAAAATCCAAAATTGTGCGGGAGTTTTGGGGCAAATTGTGCGGGAAATAACTACGATTGTGCGGGAAATTGTGCGGGATTGCGCAATCCTGTGACCAACCAAATATTCAATCACCAGTGTTCTAGCCAGGCCAGAAAAAATATGACAGGGAGGAAATTCTGCATAAATAAAAAAATACAAATGGGGATTAAAATGTACCCAGCAATCGCCAATTTGCGGCTGTGTTTATTCACCAAAGTTTATTTGTCAGGGTTCGACATCTCCGCTAGCCCGGAAGCCCGAGGCTTGTAAAAATTTTGCCGGGCTAGTAAAAAAACCACGTTCAATAGCCCGCTGGCTAGTGGAAAAATTGAAATAAATTATACTTGGTTTACTTGAAGTTAAGTTCACAGTTGATTAAAATCTATCATCTCCTGGCTTCTTTTTTCGTGCATGTCGATCGTGAACATCACTAAATCCCAGACTCTGTGCTTAATGCTCAATGTCTTCCCCAGTCTTCTCCCTACCAATGTTGAGTGCCTTGGTGATCGCCTCACACGATTTCCGCACACGATCACCTTGCACGATCACCTCGCATTTGAAGCCATAGTAAAGATTGACAAATTACGACGAACCACCATGAAAAAAGGGGAAAGCGGCTGAAACTGTTCGGTTGCAGAGGAAGGGAATGCCCTATTTCAGTGACAATAGGTCTAGGTTGAGAACGGAACAAGAGGATGGGCCTGCAGAAATTCCTGCAGATTATGATGCAATTGTATGCGCTGAAGTACTAATACTCTAAAGATGAACTGGTCATCGACGAAGAGTTGATAGAAAACGAGGCCTGGGAGATGCTGACATCAAAGTTTTAATAATTTGTGTTGTCCTGTCAGTAGCAACTAATTGTAAATGTGAACTGAAGCTTCCTCTCACACATAGCAAAGTGAATGTGAAAGTGTTATGTTATCACAATGAAAGAAAAAATGCCATTCTTTATCACTTTAAAAGACCTTGCAATAAGTTGAGAGAGAAAGGTTTGCGCATTTGGGGTTGAAGTAAACATCGAGGGAAATTGATCCGGGTTACCAAGTTGTGTTTTGGGCTAGTAAATTTTAGAAATCACTAGCCCGGTGGCTAGTAATGCAGGTAGCCAGGTGTCGAACCCTGTTTGTCTCAACAAAATCACATTGCGTGACACAATGAACTCGATCGGGTAAAACCGAAATGCCACCTCTAAATAAAATGTTTCCGATCTGAGCGAGTTCCTTTCGGAAAAATCCGTACATTTTATGCAGTGTGAATAATTTTCATTAAACATTCACACAATTTCTTCGAAAGTTTGCCGCAAAAACACAACCTCGATATGTATGCAAATTGCATGCTAAATGTAATTTGATAGCATATTTGTTTTGCATTTTCCCAAATGAAAACGTCTTTCACTTGATTGAAAAAATCAAATCCAGTATTCTGATCAGAACTTAATAATTTTCTCCTATCAATCTGAAGTTCCAGTGCTTTAATAGTTTGTTTGTCGATTCGCAAACTATTGTTCAGTTCTTTCCGTAAATAATTCAGACAGAGTGACATTCATTTCGGCGCGACCGAGTACATTTCTTCGGTGTTTCTTCTTCGGTCCCCGACATATTAAACTGAAAGAGGAAGCAAAAGCGCTCGAAAAATATCAACAGGCTGCTAAGAAAAACGACATAATGTCTGGAAAACGACAACGAAAAAGCTATGCGAAAAATTCTGTAGGAAGTCGGAAAGAAGTAAAACTGAGACTAGTTCCCAGGACGGCGAAGAGAACGCCTTGTTATTTTTATATCGATCCGCTCGAGGAAAGCGAGGGATTTCTCGATTGTTTGGATGGAAAATGGGTTGAAAATAGCCTAAAACGTTTCTCGAAATCTTGGTAATCAATAGAAATACCTGATTTAATTAAAATTTTAAGCAAATATTTCAGTATTGTGCGGGATTGTGCAGATTTTTAGGAATTGTGCGAAATTGTGCGGGTTTGACCGAATTGTGCGGTCCCGCACCCGCGCACCCTGTCAGAATCCCTGCTAGTATGTACATTGTACATGTACTACAATATCACAGGCTTTACGATGCACACAATGCCTTCTCAGTGTCCATAAAATGATAATTTGGTCACCTACCAAATCTGTTTTGAACTGTTGTTCCAACTTTCTTGCCAACCTTAAATTAAAACAAAACAATGTTTTTAATTCATGACAAATCTGTAAACTTGCAATGGCAGCAATTCCTGGCTTGGGATTCAATTCTTACAAATTCGCACATTAAATCCTTGCAAAGTGAATGGATTTCGAAGTCGTTGCAGTCTGAATGAACTTGGTGCTTAAATTTTTACAAGGGTATAACAAGAAAATAAGACAACTGCTAATTATCATAGACCCAGTAGTAAGTTATTACTAACAGCTGGATTTAATTGTCCTTCCAAAAACAGAACATACATCAGGAGAAAAAAATTATCAAGTAATAATTATAATAGTAAAAATTTTAAGTAATTTGCAAAAACATCTTACTGGTGTGCTTCCAGTGAAAGACAATAAATCAACTCTTTCATCCTCTGCCATAGCTTGTCTAAAATTTCAAAATAAAACATTACTAATTAGCCGAGGGTCAGGGGGGTGTTAAATTTGAATTCATATGAGCCAACTGGTGAATATGAAGCAACCTTCAGACCTTCCCTCTCCTACTAGTGTTTTACTCTGACCACTAACTCCCCAGGCCATCCCCTGCATCAAACTCTCTCCACCCTCCACAGGCCATCCCCTGCATCAAACTCCCCACCCTCCCCAGGCCGTCCCCTGCATCACACTCCCCACCCTCCACAGGCCATCCCCTGCATCAAACTCCCCACCCTCCCCAGCATCAAACTCCCCACCCTCCCCAGGCCATCCCCTGCATCAAACTCTCCCCACCCTCCCCAGGCCTTCCCCTGAATCAAACTCTCCCCACCCTCCCCAGGCCATCCCCTGCATCAAACTCCCCACCCTCCCCAGGCCATCCCCTGCATCAAACGATCCCCACCCTCCCCAGACCATCCCCTGCATCAAACTCTCCCCACCGTCCACAGGCCATCCCCTGCATCAAACTCCCCACCCTCCCCAGGCCATCCCCTGCATCAAACTCCCCACCCTCCCCAGGCCATCCCCTGCATCAAACTTTCCCCACTTTCTCCAGACCATCCCCTGCATCAAACTCCCCACCCTCCCCAGGCCATCCCCTGCATCAAACTCCCCACCCTCCCCAGGCCATCCCCTGCATCAAACTTTCCCCACCCTCCCCAGGCCATCCCCTGCATCAAACTCTCCCCACCCTCCCCAGGCCATCCTCTGCATCAAACTCCCCCCACCCTCCCCAGGCCATCCCCTGCATCAAACTCCCCACCCTCCCCAGGCCATCCCCTGCATCAAACTCCCCGCCCTCCCGTCCCCTCCCTCCAATGCCGTCCCCATGGGTTAGGCAGGTGACCATTACATATGGTGGGCTCAATGTTTACACCCAATCAACAAAGTGAAAATTGGTATTAATATTTTTCCTCGTTCAAAGCTTCGCATATTCACAAGTTTAAAGGTGCACATAAACAGATCATTTTACTTTCTCATTTGATGTTTTATATTATATTGTTTACTCTGAGGAAAATCTTTGTTGGAATCAGGCTTTTAGTCAGAAATTGAAAAGTGGGCATCCTGAAGATATTATTTTACCATCATAAATTTTTAAAGGATTAGGTGCAATTTACATGTATTGAATATTTTCTTCAAAAAGTAAATGTCCACAGGAAGCCTCTATGGACACCCTGCTGGCTAAAAGCTTTTTGGAAATATTTATTAATAATAATTATTGATTTATCACAGAAGCTTATCACATAATTAATGTACAGTATTATCAAAACAATGTTTAGTACATTTTGAGCTAAAGAGAGACACAGATAGTGAAGAATTAACCACTGCAGTTGAAATATATAGTTCAATTGCTAGAAAAGTTCTTCTGTTTAGAATTAGAATTATTAATGTTACCAATCAGATCAAGCTTCCTGCCCACAATTTGCTCTTATAAACGTCTCTACCCAGGGCCCAGAATACCCAAGGACAGAGAAGCCAGCGGAGGCCAATGGGTTACTCCAGAAAAAAATTCACACGCCCCTGAGCATGACTGATGGCAAGATTTTTTTTACCGCTCCCAGCACCCGGTTTTCCTGGCCCGCTAGACCCCTCCTGCCTGCATTTCCAAGCCCAGAGACCCCTCCTCCTGCCCAGATTCCCATTTAACTTTTTGAAGCCCTAAATTTACAGGTACGTTAGCCACTGACTTTCTCCATAATGAAATTTGAGCTGTATTTTCTCCCTTTTATCCGCTTTATTCTCCATGAATACTGTGAAACCGACAAAGTTAAACATAAACTAATCATTTCAAGCACAAAGTGTTCTCTTTAAAATCATTTCCAAAAAATCGACCCCCGAGGAAGGACTTTAAGGTCCAGTCCCCCATTCCGCCCAGATTTCCAGAGCCCTCAAACCCCCTCCCAGGAGAATTTCCAACATTTCCATGGGAGGGAGGGGGGGGGGGGGGGTGGATTTTTTTCTGGAATAGCCCAATGCCCCTCTTTATGCCCTGCCTGCCCCTGTCGGGATTTAAATAGTGATATGTAGGTGCAAATGATTCCTGACTATTTTAGGGTCTATAACTTCCAGTCAAACTTTTTGTCTGTACATCATAGCTTCATGGAATCCTATAGAGTGTTTTCACTTGATGCCATAGCTGCCATATTGGTGTTCCCATACAAAATAATTTTAATTAACTTCTTTTGTTAGGAACACCAACATGGCTGCCATGGCCTTTGTCATTTGAGTCCCACGGAACTGAAGGTCACGTGAGTGAAAACGCTCTATAGAGACCTTATGAGGGCTCATTGAAACCAGCTACTGTAGCTAGCGTTAGAAATTGTACTTTAAATAAGTAAAATGCAAATTTATGGGATTTCTTACCCAATATCTGCCCCACCACACACCATTGAACATACTGCTCCTGGGATAGAGTTGCGAGCTAAAACATCGCTTACAATCCTGAGAAAAAAGATGGATAAATTTAATAAATAACTTAACAACAAGGAAATATACTGTATTTAATAATTATCATTACATGTAATATATTTCCTTGTAATAAGTTATAATTATAATAATTTATTATGCTATTATATAAGTTGGACTAGGCTAGCCTAACATTGGAGCTAGTGACACAAGAACCAAGTATTTGTTCGATTTTCATTCATTTTATCCTGTCTCTATCAGGAATCCTGGAGTAGATTAAAATCAAGCCATCCAATACACACCATTACAGGATTTAGTTTCATGGAAATGAGTGTGAATCAGATCTCCTGTCTAGCTACATGTAGCTATAGATTTGGAACAGATTTGTAACGTCATCTGTATGGAATTTTTCAGGGTAAACCACAGACACCTTCTTGCATGAACACCCCTAACGACCAGGAGCAACAAGAGGTCGCTGCATTCACAAGCTAAAAGGTCCCATTTCGGTCATCGATGCTGTCTTGTGCAAGATGCATTGAAGGGAAAGATCCCCGAACATTTCGAGGTGTTCAGTTCTACAATGAGCCAACATCACGGTTATAATACCCGAAATGGTTACATGACCAAAGTCAATAGGCCAAGAACGGAGTGGGGCAGAAACAAAACATATCATAAAGCAATTAACGATTTGGCCTTCCTGCCGAGTGAGCTCAAGAGACTGACGCCAAAAACGATTTTTAAACGCAAACTGAAACAGTTTTTATTAAATCATTTTGAATTGTGATTTAGTATTTTAATCTTAGTTTTAACCATAGTTAGTCTTAGTTTTTAACCGCATTTAGTTTTATGTATTTTACACATTCATTTAGAGGACCCTCCTGAAAACCACCTTTAGGTGATTGGAGGCCTCCTCTTAAAATATTATTTTTATTATTATTATTATTATTATTATTATTATTATTATTATTATTATGATGTAAACATTGTACAGTTTATAAAGTCCATGCCATGTTGTTGTCAACGGTTGTCCCAAAAAGTGCAGGACAAGAAGGATATTCCAGACACTCGATTTATTCTGACGATAATAGAGATAAGAGATGAGCCTACAAAAACATATAATAATGTTCCCATTACTAACAGCATTTGCTCATAAACAATGGCAAATGGTATAAAGATTATTTCAATCCAAGCCAGATGATGTTTACTGGACAGTGAAATAATTTCATTAACTTACTTTGTGATCGCAACGCTTGTTAAAGGTGTCGTTGGAGCACCTTTCCTGTGAAATAAAATGCTACTGAATCAGAAACCAAGGATGCAAGTAAAAATGCATGTCTAAGAGTCTAGCAAACAATATTAAAAGTTAAATGCATTATTTCAAGGCCAATAAATATTTTATGTTACTGGTGAAGCTTGAGACCCAAAATAATGTAGAAATATATCTTTGAAAGCGACAAGCCAGCAAAGAATAAGGAACTTAGGACAACAAGAGAACAGAGGATGTATTATAATAAATGCTGACCTTTATTAAAAATTGGTGAAGCTGTCTGAAGTAGTGCATACTATAGAATTTGCCAAATTGTCCATATTAACTTTCGTATGAGATTAATTCAGCATAGGCAGGGAAAACTATCCATTGTCAACACTAGCGGGTATCCACAATAAATGCATCAATTTAAGAGCTTATCTATGTTGGTCTTTTCATCAGGTCCAAGAAAACGGGGTGTCCATAAAGCAGAGTTTGAGTTACTGTAGCCAGATTATCATGGTGAAAATATTCAATGGTCAGATGAAATAAAAAACAAGCGATCAAACAAAGGACATCATATGGGGAGAGGAGAGTGCGAGTGACTTCAGACCGCCTGAGAATCAGGCTACAATATCTCGCTTTCTTCCCCTTCTTTCTCGTTCGATGTTGATGTTCAAGATGCTAGAGTCCCACCCAAAAAATGTGTGAATGCAACATTGGAGAGAGAGGAGCAACATACAGTAAGAGGGAGAGGAGATGACACGTACGTAATCTACATTTCTGAACTGACAAATCTGGACTTTTCATGAAGTGTTTCAAGTAATTATGTCTTGTACTGTAGGTTTGTTCAGCTTTGTACTAGTACAGTTACTGAATATTATGTAGTGGTACTAAGAACTCACCACAGATTGACATTTCCACACACCATACTGATGCTGGCATTCCAGCCAAAGACAGCACAAGGAAAATTGAATGCTGTGATGATCCCAACAAGACCAACTGGATTCCACTGCTCAAGGAGGGTGTGACCAGGTCCTGATTTAAAATGTGATTCAAGATTATCAGTCTGATACATGTCACTATGTGGCACTAAATATTTGCAGGTTCCAATAATATTTTTTTTCACAATCCGCAAAAAAATTAATGTTCATTCTAAAAAAAACTCCACAAAAATTTACTCTATTGTTACCTCTATTTTAGTGCAAAGAATTGGTCATAGAAACTCTTTCTGGACGGTTCGGTAATCCTGAGATACAGTGTAGCCCACAATGTTTTTATGGTAATTATTGATTATAGGACAAAAAATGACTCTGAGGACAGAGTGAAAAAGAAAATGCCAGTGATAACTTGGGTGATAATGCATCAAGTGGTACTGCAGTTATTGCTGATCCATTACCAGAGCAATCAGCCACACAAGGGCAAGATGTAATTGTTTTAGAGTGACACTGATTCATGTGTTTTACATCTGCATGTTGTTTCACCTGTATTTCGATTGCATGTACAAAAATGTTGTAATTTCAATTAAACACGACTTCCTGCAAATCGCAAAAATTAATTCCCAGCAAGAAAAATTAGTCTTTCCCAATCACAAAAATTAGTTCCTGTAAAACACAAAAAAAGGGCCCATCCACAAAATTAAACCCCTGCAAAAATTTAGTGCCATGCATCGGTAACTTAGCCTGGAGTTCATTTGGTAATTAAAAGAACTATACGGAATCTGAGTTGCCCACCTGTCAGGTTCTTAAAAAATAACTGTTAAACACTGCCATTGTGTTGTTCAAGAAAATATCCATACCCTTCCCATGGCAGGTTTCTTTGGTTTAAACCCCCACCCCTCTGAAAGGTTAGCTTAATACTTCCCTTTAAAAACTTTGGCTTTTGAGAGCCCCCTCCCCTCAGAATTTTTCAATAACTTTCCATGGTTTAGATAATTGTGGATATTTTCTGGAACCACACGGTGGCGTTCTCCTACACTTACACTGAGTACTTATTAAAATGTAAAATTAATACCAAACTTGTACATGTAGGGTATTGGCACAAATCAAGTTCTGGGTGTGAGTACATAAAAAGGCCTCAATGTCTGTGTTTTTAATAATACTAATAATAATAATTATAATAATTTTTAATAATAAGTCTTTATTCATCAGATAAAAATTCATATCCGATGTTACAATCAATTACATGTACAATGGTTCAAATAAATTAAAAATTAAGAGTCTAAGTGTGTGCCTCCGGGATTGTACTTGTCTACTGGTAAGTGAAATTAGGTGAAATCATTAATACACTCAGATAATCAATTTTTCAACTGCTGCAAGGTTACCCCAGTTGGTTTAAGTTCTGGTCTGCTGAGCGGGAAGTCGTGGGTTCGCTCCTCAGCCGAACCAACACCCAGGGGCCTAAAATAACTGAGGATGACAATACTACCTTTGCTAAATTTGCAATCAGTTACACCCTCGTGTGGCTTAGAAATAGAAATAGAAATGGCGGTCCTGTCTCTAGTAGAGGACAGTGTCCTCAATATAAGTACTTTTGTGCTAATACATTGACACTTAAACAATTGAAGTGCCTTTTTCAATAGGCCATTTCCGAGTTGCCTTTAGCCTCTCTATCAAAGCGAGGCTAGGTGCGAAACCTTTCATATGAAAATGAGTTTTCATTCACATGCAAATAAAAGTTATTTGCATGTGAATGAAAACTTATTTTCATATGAAAGGTTTCGCACCTAGCCTCACTTTGATAGAGAGGCTAAAGGCAACTCAGAAATGGCCTATTCTTTTAGGATGGTAATTATTATTGGCTTCCACCTGTGTCTCAACATGCTAATGTCCAATCTCATATCTTCATTGAAAAAGTACATGTTATTTATTGATAGATTTAAATTAACCTAGATACTTGTACAGTGTGTGCATGTACAAATTATACATTAAGACAGAGAATTACTGTAAGCAACTGAAATCAAAATCTCTTACGTTCTGAAGGTAGAACTTTGCCATCAATCATCCTGGAGAGGCCAACAGCATAGTCACAGATGTCAACATACTCTTGAACCTCACCAATACCTTCAGGTTTAATCTTTCCTACTTCAAGAGCAACCTGGATAAAATAATTTGATTCACAAAAACGTAAATTGTGCCGTTCCAGAAAATATCCGTACCCCTCCCATGAAAGGCTTTTTGGTTTGGACCCTACCCCCACCCCTCTGAAAATAAAAATTAAGCTTCATACTTCCCATTTAAAACTTTTGCTTTTGAGACCCCCCTCCCGACCCCCATCCCCGTTAGAATTTCCAACTACCTTCCATAGGGAGGTATGGATATTTTTTGGAAGCACACATTACAAATTTCAAAATGTTCATTAAAGTGGACTAACTCTAGCTGTCTGCCTTAGAGAGAACAGGTGTTCCCCTTATGGAGAGTTCAGTTACATTTGTACAGTTACAGAAATTTGGCCAGAATCAGCCAATAATTATTGATGTCCCTTGACCACTCTCAGACAGAATTTCCCCACTGTTGTAGAGAGGAGATTGTTAAGGGGAGGCTTTAATTGCAGGACTTGAATGAATGGATAGAAATTTGGAACCAGATAACACGTTCATTGTGGAAAGGTGGCCATGGTGCAGAGGGTGGTCGTGAGAAGAGGTTTGACTGTAATAGAGACAGTTACATATCTCACCAATTTTCCAAGGTTTTCCAAGTTGTCCCTCAACGCCTGACCAATCTGTCGAACAACTTCTCCACGTTTTGGGCCAGGTGTCTATTAAATAAAGGAAACGTCAATAATAACCTCCACAGGAAACCCATTTTTGGATAACTGTTATTAGTGGAAGCGGGGGTCTCACTGAACTCAACTTTAAAACTAAATTTGAACCAACTCTTTACCTCAACTCAGCTCGCTCATAACAACTCAACTTAATGTCACTTAACTTGATACATCTCAACTCAACTTAATGCAACTCCCTCGACTTGTTTCGACTCATATCAACTCAACTCCACTCCAATACTCCATTCATAAAAATAAAATATAAATAAATAAATAAATCACTTTATTTAAGTGTCAAGGTATTTAGCGCACAAGCACTAATTGGGGACACTAAATATAGATCAATTGAAGCCAAGTCATGTGGTGTCAGCAGTTGAGACAAATCCAGTTTTGGTCAAGTGAAGTTTAGTTTTTTTTATTATTAATGAAGTGAAGTTTAGTTCATCTGAGTTGAATTGAGTATAGATGAGGTCTGTTGAGAGGAGTCCAGTTAAGTGGCAGCCCTGTTCTTTTAATGGGTCAAGTTCATACCATAGCCCAGGATTTCCAGGCATCCTTTGCACACTTGACTGTTTCATTGTAATCTTCCAAAGAGCCCTGACAGACAAAAAAAATGATCAATGCATCAGTAAATAAACATGTGATGAACCAAATCAAAATTAGAAGGGTTTGTATGGAGTCATCAGAGCATAATGGTGCCAATAGCTCACCCCCATATTGCAATAAGATGATGATTTTTGGCAAGCAGGCCTTTTTCGTCATGCCCTTTCTGAATATTTAATCAAATCCCATAATTTCACAAATTTAAGTTTTTGTGATGTCACACTTTAGTAGTCTATTGGGGGTGAGATATTGGCACTTTTATGCTTTGGTGACTACATACAAATCCTTCTAGAGATAAAAATTAGAAGGGTTTGTATAGTCATCAAAGCATGAAAGTGCCAACATCTCACCCCCAAACTACAAAAGGATGCTGATTTTTGGCAAGCAGGCATTTTTCATCATGCCTTTTCCGAATATCTAATTAAATACCATAATTTCACAGATTTAGTTTTTGTGACGTCATCACTGTACTTTGGCACTCTATTACCCAAACACACAGTCTGTCAAAGAAACATAGTATATAAACAGATCAGGTTTGACACTAAAAACTGTCGTCACTGGCGCTGTTTTTTGGCCAGCTCGAGCATACAGTGGCCTGGTGTAGGCTACGTGTAGCCTCTTGTTATAAAAGTTTTACAAACCATACTCACTTGGCGAACTTTTGCAATTGGCCGTCCATTAGAAGGGCAAATCGAGGTGACAGTCTATAAGGAATGAATCAAGCAACAAGTCAGTGCTGATTACAGAACAAGAACAAAGCTCGATGAGCGCGCAAAAAGCTGAAAATTGTCTTACCTCTCCTTTGCCGCCCCACGTGCCGTTATATACGCCGGCATTTTCAGCTTTAAGGCCAAGATCTTTCAGCCAGGAATACTTTCCTTCGTCGATCATCAAATTCCCCTCCTGTGTAGAGCAGAAAGAAGCTCTACTTAAGCCCAAATAAATGGAACGAAACGCTAAACTTTTCGAAGAGAATGTCAGAACTCGTACCGCCATTTTGAAAATCTATTGAAATGAAGTCAGAGTCGTCACCAGATCACTCCACGTGCAAATGGATTACTCAGTTGAAATTTTGGAGCGCACTTTTCTTCTAAATAAACAAAAGTGTAGCTTCGTGAACTTCAGAAAGACTTAGAGGTTCACAAATTAAAACCTTGATTCTTTAAAATAAATATTACAGTAAATTCCGAGGGCAACCTCGTTCCCAGGGGCTTCTCGGTTTTCAAAATGGCGGTTTGAGAGGAGAAACCCCGGGGACATAGCGATCTAAAACGACCGCTGATTGGTTAATTGATCCTGATTCTTACATCTATTCTGATTGGTTTACGTTTTTCTAAGAAAAGATGGCGGATCACGGTAGGTTCTTCGAGAAACCAAAACAATGCTATAATAAACGAAGGTCTCCGAGACGTGAAAGTTGAACAGTTTTCCCGAGTAACTGTTAACAAAACTGCAGCTGTTCCTGACGATGCGGCTATGATCCAACAAGCGTAAGATTTAGAGATAATTCGCCGATTTTCAGGCTTTTAGCTTTGCGTTTACGGGTGGCGAATGGTAAGTTCGAGATATTTTTTTCTGCGAGCCCTACACTTTTAAACTTTCAAAATGCGAGGCGGAGAGAAAGGCTATATGGAAAGGCTTTTCCAAATAAATCGAGACACCGGGACGTGGAGAACCGCTCAAATAACCGAGACTGTGAGACCCATAAGCTTAATTTTTTGAAAGACCATTCGCCACTCACCCCCCGGTACGTGATAATTTATAGAATTTTGGAATGACTGGAATGGGGAATGCTGGGCGTAATGTAATTTTTAAAATAGAGTCTAGAATACTGGCTGAACCTCGGTGTAAAAACATGTCTTGTTTTCTACCTATTGTTTTATACAGTTTGTTTTCTTTGTTTTTCAGTTCATTTATGGTGTCATAAATAAAGCCGAGCCGACCGCCAATTGTTTGCTATTCAGTTACTTATTCACTTGTGACAGCTTGACTGAAGTTAAGCTTAATTTAGTTTTAAAACATGTCAATAAAAAACAAAACAGGTATGCATTCCTCAAAATGGCAAGATTTTTTAATAGTATAACCCCCAACATTAATTTTGCACATGCATGTATGTACTATTGTTTGTTTTTTAAATTTAGGCAATCTTTTGTTCTGGCTTTTGTTTCTCTCTTCAGAACTTATTCATAGTTAATTTTTGGGATTATATGGAAATCTTACCCTCAAAATTCCCAACCAAGATTTTGCTTCTATGAAATGGCAATGTAGTTTATAGCTGGCAAATCATCCCAGGCACTCTGGATACCAGAAGTTCTCTTACAGCAGGCCTTTTGCCCTGAGGCTCTTTCTTGTGGCAAAAATGTAAGAGTCAAAAGAGGCATGTACTGGTAATATCATATAGTTTATGAGAGACACCCATGCAGGGTACATCCCAACTTGTTTGGACCAATGATCTTAGGGTGTTTTTTTTTTTTTTTTGCTTAGCTTTCAAAGTCATTAAAAATTCAATTTTTCTTGGCAAACATTCTGCACAAAACAGCTTTTCGGGCTCTAAAGTTTTCTGCACCTTTGAGAAACACATCAGCAGAATGCTAGTTAACATGTTTTTGCCTCTAGTCAGCATATGGTTTAAGAGCCGGTCTGTTTGCTTGAAAACAGTGAAGTAGAATGTTTGAATGAGTAAATGATATGATTAATATGGCTTTGAACTGTCAGGATTTCAGAATGGTAATCATTGCAAGTCATTGGGTTGATACAATAAAAAAAAACATTCTAGGATATAATCAGCTGTGAAACATTCTTTCGTGCCACAATGAGAAGTCTTTGAGCTGAGGCTGGGGAGAGGAAAAAGTGAAGTGTACAAGAAATGTTCCCTGTGTACCCCCTTTTCATTTTATATTTTCTACATTTCAGTTTTTTACTGAAAAAGGCCTCTACAAAGGAGGGAGATGTTGATGAATTTTGACAATCGTGGCTCAGGTCTAGTGGATTTTTTTGTCTGATGAGGAAATTCTGTCACTTGTCCAACAGAGAAGGAATAGCTCCTGATTTCTTTTTTTATTTGGGAGCCATCCTTGTTTAAGTATGACACATTAAGCTTCTTTGTGATGTTTTATCACAGGCAGCCCAACCGTGGTGTGTGAGTCACATCAAATTACAGATTCGAAGCCGGTACACAGTAATGAAATATGGGTAAAAATACGATCTGTCACTCGCCCCACTATCCACTATAAAAGAAGTGGATAGTGGGGCGAGTGACAAAAGTGGTAAAAATGCGTTTAAACCGGTCAGGACACATCAAGGGACAATAAAGTAAAGGTAAGAAGTCTTTATTGTGTAATATTTTCGATTTTTCTATCGCTTCTCAATTCCGTGACAGATCGTATTTTTACCCATATTTCATTACTGTGTACCGGCTTCGAATCTGTAATTTGATGTGACTCACACACCACGGTTGGGCTGCCTGTGGTTTTATTAACATTTTAGTTTTTAACACCAGGCCAGGCCTTTCTCTTGCAGTCCAGTCTGGCTTTGTTAAATCTGTCAGGAGCATAAGATTCCCACTGACATGGCCTTAGGGGTTGTAAGGGCTTACAAGCATCCCCGGGCAAGCATCCCTGCCACATCAGACAGGGAAGCTTTGATTTAAAACAATCAGGTAATCAAGTGACCAACCTTTCTACCTGTAAACAATGGCTAGATTTAGGAAGCCCAGCCCAGCTTCTAAAGTTGACCAAAGCTATATATTATTTTAACTTTAGAAGGGTTTCCTCATCAATTAATCCTCAGGGTTACAATTTGCCAGAGGGGATTTTCTATGCCAGTCACAGTTAGTTGACATGAACCAATTGAATATGTATACTTCATGTGCAATATCCAGGTAGGGATTGACAGGAAGTGTGTATAAAGTTGGCAGATTTGGAATTTAAGATTTTGGGAGTTAAATGATAATTTTTAAATTGGGGGACGAGTAGCGTTGGCTCATGATTGTTTATTTGCTGCTTTCAGAATACTATCACATTCCCTGGTCACCATTTAGGGCGGATGTAGCTTCATTTGGAAATGGAGTAAATGACTTTAATCTTCAATTTTGCTGTTTTATTTGATTTATTTGGTAACAAAATACACTAATCACACTGCTGTTATTTCCACCAGCTGTTGTGGAGGGCTGTGGGAGAGACTGCTATTTATGTCTGTCTTAAACATTTTATAAATTGATATTAAAATATTTTTAAATATTTTAAATATTTTTATTTTTATTTTTAGTAATATATTATAGCATTATATTATATTGTAAATAGAACATTTTAGTTAGTAGGTAGTTAAATAAATGTTTTATTTTTTTTTTTTTTAATATTGATTATTATGATTTTACATGATTTATTGTGTGTCCCCAATTAGTGCCATTTAGGCGCTAGAACGACCAGACACTATAATAAAGTTTATGTATGTATGTATGTACCATCTGATCTCTGAATAAAAGATCAAGTAAAAGTGTTTTATTGAGGGGAAGACGGTAAATTACTTTAAAATGCCAACAAAACGGTGATACCCGCGCAAGAGCAACGGTAAAAGCATCGACGGTTAAATCGAAAAAAATATTACCACAAAAACTTCGTGCTATTTTGTTGCTTGCGGGCGTGATCGTGGGAAAAGAAGCCGAAAATACTATAATATAAGAAACCAAAAGTCTTAGCTGAGACGGTAAATTTACTCCTTTCCTTTGAAAAATCGTGCTTCTTTGAAAAAAAAAACATGTTTCGTAAGCTGCGGCGTTTCGAATTTTTACCTTCATTGCCTGTGTATCATTTTTCTTGAAACAGCAAGGTAAAGAAAAACTTTACAGGTCGATAAATGGTTCCACTTCGCTCCACAGACATCCCTCCTTCGCCGCCATTTTGTTTGTTTCTCGTACCCAGATCTTCTCACTCTTTTCCTTGTCCGCCATTTTGAATACATCACCAGAAACAGTGGAGATTTTGATCACGTGATCTGCTGTGTGCCAGGGTCTTCTCCCGACAACATGTCCTCGAGACGAGATTATCTCATAGCAATAATTGCTATTTGACACCGAATTAACTCATATACATAATCTGGGCTTGTCTGCGTTCTACGGTGACTGGTAACTAGTAAATTATGGCATGCTTGATGAAGGAAAATGGCGGCTGCTGTGGGTGTTTTCGATGGCGACAATCAGGGGAGTGAAGAAGGTAAACCATGTTTGCACAAAAGATCTAAGTATTAAGTCTTATATTTTACTTATTCGTTTTCTGAATTGTTTTTTTTTTAATATTGGCCTGTGTTCGATTCGTTGCGCTTCCTTCGTTGTTTATAAATAATGTGTTATTCATGGGGGCCATTCATCTATGAACCTTAAATTATATTAAGCTTATATGCAATGATGCATTTTATGAAAATACTTTTTAGCAGAAAGAGCCGTAAACACTTCTAACAGTACTCCAAGAAGAACAATTGCCAATCAAACAAATGACAATCATTGTATTAACTTATCTGTAGCTGTATTTGAATTAACACACTCTTAAACCAAATTGGTTAAAACAAATCGACAGGTAAGAACTTTTTTGTTGTTAAATTAAATTTCTTATTTCAAGAATTTACTTCTTATTTTAAGAAAACTTTCTTCCTTAAAATCAATTTCTTAAGAATTAAAGTAAGAATTCAATTCTTAAAATAAGAAATTTAATTTAACAACAAAAAAGTTCTTACCTGTCGATTTGTTTTAACAAATTTGGTTCTTAAAATAACAATTCAAGTTTAAGAGTGACATGAACTAGAGTTCGACTGTGGTCTTTCAAGACACGTGAACAGGTCCTCTATTTTCTCCGTTTAACCTTATATTAAAACATAAGGTAGCCGCAGATACCCGCAATACCGAATCGAGTAGCGATCTTTGTTTGAAGGTTTATGTTTAAAAGTTAGTGCATTAAGCATTATGGTTTCTCCACTATTATCCAACTTCACTCAGTAGATGGTCGCCCCTTGCAGGACTATGAAATTTTGAATAAAGGTTGAAGAAAGGTAGTAATATTCGCTTGACGTTTGAGTTATAAAAAAATAGCACAACTCGTAAAAATAATTAATGTACAGTGTTATTTGCACTCTTAACTAGTACTGTCTAATAAGTATACATAGGTCAAACAATTCAACCTGGGTTCTGTCCTTCATGTAAGGTGTACTGGCTGCCAAACATATGGTAAATTTGGGTCATCAATCAGCAGCCCTTTACAGCTGGGAGGCTTTATACCACGTGCCAAACAGCAAATGTAGTACGTTTGGTTAACTGCATGAAATGTCACGTGGTTGTAACAGTTGTCTGCATTTGCAAATGAGCTAACCAGCATCGCTCAGGCTCAGACCACAGCTCGTCATTTCAGGACATGTGGATTAAAAACTTTAAGTTGAGGGTCATTGAAATCAGTGGTCAGAAGTTGTGATAAAAGAAGAGCCAGAGAGGCCTATTGGATAAAATAGTTGAAATAATAAATTTAAGTTAATTTATTTTTACCTTGTGCCAGTCACTGCATGCTCGCAAGATAGTTTGTTATTGTTGTAAAGTCATTTAAACTCTTGGCGCATGTTTTTTTATTTTCCGTTTGCAAGAAATTTGAATGGTTTTTGCTGTAACGCTCCTAAAGAAGGCTACAACGACCAAAACATTGAGAATTAAAAACTAAAACTTTAACCTGAAGTTGGATATCCCAGTTCAAGTGTACATGTATTATAACATTATTTAAATGTGAAATTTCCCTGGTGTGGTAATCAAACCCAGTCATGATTGATTTGTATCGGGTTTGGTAATAGAACTCACCAAAACATTAATTTTACCAATCGAACAAAACTGAACATTTGATAATAAAATACACTTCTTCAATTGAACATGATGTTGAACATTTAATTGATTGATTGAACTTTTTACTTGACCTGCACTTTGACTTTTCCAAAATGTTTTCAAACAGCGGGCATTGCATTCAAATGCATTGTTGTGCGTGTGAGCTCTAATATTTTTAACTTGCGTACTAACATGTAAGTGTCAGAGAAAGATACTTTATGAGAAAATAGGGGAGGTCTATAGGGTGGAGCTCTGAAAGCACTTCACATAAAAGGATCATGACAGCAAGGGCTTTTGTAGCATGAATTTGTGCCTGCATGTGATTTGGCCCTTGAAGTACAAGCTAGAAAAAACAATATCAAAAACTAAAATGTTTTTACACCTCAATTGAGTATACCATACATTTTTATGGTACTGTTTTTAATAGGTGTCCCAGTTTCAATATTGAATGCCCTATAGCACTGAAGAAATGCAGAAGTTAGGACTGTGGGTTTAAATTTACAAAGAAAGAGAAGAATTGGGTTGCTATTTGAGCTATGCTTCCTGTCAATCCCACAGTCCAGAGAGAGCTACTGGAGAAATGGGTATGTGATGGCTTAATTAAGGTAAACCTGTTCTAGAAAAGTGGCATGAGAAAAAAAAAAACGCTCAAAATTTCCATGAAAACTGAAAAACCGCAACAAAAATCACTTTAAACTGAAAAGGCGCCAAATATAATGATCAAAGTAGTAAATTCACAAACCTTAAAGAAATTTAACAAGGCCACTGAAATTCCAGGTCGCTACAGACGAACGCATTTCATAATCAATGATTATCCCTTAAGTTTTAAATAATAATCAAAGACTGTTTCTAATGTACCTTGCTTGCACTTGGAGTTAATTCAAATTTGCATATTACCTTTAAGTATTCATCAAACATTTATTTTTTTTTCAAATATTTGCTTTATTCTAGCTAGATTATAGTCATGTAGTTGGCCTTCCTAACATGTCATTTTCATTTCTCACATCTTATTAATACAGGCAGATATTCTAAATGAAAAAAATGAAATGGACGTTGTTGTGCTGTATATTCAGTTAAGACATGGTACGGGAAAATCCCTCCACCATTAATGGCACTCCAGGACTTGAAGAGGAGTTCATAAGTGAGAAGAGTGAAACTGGACGGACTGTGAGTGACATGTTTGAGGCCTTCTGTCATGAAAGTGGTAAGAAAAGATTTTACATTGTATTGTTATTAATACATGTACATTACCTTCAGTGGCTGAACAGCATGAACTTTCCGAGTTTTCAATATATTTCAAGGTTTTTCCAGTATTTTTTTTTTTTTTAACTTTTTGTTCTTGTAGATGATGTTAGTGACACTTTTAGAAAATAATATTAAGAATAAATCAAACCTCATATGCTATAAAACAACAAAGACCATCCTTGAATCTCACTGCATGGTTTTTGGTTTAAAAATGTAACTTAACACAATTTTTATATTGCGTTATCTGCGTGGCCTGGATCGTGCTTTTTATAAATTTGCTTTCTTATCTTAAAATATGAAGGAAAATAACCAAAAGTGATGAATATACACAAAGAGCAAAGAAATATGACCTAAAGAGACAAAATAATGGCTATGGAAACTCGAAAATCCACCAGAATGGCAATTTTGATTTCTTGACCACCTGTGACAAAATCAAGTTTGATGAACTGTAATCCACTTCAATCTTTGCAACTACTGGTTCTGTTTTGCTCTATAAAATCTTTTTTATCTTATTTAGTTATAATAATAATACATTTTGTGGCATTTGGCAATGTACAAACATGGAAGTTAAGTGGTAAGCAAAATTTTGTTCTTACAGCGGGACAGTGTCCATTTAAGTAAACTCACTTTAACCTCTTAATTTTTGTAAATTTTTCTATTTTAAATATTAACAGTTCAACAACAACAACAACAACAACAACAACAGAAAGCCCATCATTATTTCAACATCTCCAGGTAAAATGATATCCTTGAATTATATCACTAATTTATTATTAAGTAAACTCACCCAGCTATGCCAACAGCTAATCCAGGTATAACTATATCCTTGAATTATATCACTGATTTATTTTTACGTTAAAGTGCCTATCACCCCTAGAAAGTTATTTCCAGAATCAACTCTATGTACATGTACATTGAATAGTTGAATGGTAAAATATTTCTTGTTTTGAATGTCGTGTTAGTGAGTTATAGAGATTTGAATTTACAAAATGCTAATTAGATGACGTCAACCCAGGAATTTGCCATTATGTCTATGCCAATTTACAGTGCGCAGTTTGCAGTTTGAGGTTAATTAATTTGATAAATACTAAAAAATAAACTGTGAATAGTCAATTGATTCGTAAAAAATATTACTTGGAGGTAAAAACAAATAGTTGTATAATAAATTATTCCCGGGTTGACATCATCTAATTAGCATTTTGTAAATTCAAATCTATATAACTCACAAATGCAACATTCAAAACAAGAAATATTTTACCATTCAACTATTCAATGTACATAGAGTTAATTCTGAAAATAACTTTCTAGGGGTGATAGGCACTTTAAGTTGTTTTTTGCGTCTTAAATTTTGTAAATTTTTCTATTTCAAATACCGGTAGTAATAGTTCAACAACAACAGCAACGGCCAGCTATGTCAACAGCTATCTAGATAAAATGATATCCTTGAATTATATCACTAATTTATTATTAACTACAATAAATGTCCTTTTTCTGATAGGAATCATGGTTGTGTACATGACATGAAAGAAAAAGTTCTTGCTGCAGACCATCTTCAACATTGAGATGTCCTGCATAGCCATCAAATACCTGCCGACCATGCATGTGTTTGCCTGACAACAGTCTCCAATGGTGAACTTCATGCCCCATTACTGTTAGGGGCCGATTACATGGCGAATTTCAGCCCGGTTGACCGGGCTGAGATTTCAGCCTGGCTTCCGAAATAAATCCTCTTAAAATGAAGTTAGCGATTACATGAACAAAGTTTCAGCCCGGGATGAGTTTCAGCCCGGGCTGAAAATTCCAGCCCGGTTTCAGAAACCGGGCTGGAATTTTCAGCCCAGCCAAACGGGCTGAAATTCACCATGTAATCGCATCAGAATTTCAGCCCGGTTGACCGGGCTGAAATCTCAGCCCGGGCTGAAATTCGCCATGTAATCGGCCCCTTAGGAGACCCAACTGAAAATCTCCTTCTTGAGGGTGGCCACTCTCACCTCTACAGGTGTCCATTTGGCACCTTATTTATCTAATGCACTTGTCAGTTAACCCCCACCCCTCCTGCTACCACCACCACCCCAGGATGCAATGTAAGGAAATGTAGGGGATTTAATTTAATTTTTTTTTGCCCCATGGAAATTCCCTGCCAAATCTCACACCTGTTAGGTGCGAGTCTCATGTCTGCAGGTCAAAACTTTGATCTCTCACCAGATCATGCTTACAGACTAATTTTTTTCTGCCAGCTAAACTTTGAACTCTATAATACAGCCTATGCTGACACACTTTCAATCAGAATAAAATCTGCATGACTTATTTACAGACTTGTTAACAGCTGATATTTCTTGGGGGCAGCTGAAAACTCACTAAAAGTATACTGTTTCCAAAAGATCCATTGCTGTATTTAGAGGTTGCTTTATGCCTGCCCATATTGAGGTTGCTGAACAGTTAGTCATTAGTCATTGTGCTTGAACGTTTCCAGTAAAAAACCGAAAGTACAGTCCAAAATTGTTTATTATTAAATATGAAATATGATTGATAATGTGGGAAGAAAAGTTACTTGCACATGTTTCCATTTCCATTTTCAAGATATTTGTAGTAAATCTTTGTTTTGAATATTATTTAACTTTCAAATGAAATATTTTTAGACTCATTAAATTCCCCAATTGCTCAAGGCTGGAAATTATATGTAAGGCGGTTTGAATGTGTAGAAACCTAATAATATAATAGACTTTTGAGGTGGTGGGTTGGTATCATTTCACACCAAAAAATTATCAAAATGGTGGATTTCCTCATATATGAAGATCCCTTGAACCAAATACCTTGTTCCAGGATGGGGGTTCTTTTATTGACAAGTGCATTAGTGAAAGGTATTTAACATGGGACTACCTATTTTCTAAAAATGATCGTATGACAGATATTTTTTTTTATTTGATCAAATCTACCAATATAGTGATGATAATGAATGCCAGGTCAAACTGTGTGGGTTGTGACATCAAAACAATGTTACTTTCATGTAATAATAATAATATTAATTTGTATAGCACTATTCAGCTAATCTTCCATAAGTGCTTTACAATCATTATTTATGCTAAGATAAAAACTAAAATCTAAAAATACCAAGATAAATTTACAATTCTTAAAAATGTATGTTGGTTTTTTGTGTCAGAAAAAATTGTCATTTATGGCTGCAGTTTTTGACCCAACCGAAAGTAAAGTAGAATACGGACAGAGGAAAAACACTGTATATATAATTAATTTATATCGATATTTTCATTATGAGTTATGAGTTTCAGATTTTACTGTTTAAATCAGATGTTTGACTTTGGTTTGTCTTGTTAAAGAGTGCATTGAAAAAGTAACATTTATTTTGTCTTCATTATAAACCAATACAAGTCCATTGCTTCATTTGTGACTTTCATAAATTATACAGTTGAACCTGTATATAATTACCAGTTTTCAAAGTCCCGAGTTGTATTTGCTACCTGTATTTAACCTGTATTAAGCGGCCACTTTCTGAAGTCCCAAGGGTGACCATTATGTACAGGTTTGACTGTATTTTAAGAAATGTGTCTGTTTTGATCATAGATGCCAATACTTATACCCAGAGTACACCTGTATAACAAAATTAAATTATTCAGATAATAATGTTGTGTTCTTGGACAAGATATTTAAGCAACAAAATGCTGCAATGGACTAGCACATCATCCAGGGGAGTAGCAATACTCCTAGTCGCTTCATGATACAGAAACCATGATGTGCTCAGGCAGTTGGGAACCACTAGTGCCTTTTTGTTATTTGTCTCTCACATGATCTTAAAAAAAATAATTCAGGGATCTATTTTTTTTATTTGCTAAGTGTGAAATTTTGCACCAGTATAATTTACAATGCATCCTACCCAGTATATGGATATGGCTGATATTTTGTGGTCATGCCTCGTACCGCTCAAATATTTGGCAGTGAAAAAAGTCAAAACAATGATAAGGTCCCTGATCGAAATTCACACATTTTGCAAGTTGAAGACACTGGAGCATTTTTGTCTGCCAAAAAACATAAAATGACTTTGGAAGAACAGGACATGAACGTTGTCCTTCTCCATCACATCACAGGCAAGACATCTGGTTATCATAATAGTTTTTTTATCGGGATATGGGTAGTGCCCTGCCAACCGATAAAAACTAGTAAGTTGTTTTCTAAAAAGGTAAATTTACCTGATTGTTGAGAAGGGCACCTTTCCAAGAACATCTTTGTAGAGTCTTGACCTGTAAAACTCAACCAAACTTCCTTTTCTCCTCATAAATACCAAAAGAAAACGTATACCATCAGGCCGGGTTATGTGTTATGAACAAGATATCTGAGTTTTTTCTTGCAGTAACTTGTCTGAAATCATTTCATTTGAATTTTCCTGTTCAGAGAGTTCAAACCCCATATATCCCTTGGCAAAACTTCAATCATAACCCCAATTTTCGAAAAACGGAGTACATTTGAATCCTTTACCTATTAAACCATTCATAAGTGCGGTCCAGTATGCTGTATTATCCCATCCCTACACATTCAATCTTCACCCCAATTTTACATTATTTGAACGGGAGTGAAAAACGGGGTTGATTTCATCAGTGCGGTCCAGTATGCTATATATCCCATCCCTACACTTTCGATCTTCACCCCAATTTTACATAATTTGAACGGGAGTGAAAAACGGGGTTATTTCATCAGTGCGGTCCAGTATGCTATATATCCCATCCCTACACATCCATCTTCACCCCAATTTTACATTATTTGAACTGGAGTGAATAACGGGGTTGATTTCATCAGTGCGGTCCAATATGCTATATATCCCATCCCCACATCCATCTTCACCCCAATTTTACATTATTTGAACGGGAGTGAAAAACGGGGTTATTTCATCAGTGCGGTCCAGTATGCTATATATCCCATCCCTACACATCCAATCTTCACCCCATTTTACATTATTTGAACGGGGTTGATTTCATCAGTGCGGTCCAATATGCTATATATCCCATCCCTACACTCTCGATCTTCACCCCAATTTTACATTATTTGAACGGGGTGAAAAACGGGGTTAATTTCATCAGTGCGGTCCAGTGTGCTATATATCCCATCCCTACACATCATCTTCACCCCAATTTTACATTATTTGAAGGGAGTGAAAAACGGGTTAATTTCATCAGTGCGGTCCAGTATGCTATATATCCCATCCCTACACATTCAATCTTCACCCCAATTTTACATTATTTGAACGGGAGTGAAAAACGGGGTTAATTTCATCAGTGCGGTCCAATATGCTATATATCCCATCCCTACACTTTCATCTTCACCCCAATTTTACATTATTTGAACGGGAGTGAAAAACGGGTTAATTTCATCAGTGCGGTCCAGTATGCTATATATCCCATCCCTACACATTCAATCTTCACCCCAATTTTACATTATTTGAACGGGAGTGAAAAACGGGGTTAATTTCATCAGTGCGGTCCAGTATGCTATATATCCCATCCCTACACTTTCAATCTTCACCCCAATTTTACATTATTTGAACGGGACGTGAAAAACGGGGTTAATTTCATCAGTGCGGTCCAATATGCTATATATCCCATCCCTACACTTTCGATCTTCACCCCAATTTTACATTATTTGAACGGGACTGAAAAACGGGGTTAATTTCATCAGTGCGGTCCAGTATGCTATATATCCCATCCCTACACATTCAATCTTCACCCAATTTTACATTATTTGAACGGGAGTGAAAAACGGGTTGATTTCATCAGTGCGGTCCAATATGCTATATATCCCATCCCTACATTTCAATCTTCACCCCAATTTTACATTATTTGAACGGGACTGAAAAACGGGGTTAATTTCATCAGTGCGGTCCAATATGCTATATATCCCATCCCTACACATCGACCTTCACCCCAATTTTACATTATTTGAACGGGAGTGAAAAACGGGTTAATTCCATCAGTGCGGTCCAGTATGCTATATATCCCATCCCTACACATTCAATCTTCACCCCAATTTTACATTATTTGAATGGGAGTGAAAAACGGGGTTGATTTCATCAGTGCGGTCCAATATGCTATATATCCCATCCCTACATTTTCGATCTTCACCCCAATTTTACATTATTTGAACGGGACTGAAAAACGGGGTTGATTTCATCAGTGCGGTCCAGTATGCTATATATCCCATCCCTACACATCCAATCTTCACCCATTTTTACATTATTTGAACGGGAGTGAAAAACGGGGTTGATTTCATCAGTGCGGTCCATATGCTATATATCCCATCCCTACATCGATCTTCACCCCAATTTTACATTATTTGAACGGGAGTGAAAAACGGGGTTGATTTCATCAGTGCGGTCCAGTATGCTATATATCCCATCCCTACACATCCAATCTTCACCCCATTTTTACATTATTTGAACGGGAGTGAAAAACGGGGTTGATTTCATCAGTGCGGTCCAGTATGCTATATATCCCATCCCTACACATCCAATCTTCACCCCATTTTTACATTATTTGAACGGGAGTGAAAAACGGGGTTGATTTCATCAGTGCGGTCCAGTATGCTATATATCCCATCCCTACACATCCAATCTTCACCCCATTTTTACATTATTTGAACGGGAGTGAAAAACGGGGTTGATTTCATCAGTGCGGTCCAGTATGCTATATATCCCTTCCCTACACATCCAATCTTCACCCCATTTTTACATTATTTGAACGGGAGTTGAAAACGGGGTTGATTTCATCAGTGCGGTCCAATATGCTATATATCCCATCCCTACACATCCAATCTTCACCCGATTTTTACATTATTTGAACGGGAGTTGAAAACGGGGTTGATTTCATCAGTGCGGTCCAATATGCTATATATCCCATCCCTACACTCTCGATCTTCACCCCAATTTTACATTATTTGAACTGGAGTGAAAAACGGGGTTGATTTCATCAGTGCGGTCTAGTATGCTATATATCCCATTCCTACCGGCACATCCAGTCTTCACCCCAATTTTACATTATTTGAACTGAAGTGAAAAACGGGTTTATTTTATTAGTGCGGTCCAGTGTGCTACCCCAATTGTACATTATTTAAGCGGGGTAGTGCCATTTCCAGTTTTTTTTTTCAACATTGAAGGGGTGAGAGGGAGGAGGGCTGTTCCACCAAATGTTACGCGGGCTGTAGTCTGTATTGTTGAGCTTTGTTGCTTAATTCGAAGTTGTAACTTACTTGACAGTTCTCGCTGCGGGGAAGTACGTCCACTACTTACGTTTAGGATCTTTCAACAAGTTCCACAACACAGGTTTTTGCTGCTCTGACTTAGCTCTAACGTACCGCTACTCATTCATAACGTCACGAGTACATTCACGTCTTATTGACTATTTTCCAGGAAGTTACTTCATTTTGTTATGTAATGTTTACGGCGGCATTTATTTTCAACTTAGGGTGAGACTAAGGTGCACAGAACCAATGGAAAACACAGTATGTGACTCAGTACAACTTTTGTGTGGTACGTGTTCTTTACTCAAAATAAAATTTGCATTATACAAGTTGTGAACTGGACTCAAAATGTACGTTGTGAGAAATTTAACTATTCACAGAGATGACATTGCTGTTGAGTTTATTCAACTGTGAGTGATTTAACTTTCTGCATCTACGTAGTAGCATGTCTGAAAGACATAAAAGCCTTAGCCTAAAATAAAAGCTATATTCACTGAGGGGGCAATACACCTAAATGTTTTGCAACACTCGAACTAAACATTTAGCACTATTCTTACAGTATCTCTTTGAGGTTTCAAGCGATTTAAAAATGCCATCATAGGCTTACAGTGGAAGGTGTCATAAAATTGTAAATATTTTCTGTAGATGTAAATTTGTTTGTAAAGGAGGAGAAAGGGATTTTTCGAATTAGTTGGGAAGTAATAAAGATTTAATGGCCAACACGAAAGTGCTCTAGTGCTGCCAGGGGTAAGCATTCATCCAATATAATAAAAATACACGAGTATAGTGCCCCCTTTAGAAAGATTACAACATTAAGGTTCCCGAAAGTACCTTTGTCGTGTGCTTCCAAATCCCACACGAACTTACAAAACCCTCTTAAATTTAAAGTGCAGCCTTTTACTATGACAGCACCACTAGTTCCATGAAGACCATGAAGATGGGTGTCAACATACATGATGTTCTGCGGAGTAACCACGAACAACGAGGTCTTCTCGTTAACTATGATATTTACAAAGTGGGTCGTAATTTCCCTCAAATCATTCAGCTGTCCACATAAGGTTGACAACTCGTGTTCATCTTTCATCCTTACTGGTAATGCCTCTTCTACAGAAATATTGGTGAAAGCGTAGAGAGCGATAGCTTCTTCAACAGACAAATATATGTTAGGAAGTCTCACGACAAATATCGTACATCATATTTCCAAGCTCCACACAGCCGCAAAATATTCTTATTACATTATCGGGCAGGAATCCTTTGTCTGGAATTTGCATATTTTCTTTTTTTTTACAAAAAGATATGCAATGAGAATAGAAATTAAACTGCATGCATTACTTCCATTGCGTCCATTAAAGGTGTTTTGGCTTATCTCTTTAGGAAAATCCCAAGCACAAATTAATATCTTCATTTTCTTCATCTTCTTCGTCTGCTTCGTCTTCTTCAAATTCCAATCCATCAGCAGGATCGACCTCTTCTTCCAACTCGGCAAAATCGCCCTCGGTTTTACACGCCAATTCTCGAAATGAATGTAATTCATCCGATAACACAGACGCAAATGCTTTCAAGCCGGCTGCAACTTGCTTTAAACAGAAGTCCTTCTTCTATAACAGAGAAAGCTTTCCTTTCGTCACACGTTCACTTGAAGATAAAGCGGTATACCATGACGCCTAAAGGAAATAAAAAATCAGCTCAGCTATTTCGGCTTGTTCAGCCTCATCAGCCTACAGCGATTCCAATGATCGGTATAAATTTAGAGACACTTCAAACAACGGCATGGAATCATGGTAACCACGGGGAACAGCTACATCACCACTTCTGCACATCAGACCAAATTAACAGCCTATAATAAGATATACAGTATAACAATAATAATTATCACATCTCACTTTTTTTTATTGAGGAACTTTCACTTGCAGTCTTGCATTCATCTACATCACACCTTTGAAAACCTGTATCTAGAGAACAAGACAAAAAGGTTACACAATAAAAATACCCATTTGGTAGATCACACTACACACAAGCCACTAAGGCTACTTGTGTAGAAGAGGCAGAAAGCTCTGAAAAAAAACTGTTGTGGGATGACGCACAAAGTTAGTCTGCAAAAATTACTGTTTCCAACAAAAGAAATTAAAATTAATTAAAGTTAAATTGTTCATGTGACTTCCAGAGGTATGACGGCGAAAGGTCTGTGCTCCTGGCAGATTTAACAAAGTTTGATCGGACTGCGGGATAGGGGCCTTACAAAACAGACCTAGGAGCTTGGTGTATGGATAACAACGAGAGGTTTAACGTGCCACATTTAGACACAATCTTTTGCATGTTGCATGGAAATAGTGATCCCAAGGATAGTGTTAACTGTTACCAATCAAGGCAGCTTGCAGTTCCATTTTCGTTTCATAAATGGACGGAATAACGCCATCTGTGTAAAAAGAAAATGAAGAAATTTATCTCCTTGATCAGCAGCAGCTCCTCTTTGAATCTGGTATGTACTTGGTGTATCCCTTATTATTTTGTATTTAAACACTTAGTTTTTATTTCAGTAGAAAAAAGAAGATAAAAACAGCAGAATAGGGAATCGAACCCGGGCGGTATGATCTACTCCATGCACACTATCCACTACACCACCGAGGACAAGCTGCCGGAAGCTGTAATTTTTAGGGGAAATAAGATATATGCTGCTAGCCCAGACCATATATAAGACCTAACCCTTTCGATACACTGGAAATACTGGAATCAGTGCTTAAACCTAAATACTAAAATCAGTGCTTCAACCCCAGATACTGTAATCCGACCCTAAATTACACTGCAATATATCTAAATACATTACAATAAGGGATACATGAAGTACATACATTATGATCAGGGATACACCAAGTACCTAGGTTGAATCTGTTTCCACCGCTGATCTCTTGGTACTTATGGAAACTACAAAGTAATGTGATATTATCGCAACATTTATTGTACAAAACAATTCAAACCACAAAACTGAGCGTAAACAGATTGAATTAAAAGAAGATGAGTTTTATTTGCATTTGAATAAAAACCCATTTTCATATGAAAGGTTGTGCACCTTGCCTCGCTTTGACAACGAGGCATAACGTAACTTGGAAATGGCCTATTATAGGCACGCCAAATGGGACACAATTAATAAACAAGGGCTCAATAAAGTAAAAAAACTGATGGAAAAAAACGTGAAACGTTGCTGCAAAATATCCAATACTACATATGGCAACAGTTTGCATCAAGGGAAATACAATAGTAGAAGTTGCTAAAAATACTAATCAGGTATAACCTCCAAGCTTTCCCATGTTGTAGACCCTATGAGAAAGGAGTAGTGGCAACGTTCCATCTGTTTTCTGAAATGGGAAATAGCCATCAAAAATTTTTTCGCCATCACCATCCACTTTAGTATTGGTAACAGCAAATCTTGAGGCTAATTGATTATACTGCTGACCATACAACTCCTTGGCAGCTTCACACAGCACTTTATCCCTTTTTCATATTTTTAAGATGCGTAGTTTTCACCAAGAACTCTCCCTCTTTCTGTGAAATGGTGGCTTTTTGGAGGTTTGAGAATTCTGCTCCTCTGAAATAATAGTAGTGAAAAGCAAGTAAACTCTTAGTAGTAATAAAGAAATACTAGATTATCAGTTGAGGCCTTGTCATCACAAGGAAAATACAAGTTATACATTGTTCTAGGCGTTTTGAGCAATGGTCATTTACCAGCACAAAAATTCTTACTCTGGGCACTATGATGTAACTCATCTTTCCACCAAGACAACACATCAGCTGACACATGAAGCTCTTCAAACTGTCTTGAGAGATTCCTTTCAGCATTTAAAAGTTGCATATTTGGCTGTGTAGGCAAATTAAAATAATTTTAATTTAATTAATTTAATGTTAAGAACTGAAACTGATAAACTGACATTTTCTCGGTAAAATGGCATCAATGAATAACAAGGAGCTTTGATCCTAAAAATTGTAATCATTACAGAGTATCAGGGCAAGTGATTAATGCCTAATTTATTTTGTACAATTTTACTTCTATATTTTGGGCTAAGAACAACTTCTAGCCAAGGGTCATTTTCTAATCAACTGAAAAAAAAACATCTACCTTTGAATACCTTTTGCTAGTCTGAGGCATTCTCTCTTCCTTTTTTCAATTCCAGTGAATAGTGTGCTCTGTAAGCAATTCTTTGTGTCCCATTTATTAAAAAGATAATTTCAAACAAATATCTTTTTGAATCTTGAAAGGCACTATAACATGCTATAACTAATGACATAAAACAAGGCACAGTAGCAGCTCTATTATTTAAGTACTGGGGGACTTATTTAATTCCAGGACCTAATAAAGAGGAGGGCCTATTTGAAATAAAAAATTATCACGTAAAGACTTTAAATCAGGGTAAACAGAAGTATTACCTTCAGGATTGTTCAGATGGTAAGTAAGTTAGTAAGGCTGCCCTATTTTTTTAGCCCTCAATGGTTATTATGGGCAGCCTGAACTCTCTCTATATTTAACAGTAGTTTTAATATAATGTAAATCAATGCAGAGTACAAAATTAAAATAATAAAGTTGTTGTTGACAGTGGATAGTGATATCCACTGGATAAATTACTATCCAGTTGATAAGCATTAACAAAACCAATTGTGTTATCGGTGGATAATGATTTATTCAGTGGATAGCAGTATCCACCTTTTGAACAACCGGGGTCAGTTGGCTTTTACAGAGCGCGACAGGGGAGTTGGACTTCAGACTATCAAGAAAAAATCCAGCTAGTGTGGCAGGGCACAGGATTTCAACCAGGGACCTCCAGATTTCATATTCAGTGCCCACTCAGCAATGCTGTCTTATTATTAGTCAGAGCAAAAGAGAATAACGCATCTTCTACACCAGTGAGCCACAATCTGATACATTTCCTAAACAGCAAGCAAATTATATAGTGCAAAAAAGTATACAGCTGTACATACCGATAGACACCCATTTTATATCACAATCTAATGAAACAGTTGGTGGGATCGACTTAAAAAAGCCACCAGTTGAACCATCATGATCATTAAATGGCTGCATTTCATGGATGAGCTGATCACAAGGTCCATGAGAAGCATGCGGGTGACAATCAAAACAGTGGACAACAGCTATATGCTGTGAGCATTTCATACAACTTGATTCGTTCACTGCATTTCCAGCTACTGTGATGTTCATCAAAGTTGAATGCAAAGATCCCCAGCTTTCATTTAAGATAGTACTCTGCTGCTCCAGTTCTACTTTGGTGCCTTGGATGCTCTACTAAAAGTTCGTTGGCTGCTTGCAAAACACTAGCCAAATCAGCTAGAATAAAAATATGATATTTAATAATAACAAAAATAATATTAACTAGTTATAGCTACTGCTAAAGTGCTAATGGCAAAGAAGAGGGAATAATTTAAAGAAAATTTAAAAGTATATTAAGTACTAGCAAGCTGTAATGGCTACAAATATGACACATAGAAGGCACTTATTAAAACACTCATTCTCAAATTTTTGGTGACCTGTAGGTGCATGAACTGGGTTCTCAATTCAATTTATTGTGTACATGTGATCTAATAAATGTTAATCCAACAATGAAAACCGCAAACTGTGTTTGGTCACCTTAAATTTTAGGTAACTGGTATTCATCCAGTATCAATGGTATACAGTAAAAAAAGGTTCATAAGTTTAGCTTCAGCCGAGGAAGATAGTTGGTCCACACCAGTGGCAGTGCACCAATCAATTAACCTACAATATAAAACAACTTGCGTTAGCTTTTGCATTTACAGCAGGGTTCGTACTCTTTTCAGATTTTAAAATTCCATGACTTTCCATGACCTTTTCAAATTTTTCATGACCAAGAGTTCAACAGTTGTTTTCAAAATTTTATCAAATGATCATTTTTGTTAATTTTTCATCTTGCGTTATTATTCCCACAACGTATACTGCCTTTGTGATTTTGTACCATGAACATAATTTTCCATGACTTTCCATGACCCATGACTTTCCAGGCCTGGAAATTAAATTATACAATTCCATGACTTTCCAGGTTTTTCCATGACCGTACGAACCCTGTACAGTGCTATACTACTATTACCGGGTCAGGGTCACTCAATCAGATTACAGGATGCAAACAATTCCATCTAAAGTTGTTTGAACCAATTAGAAGGGAACAGTTTTGATTTAAATGCCACTCAACTTATAGTTGGAATTCATTGTTCTTGTTCTGGGTAAACTTTCTATTTCTCTCCTCCATGTACACTGTACACTATCACAAGCCACATATAAATATTTTGACAATGTGGGTGTGTTATTTTAGAGCTTAAACCATGGTCCCCAAAATATAATGCTACAGATGGTGTGGAGATATATATGAATTTCATTTTCAAGAGGTTAAAACAATACTTAATATTTTAGACTGTATTCATTCGTAAAAATAATATTGTTGTTAACATAAGAAAATGAAATTTGTATTATCAAGCCACTGTGCAATTTTCATTTTACTATTTAACAAATGAAGAAGCCAAAGCCATGTATTATACTGTCATGGAACACAACCCAGCGGGAATTTGAGAACACAACAGAAATTTAGAAAGCATGAGCCACAGGCAAGTGTTTTCTGATGTTCTCACAACATCCCGGGTGGGTTTATTGCGCTGGAACAGTGGCGGATCCAGGGGGAGGGTCGGGGGGGTGGGGGGGGGGGGGGGGGGGGGGTCCGGACCCTCCTATCAGACCTGTGTCTCCCGTGGGGTTTATAAAAATAATAAAATAAAATTGTTTTATACGTAGTTGTTTCACTTCCACCAATTGACTGATTGTCAAGTTTTTGACTTAACAAACGCTTTTCGACTCTCAGGAATGCCGGAAATGGCTTTTTAGAGGGTAAAATCGAACACAAATTTCCGGGACATGCACCCGGACCCCCTTTCAGAAATTCCTGGATCCGCCCCAGCAGTAAACGAGCCTCACCTGAAACGGCATCACTGATCGGCATCATTTTTTTCTACCTCTTGGACGGTATTGACAATGAGTTTTACGTCGACTCGTTAGAGAGTCCTTGTAAAAACGATAACTCGCCGGAGCTCTAGTTTTTCTTACAGTTGAGGTAGAAGAAGTAGAACTTCGAGACTCCGACGACTGTGTGGCATTGCCTCGCTTTGCGCTTTTGAGTGCTTTCTGGGCTCTTTCTGAAATCTCGGAAAGCACAAGTGGCTTTTTTCGCTTTTTTACCACGGCCTAAGTCAACAAAATTTTAAATTTTCTATAACTGGGATTTACAATAGCAACGATTAAAGCGTAAATAAACAATTTATGATGCAACGAAAAGCACTTACTCGATCCGCCATGTTGTTTTAAATCCAGCTTTGACATAAACTTGTTACCAGTCACCGTAGAACGCAGACAAGCCCAGATTATGTATATGAGTTAATTCGGTGTCAAATAGCAATTATTGCTATGAGATAATCTCGTCTCGAGGACATGTTGCTCCCGAAGCGCCGCCATATTGAAAACCGAGAAGACCCTGGGAACGAGGTTGATTCCGAGGGAATAAAAGATAAAAGGGGCAAGTGATCATTAATTTTTGGGGGTGTGAATGGGGCGCGTCCCTAAGCTCTTTACCAGACTTCTCTCTTCCAAGCACTTCGAGTTTCGAAGCCACGTTGAAAGAAAGAACGAGCATCTTGATAGTGCGACGAGACTTGTAACAGGGTCTAAAGGTAGGTTAAATTGATAAGATATGTTTCATTTTATGATTTTAAGTTGTTTTAACTTGATCGTTCTTAGGTTTAATTTGCAATGTTTATAACTCGTACTAAAAATTTCGTCTCATTTCAGTACGGTACGAAAACTCTCGGAAGTTTTGGCTGTACAGGCAATTTTGTCAATCTATAAACAACTTTTGAATAAGCTGCTCTTTAACGTGAACACAAATATGATGTATTTTATTTTTGAAGCGTGTAAATATTATAATAAGGGAACATCAGTATAAAACGTTGTTTAATAATTAACAAGAAAGCTTATACTTCTGCTCCATTTTAGACACTACGAGTTCATCATGGCTTCAATAGACACAAACTGCATGACACTCACTCGCTTTGTGCTGACAGAGCAGCGAAAGATTCCAGGAGCCACTGGTGATCTCACTCAGCTTCTGAATGCCATTTGTTGCGCTATTAAAGCAGTTTCGTCAGCTGTAAGGAAGGCAGGAATCGCCCAACTGTGAGTTCGTGACTCAACACAATTTACACATTAATACATGACAAGCGTGCATCCAAGCATGAAGACTGTACTTTGAACCTTGTTATATTTAGATACCTCTCAAAAATAAGACATCCCCCCCCCCCCCCCCCCCCCCCCACTCCTACCCTCCCCAGGGAGGCACAAAAAAAGTCATAATAATTATAACTTTGTTTGTGCCTCCTCCCCTAAAACCCCAATTAAGGGGCTATACATGTAGTTAATTGTCACAAGATGTCAGGCAAACTAATAATCTTGAAAAAGGTCGGGCCTCATAAATCAAGTTTACACCATCACCATGGAATCAGGCACAATATCTATCCAATCTAGCAGTAATCTGTACTCTGAAGGGTTTCAGATTTCTCTATTTGTTTTGATTTTTACAGTTATTTTGGAATTGTGCAGCTCAATATCTCAATATCCAGAAGTATATATACATGTAGCAGTGGAAATCAGTTGAGCATTGACGAAGGTCCTTCTCTGGGCCGAACCTACATGCTGGATTGCTGTGGAATCAAGCCACAAGCTGTCAGATTTTCTGTGCTTCAAATGTGCTTTGAATACTCTAATTTGATTTGCTGTAGTTGTATCGGTTTGGGAATGATGTCCACCTAAATACTGATGTCTTCTATTCAGTGACTGATAGCAATGTAATTCACTGACCAGTGGGAGTGAATGCAGAGTGACTAATTAGCCAAACCTTTCAGGACTTTTGGATAAAAATGAGGATTTTGGGACAATTGTGATCTTTGTATCTTTTAATATCACTTTTCTACTTCTTATCATATATTCATGTGAATGTCTGTTGTCTGTCTCTCCATTGGCCAAAAAAAAGCACCCTATGATGTTAGCAACTTTGCTTTGTACTTCTTTTTGTTTATTTCAGAGCTGAACATATGACAATTCTTGGACTTGATTGAAAACAGACTATCTGTTTATGTCTGTGGCCATGAGTTCACTGATCAGTGAACTATAGTGTATATAAGGCTTTTATCGCACTTTTGCTAGAAGACATTGGTGTTTAGGTAAATGATTCCCAAATCAGGAAGATAATCACAAGAAAATCAAGTCTGTTAGACCATCTAAAGCACACTGGACGCAAGGAAAAACCAACATTTTTTGGCTTGATTCCATAGTAATCCACTCTGCTGCTGTACCTAGGTTGGCCCAGAGAAGAACCCTCAGATACGCGCTAAAGTGATTTCCACCAATATTTCTAGACATTGCGATATTGAGCCATACGATTCCAGAATCAAGAAAATTGATTGAACCAAAATCAAGACAAACAGATTTTTTAACGAGGTTAGTTTCTGAGGAAACTGGTGCTGCATTGGTGGGGGGGGGGGACTTCAGATCTAAAGGTCAGCGGTTCGAGGTCTGGTCTTGGCTGTCCTGTTCTTCCATTAGACAAGAAACTTTACTCCACATTATCTCTCTTCACCCAGGTGTATAATAATAAACTGGCACCGGCAACAAAATACTAGGGTAACCCTGTGATGGACTAGCATCCAATCCAGGGAAAGTAGTGATACTCCTAGTTACTTCATGCTACAGAATCTGGTTTAACTTAGCTTCAGCTGAGTAGGTGCCCTGTGCCTCATATGTGGTGCATATATTTACACTCGTGTTTATTTGTTAGATATGGCATTGCAGGAGATACAAACATGTCAGGTGACCAGCAACAAAAATTGGATGTCATGGCAAATGAGTTGTTTATAAACATGCTGAAATCATCCTATACGACATGCCTTCTTGTTTCTGAAGAAGACGAGAAAGTTATTGAAGTGGAAACTAATGAACAAGGAAAGTACATGGTGTTTTTTGATCCCCTCGATGGTTCGTCAAACATTGAATGTCTGGCAGCTATTGGCTCGATTTTTGGAATATCCAAGAAGGTAATACATGTAATTAACAGGTAGCTCAATGCCTTGATATTGATATGTAGCTCTTATAGATGTAAGTGAAATATGTCTCTGGCAATTAGAAAACTCGGCCATTCATTTCACACAATTTGTTTATGGCAAACTCACAGATATTTGCTTGAAAGAAAACTAGGTACAAACACATTGAATCCCACAGTACTTTTTTTCTTCGAAGCAGAACCAACCATTGATGTGCAGTTACTGACCGGTGATAAACTGCTGCCCCAAATTAATTGGATGTCACTTCAATGACTCTCGCACTACACTAACTGTATCGCACGCAGGAAAATAGAGCGTCTTACATTCAAGATACCCCCCATGGTTGTTGTCCCTTCTTTTCAGCATCCATAATAGTCAGCTGTTGGCTACTAATGACATTCATGTGTACCCATAGCTCGCAGTTGGGCATCATTACCCCCTTTAAACCCCACTTAGTAATTTTTGGTTCGCATCAATACTAGTACTGTTCCTTAAGGAATTTTTTCTTATTGCAACTTGCAGTAGGTGGTAACAAGACAGGGTGAGGCAAGCTGCAAAGCTGTATGGTTTAAGATGCAGCATTTCGATGATGGCAATCTATTCATTGATGGTTATGGCAAATGCAATGTCGCTAAACAGTTAAATTTTCATCCACTTGACACTTGTCAATATATGATGACAGATAACCTGTAAAAAAAATCCCTTCATTTGTGGCGTAGTAAATAAAATTGAAGGCATTTGACAGCTGATGGGTAATCCTGTTGAGACTCACCCCTTTTTACTCAATTTTATTTTTTTATAGTCTCATGATCGAACAGCAACCTTAGAAGATGCCCTCCAACCTGGCAGGAATTTTGTAGCAGCTGGATATGCTTTATTTGGAAGTGCAACAATGGTAGTGCTTACAACTGGAAATGGAGTTAATGGATTCACGCTTGATCCAGTAAGTTCAATGATATAAATAAAACAAAGGATGTAACAGAAAATAACACTGCTAAAACATACACAAAAACAAAAACAAGATTCTTGGAATCTCGGGCTCACCAGAATTAGAAATATGACCCTCTTTGGGTCTCAGATTTTGAAAACTTGGATCTTAGAGTCTCGCAAATCCTAACAAGGTACTGTATAAAAGTTCTGAAAGAAGCAGCCCCCTAAAACTTTAAACATCAAAACTTTGTGGCTGCTAATTAATCCTAGACTGAAGTAGGAAGCCCCCCAACAGTAGCGACTCCCCAAAAGTAGGGAAAGTAATTAGACCAATTAGACCATTTTTTTTTTAATTGAAGGGCTCGGGGCATATCCAGCCTATGTTGCTTTTGAGGTCGTTTTTTATTTTTCTCGCTCAGATTTGTCCATTTTTGGCATGTGAACTACAAATTAGTTGCAAAACATTGTTCAGATTTTTCTGTTGTTTTTTTCCATCGTTTTCGAGAATTAACGTCTGCGAATTTCTCAATTTTACGCTGATTTTTCACTTCAGATGGCCAAGTTTGGGCCCGTACCCCTGAATCCCGCTCAAGAAAAATAAATCCCGAAGTTCATTCCTTCAAAATCGCTTCATTTTAATCACCGATAGTCAGCCACTTAGATTCGCGCTATCTCCCTTATCGTTACGGACCTCCTTTAGGAAGCACTCCCGATCCTCCGCTGCCGGCTCATACATGTAGTCTTTGCCCGCCTTGCTGAATTTCACCCGGCCGCAAGAACTCACTTTGAGCTGCCCAGCGCTGTATTTCAATCTCCCGCGCGACCACACAAAGCCGACCTATCTGCCACTGTCGCAAAGCATGTCGGGATATCAATGACGAAAACGAAAACGGAATGTCCGCCAAACGAAATACGAAAAATATTAGAAGTCTCGAAGCACTTCGGATATCGGGCATTTCGACTACGGCACGGGATGGGAAATGGCCCACAACTCACAACGCTGCACCTTTTCTGATCCGAAGTGATTCCTGACTTTCCCGCTGGCTCGCCTCCTCCGCCAATGTCTATTTTCACCTCGAGCGTGAAATAGAGATTTAGGCAAGAAACACAACTCGTTTCTTTGAGAGGTGCTAGAGACTTACGGATTTCCGGACTTAATGATGTCCTTCAATCACCGGACGGGCCTTAAACATATTGGCTCATACGCACGCTACAGACGATGTGTTTGCCGTAGCGAGCTCGCGATCGATAACGAACCAGGCGTGCGTAAATAACGGTATTTTCGTTCATGTCGTTGGCGCGGGTCAGGAGTATTGCGGTCGCATATTCTCGCGGCCAATCTGCTGTAATGGCGTCGAAATTACGCTCTGAATGTAAACAACCACTAGAAGACCAGAACTCTGCTTTTTTTCAGGTGAAATTAGTCCAGTTTCTTAGGATTAGTGCAAATTCGACAAGGGTTTGTGATATTATTCGTTGTACGATAAAATTAGGCAAATCTGAGCGAGAAAAAAAAGTAAAATGTTCAAAAAGCAACATAGGCTGGTTATGCCCTGACCCCTTCAATTATATAAACACAATCTAGACATGTGGAGCCCATCACCCATGTTGCAGTAACATGAAACTGAACTGACAAATTTCGTCTCATTTTTCAGCAATAATTATTGTTGCAAATTTCTGTCTATTATTTCATTTAGAAAAAGAGCTCGTACTAGCTTTATTTAAAATAACAACCCACTGAAAGTAAGGACCCTCAAAAGTAGCAAGCCTCAAAGGCAGCTAATTCCAAACGTAATGAAGGTCATTATTTTTAAACTTTACGGTATGTAGGAAAGGGGATCAAAGATATAGAATTGAAACCACAAATATAAAAGCCACAGGCCATTTTGTAACAGGATCAATTCATGAAAATGTACCTCGTTAAATCAAAGGCGTTTTTTTTTGTGGGCGAGTGCTGAATTTAGAGTTTGGTCATCATTTTGGTTTAATTTGCAAAATGTCCGGTGCTGGGGGCATGGGGGAGGAGTGGAAGGGGGGGGGGGGGGTTTCTTTCCTCTCCCCTCCCCCCTCCTTCGCCTTCCAGCCTTACTCCCACACCCTTTGTCACATCTTTTGACTCACCTCAGATGTCTGCGGTTAAACTCAGCGCTCTTTCGCCTCCAAATACGCCTGCAGGCTAGCTCCTAAGAGCCAACCCGTGAATAAGAAATGCTAACGTGTAACGCAATATTACGGTAAGCTTACGTTTTCACACTGACACGGTTCGATATTTTTTTAAAATTAAACGTTAGGATTTTTGAAAAAAAAAAAGCACATCAGTTTCATAATGTCCAGTCCGAAGAAGAAAGAAAAAATAGAAGAAGAATAAAGAACCTCCTGAGCTGGACTTGAACTTGCACCTCCCGACTCCAATTCCTGACACTAAACCACTTGACCCCTCGAGGAACACATGCTTAGCAGAGACTAAATTTTATTATTTCAAGGTAGATATGCATCAAAAGGTGTGTCACGGTTGAAAAATCCTTTTAGATCGATTTTAATGTAGTTATATTAAAGACTCCAAATGTGAAACATCTTTAAGCTTATTTGTTGTTTGTATACATTTATAACAAATTAGTCATCATGGTTATCACTGGATTCACGTTCTTGTACATGTTATGAAACGCATTCGCAACAAAGCATTACATCACCAAGTTTACAGCTGATGGAAGGAGTGAGTGAGTGAATTTAAGCCACCATTACCGATAACCCGTTCATTACGCATGTGCTTATTCATGGGTTAAAAAACTGCCCTTAAACAGGAAGTTCCGGTATAAAAGGAGCCCAGCCTGGCCATTCTCACCTCCAGTTGTCAATCAACCACTGAAGCATTAACAACTGACAAATAAAACATGTGTCATTTCTAAGACTATTGCTAAAAACTTGAAAGAACTTTATGAAAGTTATATCAGAAGTCTTTATGAACTTCTATTTCCTTTTTTGCTTAGGTAAAATCTTGGTTTAATTAGATTTTTGAAGCAAATTATATTTAACCCATTCACACCTGAGGATTTTTACGTTTTTGACTGATTTTCTGCATACACACGCCCCATAGGATTTCGTGACTTCATATTTGGAGTTACCATTGAAAGTGCTGCTGTTCTAAAACACTGAAGGCTTGAGTTTACTGGAAACGTCATTGTGACGATCTCATTTTGCTTGGTTGATTTGCAATAAAGGGTCCAATATGAATTATCTACGATTTTTGGTAAGTTCGCAGCCATTTTTCATCTTTAGTAGCTGCCTGGTGAGCATCATTAAGCTTGGAGGTAGTTCTGAGTCCACTTCTCAATGAAGCGAGTTAGGTGTTGTACTTCGTTTACGAATTTGGCTCGTTGCTCGTTGAACTGGAAAAATGGCCGCCTGGAAACGAAGTGGCTTTGGGACTCGACTCTGGATGAATTTCTCGACCTACCGCGGCATATTTTGGAAGTTGCGACCACAGGAGAATACAACAAGCGCGAAATTTCGGCGGTGGGTCGGAGTGGCTGTGGACTTAGTATAAATATGAAATGTGTGGGGAAAGAATGGAACGCTGTCAAAATTTTTGGCTTTTTCCCAGCATGCAGTGCGGTGGTGATGTTGAAAATCGAGGCAAGGTGAGTATGCACTAGTATAAGAAGCTGTAGCTAGGCCCGAGCAACGAATAAGAGCAAAAAAATTCACTGCTAAGCTAGGACTAGGACTGAATTTTGCTGTAAATGTTGACTTTTGGGTTTGCCACGATGATTTGAATAAAAAAAACTAAAGGCAAAAACGTGATTTTTGTTGTTTTTCTATGACGTTAAAAACGGTAATTTTTGTTATTGTCCAAATTCAAACGCTGATATTCTGCAAAAATCGCTGACTTTTTTGTGTTTATTGGGTATCTCAATTTAAAAGACTTTCTACTCAATGCTCACAACTGCTAGTTAAGGCAATGTTCGCACGATTGAGAAAGTTACAATTTTTTAAAGCAGTGGAGTCTTGTACGGGCGGTTACGGGCGGTTCAGGTGTCAATGGGTTAATCAAAAAATCTATTTTTCTTACAGTTGATAGTTTTGGCTCTTAAACCAGTCAAACAAAAAACCCTTAAGACTAGGAACATGTCATCACTATTTAATTTGAAAACAGGCATATGCATCAAGATCTGGGGGGGAGGGCACTAGTTGCTGGCCAATATTTAGTGCAAAGGTGAAAGTTGCATGAAAGCCAACTTCAAGGGGTGGTGATTTTCAAAACTAGACATAAGAGGTGGAGTTAGAACAGCTGGTGACAGTCAGTAGTCGAGGGTCAGTTCATCTTGGGTGATCAAGTTTGATACTATTGCCTATCACGTGACCTGGCCAACCCCAAACCTGGGACCTAACCCTAAGTTAGGCCTGGCCCTGAGCCAAGTTACACCTTACCCTAGAAATTGTTCTAACCCTAGAATCTTAACACTAACCCTAGATTTGAACTATCCCTAACCCTAACTTTCGCCGGGGGGTGTCAAAAGCCCTGGTCACGTGACCTTTATTTTTCTTCATTAACCCATTCACACCTGAGGATTTTTACGTTTTTGACTGATTTTCTGCATACACACGCCCCATAGGATTTCGTGACTTCATATTTGGAGTTACCATTGAAAGTGCTGCTGTTCTAAAACACTGAAGGCTCGAGTTTACTGGAAACGTCATTGTGACGATCTCATTTTGCTTGGTTGATTTGCAATAAAGGGTCCAATATGAATTATCTACGATTTTTGGTAAGTTCACAGCCATTTTTCATCTTTAGTAGCTGCCTGGTGAGCATCATTAAGCTTGGAGGTAGTTCTAAGTCCACTTCTCAATGAAGCGAGTTAGGTGTTGTACTTCGTTTACGAATTTGGCTCGTTGCTCGTTGAACTGGAAAAATGGCCGCCTGGAAACGAAGTGGCTTTGGGACTCGACTCTGGATGAATTTCTCGACCTACCGCGGCATATTTTGGAAGTTGCGACCACAGGAGAATACAACAAGCGCGAAATTTCGGCGGTGGGTCGGAGTGGCTGTGGACTTAGTATAAATATGAAATGTGTGGGGAAAGAATGGAATGCTGTCAAAATTTTTGGCTTTTTCCCAGCATGCAGTGCGGTGGTGATGTTGAAAATCGAGGCAAGGTGAGTATGCACTAGTATAAGAAGCTGTAGCTAGGCCTGAGCAACGAATAAGAGCAAAAAAATTCACTGCTAAGCTAGGACTAGGACTGAATTTTGCTGTAAATGTTGACTTTTGGGTTTGCCACAATGATTTGAATAAAAAAAACTAAAGGCAAAAACGTGATTTTTGTTGTTTTTCTATGACGTTAAAAACGGTAATTTTTGTTATTGTCCAAATTCAAACGCTGATATTCTGCAAAAATCGCTGACTTTTTTGTGTTTATTGGGTATCTCAATTTGAAAGACTTTCTACTCAATGCTCACAACTGCTAGTTAAGGCAATGTTCGCATGATTGAGAAAGTTACAATTTTTTAAAGCAGTGGAGTCTTGTACGGGCGGTTACGGGCGGTTCAGGTGTCAATGGGTTAAAGGATGTGCAAAACCATGTTTTGTGACTAATGGGGGAGGAGCTAAGCATTTTAAACCGGAACTTCGTGTTTAAAGGCATGTCAGAGACATTTGACAACAAGTTATGGTGCCAATAACTTAACTTGCATGAATTTAATTTATTTACTTATAATATTAAATAAAATAATGATGCAAATGTATCTTATTTTAGTCCATAGGTGAATTTGTTTTGACCAATCCAAACATCAGAATGAAGCCACGTGGCAAGCCAATTTACAGTATAAATGAGGGCAATGCATCCTTGTTTGATGACGCAGTTACTAAATATTTAGAATCCATTAAATTTCCAAAGGTGAGTTTTTGGCCTTATAAATCCATTTTTAATTAATTTGTAATAAATTGAGTAGAGACAATAATATTATGAAGACATTTTAGTGTGTGATTTTTGTCCCCTTATAACTCTTTTAACGCTGTTATATATGATAAAGTCCTGTTGCTTATGAATCTCTCTTATCTTCTGTGCTTAATAGAGGATGCAAACAATGTTTTACATGCTAAAATTCAAGGGAATAAAAGCAGACAAAGGGAAATTTTCAAAAACAAAATGTCTTTCTTTAATCCTTTTTTTTTTGGGGGGGGGGGGGGAAACATTTTTCGGTGGATCTTCGATCATTATAAGATGTTGGTGCCCTGTGATTGGTATTTTTAACTCCCCAATAGTGCCCAGAATCAAAATTTCAGAAAAATTCCAAATTTCGGTTTCTAAAATACTGAAAAACAAATAGTATCATGCGAAAGTACTGCCAAAGAGGTTTCATTTGAATGGTCATGCCATAAGATTTCATTGACAGACTCAAAAGTTGGAACTACACTGCATGTCTCCATTATAGATTCTGGGATTGAAAGGTTAATCAACACTAATTTATTATTTATTTTAGGATGGTAAGACTCCATATGCTGCACGTTATGTGGGTTCCATGGTGTCGGACATGCACAGGACATTAGTCTATGGAGGAATCTTTATGTACCCTGGAAACAAGAAGAGCCCCAGAGGAAAGGTATTCTGACTACAATGACCCAAAATACATTGCGTATCTGTTTTTTTTATTTCTTTTGTGTCAGGAAAAGGGAGTTTGTTCAATGCCTGAATTGCTGTGTTTAAAGCTACAATGTATTTATAAAATAACCTTAAAGAATCTGGGGTAAAGAAACAAAATTAATATTTTGTTATGTGCAAAATATTGTAGCCTGCCAAAAAAAATATTTACTTACCTTATTTCCATTACTTACTTACTTTATTATCTTAAAATTGGAAGAAATCATCGCCAAAAGTGATAGAAGCAAAGAAAAATGAATTAAACAGACAAAATAACAGCTAGAAAAGTCAAAATATCACAAGAATGACAAGTTTGATTTCTTGACCACATGTCGATAAATCAAATTTCATGAACTGTAATTCACTTCCATCCTTGCAATCCTGCACTTTATCTCCAAACTACTGCTTTTGTTTTGCTCTATAGAGTCTTTTTATCCAACTAAGTTGTATATTTGGTGGCATTTGGTGATATAACGTGGAAATAAGCTAAGCGAAATTTTGCTATTTCAGCTGGACAATGTCCCTTTAAGGCTCAAATACTGAACTTTCAAACACTGAATGTTGAGCGGAGCTTTGATGGCTGGAAAACTGTTAAAATCAGTACAGTCAAAACTCCAAGAGGCCTATTCTCTTGTACTGTATTTATTTAAGTAATGATCCGCATAAGAAGGAAAGTGCTGAACGGCAATGCACAAGGGAATGTCAACCTTTTTTCATTGTTGGAACAAGTGATCTCATTGGCCTAGACTCAAAAACCGCTAAACAGTTAAGGTTCAAGGTGCATTTTGTCTAATTTTTTTTAAGGTTTCAAGTAATTTGAGACCCAATCGCAAAACATGCAATTTTTAAAAATATTGTATTTGGGGAACTTCGTCAAAGAAGCAAAATTATTAGCTTTTGTCTTCTGCTATTCTGATTGGTTAAGCACGAACATTTCCTAAAATTTATTTGACGCAAATGGATTTTTTTTATTTTTATATTGAAATATAATTATGAACCATCAGCCCCTCCTCTATTATTGAAACCAAAGATATTCTATGTGGGAAAGGGCCAATGCCGCAGAACAATGAAGTTAACCGTACTTCTTATGTGGAGCATTACTTAAAAAAGCGCCGCCTACTTTCTGCAACATGAAAATTTGTTGTGCCATTAAGGTGGCAATAAAAAAAAAAATACGCACAACATCAGGGCTGCAATCTGCAACGCAACATTGTTTCGCCACAAGTTGCACGATTTTGTTGCCCGTATTACTTCACCTTTATGGCAGAGCATAACTTTCCTTCAACTGTCATAATTTTTGTTTTATTGTTCCTTGATTCATAGCTACGCTTGTTGTACGAATGTGCACCTATGGCATACATCATAGAGCAGGCCGGTGGAATGGCTAGTGATGGAACACAACCAGTCTTAGACGTTAAACCTCAAAAGCTTCACGAAAGATGTCCAATCTTCATTGGCTCAGCAGAAGATGTCAAGGATTTTCTCAAGTTTACCAAGCCAGCATAGATAATAGCTAGGCTAATAGCTATTCTTTCATTCTTATTTTAGCTGTAGCTTGCAAACTCTGTTGCCACTTAAACCGGGAAAAACTTAAATTTTCCAAGTCACCATTCAGTGGAAAAGGTGCTGTTGAACGTAACAATTTGTCGTTAAACTTGTCTCGCAAAAAAGATTTTTGCAAGTTGCATGTACAATGTTACACGTTGCAATGTTACACGTTATAATTGCCATGCAACTTGTCTCGCAAAAAAAAATTGTTGCAAGTTGCACGTACAATGTTATACGTTACAATTGCCATGCAACTTATCTCGCGAAAAAAAATGCATGAGTTGAAAAGTGTGACGAAATAAATTGCAAAAACCATGTTACTCGTATTTTTGTAGGGCAACTTGAAGAAATTTGTTGCAGAAAGTAGAAAACGATTCAAGTTTTCGTGCAACTTAGAAATTCATTTGCACGAGGGGGTGCATGGTTACACGTAAAATCGTGTGTGCAACTTACGACATTTTTTTGAGAGACAAAATGCACGAAAAATTGTTACGTTTAACAGCACATTTACACGTAAGGTTATCCTCCGCAAACCAAAAATTTATACATACATACCCTCATAGAAGCACTGAGAGGGTTATAATAACAAACTTATTTAATTCAAAGCATAATAATACATTATTGCAAGTAGACTTATAAAATTCTTAGATATTGCGAGTTAATAACGTTTTCAATCAATTATTTTCTTACGGAAGTAGAAAACAGTTCGTCTGTGTTTACGTTTTATATGCTGTGGTCACTAGTGGTAGTTTGTGAGAACCATTTTGAAGTCCGCACGGTACGATTTCATCCAAAAACTGAAAAGTTAGACTTTATTTGCGACTCAGTCCTGTCATATCAACGTGTAGGGTTAAACATGATGGTAACATGTAGGGCAATAAATTGTGTAAGTGTAAAATCGTTTGCAAATGCTTTATCAGGTTTAAAGACAAGACACAGGACAGCAATGTCAATGAATAGATTGATCTAAAATGATTTGTAAAATAAATGTTGAATTACAAACCGTGTCACGTGTTTGTCCTCGAAAATTCTGTTCCATTATGGCCTATCAACTACGGCTTATTTTGTTCGCGCGAAGACGCCCAGTAAAACTTTACTTTGGTATTATACAAAGCACTTGAAGGGATAGATGAGAGGGCCCTACAGGCGGTCGGACACCTTGTTTAGAATTATATAATGTAAGGACACTAATGTTTTTCGTTATGATAACAAAATCTAACTTTAAATAATTTTAAGTGTTAAAAGGAAATTCTTAACTCCCCACCCAGAGTCGAACCTATCACTTCAGCTAGCGTCTCGGCTGTTAGACAGCCTACCCTACCAGAGTACCTCCAACCCGCTCGGGTCGGTTTAAATGTAACTCTGACTGTTAACCCTAACGGAAAGCAAACCAGCCAATCCGTTTTTTACGTGTATAATTCTCAACAAGGTGTCGTATTTCCTGTTGAGCCCTCTCATCTATCCCTTCAAATGCAGTAGCTTCAAATGTCCTCGTACAACTTTGCCTTAACCTAGCTTGCGTGGAAGGCGTGTTCTTGTCTTATTTTTCTCCTCCTCCTCCTTCCCTCCTTGTTTACGCTGACTACGCGGGGGTGTGCCGCTGGGGTTCTGAAACCCTTCCCCTAACATTTATACCTGGGGTCAATTCAATAAAACTTTTACAAGTGTAGCCATTGTTTTCAACCCCTGAAACAATGGCTACACTTGCAAATTACAATTGTAAAAGTTTTATTGAATAGGCCATTTCCGAGTTGCCTTTAGCCTGTCTATCAAAGCGAGGCTAGGTGCGAAACCTTTCATGTGATTGAAAACTCATTTTCATATGAAAGGTTGTGCACCTAGCCTCGCTTTGACAACGAGGCGTAACGTAACTCAGAAATGGCCCATTGATCCCAGGTCATGTTCAGCTGATTTTGTAACCCTATACCAGACGAGACTCTCAAAATCCCTACCCTATCCCAGACTTATTAAAACTGTATCACTTTTAGTGGAAAACCATCTGTCAACAATTTGCCGCGATTATTTTATTTCCGTTTAGGGAAGGCTCTTTCTCTTCCGAGTTTCAGTTCCTATTCTAGACTTAATTCTTCATACCACTGATCAGTTTCTCCGATAAATGATACCCTATTCTAGACAAAAACTCTCAGCTGATTCTTTACCCTATCCCAGACTAAACTGCTTGAAAACCATGCTCTTTACAGCAGCACATAGCCATCTACATGCAGCTTATATACGAGAATACCCCCCCCCCCCCCACCCCCACACTTTCCCCCAGAGTCATGAAAAGGACGCAAGTGAAAGAGACAAAAAGGACACAGTAGCGGGAACTGGCATAAACCTTAGGTACACGTGACCATGTCAACCATAAGTGACGTCGCTGGCGCCAAAATGACTGTCAGGATGCGAAAGAGTGGGACAAAATAAAATTAGAAGTACCATACTTCTGTAATCTTTCTTTAAAAAGCCAAAAACAAAAAAAAAATGTTATGGAAGCATTTTTTAAATTATGTTGACATGCATGTGTTCTCGATTAAGGAGCGCATAAGCAACCACGTGCACGACGGCAAAGGCAGCGAGAACGGTACAAAACAATACTTTTAATGAGCGAAAACAATGTCTCTGGACATAGTTTTACATTTTGATACATATCTTTGCCGTTCCCTGCAAAGAAACAACGTCAAATGATCAAATTATAGGTTTTGTGGAAAATGTGAACACACGACGGTTAATTATCCTTTCTCTTTTTGAACTTGAAAGCCGTCCCTATAGGAATTCATCTCCAGGAAAGTCAAATTGAGCAAATTTAAAAGAGTACAAATTATTTTGTTAACTGACATTTTCCTTGGTGTTGCCGTCGTGGTTGTTAAAGTAGCCTGTGAACAGGCTCCTGGCTCGGAGAGGCGCCATTTAACGGCGCGAAGCGCCGGCAAAGGGGAGCCTGCACGCGAGTTTTAGAGTATCGAATGTCTGCGTCCAAATTTTGGACGCTAAGCGCTAGTGAATGTTTCTTGGGCTAAAATAACCTTAAAGCAATCACTTTTTCATTTAATTTTCTTTTCTATGTTTCGGATACAGAGGAAAAAAAATTGGATATATATTTTCGTGGTGTCTGATCGCGAGATGTTTTAAGAAATAGCTGCGTTATGTGTTACTCAGGGAAAGGTTTCAAATTACTTTTGACAAAGGTATGCAAATTGCAAAATTTTTACCTCAACTGAAAAAATATATTTCAAAGGGCTAAATTTGTTTCTCTCCTCCTAAATTATCACTTCTGTCGTAAACTTACAGAAGGCTAAGCAGGCTAAGCCTGCGAACGGTTAAAATTTGACAGTTGACAAGCTAAGAAATCCGCGGGTTCTTGTGGGCGGCAGCCGCGATTTTGAAGGATGCGTGCAGGCTTCCCTTCTTCATGTGTGATCCCGCCGTCCGACTGGAAGCCTGTCCGCAGGCTACACAACATCGTCAGTGAGCCGACTGTCGACATAAAACAAATAGATTTTGCACGTGGATTCACATTATATCATTTTAATTACGTTATCCTATTTACAGAAATTCTAGTGATGTAGATACTTTTTTCCTGGGGCATATATGGCTTGCTCATGTATTTTCATATTATTGTTCATTTATTACACTATTTACAGGATTAATTGTCGGGCTGGCTAACGTTCAGACTCGTATCATGACTGATAAATGTTCGTCAAAGACAACCATTGATATTAATAAGTATTTTCATAGTTGGTCATAGTTCTCAATACCAAAGTCAGAGTTCAAAGTTCACAATTCTAAAGCGACATTCCAGTTTTCAGTACGTGTTTCACAGTTTAAAGTTCACAGTTCATATTTCCCAGTGTTTTGGATAACAGTTTTCAATGGAACATTTGGACAAGTTAGGGAGTGAGCCCACTGTCCACTTTTCTAGCGGATGTTCTCTTTTGAACTGCGCGAACTGGCAGGCTTCAAGCATTAGCCTGTGATGTTCAAAGAGTTGGAACTGGCCATATTGGAGGTCTTTTACCTCTAGTTGTTTTGCTGTCGGCTCTTCCCCTTGAAGAGACCTGGGAAGAAAAACAAAACAAAGAAAAGGAAACATTACACATGTGTAAATAAGTGCACCAAACAAACAAGTGGATAAAGAGTCTCTACATGAACTCTACTGCTGCGTCAGTGGAGGAGAGAAAGGCTACAATTTGGCATCGACTGAGTTTACAAAAAACATTGGCCACCGTAAAGAGCGTAAATAAATTCAGTTAATAGCTAACGTTTCGAGCGTTAGCCATTCTCGCCATTCGCTCTCAGTGATAAAGGGCTATAACGCTCTAAACGCTTCCGCTCTTTACGGCGACCAATTGACCTAGTCAACTCAATATATATCTATATATGCCAAATTTTACTTACAACAAACTACTGATTGAACCTCTTGAAATCATAAATTCATTATTGGCTGACTGTCAATATCAGACTAAGGTCCCTTCTGAAACCCTCAGAACTGTTATTGAATGATATTTCAAAGTATATAATCCTGGGCCGGGGTTGTTCAAAGCGCGATTAAGCTAACCCAGGATTAGCGTCAATTTTGAATCCAGTTAATAACTAATCAATGAAATTTTTTCTAATAACTTTTTGGCCTTGAGTTTCAACTTTGACTTGTCTTCACCTCTAGCTTAAAATTAGCTTTTGTAAACATTTCATTTTTAAACAAGAGAAATCAAACCCTCAGTTAACTCAGTTTAATCCTGGATTAGCGCTAATCGGCTTTTGAACAACTGGGCCCTGATTAGCAAAACTTTCTTTTTTCAGTTGATGTAACACCATGTTAACGAGAAGAACTATAAATTAAAAAGAGACTGCATTGTGTCTTTAAGAGCGTTCTCATACCAGACAGACTTGGCCAGCTGCTGGGGTTTTCTACTTTTGGCTACAAGCAACGCTCTTTCTTCAAGGGATATTTGCTCCCTCAGAGCTTCGATTTGTTGCTGCATTTGAGCTTTCATCTCAATTACTTCTGCCCTCTTGGAGGCAGTCATGGAACCACTGTAAAGCTTTCGCTTTCTGTGGATAAATAAATGGAAATGTATAGTATATCATAGAAGTTGAAAAAAGTAATCAAAATGGTTTACCCTATATTTCAAACGTCTGGTGAGCGGCTTAAGCTGTGTTCACACTAGGTCGAAACATGATTAGTCTGATCACGAATGAAACATGTTTCATCATAAGAAATGTTCACATCAAGCAGTGCATTGCGCGAATCATGATTGAAACTACCTCGTGAGGTAGTTTCAATCATGATCACACTGAACACATTCAAAATGGCGGATGGATGCGGAGAAGACACGAGTGTGCAAAAGAACCAAAATTGGAGCTTTTATGAAGCCAAATGCCTAGTCGAAGTATGGGCAGACGAGGAAATACAACGACAATTAGCGGTAATGGGAAGGAAACAAAACATATGGGAGAACATTGCCGCAAAACTGAATGAGAATGGTTTTAAGCGTACCGCATCGCAAAACAGCATAAATGATTCAACCATGCATGAAACGTGTTTGAAACCGACATCTGATGTGAACAATGCCAAAACAAACACGTTTACGCGAAACATGTTTAGTTGAAACATGTTTACTCTAAACATGTTTCGGCTTTAATGTGAACGCAGCTTAAGTAAGACAGACAGATCGATTCGTAAAACGCATTCGTTAGTTCGAAGAATTGACAGGCCTTGCTCTTAAAGTAGCACAAACAATAATTGGTTCTTTCGACACAAAAAGCAAACAGCAAGGAGATCGCAGTGAAGGGTGAAAGCCGACAAATAATGATACAAGTTTTACCTGAAACTCTAGTTCGATTTTTGAAACGAGTTGAACGTAACTCGGGTTATTAAACATAAAACAAAATCTATTTTCTCAACGCATTCAAATTTACCTAACCACTCCTGTAAAAAATACCGGGCAAAGTATCAGATTTATCCATCGCTTTATATATAAACGCTTGAGAATAGTCTTGAGAATGGTCTGTGTTCAGCACTAGTTCTTCTCAAAAGTGCTTAACAATAGTTTAAGAAGCAACACAAGACCTCGAGATACCTTTTAAGTTCCTTTCTCGCCTTTCTATGTTCTTGAAAAGTACTAAAAGCACTTCCCATTTCGATTTTATTTAGAAAATGTTTCTCTGCTCACAAAAACACGTCTAAAGTCAGTGATTTTTGCTTTGCGACTGAAATCTTTCCTTTGTGACATAACAAAGGATGAAAAGCGCGCGCGTAAATGTTAGCCAATCAGATTCGTTTTCTAGCTTACGTGATGCGATGTCGCATGCAACAGTTTGAATTTGCACGCGCGTCACAGAACGCAGACGTCACAGAACGCAGACGGGGGAAAAAGTACTAGTTGATGGCGAAGAATTTCCCTGCGCAGGTTCACACGTACGACGCAAATGCAAATGCAAGCGCAAACGCAAACGCAAGCGACGTTCACACGTGGAACGCAAACGCAAGGAACGTAAGATACGCAGGCGCAGTTGAAGTTATCTTCCAAGATGGCGGACAACGCTGAGTTTTTGGCAGCAGGTATGGTTTTTCTGATTCTCGCATATCGGCTGCTAAAGGAAAGGCACAGGATATTTCCTCACACTCTCTGCCAGTTTCTCGTCTGCTTTAATCGTGGAGGACGCCATCTTGATTTCAACTTCAACCGCGGTGGCTTGGAATAAGTGCTTTTCACCTTGCGTTTGCGCTTGCATTTGCGTTGAGCCCGGTTCACACGTGTGAAACGCAAACGCAAGTGCAAATGCAAATGCAAGGAAATGAAAATTTTTCCATTCCTTGCGTTTGCATTTGCACTTGCGTTTGCATTTTGCGTTGCCCCGGTTCACACGTATTTTCCTTGCGTTTGCGCTGGCATTTGCATTTGCATTTGCGTCGCTCGTGTGAACTGACCAGGCTTAATAAAAAAGATGAATTTCGACACTGTTCATAATTATTTTACCGACGTTTCGCACTGCAAAATTTTAGCGATGTGGGAGAGATGGAATTTCTGATTTGACTGGAGAGGTCGGCATGCAACCCAACCTCTCCAGTCAAATCAGAAATTCCATCTCTCCCACATTGCTAAAATTTTGCACTGCATCCTCTCCCGAGCTTCGCGAAGTTCTGCGAGACAAGTATTTCTAGTTATTTTACCGACGTTTCGGCAATGCTTCCTTCTTCATGCTGGGTACAAAACTATTTAAAAAAAACGTTCAAAACGGGTTTTTCATTAGTTTTGTACACTGAAGAAGCATTGTCGAAACGTCGGTAGAATAATTATGAACAGCGTCGAAATTCATCTTTATTATTTTGGTACTAGTTGATAGCGAATTGGTGGTCTCCGAGACCCCCAACAACCCGCGATCTTCGGGATTTGGCCAGTGGTTTCACAGTAATTTTAACAGATCGCAAGGGTCCCGACATTTTGTCTACATTGTAGAAGAATAGGCAAGTTTTGCATCGTGCGCGCACATTAAAAGTACCAGGTTTTGACCAGCACGCTTCTAACTAGAAAGTTACGTACATGTTGTTGTCACGATTGTTCGCTTACTGTTGTCGATGCATTCAATATAATGCATTTAGGGACGGACCATTATTTTTTTTGCAAACATTTTTTTTTTATATGCGGCACTTGCTGCAAACAATTTTTTTTGTGTCTCCGTCCAACTGCCATACTTTCAACAAACAATTTTTTGCTTTATTTTTTGCTTGCATACAATTTATTTCAGTGTTTATAGCCTCTGCAAACAATTTATTTCAAAATTTTCCAACCCCCCCCGTCAAAAAAATAATGGTCCGTCCCTTAGATGTTCACAATTTGTTTCCATTTGTTTTTTATGTGCTTCTTTCGATGGTTTCAAGAGCAGGCTTTCGGGCCCGAAAGCCATTTTTGAAATTCAATCTCATTCAAGTAGCGGTGAAGTTTTTATCCCGAAAACCACTGGAAAGTTTCTCGTCGATATAAGATTTTATTGCTCAACTTTCAAAACGAAAGAAAATTGAATCTCTGTTGGTAAATAGCCTGCTAATTAAATAGCTTTTCAGGTCCGAAACGTGTTCGGGAGTTTTGAGAAACGCACGCCAGAAACTGGGCTCTCTCTACTTCTAAGGGCCTTTTGATATGTTTTTAATGTTAATATAACACTTGTTCCTGTTTCAGAGAGATGTCGACCGGTTCAGATTGATGTCTTTTTAGAGTCTCTTCTCTGACAGATTTGATGGGCGTAGAGCGGGTTTATTTTGATAAAATAGAGTCCGAAAGACGGTCCGTACTAAACTTGCCCACAAGTCGACTTTAATATGCCTGACCGGGAATCCTGGAACCTGGACACTGAAAAAGTATGTTCTTTTGCGAGAGCGCTCAATAACTCAGGAGACTTGAAGTGGTCTTTTGTTTTTTTCGAAGAGTGCTTGTGCAGTTATTTTGTTTGAAAAATTTGGATGAAAAGGGTTGCATGCGGAATAGTTCCGCGCGCATTGTCCTGCCCCAGGTTACACTCGGATTTCCTCTCATAATTACTGGGAACGGACTGAGAAAACATTCAAGATGGCGGACGCCGAGACGCAAGATGATTTTTGCAGTGGCTCTCTAAATGATCCTGAAGATGTCGAAAATAGGTTAGTTAATAAATATCTTTATCTGTTTGCCTTGTGAGATATTCCGCCCAATAGCTGAAGCTTTTTCTCGTTGCTATTTCAATAGGAATTGCATAAATAGTTTCCAACTCAACGCGGATCTGGAGTAAGTTTCCTTAATTTTTTGCACGTTTCTGTTAAATTTGTAGCGATGAATTATCAGCGCTTACAAGTGAAGTTGTCAGTGGTGTAGAATCTATAACGAAAACACTTTCAAAGTTGGGTGAGTATTGAAAAACTCAAAGAGAGTGTATTCTCACGAAACTTCAATAGTAAGTTGCGACCATCATCGACTTCTACATATTATAAAGGTAGTACAACTTGCTGCAGGCTCATGCAAAATCACTTGTGTCCATATTGTTTTTGGCTACAATGTGTTTTTGGCTACAATGTGTTTTTGGCTACAATGTGTTTTAGGAGGGGGGTGAATAGGGGTATGGAAATCCGCTGATGCGTTATGCTGGTATTAGCGGCCAGCCCGAGGGGGCATTACATTTTGATAGCCGAATCCATCGATCCGCAAAATTTATCTAAATCCTCAAATTATTTGTGGACTTTTGAGATGTAATAAAGATGTCCTGACTTGAAAGATGCTCCCTCTCAAAAGTCAAATCCTTGCAAATGCCATGTATGGGATAATTTGGCTGTGACAGAAACAAAAGGACAACTGTGAAGGGTAAAGCTGGGGGGGGGGGGGGGGGGGGGGGGGGGGGACTCCCATATAAAAATGAGACAGGGGTGCTTGTCGTACCTTTTAGGGGTCAAAATTTGTAGATTGGTACCGCTAAGGGTACTAAAATCTAAAATGACCACCGTTAGAAATATCGCAGTACCTTTTAGGGTATTGAGCCTAAAAAATATGACAGAATATGACATGTGTTGTTTTAGAATTGGTACCTCTTAGGGGTAAAAATTCTTTTGAGCCACGTCCATCAAACGAGATTCTGGAACCTTTTAAGGTGTTTTTCAAAAATATCCGACGAGCACTCCCATCATTTTTATATGTGAGTCCCCCCCCGGGGAGGTAAAGATCCAAGATATCCATACTTACCGGTACTGTATAAAAAGCAAAACCCAAAATCTGGGCTCAAAAATGGGATAAATCTGTAATCCATTGCATTGGTAAGATCCACAAATTTGTTAAAATTCTTCTCTGAATCCAAAATCCAGGCAATATTATATACAATTTGATATACAGTTTGATGTACATGTGTTGTAAGTTCAACAACAACAAAAAACAGGCCAAGAAATGACTTCAGACACCTTTTTTATAGGGTAAAAATATAATAGATAGAGGTTATTATATTTCAGTTGTGTAGTCGGCTGAGTAGGTTTTTTAATTTTTTTGAGCCTTGATGGTTAAAAATATACAGCTGTATTACACAACTATTTGCTGAATAAATTGTGTGTTATACAACACTCATCTTCTCGTAAATCTAAGTTTTTGAAAGTGTTTTTCCTAACGTGCAGTTAGAATAGTGTAATAACATGTCATATTAATTTTGCACTCTGATGTCACATAATAAAAATTATTAATATATAACCAACATTATTTCCCATTTCTCAATCATTTTCTTGGTGCAATGAAAAAATGGCTGTTGATCAACAAACAAGTCGCAATGAAAGCTCCTTTAAAATCTAAAACACAACCTACAGTATTTTTTTAGCAAAAAAAATGGCAAATTTGGAGCCACCAATGCTGTTTTTTGAAAACGTTTGGCCCCTTAATAGTCATTTTGCTTGATCCTACATGTACGGTTTAATATACATCGATCATTTGATGGTTAGTTCATTTTTTCTTGATTGTGTTGACTTTGATGGCCGAAAATGTTTGTTGAATAGATTTAGATGGAAAGCTTCAGAGCCATAGCGTGTTTAGAACATTTTTGTGTATCTACAATAAATTGACACCACTATATTCATGTAATGCAGTCACTTCAATCAAATGTGACGAAACGACCTGAAGACATGAGAATATTTAAACAAATGCTTATATTATTATTCTTGTCCATGTTGTCTGTGTGTTGATCATGTTTCTACCTTTGAAATAAATTATATAGCACAGACAGCATGCATACAATATAGAATTTTTGTATGTTGACGATAGTTTGTTAGTTGTTTGCTGGGAGGACTGTACTGGAATGTTCCATGCAGTGTTAAAGTAATGCTGCAAAGCGCTGCATAAGCGCTGCTTATCGACTATGTTGCCAGCTCCCTGTGACCATTTTTCTGCAGCTTTCTTGCAGTGCTCCTGCAGCTCTCAGTGTTGCTACTGCAGCACTCATGCAGTCACAATAATGCACTGCTGCAGTGCAAGGTAAACAGCATTCATGCAACCTTTCTACAGTGCTCAATTGCAGCACTAATAAGTCGCTAAAGCAGTGCTGTTTTAAAGTCTTCTGTATCGTATGGGTTTGAGCCTTACTTTCTAGATCTACCACTGTTATATAAGTTTATTTATTAAATGAGTCTCTGTTTTGTCAGGTGCCAATGAACCTCAGTATAACTGGGAGGATATTACAGATGACTTTACAGCTGCTGCGTCTGGTGAGGGAAGATTTCTCTGATTTATTATTATATTAAGCTTAGTACATAAATTAAAGGAAGAGCTTATAAAAGTGAACATTATGCCCTGTCCCCAGGTACTCACGAATGGGGGGTTCACTAGAGAAGGAGGTTTAATTAATAGAGGGGGGAGCTTATTTCCAATAAAAAATGTTTTAAAAACTCAAATAAATTGTTGAAATCCTTTTAGACCACTACAGTGTAACTAAAACAAACAAATTGGGATGTATATCACCAATTTACAACAGTTACTACAGTGGCTGTATTTATACCTTCAGTTGATATAATGCTACTTTTGGATGTCAGATCAAAGTTCTGCACAACATGGCTAACACATATTTACATTGGCTTGTCATGGAAATCAATTGTTACTTCTGAAAAGTAAATGGGGAGGTGAGCTTATTAGAAATGGGGGGGGGGGGAGCTTATTAAAAAAAATTTTACTTTCAAAAGGGAGACTTAACACAAAGGGAGAGGGGGGCTTAATATAGCTTTAATTTACAATAAAATAATTATTAAAAGTTGCACAATTATTTATTTGTGTTGTGATGCCTAATGGTCGAGGATGAGTGAGTGAGTTATTGGAAAATGCACTTTTGTATTGATCAGTTTTGCAAAGACATGTGCTTACAGGATGAAATTAAATGACTTGCTTGTTTCTTACCCTCTTTCCAGAGTTGAAGCTGGGAGAACTTGTCCATGATAACATGTAAGTGGATTTGTCAATTTTATGCTTCCATGCATTAACCAGTAAAGGTTGTAAACTACCTTGGTTGTCTGGACTTTGTTTTGACACAACCATTATCTTGGTAGTCTAATGAATATTAGCAGAGTCCTGATTACAAATAGGTTTTCAATCCATATACACATATTTCCATAAAAAATTGGTTATACAGTGAAACCTGTATTAAGCGGGCACCCTTGGGACCCTCGCCAGTGTCCGCTTAATAGAGGGGTCTGCTGAATACAAGTTGGTTTTACTGTAAATTCGGGAAGAAAATTTAGGGACCCAAGTAGAGGGTGTCCGTTTATTATAGAGGGTGTCTGCTGAATACAGATTTCACTGTAGACTACAAGTACAACTGTGCAGATGTATAAATGCACGAATGGTTTAGCTCCAGGTTACCTTGTACATGAAGATATGCTCTGTAAGAGATTGCAATTCCACTGCTCTAATACCCAGAACAATGACAGTTTTCATCAACTCAAATGTCAGACTACTCTTGGCCAGCAATCCTTTATATATTGTGGCGCAAAAGCAAACCAAAAAAAATGTTATTTGTTGTCATTTTTATTTATTTTGTTTCTATTGTACATATGTTAGATTTGGCTTGTTTGAAGCCATGTCTGCAATTGAAATGATGGATCCTAAAATGGATGCAGGAATGTTGTGCAACAAAGCCAAGAAAATTCTTCAATTTGAGCCTGCAGTTAAGGCAAGTGACATGATCTGTTGGTAGTTCACATGGAACACACTTACTCATTGTCTAGACTGTTGGTTAGCCCCCTCTATCAACTTCTTTCAATAATAATTATCGTGGTTCATGTTTTTAGGCCGGGTTAGTGAAAGTTAAAGATCTGTCACCTGAAGAACTTATAGGAATCATGGATGAGTTGATAGCTTGCTTGGTAAGTTCAGTTATGCTACAGTGTATAACTATTACATTGACAAAGAACATACATTAGAATAAGATACTGAGAACCAGCAAAGATGGCAACAGATATCCATTAGTTAGTCAAGTCTGTCTTTCCATCTCTGTGCCTTTCTGTCAGTCAATCAGTCAGTAGATTAATTGGAGTTCACTGAGTTAGTCAGTCATCCAGTCAGACAGAGAAACATCTGTATAATCAGTCATTGAGTCAGTCATCTAGTCAGTCAGACAAACATCTACACATTCATTCATTCATTCATACAGTCAGTCCCCACCGTGGTCAAACGTCCCAGGCATTTTTTGTTTTATTTAGTGGGATTTTATTTAATATTAAATAGAAATATGGGCAAGGATGTATGGAAAAAAATTAGTTGACGTTACTATCTTTTAATTTTTCTCAAAATGATGAGCTTGTTTCCGTTGAAAATTGACCAAAACTCTTTGTGCCTAGCTGATCAAAATTATGTTGGCAAATGGCGCCAACAATTCTGCAGTTCACAGTTTTTAAACGCTTAGAACCTTTTTTGGTAAACGTTCAATACGTTTGGTAAATTGACAGTGTATTGGCAATATATTAAACTTTAAACAGTGAAAATGACAAATTTCTCTCGTTTGACCACGGTTAACAGTCAGTCAGTCAATCATCCAGTCAGACAGACAGACAGCTACACAGTGAGACATTCAGTCAGTTGGTCATCCACCAGACAGAAAAACATGTGCACAATTCAGTCAGTCAGTCAGACAGTTACAGCTGTAGTCCATTAAACATCTCTACAATGAGACATTCGTCAGTCAGTCAGTCAGTCAAGTACATGTAATTCATAATAGATAACTGATTATTTTCCCCCTCCTCAACACAGGTGACTTGGCTTGATGGTCATTCTTTAGTACAGACAGTGTTTACATGTCTATACATGCATAATCCTTTTGTAATTGAGGATCCTTGTCTAAAGGTAAAATCACAATAAGAATCAAATAATTATAACATAACACAAAGAAAAATTTTAAAAGTTCTTACAACATGAGCGGCGTGTTGTATCAGATTAACAATCACAAGCTGAAGGTGAGCGATTGTAGATCTGATCCAACATGAACGCAAATGTCGTAGACTACATATGAAATGAAAATAAAATGCTAATTAGTTACAACCACAGTCCACATCCACTAGTGGTTGTAACTAATTAGCATTTCATAGCTGTTCTGTAATTTCTTTTGTATTTTCCTTAGGAGTTATTGTTATAAATGAATTTTATAGAATCATTTATAATAGTGTCATTAAATCTCCATTTCCTTTTATTGAGCTCAAATAACATGAAAGGAACACACAACAGCTTTCAGTACTGTACAACTGTACATGTATTTATTGTACAAATTGTTCATATATGTTGTGGTTCTAATGTTTCTTTGGTTTGAACATTTTCAAACCAATTTGATTTTTATTTTCCTTTGTCTCAGAATATGAAAAGACAAAGGAAAAAGAAAAACTAAACTGGTTTGAAAATTTTCAAACCAAAAATAAATTTGAACCACAACATTTGCTGTTTTGCATTTGTTGTAACATAACAAATTTATTCTCCTGGAGTTTGAAAGATTGCTTACCTCAGGAGTTCCACTTTTTCTTCTGGGAACAACAACAACTTTATTTGTACTCTATATTCATTTACATAAATTTACAATAACCCCACCCTTAAATTAATTAAAAGCAGTACTTGAAACTCCAAATGGGCAATTTAAGGTGAAGACCTTTTAGCATTGCTTATGAAACAGTGGAGTTAGTCAAAAGTAATACCGTCGTTTTCATCTAAGCGTAGACACGTGACAGAAAAACATGTTCTAATTGAGCGCAAACTTGACATGCTTGGTAACCAAACATTTGAAGTTTGAAAGGTGTTCGAGCAAGTTTTACCAAAATGGCAGAAAGAATGGATATCGAGGACGTTTTCGAGGAAATTGATCCAGACCTGTTAAAGTATGCTTCTGCTTTTCGTAAATGTGGGTTCTCATCAAGTGTAACAATGAAGTATTGGCGCGAACAGGATTTCCAAAACTTAGATGTCGAAGTTCCAGAAGGACATCGTCAGCTTATCCTAAATATGGTAACTAAAATACGTACTCCTGAACTGAAGTCTGGAGAAAATCGATCTTCTTTCATACCGTTAACACGAAAGGTGGATGGAAACTTGAGAAAAAGTAGTGTTAATTCAAGAAGAGATATTTCAGTGGCATTTCACAAAAGCACATTCGACGAAAGCGAGCCATGCAAGCCTTTGCCCTCCAGAACTCAGAGCACAAAGCCTCACAAACTTGATTTGTTGTCGCCTGTTGAACGGTTTATCAAGAGTAAAGAGGATGAACTGAAAGCCAAAACTGAAGAAATTGAACAAAAGAAAGGAGAGGTAGAAACCATGCTTGCTCGAGTACAGGAAGCTGCCTCGCTAACTGGCCGCACTGGCCACAGTTAGATCATGTGTTGAAGAAAAATGTGAATCTTCATTCCTTTGTGGTGACCTGTCCAAACACCCCGATGAGAAACTGGCTTTCCAGGAGAAGAAACGCGTCATTGTGACTTTGGAAACGTCCGTTAAGGGCCCATTATAGTATTCCGTTGCTAGGTAATGCGGTTGCTATGCAGAGCTAAATCAAGTACAATTTTACTTCCGGTGAAAGTGACAGGCAGCTTCGCGCGAGAGTCCGTACAAATTCAAAACTGTTGAAGTTTGTCTCGTTCAACTCCTGAATTCTTGGTTAGTACTTAAACTTATTTGAAGCTGGATATTTTTTCTCTGGAAAGATTCGTCTTAGACGGTTTTCAAGCTGATTCAAAACGTAGAAATAACTGAAGGAGTAAGAACGCTCAACTAATCAGTTCACAGATATCGGAATCTGCTGAAAGTTTATTCCTACTGCTTCAGTCTTCGTACCGTTTTTTCGTTTCTTTTTGTCAATGCTGACCAGGTCAACTGCCGAGGAATTCTGGACTGAGAAGTTAGAGGATATATCTGGAGCCAACCTGTGAGTCATACCCCATTCACACCAACGCTTAAACATGTTTAAATGTTGTTTAGTTTAAAACAGGTTTAGAAAAATACCTCCTAACCTCCCGTAATATTTGGAGTGAAATCTTTACTAAAAGAAACTTTATTGACTTTATTACCATTCCAGGTAGTTTGAGTCATATGCATTTCAAAACGTGCAAGATAAAGGCTAGAAACGTAGTTAAACTGAACAACATTTAAACATGTTTAACCGTTGGTGTGAATGGGGCATAAGATGTTAACATTTGCAGAAAAGTGCTCGAGCTTTTACAATTTCAACGCGAAGCGTGGCGCGTTTGTTTTTCTCGTAGCTACAGTTTTTACGTACTAAAAGTATTTTTCAGGGCCGATTTCGTATAAACTTAGAAGCCGTCAAAGTTGTACAGATTTCAACGAAGTGTGAATGAACAAAGTACAATGAGTTCAAATTTGTTTGATGGAAATTATTAATAAAAAAATTATTTTCAATTCGTTTAGTTTTATTACTCGTACGTTTTTCCGTCCGTGGAAGATTGTTTAACTTCGGGATTAACTGATAAATTGTCATTGTGTGTTGATACGATGCAACTTCAGGCAAAAACTTCAGTGAAAAAATAAAAAAAACTTCAAATTAAAAAAGTAAGACAGTGCATTGTACCTATTGAAAAAAGATGTTTACGTTTTAGATTTATATTTTCATTGAATGAAAACAAATTGAAGCATCGATTTAGATGGATTCGACGCTGGTGTTGCATAAGGTTTCTTGTTATTCAAAGCACAGACTTCAACCTTGGACTTTTGTCTTTTGACTTCGCCTATTCTGCCTTCCACTTTAATGATAATCGAGTACTTCTTAACTGTATGATTACTTTCGAGCTATTCCGCCAAAAATGGCCACTTAACTGAGATAACCGTTTGCACATAAAACAAATTAAACGGCGCATAATTTTGGGCAAACAAAACAAAATAACATTGCATCTTTTCCGTTTCGATCTGTATATAACTTAAAAACATTGCATGTGATAAAATCAAAAGCACAAAACTAATAAGCTTCTGATAAAACAAATAGGACTGCTCTAATGGCTTTGTTGCTATTTTAGAGGGGGAAAAAATTGTTGATGGAGGATATCTAGTAATTATATTGACCTCTATATTTTTTGCTCCTAAGATTGTCGACTGTTGTTTGAAAAGAAAGAGAAAGAAAAGTTTCTTTCTTTTTTATGTAAGTGCCATACTGCTCTTCAAATTCAAGGGAAACCGTCTCACAGATGCGTGAGTTCCCAAAACAATGCTTTGGACGTTTTGGATTTGAAGGCATTTTCCTGCTCACCCTTGCCTGCTAAAGTGATCGAAGGCTTGTGATCTGACAGACACAGGCATGACTCGTTTCTCCTTGTCTGCAAAGAAAGGCAACTTTTTCGAGTGAAGGTTGAAACGTACTTCACAAACGATAACCATACTCAACAAATCCTAACAAAATGAAGGTCTTACTTCAAGAGTTCGGCAGTTTCCAATTTATAGCACAGGAAGCCCAGGCTGACAACAGGCCACCTACTTCCGGTAAAGACAAAGGCGAACCTAACTCGGCGCAAATAGAGGCTAATTTATTTTAAAAAATTCAATCGAAAGATAAAAGATTTTTCGTGAAACGTAAGCATGCTTTTTGCGAAAAATCAAAAAACAAAAAATTAAGATGCAAAAAATTAATGTGGTTTTGAGAACACATTTTTCCTCATATTATTTTTACTTTTCATCCTTAAAGAAAACGCATGCTTACGATTTTTTTAAATGGTGTATAAAATCAAATTATGCAAAATTTTTTTGATAAAACTGTAAGTTTCTGAAGTTACGCTCATATTTCTGTTTTGGGTCACGTGACATTGGGCGTGGCCTGATGACGTCACAACCCGAACCACAGGTGTACTTAAAGATTGCTGTTCAAATTTGGTCACATATAAGCAAAAATTTGCCGAGCTAGAGCAAACTGATTTTTCCCTAGCAACGGCCTGAAAAGATAGTATAATGGACCCTTAAGAAGGTTTCCTAAGAGTTAACTGCCCGACAGGCTGGGTTTTCTCGTGTCACTAATTCTGTAAACAAAAACTTCGAGGATATACTGATGGAAGAATTCCCCGATGAGTACATGGAAAATGGCGTACGCAATTGGCTGAAAATCCAGCAAGATGTGGCTTTCATTAAAAAGAATTTCAAGTCAGGTTCATTGCCTTCCCGTGAAATGGTCAAGTCGATTGTTGAAAAGAAATATCAAGATCCGCTTCGGTTGATTGAGCAAAGGTCAAACGCGCGAAAACGACAGAACACATGTCCTCCAATGGAATCCAAACTCGCATCTTACGGAATCCAGTTTCCTCATAAGAGGAGCAGAGGAGCTTCGGCAAGCTTCCTTACTCCTAATTCAGAGGAGGAAGAAGAAGAGCAAGTTCAAATGGCCACAAAATTGTCCTTAGTCGACGACCCTCGCTGCCAGAAGGTATGCGCGAGTGGAACCACAAGTCAGACAAACAGCAGTGAGGAGGCTGCAAGTATTTTGTTATCTCTCAGTCAAAAGAAATCAGAAGACTAAATAGCAGCAAACATTTAAAATATATTAACTGGGTTTTTGGAAGGAAATGATGAGTATTTCACTGGTTATTTTCCAGTATGAACGTAATGCCGTGCAACATTTTTTCAAACGCAATAGACTCAGTAGACTACCAGGCGCCACTTGTTTACTTTAATTTAGGAGAGAAACTTTATATTTAATGTTGAGTTTTATCTATGTTAAACTAACTTGCCTTGAAACAAAAAAGAGTTTAGCAAAAAAAAGCCTTCAGTCGATAGTTTCACTATTTGAAGTCTTCAGTGAAGTTCCAGCCTCGGGTCAGTGAAGTTATTCTTCAGAACATTTTGTCGTTTAGTTTACACGGTATGTTTCATGTTCATTCCCTCAGTAATTACCTTTATTTGGTTCAGTTCTATCATTTGGTTACTTCAGTAACGCTTTTGAGTTCTGATATGTTATTATATAAAGTACAAGCTAATCTATGTAACAAATACAAAATTTGTTTATTTTGTCACTTGAATACATATCACATCAAATATCCAGCGTGACGGTAATAGCCGTACATGTCAGCAGCTTCTAGATCACCGACTGCACACCATACAGCATATTCCAAATTTTCAAACACAATGTCTTGATATTGGTATTTCAAGAGGTATTTCAGCTTTGAAAAAACCTCCTCGTCAGGGTTGAGGTCAGGAGAATAAGCTGGCAAGTACAAGAGTTCCATTCCCACATCTTTTAAAAAACTTCGAAGAGCTATTTCGGCATCACTGTGATGGGCAGCGAAATTGTCAACCACTAAAATGTCTCCAACCTCCAAAACTGGCCTTAAGGTATTTGGATCAACTGTTTGTGATGCTTCAGAGAAAAATCTCAAAAATTCAATAGAGTTCGACGCACCTTGAACAATATTTGCGTACTTCAATCCATTTATACCGGCTAGAAAGTTGAGAGTAATATTCGCGGTTGATAAATAGCGTCGCACATCAAAACACTGCTCGCCCACAGGAGAGTATTCATAGACTCGGTGTCCACTATCCGGCAGTTGAAATCCGGTTTCATCAAAAAATTTAACGGAAGAGGGATCTTTATCGCACAAGTAATCTAAGAACAGCTGTGTGTAAACAAGATTTTCATGCGTAAACCTTTCACCGGCGCACTTTCCTAACCGCTTACGCGAATAGTCTTTACCGCTTGGCAGGTTTTTGCCAACATGTCTTGATAGCGTGGAAAGTGACAGTTCGCCGCAATCACCAAAGTTACTCAATTCTGATTTTATTTCTTTTAGAGAGGTGGATCCCTTACTTTGGACAATTGCCTCCAATAACATGGAATCGCCAAACGACAATTTGCTTGGTGTTCTGATGTGCTTTCTTGAAAGCGGGTCGATGTTGCCAGTCTCGCGATATTGTTTGGTGTACTTGTGCACAGTTGAACGGTTTATACGATACCTTTCGCATATCTCACGTATTGGTTGCGTAGCCGCCATCTGAATCACCTCATTTCTCACATCCTTGGACAGAGGAATACCTGGTTTGAAGTTTCGGCCGTATTTGTTTATCGAAAACATATCAAAAAATTTGAAGACTTTCCAACTTTGGAGCAAAAGTTTGCTTAACGGCTGTAGAACTTCAAATGTTTGGTTACCAAGCATGTCACGTTTGCGCCCAATTAGAACATGTTTTTCCGTCACGTGTCTACGCTTAGATGCAAACGACGGTAAATACATTAGGCCGGTTCTCACTAGGGCTCTTAAGTGCACTTGAAGTGCACTTGGTACGTACTTGTAGTGTGAACTCCTTTCTGAGAGCATTTTCTAAGTCAGACTTACGTTTCAATAGAAGCACTCATCTGATTTATTTACACGTTTAAATCTCATTGTAAAATGTATCAAAGAGGTAAAAATTAATATCAGCTGAATGTAATTAGAAAGTTAAATAATTTCCAGTAGTTCGTTTTCGAAAAGCTCCATATTTCCCTTCTTTTTTATCAAAAACGTCTTTTTGAATGGCACGTGCGGTTGGTTTGTGCGGAATCACCCAAGTGTAGCTCGCGTACTTGGAGTGTGAACGTTTTAATGACCGCAGTTATTGGATTCTTTGTTGCCGTGACGATATGCGTAAAACAAAAGAATCCAAGTGCACTTCAAAGTAAGGTCTACCCCTTACTTGGAAGCGCACTTGACCAATGACAGTACAGCCTTGCAGCCGTGCAGCTAAAAGCACGTGTGCGTGCAACTTTGAATTCCACAGGGAACGAGCTCTCTGCGTTTTGGTTTACGATTCGCAGTCACGGACGACTTCTAAAAGAAGCAGGATCTCAAGTTTTACTTTAGCTGTTGTATTGGAAGGCGTATTTCAAGCCGACTTAGGGTAAAAAATTCTACATTGAGAAAAAAAAGGTTGTAGTCTAATTCTCAGGTTTAGCCAATCAAAAACACTACAGCCATGCGCGCATTCAATACTCATAAGTCATAAGATACAAAAACATGTTTTTATGACGAGCATGAAAACGTTCCCAAAAATTAACAAAAAGTGAGCATAGCGTTACACCAGGCTCTGAGACGATGTTTTGCTGAATTAAGTTCAAATAAAACTTGACATGATAAGAAAAAATATTTTACTATCGACTTAGCGTTTTATGCATATCGTACTTTAGTGCTTCAACTTTGTTTATCATGGCTAATCAACTGCATACCAACTTGCGATCACAAGTAATTTGCATCTAAATACGCACGCTGTGCGTAGTCATGCCTGAAAATCTATTGTCTCGTCTTTCCTAAGTAGACCTCAAGTCTACTTGATTATCAAGTGCACTTCAAGTGCACTTTGGCCCTAGTGTGAACCGGCCTATTATACATGTATTGTTCTTTTTTGCTCCACTCTCTCACCGTTCAGTTGTTTAAATTATACATTTTTACTGTTGTGTACCAACAATTGATATTGTTTTAAATTAGGCATTCTGTATAGCCCTGTTGAAGACATGTGACACCATCAAGTCTATTGTAAACAGAGCTCAAGTGTTTGAAGAGGCAAGTGCAATCACCCCTGTTAGGCTATCATATTAAAAAGCTCAGGAATATAAAATATATAGATTAATTTTTATGTCATCCATATTGCAGAAAATTTGGTATTAATAAATTTCTTAATTTCTTAATATCGATTGGTATTGGTCAATCCACAACCAAATGATGGTCACAAATCAAATTTCTCGATTATGTCAATTTTTTTCGTTGCCACAAAGCAATTCTGGTAACAATGATATTGAATTTATTCATACAGCATACACATATGAATATCAAGGCCAGGGCCAGTTTGTGGTCAGATAATGAGATATCCAGATTACCAGTAAGTTGGTTTTGTGGATGAGCTAACAGCTGCATAACAAATAATACAATGTTCTGTCACATACAATATTTATTTACATTAATTGTTTTGTAGGAAGATTTTCAGGCAATAACTTATGGATTTAAAATGGCATCTCAAATAACAGAGACAAGAGCAGCAGGTTGGTGACAATTTCAAGCTCAAATTACATTGAACCAAGTTACTATAAGTTGAGTAGAGTCGTTTCAGTTGAGTGTTGTAAAACCAAAACCATTTTAGGAGTCACTCTGACCTGAATCACGACAGATGTGAGTTATGAGTGCCAAGCAAATATTGTTTTACATTTACAGTTTATGTCTTTTGACACCCGGTTGAATTGAAGTTCACCTATATTTACATAATTTAGACTCTAAATAAGAATCCTATTAAATTTTTCTAGAGAAACCAAAGGTTGATTTTCAAAACATTACATATTGGAATTGTGATCGATTAGACTTAGCACTTCAGCAAAACTACATGTACATGTACCACCAAAATGTATGAAACCATAAAATTTATTTTGAAATTGAAATTAATAAACTGACCATTTTACATTTAGTGATAAGTTGTACTAAATTATTTTGAGTAGGCGAAGATTTTTACATATCGAAAACAGTAAAATTGAATTAATTTATGACCTCTGAGCTTCACCTGTACTTGCTAACCCATGGTTACTGCTAGTATGTAGTGGCCTTCGACTTTTAAATTTTGTCATGAGGTGTGAAATTATTTGTTTGCAGTGAATAATCAAGTTTTGTTGTTGTATTTAAAATTTCCAGGTATGCTGAAAGAGGCAGAAGAGGAAGTTAGCAGAAAAATTAAGGTACTCAAAGATGAAGTGAAAGCGGGAGATACAGTAGTGTAATTTTCTAAATGGCTCTGTCATTGCTACTTGTAACTTACAGGATCATCATCATCATCATTGCTTTTCACATCAGTAGGTACATAAGGATGCAACATTCTTTTTCCATGCCACCCTGTCTCTGGCTACCCCTCTGGCAGTGTTCCAGTTGTTTTATTCTGCCTGCAGTCTCTACTTCTGCTGTCAGTTCCCCAGGTCATTTCAGGTCTTCTCCATCCTAATGCCACCATGCAGTCACTGGATCTCTCTCCACAAAGTATATGTTCAATCCAATTTCAACGTCGTCATCTTAGGGGCTATACACATGATACCGGAATGAGTTTCATTCCAGAATGAGTTTCGTTCCAAAATGAAGTACGTACTGTATGCACATGACAAAATCAACCGGCTCAGCCTAAGGCGTTTACGCTTGCGTGGTTTTCGCTCCAGACCAGAAAACAAAGATGGTGCAAGTTTCGCGCAACGATACGCATGCGCCACTCGCCCCAGACTACACGGTTTGCGGTTTTCATCTTGGAACGAAGTTCGTTTTCAGTTTACATGATACCGGAATGAGATGTCATACCTGAACGAGAATTTCATTCGGATTGAAAACCGGAGTGAACTCATTCCGGAATGACCTGTACGGGAACAAAATTTTGTCTCGGTATCATGTGAACAGATACAGAGAAATATATGGAGATGGAATGAACTCGTTCCAGAATGAAAGTCATTTCGGTATCTTGTGAATAGCCCCTTACTAACAGTTATCTCATGCCTGATTCTGCTGATGCATGTCATCTCAGTGACTCTTTCATTGTACTACTTGTGATACCTGTAACTAGTAAATATTGCTTTTTTTCTTTAACAACAAACTCACAATAAATTAATTAATAAAAAGAATGATGTCCTTCTCTCCCCATCTTAAAATTGCTTTTGGTAGGTTTCTAAGTGATCCTGAAATTCAGACAAAAGTCAGGGTTAGTGTCACAAGTCTGTGTTTTTTTACTGCATTGGAATACAATGCACCTCTGATGCATTTATATTTTGATTTTTAGTCACTAAAGAGTCAGCTGAGAGAGGAATCATACTGTGATTCTGAATCTGTGCAGGTACAACTTAACTACTCTCAAAATTTAACAGTTATCTGCATTTTGTAAGATAGTAAATAAAAAAAAACAGTATTGCTTAAGAGCTATAATTTGAATGGCCATACTACAGGATTTTATCCTTGGACTTAAAGGTTAGAACTGCATAACATGTACTGTATGTTATTACAAACATGTTTATGGGAAACATGTTTAGTTCAAAGATGTTTTCAGCGGGATAAAAAATGTCATTTTGGTTTCAAAATAAGGTATTTAAGGAAAGCCCACAACAGTTCGAAAATCTGGGATATAATATTCCCTTTTCTTAAATTTATTGCCACTGAAATATTCTGAAGCTAAAGAATCCAAACAGTCAAACAGAACATAACAATATAAGAGTATAATATTTTTATTATAATATGTCTAATTATGTTGGCTACCCTGTAAATCCAAGGTGAAATAAAATTTATGTATGTACTATGTTTATGTATGTCATTTATTATTAGACTATGACATCATTTTACTGTATAGGAGCAAGAGAACATGCAGAATATGCAAGCATATTACACTGTAGTATACCAGTTTGACAGGTTTGGAACAGTGTGTGTGCTCAGGATGGGAGTGAAGCACTGGACAAAAAATGATGGCTAAATTTCAAAGTTATTAAGGAAAGGGTTCTTAAAAATTGGAAAATTAAGCAGTGAATAATAAATCCCTTATTTGCTGGTTTGACATTTTACACATTGCTATCCAACTCTGTCAAATCATCAAATGAGGTGATAATGATATGAGAAATCCGCAGAATTGAGCGTTGAAACCAGTACAGTGTGAACTTTGCAGTGAATGTTGCACTGCTACTCTGATTTAAAGGGAGTCTCGCCTAGAAAACATACATGTATTTCTTCTAGATCATTAGTTTGTGTCATCGTTGAACTGGTTCACGGGTTTTGAAGGTGATTACAACTCAACTCTTGAATACCTGGCATTTTGTTTTTATGCATTTTTTTGCTTTCAAATTTCCTGCACGCCGCCATGTTTGTTTTCGCAAAGTTTGATGGGAAATTATGATGTCATTGCGTTGTGAGCTTTCAATATGATGGTTTAAGTCAATATCATGTAAATTTGTAAATATATATAATTATGCTTTTAATGCATTTTTGGCTGAATATTGTATGGTTCTACCGCAAAATCTTCTTCTGTAAACTCCATATTGACATCTTCGACAACACAATGACATCATAAATTACCATAAAGAAAACATGGCGGCGCGCAGAAAATTTAAACTGAAAAAAGAACACTTCGCATTCAGTAACCAGTTACGGAGATGCTGACTTAAAACCCCAGCATGAGTCAAATATAACCATTACGAATAGTTTGGATCCAAAACTGTTTTTCAGCCGAGGTTCCCTTTAAAGGCCTCCCTTGTTAAAATGAATATTCTGAATTTTTGAGACATACAAGTACAAAGTGTATATACAGCTAAACATATTTTGCGTGTTGATATTATTTCTTGCAGAGCCAAGTAAAGAGATTTGAAGCTGTATTAGCCAGGTTGAAGTTCTACAAATCATTTTACCTCACACTTGTTGCTCTTGAAAAGTCAGAGGTGAGATGACCAGCATTCATTACCACTAACACGTGCGGTTTTTTTTTTGTCCTTTTTCAATTGCTGCAGTTTGTTTAACTGAGGCTTTAAGAGCGGCTTTCCCTAATTTTAGCCTTCGACCAAGCAAGATAAAAAAATCGTAAATTTTCAAACTTTGTCATAACAAAGGTCTTACTAAACCATTTGTAAAAATATAAGTTTCAGTTTATTTACTTTAATATTTTTCCGTTACGGCGACTTTTCCGCTCAGATGACCCAGGAGCGAGGAAAACCGACTTGGAAGTGTCACTTGTTTAAACCTCTCGTCTTCAAAATATGACCTGACGCGTAGAAATAAAAATGAAAGCCATATACTAAAAGGAGGGTATTTCTTCTACACGAAAGCGTTGTCAAATATCAATTTTATGAAAACCAGAATTTTTGACAGATTTTCAAAAATTAACCGTTTTGAGTGGAATTCTCCTATGCGAAAATAAGGCCAAATTCAAAAGCAAAAAACGCGTCTTGGTACATAACTTCGCTAGATAAGACTACATTCGTCGGAATAAGCAATGTTTCTTCTACGATTTTATGAAATAAAATTTTTGGGTAAATTAAATGGAAAAATTTGAGAGCGCAATATGTACATCGTATTATCCTCAAAACATGACCTTTTGACCTTCACTAACGGCAAAGTAGTGATCAGCGTTTTCAAGTAACACCCGCTAATTCTGATTTTTTGCGGCTGTGATCCAAACTTAAAGCCTCCTGGTAAGCATTAAACTCAAGTAAAGTCGTCAAATCAGAAATAAGCGGTGTTTTCTTGCAAGTAAGTACGTTTTTTAGCGTGAAAACATTTGCATAAATTGAGTTTATTTTTCTGACAGTTGAAATATTTTCATTACTATCCGAAAGTAGCGAGGGTCATTTCTTTTGGAACTTCTTGGTATTGTAAGTGGACATATTGTGAAGAACAGCAATCTCTGGAGAATAAATTGTTAAAATGATGTAAAGAAAGATGTATTGTTGTATTTGTATTTCTCATTTCATTACCGAGCCAAATCATTTACCATCTTTCTTTATTTATCACCTCAAAATGATTGTTGGGTTAGGGATCAGGTGTACCTACCGCCAAGCAGTTATTAAGCACTGCTTTGACTCTCATTGAACCAATCAGGAAGACAATTGGCTTGGGAATCCAGCCCGTGCTGACTGATGATAACAGACAAGGTAATCTCTCAGCTTGGATACAGTTATAGATTTTACTATAGAACGATAGTCAATTAATCATTGTAACACAAAGCCAATCACAATAGATGCAGACAATCCAATGAACCAATCAGAACTCTAAGTAAATACACGTGGCTGTCACCAAGCGCGGGAAAACACGTGCAAGCAAGCCACGATTGGTTTTGGGTTTTGGCACGTAGAAACCCCTGGAAAAGGCTATGAAATACTCCAAGAATCGTGAAGTGTGATCATGAAATGTCATTGGCAGCCTGGTCTAGTGATCTCTACGCGACGCCATTTTGAAAGTTGAAAAGACCCTGGGGATGAGGTTGGGTCCATCCCGTGAGACCCGGGGGCAGTTAGTCGGGACGGGACGGGACGAAGTGAAAAAACCGGCAAAAATCGACACGACGAAAGTTTTCTAGAACGCCCATTCTTGAAAACTTTCGTTGCGCCGATTTTTGCCGGATTTTCACTTCGTCCCGTCCCGTCCCGACTAACTGCCCCTGGGTCTCCCAGGACGGGTTGGGTCATAAACAGTTTTTAACTGTTTTTTTCAAAGCACGTCAAAAGAACTTGAAAATGGTGGCTCAATATTTTCAAGTTCCGTCCTGATCATTTGTTGCCAAAAACATTTATTAGTACTTTCAGTGTTCTAGTACAATGGCTTTTAACAAAACTGGATCATCGTTTTTTTCTTTCTTTCATCCAAATCCGACTTTTGGCCTTACGGGGTGCTGCTAAAAATAGCTGACATAGTTGTAATCATGTGATGTTAATTTGTCACAGGGAGTATTATGGGCTTTGAACCACTTGTCAATCAAAGACTTCTTCCGCCATCATTTCCACGATACACTGCGATCTTTGGTCGAGAACAAGTAAGTAAAGAATTTCTTTTAATAAGCTTCTAGCCAAGAATTTCAGTTGCATCAAAAACACCAAATTTCGATGTCAGCTTGACCTCTTTATTACAGACACTAACATGATGACAGTTCCTAAAAGTGTAAAATCGGATTTTTTTTTTGCGAGAAGAGACCAAACAAAACAATTGTTCTAGTTTTTGTTTGATAAAAGCTGTATGTATTTTACTGACAACCATCTAATGCAGACACTTGGCTCCTTCCCTTTGGTGTCCCTAGGGACACTAGAGAGATTTAACTATATAGTGTTTGTCCATCTTTGAACTAATTTAAATACGTATTTCTTTCAGGCTATTGATTACACAGAAGAAATGGTTAAACGATTTCTTCATATCTGTGACGTAGTAAACTATGGATCTCTTCATATTATTATTGTATGTATTACTTTTAAAACTACCAAATTAGTAAATGCTATATTAAGATGGTAAACATATTCAAACTGTAAAACTATTTTGCCATTCCAAAATGAGGCAACGATATTCACACAACAGGTTTTTATAGTGTTAATTAAATTTCTAATCGCCTATTATCTTTTACATCAATTTTGAAAATGTTCTTCTTCTTGCAGGACTTTATTTCAGAATTTAGTAAGAAGCGGCCATGTGTTTTAACACGTTCCTACTTACAGGTATTTCATTTCTACTTTCTCCGGGGGCACCCAACGAACTGTTTCGCCAAATATCTTTTCAGGATGCTTAAACTGCCCTCAGATTTTCGGATTACAATTCGGAACAAAAGTTAAGGTTCTCAATCTCAAACCAGAAATGTAAACTGACGTTTTCGGACCCCGATAAAAACTACGCCTGACGTTTTCAAGAGAAAATGCTACTTTTGGTTCCCAGAAAGTTCAGCTAAAACTTTCAGGAAACAAATCTATAACTCCCTTAAAAGTTTCTTGGAAATCATACTTGAACTAACTCTTTTCAGAGAAAAGAACTTTCAGCTAAAGCATCCGAACAGATCGAAAATTAGTAGCTGATACAAATGCCCCTTTAACCGGCATTAAATAATCAAAAGAAACATGTACATGACTTTCTGAAGCCTTTGGTGAACTTGCCTCGTTTAGTACCTCTGTTTCTCTTTCATTCGTAAGAAAACTTCAGTTTGTTCTCGAGTACAAAGAGATAAGGGTGTTAACTTGTTTTGCCAAACTTCACTTTTGAAAACGTTGTGAACATTTTTGGGCCGATTTTCATTTTTTGCAGGATCGAGCTAATTTTTGGCAGACTTACCTGTTTTGACATGACAAACATCGTTTCGTACCGGTAATTTTTTTTTGCTGATTTGCGCCTCGTTTTCGAGAAATAACGTTGCAAAAAAAAAATGTGGCGGAGTCTTTGGAAAACCATGCAAAGGTATTGTTTAACCAGAAACAAAAGAAATATATTTCTCGAAAACAAGGCGCAAATCAGCAAAAAGAAAAAAACGGAATGATGTTTGTCATGTCAAAACAAGTCAGTCTGCCAAAAATTAGCTCGATCTTGCAAAAAATGAAAATCGGCCCAAAAAGCGATATAACCCCTTTTTGCAGGAAAGCCTTCAATTATAAGACTGTTGTGTATAACTAACATTACCTGGAAAGCTCCTAGTAAACATTAGTAAACATTTCTACCAAACGGTTTATACTGATTGTTTTTAACTTTTCTACAGTTTTATCGCCTTTTGCTTGTACAGCATGAAGCTAAATGTTTTTATTGTTTTACATTTATGGAATTGTAAATTGGATTTTGTAGTTTATCCTGTTGTATAAGTGTTTTTATAATTTATTCTATTTTAACAGTAAAACCAAAGAGTAATGATACAGAAATAAGTAATATCTGGAAGAAAAAATGTTTGTACTACGCTAACTACCTACTAAATGGAAGGCCATAAGTTCATCAACGCTGCTTTCATTTGACAAAGCTGTTGTTACGAATTTCTACTAATATTTAATCAATGGTTTCATTTTGTTTTGTTGTTATTAAATGTTATCAATAATAGTTAAGTTATTAGAGCAGTTTTCAATTGAGTGTCGTAAAAACAAAACCAAAGTAATTACTCTGACCAATCACAGAACTCGCAGACAATCCGATGAACCAATCAGAACTCGAAGCAAACACATGCAGCCGGCACCAAGCGCGGGAAAACGCGTGCGAGCAAATCACGATTGGTTTTATTTTTACTTCTGATTGGTTGAGAAAATGGCGCGAGATTTTTTTGCAATCACAAAGCGTAGCAATGCAAAACCAAAGCAATTACGAAATAACTTTCGACACTCTGAAAACTGCTCTGTAGAGCGATTTTTACTTATCGTAAAACCAAAACCAAAGTAATTACTCTGGCCAATCACAATAGAACCAGACAATCCAATGAACCAATCAGAGTTCCAAGTACATGTAGCCAGCGCCAAACGCGGGAAATTAAAACGTGTGCGAATAAGTCACGATTGGTTTTGGTTTTACTTCTGATTGGTTGATAAAGTGGCGCGAAATGTAATGCGAAATGCAATGCAAAGCCAAAGCAATCGCGAAATTATGTTTGACATTCATTGAAAACCGCTCTTTATATAATACGCAATTCTAACTAATTATTATTATCATTATTTTTTCTCCCCGTGTGTTTTTTAGCTCCTCGTATGGCAAAACAACAATCTTCTAGGAAAGGCTGAAACAATACGAGAAGCTATTAGAGCTTTCAACAGTCCGCCATCAATTGCTGAGAAGTAAGACTATATTAGATCGGTTGTCAGTTGATTGTTAAAAAACCAACACCGAAATGATCATTCTGGCAATTACAACAAATGCAGATAATCTAATGCATGAACAAATCAGAACTCGAAGCAATTTCATGTACCGGGCGCAAAGCGCGGGAAAATGTGCATAAGTAAGTCACAATTGGTTTTGTGTCCCTTTTAAGAGCTGTCCACGAAAAACGACCAATGATTTTGGTTCGAAAAATAAATTTCTCCGATATGGGGTTATTTAAAAGCCTTCACATTAGCAGTCATAACAATGCAATTCGTTTGATCCAAAATCCTAATTTATTTTTTTTACGACTTATCAAAGTTTTACGTGGTCGGTACTAGTTTTATGCCGAGCTGAGACCCGAATAAATCACAAATATTGCCTTCGCTTTTAAAAAATAACAATTCACTCGAGAGGCCCAATTATTTTTCCAATCTACAGATACATCATTGTAGTTTCTCAGCTATATCTCAGGTCTACATTAATTTATTATTTTAACAGTAAACAAAACCACGTGAAACTTAAACAACAAATAAAGTATTATTTTGGAACAAACGAATTTCTTTTTTATGAATGCTGAGGAAAAGGCTTTTAAATGACCCCATATCAGAGAAAATCTATTTTTTCGAACCAAAATCATTGGTCGCTTCTTACGGAGGCAGCCTCTAAATTGATTCAGAAAGTGGCGCGACATTTTTATGTAGTAGTTATACAAAATTAAAGGCGACCCGAATGTTTTTTTCCGTGGTAGGATATGTTACACTGGACCATTTTCAGTGTAACACCGCCATTATAGTAAATAGACGTTTTCGTTTTCTTGGAAAATTGTGCTTAACAATGTCTGTTCTTTCTGCTTGTTTATTATCCATGTGTAGGTCCTCACTGAGTAGTAATCCCAAAGCAAATGAACTTGCTGATGCATTTATCAGCAGAGCTGTCAGGGTAAGCCTTAAAGTGCTTTTTTACTTCAGTTCATTCAATAGGTTCATAATTATACAAATGATCGCTTACTGAGCTTGGAAATAGCTGGCTGAAAAAGGTCGAAACGCCGTCTGCCATCACTCAGTTTGCAAAACTCAAGTCGGCAATTATTAGATAGAAAGTGGTCTTACTTCTGAATATCTACTTTTAGTATATACTGAAACAGTGGATAGCATTGTTGGCGCGCCCTGATTGGCTACTGAAACTCGGAATAGTTAACAACTATTCACCGAAGTGGAGGTGGGTAGTGGTGCCGCGAAGCGGCGAGGTAAATATCCACCACTAATACCCACCTACACTGAGGTGAATAGTTGTTTTAGTATACAGTCTTTTGATTAAACGTTGTCATTAATCGGTCTCATCCCTACGCGACCAGACCGAAAAGGATTATAGAGAGAAATTAATTCAAAATACGGAACGTCCTTAACGGAATATATATCGAAGCGACTCTTGTTGTCTTTGCGTAACACTTGAAGACAAACGTGAGTTTTGTTCTCCATTGTAAACGCGATAAAGAATAATTAATCATGCATTTTAATTCACCCATACTCCCTTTCGGTCTGGTCGCGTAGGGGTAAGACCGATCAATGACAACGTTTAATCAAAGGACTGTATACTGAAACAGTGAGATAATATAACGAAAATGATGCTTTTTAACTCATTTATTCCTGTCAACGATTACAATTTTCGCGCGCAAATTGCTGGGAGGTGAATAGAACACCACTACCCACCTACACTGAGGTGAATAGTTGTTAAGTATGTTAACAAAAAACATATTCAATAAACGGTTGAAGTTGTCCATATTCGCTGTACAGCAGGCCCTAAAACCACTAAAGTTAAACTGAAAAGAGGCCTTGTCTATGCGAGATCAGCCTTTCCACGCAACGAAACAGCCATTTTTGTGTTGATTGGATGGCGTCATATTTCATCATCCAATCGTTCTTGGTCATTTGAGTCACGTAATGACGGCAAGACGAGGCTGAAATTTACGTTTGAAATTACTGGTCCTTAACTTAAAATTTGGTAATGGAAAGTATTCAGCTCTTCTACTTTCAAGAACTGAAGAGAAAGGGAAAGGCAGAATTATGATCACAGTAGCATTTTAACCCTTAATCGCCAATATCAAAATATACAGTTGTTCTTTCTTGTTCCCCGACATTTCTTAAAGCAGTAGTGGTAAGGTAAAGTCTCACACGGGCCACAGGTGGCCCACACGGCCGGAGCTTAACCCAGTTGCTGTAGCATGAAGCAACTAGGAATATTGCTACTCCCCCCTGGATGAGATGTTAGTCCATCGCATGGTTACCCCCAGCATTTTGTCGCCGATACCCATTTATACACCTGGGTGGAGAGAGACAATGTGGAGCAAAGTTTCTTGTTTAAGAAAACAACACAACGGCAGAGACGCGTGCGTTTCTCAAAGCTCCCGAAAACTTTTCGGGCCGGAAAAGCTATGTTATGTGCAAAATGTTTACCAACAAATATCCAATTTTTGTTGCGTTTGAAACCAAAGCAATAAAATCTTACGTTTACTGCACAAGTTGGGTTGGTTTACTGGCCAACAACTTCAACATCATTCCGCGTTAGAAACTAAATTTAAAAAACAGCTTTCGGGCCCGAAATGTCTTCGGGAGTTTTGAGAAATGCACGCTCGAACCACTGGCCTTTGATCTGAAGTCCAATGCTACACCACCATTCCTCTTGGGGAGTTGTTAAAATTGATATCAAAACAGTCCATCTTGGGTGATCAAAAACTTAATTTTTATGACCTTTCTAATTTCTTAAGCGCTGATGTTTCAAGGAGAAATTTGATGCTGTTTTTTTTTTTCAGCCCGTGAAGTCCATAATTCATGCACTTGGCCACAATCGTGCTCGACAAAGAGATAAGTTAGCGCATCTCCTGGAGGAGTTTGGTGTTCTGCAAGATGAGGTGAGACACTTGTTTTCAACTGAAATTAAAACTATAATTTTCCTACATTCCACTTACTAGAGAAAACCGAACAAAACAACAGCAAAGTACAACCCGATAGCACCTCCCAGAGGAAACACTTCTCTTGAAACCGGAGAATTGGTCGCTTAAAATTGACTACTTGTCAATGACAAACTAGTCGTAATCCATTTTTTAAACCTTTTTTATTTGTTATAACCTAAATTTTGAGTCTGTGAAATTTGGGAATTTTCTGACAGTCTGATTTCAGCCGCTTTAAAGCGTGATAGGGTTAACATGTTTGCTTTATTTCTAGTTGTGATGAGTTGTTGTATTTTGTAATTAGGCAGACAAAGTGGACGCGCAGCTTCATACTTTATTAATCAAGGTTGAACCTCAGGTAGGAAAGTAGTTAGAATGGGTTTTAATTGGCCATTTGCACGATGGCGTCATCTGTCATCTGTCATCAATTGGCGTCATGACTAATCTGACCAAACCAATCACAACAGGCTTAGACAAAGCAATGAACGTGAGGCAAATACATGCAGCAGGCGCCAAGCGCGGGAAAACGCGTGTGATTAAGTCACGATTGGTTTTGGTTTTACTTCTGATTGGTTGATAAAGTGGCGCGAGATTTTTTAGCCAATCACAAAGTGTAGCAATCCAAAACCAAAGCAATTGTGACATTACTTTCGACACTCTGTTTTACTATTGTATTGAAAGTTAGCTTGGAGCTGTAATAATAGGGAAGATATCAATGACGTCACCAATTGTTATTAATTTGCCAACCAGAGCCTTATTGGCTGCCGAAACAAAGGGTTCTTTTGTTCCAGTGGCTGGCACATTTGAATAAGAAAAAGAATGTTTGTAAACAGATATCATCCCTATAGGCCTTTATCACGCCCCACCATTTTGTATAAAAACAAAAGATTTTTGCCCGCCCAACCTCGTTTTCAACTTTGTCACTACGAGGCTGGGCGGGCGAAAACAAAGCATTTTATTCTCCGGGGAGTCAACATGGCCACCGCGTGATAAAAGCCTATGGCAATAACTTTTTGAATTATTTTTCACAGCGTCAGCACTTTGCGTGTTTTGGTTCGTGGGTATTGTACCACACTCTTAACATCATGATTCAGTATCTATTGTCTGGCTTTGAACTGGAGCTGTATAGTCCACATGAGTATCATTACGTGTTTTGGTGAGTGATTTGCTCATTTGTTATAACACCAGGGAGCTTTAAGCCTGGTTTTCACTTGCCGCGACATAAGCATAAGCATAACAGCACTAATATTCAGTGAAAACGGCCCCGACTCAAGCAGGAGCATAATGATCAATCTTTGCTTATGTTCAATGTTCGTTTTCACTTGACGCAAATAGGCCATTTCCGAGTTGCCTTTAGCCTCTCTATCAAAATAAGTTTTATTTGCATGTGAATGAAAACTCATTTTCATATGAAAGGTTTCGCACCTAGCCTCGCTTTGATAGAGAGGCTAAAGGCAACTCGGAAATGGCCTATTCATAGTTAATAGAACAAACTGGTTATGAAGCTCAATAAATTTCAAAAAGAATGTACAAAGCTGCTTTGTTTTATGTTGAACGAACCGTGACCCTGCACATTGTTTTGTTTAACGTGTTAGCCCAAATGTTTCTACTGGTCAGTTGCTCATATGCATTTCAATACCTTTTGTGTTTTGTGCAGGGTCAAGGCAAACGAACAAAAGAAATGGAGAACAAAAACATATAACAAAGGACTGACTGAGTTTCATAACCAGTTTATTCTATTAACTATGGCCTATTCTTATGCTTCCGTCTATGCTTGTGCTTATGCTTATGTCACTAGGGAAAAGAGACTTTGGCAACCACAAGGGTAACGCCAAGGTAAACGTCATTGAAAAAAAAAAAGAAGAAAAATTTGCGCTCTATTAAAGGAGGGCTTTTAAGTTCAAATACAGAAACTATATAAACTAAAATTAAGCGTCGTGCGTTTACGTCTCCACAAAACCTATAATTTGAGCATTTTTTATGTTGTTGTTTTGAAGAGAACGGCAAACAAATGTGCCGAAATGTAAAATACATGTGCAGAGGCATTGTTTTTGCTTATTAAACCTATTGTTTGGTGCCGTTCTCACTGCAGTGGTGGTTGTTAAAAGGGAGTTTCAACAACTTCGACGGCAACGGCATAGAGAACGGCACCAAACAATAAGTTTAATGAGCAAAAACAATGCGCACACTGATTGTGTCACGCATTTTTAATATGCATATGCGGAGTTTTTTTTTTTTTGTAGCTTGATTAGAAAACAACGCACATATGCTAATGAAGCAATAATTGTAAACAAAGATAGTTTCCAACATTCGCAAAATTGCTGTCTTAGGTACCTTGAATTTCTGTTTGGCTGGCATATGACTTGCCTCAATCGAGCTGAGAAGTTGCTGCAAGCTCAAGAAACCGCTTTAGGTAAGATTTCTTTCTTTCTTTCTTTCTTTCTTTCTTTCTTTCTTTCTTTCTTTCTTTCTTTCTTTCTTTCTTTCTTTCTTTCTTTCTTTCTTTCTTTCTTTCTTTCTTTCTTTCTTTCTTTCTTTCTTTCTTTCTTTCTTTCTTTCTTTCTTTCTTTCTTTCTTTCTTTCTTTCTTTCTTTCTTTCTTTCTTTCTTTCTTTCTTTCTTTCTTTCTTTCTTTCTTTCTTTCTTTCTTTCTTTCTTTCTTTCTTTCTTTCTTTCTTTCTTTCTTTCTTTCTTTCTTTCTTTCTTTCTTTCTTTCTTTCTTTCTTTCTTTCTTTCTTTCTTTATTCAGTTGCTTTATATGTGTTGCATTGCATATCTAGCTAGCTATTTTACGTCTCGTATGACGTGAAGGTTCAGTCGATATATTTTAAGTATCACTCTCCATAAGAACTACAGTAAACTTCATTGTTCTGCGGCATTGGCTCTTTCTCACATAGAATGTCTTTGATTTCAAGAATAGAGGAGGAGCTAATGCTTTATGATTATATTTTAGTATAAAAATAAAGAATATTTATTTGCGTCAGATAAATTTTAGGAAATGTTCGTGCTTAACCAATAAGAATAGCAGAAGACAATAGCTAATAATTTTGCTGCTTTGATGAAGTTCCCCAAATACAATTTCTTAAAAAATTTGCAAGTTTTGCGATTGGATCTTCATTGGATTACATGAAACCTTTAAAAAATCAAACAAAATGCACCTTGAAACCTAACTTTTTAGTGGTCTTTGAGTCTGGACCAATGAGATCACTAGTTGTAACAATGAAAAAAGTTGACATTCCATCGTGCATTGCCGTTAGCTCTTTCCTTCTTATGCGGATCATTACTTTAATCATCTTTAAGGATCCAACATTTAGCTCAATTGCTAACATTATAGTAAAGTACATTTTAATGGCGTTCATTGGTGATCTTCATTTGAATGGTCACACTTTAGGATTTCATCCACAAACTCAAAAGTTAGAACCACTTTATACAGCATAATAAACAGCACTACAGGAAAGTATTGCTCAGTCCTTTTTTGAAATTCAAATGTATGTAACAAATAAAGTAGATAAAACGAATGGGGATAGAGAATGAGTGCTAACGGACAACAAAATGGGCAGGATTGTTTATGGTTCCATTTGACTGTTAGAGCGCTTTTCAATTGAGTGTCAAAAGTTATTTCGACACGCCACTCGCCACTCGCGCCATTTTCTCAACCAATCAGAAGTAAAACCAAAATCAATCGTGACTTGCTCGCACGCGTTTTCCCGCGCTTGGCGCCTCCGACATGTAATTGCTTCGAGCTCTGATTGGTTCATTGGATTGTTTACGACTGCTGTGATTGGTCAGAGTAATTACTTTGGTTTTGGTTTTACGACACTCAATTGAAAACTGCTCTAAGACACTCAATTGTTTTTATCTCAACACAGTCATCATAGTTGAAAGTATTTCAAAAAACCGGTTTTGGAATATTTTCTTAAAAACTGTTTTAGGTTTTAGCCAAGTCATTTATCATGTGTATTTTTTGTTTGCCTGTAGAGCAAAAAAGTGGTCGGAGTGGAAAGAAAAACAAGAAGAAAAAGAAAGGCGAGTAAGAACTTTTGGTCAGTTTGTAAGACATTTTGGTCTTACTGCACTGGACTACCGATCCATCATAAGCATTTGATAACTTAACAAAGCGTTCAGTTGGATACTTAACATTGGTTCCATCTCTAAAACGGACGTTGGACTCCCGTCAGTTAGCCCACGTTGGTGTAGTGGATATGGATATTAGCTATGAAACGTATGACTCTGGTTCCATTCTACATTGTGTTCTTTTAACCAATGCATAATACATAACAGCATAACACCTCAGAGAAACACGCTTGGGTAATGAGCAAAACATTAACCACACTTCTTGGATGAAATCTAAATTTGGTTATGGACTCCCACTCATCCGCGTTCCAATATTGCAATTTAGTCTCGGTATAAATCTTGTCCCTAAACCGACTCTAATTTGAGGGCCGGTCAAACGGTGCAACATACGTAACATCATATGCAGCTTTGCGATTTAGTTAGCCACACAATTGTTACGTGCGATGTTGCACGCAACTAATACGGGTAGACACACGATGCAATTTTGAAGTTGCGTGCGATGTTGTATCGTGTGTCCAGTCCTTAAGGCACACGTTGTTTGACCGTTGGAGGTCTGTCATTTTTGCAGCAAGTGAAAAAGCCATTCAAGAACACCAGGGAATGTGGCATCTCTATCAAGGAATGAGACACTTGTGTCAAGGATACCTCAGGGTATGAAACCTGTCGTCAAAGTCCACTTCGTGGAACTTAAAAAAATAACATGCAAAAACACAACTAACAAAAAGTGATGCTCGGTCGCTGTCATTTTACAAATTAAACTCAAGGATTTTATACGCAGCCTTGTCGGAACCCTCTTCTACAAATTTCAAGAATTAGTATTTCCAAATTAGTGGGGGTGTGGGGTAAAAAGAAATTAGCGAGCCTTGTGCCACTAGGGAGCCTGATCACAGCCTGCAGATTTGATAAACAGAATCAAAATTAAAAGTACATTACATGCTCCAAGACTTAATTCCACAAGGGAGAAACTTCTCACGTTAGATTATACGGCATTTTGAATGCGTGAAAAATAATAAGGATTTTTTTTTTGTATTTTATTAATAATAAGGATTTGTATGAAAATAGCAAGAGTTGTAAATCATTCAATCTCTTTTTCGTCTTCAAACCCCCAGCGTCCGAAAAAATTGGCAATCTTACCAATTTTTTTTTTCGCTTTTTCTGCTTCCGCTATTCTTTAAATTGTATCCGATAATTTTTGCGACTCCCAGTCTGCTTTTATATATTTATTTATTTATTTTTCACAATACAACGATACCACCCATGTCGCGTGACTGGTAATGGTACATTATGTTTCAGGCTCTTGAAGGGTTTGAGCTGCAGGAGAAGACAAGAAAACCCGCGGACAAATTTGGATCGGAAAAGGTATGAAATTGTCGACATTTATGTTGTTATTTCAAGCTTGAAAACTAAAGCCCGCGTTCAATTAGACTCAAGGACGCAAGGTTGCTGCATAAGAGGATCTCGGTATCCTGAGGCGCACAAGGAACTGATCTGGGTGCCTGATTTTTGGCTACGGCACCTAACATTCACAGCATGGGTTCCTAACGTCTTTGGGCGTTATGAGTGGGCTCCTTGCACTTTTTCTTGGGAAACATCCTTGAGACGCATTTTTTTACTGAGGCCCCTTTCATACGGATGTCTTGTTAAAATGATTGCATTTCTAGGGGTTTGCGTTTATCGAAACACACATTTTGCGTCCACACGATCGTTTTTGCATCGTTTTTCTTCTCCACATAAAAAAGATGCGTAAACGATGCAAGCTTTGAACATCACAAGACCTTACGTCACGCGCCATAATCACATGTATCCACACAGATGCGTTTTAAAAAGTTTGCGTTTCGCTGTCCGCACGTTATTAAAAGATGTCAAACTGGCTCAGAGCGTTTTCAAAAGTTTGCTTTTGTGTCGGCGTATTCGCGTTTTCAAACGCAAACACATCCGTTATTCTCTCTGTACAGGTAGCCCAATCTACAGAAACCGGAAACAGAGCGAAGCAGCCCGATCAATGAGCCACCCGCCTCCTTCCCAGCAGCAACTAATTTATAAACGTAATGAATAAATAATAAAACGTTCTCTGGCTAAAATGTTTTAAAAACCAAGCTTTCGGCTCGGCTGCAGTACAGGCAGCCGAATGCTCGGTTTTTAAAATATTTTAGCCAAAGAACGTTTTTAAAGTTAATCCTGACTACGGATGTACAATTGTCTTAATTTATAAACGTTTGTTTTTACAGCTGCGATTTGAGCGTCGTTTCCTGCCATTTCAGACTGTAGATACGCCTCAACCCATGTACTATGGGCACTACCAAGAGTACAGCAACATGTCCAAGATGAACGCTTCACAGGTAACCATGGTAACCAATTTATTATTCTGTTATATGCATGTTAGCCTCTTAACCGCATTTTCGCGTGAAAATTATTTTGAATTTTGCACATGCTGACGAGGAAAAGAGGGCTAATTTACATGCATATAAAAAATAATAAATTGGCTGTCATTCTGAAGCGTAAATTCCCTCCAACAATAAGCTCTTGCGAAAACAAGCCCCCAAAAAGTCCTTTGGACGTACTATAAGCCCACGCCTTATGTTCGGAATTTAATGGTTATTAAGGTGATCGTTTTTTGATGTAATTTCTTTCAGAGTACCGACCTGTTTATGATGGCGTCCAATTCCTTCCAGCAAGCTAAGTCGATATTTGAAGTGGTTAATAATGTACATACCGAGGTAAGATAACTCCGATTGAACGGTGGTACATTTAACTTATCGACCTTGATTTGAAAGTAAATATATAAAATAACCACACTGTTTGCTCAAATCAGCCCCCCCCCCCCCCCCCCCCCCCCCCCCCCCTTAAAAAGGCACCTCATTTGTTGTCATGAATACCGAAATAACCGCCCCTTTTCACCGGTGAACTGAAAATGTTACAAATAGTGCATGGGGAAAGGGAAGGTTAAATTTTCTCCACGTGTACTGTCAAGAACGATAAGTTGTCCAGAATTCTAGCCAGTTTATTAAGTAATGATCCGCATAAGAAGGATAGTGCTGAACGGCAATGCACGATGGAATGTTAACTATTTTCATTGTTACAACTAGTGATCTCATTGGCCTAGACTCAAAAACCGCTAAAAAGTAAAGGTTCAAGGTGCAGTAAGTCTAATTTTTTTAAGGTTTCAAGTATTTTGAGACCCAATCGCACAACTTGCAATTTTTAAAAGATATTGTATTTGGGGAACTTCATCAAAGAAGCAAAATTAGTAGCTATTGTCTTCTGCTATTCTGATTGGTTAAGCATGAACATTTCCTAAAATATATTTGACGCAAATGGATTTTATGTATTTTTATAATGAAATATAATTATGAACCATCAGCCCCTCCTCTATTCTTGAAATCAAAGATATTCTTTGTGGGAAAGAGCCAATGCCGCAGAACAAAATAGTTTACTATGGTTCTTATGTGAAGCATTACTTAAAGGGACACTGTCACCTATTTTTAGTATCACTTTGAAAAGCCGAAAAACACATTTGTTTCAATGGAAACCTTCTAATAATGGTCCAGTTTTGTTAACAAATACTCTACTAGTGCACAGAAACTACATGTAGTATTCGTTATCTTTGGCTGCAGATGGCCAGGATGGAAATGGATTGCAACTTGAAAAAATTGGTCAATTTTTTCAAGTTCCTCCCAAGAGTCGTGGAAAAATCGCAGAAAAACTTATTATGGTTTGTTCTTCCTTGAAGAAATCACTTGATATTATCTTCTTGGTGTTCTAAAATCAATTTTATGTTTGAGCAAAGGTACTTTGTCATATATTTAGTGTATTTTGACCAAAACACAGCAAAATCTGCGTGACAATGCCCCTTTAATGTATAAATTGCGGATAAAGACTGATATGATAAATAGATCTTTACAGTGATTTTAATTTTAGCAGCTTTAATGCTGCAAAGAAGGCCTTGAAAAAAAAATCAGCCTTGAAGGAGACTGGAACCCATGACCCTGCGATACCAGGGCAACGCTCTGTCAACTTTCTTAAGTTTCCAACTCGTAATTTTGCTAAACTTATTTCCATGTTACATCGCCAAATGCCGCCAAATATACAACTTTATGGATAAAAAGATTCTATAGAACAAAACAGAAGCAGTAGTTTGGAGATAAAGTGCAGGATTACAAGGATGGAAGTGGATTACAGTTCATCAAATTTGATTTCATGACAGGCAGTCAAGAAATCAAACTTGTCATTCTGTTGGAATTTTGTCTCTTTAGTTAATATTTTTATCTCTTGTGGCGAAGCAAGCTCCGAGTCATAATCATCAAAACACGATATATCAGCCACGACAGGGTCCTGAAAACGATGTTACTATTTTTGCTGGAATTTTAAACATAAGGTTCCAGGGTGTTAAAGTTTGGAATGATATAAGTGATGACATCAAGCTCCTTCCTCTTAAACGTTTTAAGAATAAGCTAAAGTCACTTCTTATTGACAAATATTAATTGCAAATTTATCGACAATATATTTTTTCTGGCTTTCCGTTGCTTAATACTGGCACACTTAGTTTTCTTTTGCTGCCTTTCTTTCTTTCTTTCTTTTTTGTGTGTGTGTTTTGTGTAACTGTGTGTCGCGTGTGTAGTGCAAATTAATCCCAAATTGAACGAGAAAACCGTTTGATTACTTATTAATAATTATACATGAAAAAATTTGCAACCATTTTTTTTGGAAATTTTTTTTTCTTTTTTTTTTCACACAATTTTTTTTTTTGCAAACATTTTTTTGCAAAACATTTTTGCATCAAATTTTTTTTCGATTAGTAATTTGCACTGGTGTTACACTTGAACTGCACTGCTCTTAGCCAATCAGAATCGAGTAATTTTTTCATGTATATTATTAATTGATAACCTAAGTAAGGCTGCCCTATTTTTTTAACCCTCAATGGTTATTATGGGCAGTCTGTACTCTCACTGTATTTAATAGTAGTTTTTATATGATGTAAATAAATGTGGAGTACAAAATAAAGTTGTTGCTGTTGTTGTTGTTTTCAGGTTGCGTTGTTGCTTAAAGTGACGAAGACCAATCTTGTAGTTACCAAGCTTGCTGCTGGTGGACATAAACACGACTCCAAGGTAAAAGACAACCAATCTAACTTAATAAAGTTTCTGCAAAGGAAGGCAGCAAAATTGAACATCATTGATGATCCCATTTACTCTCGGGCTTATCAACATTATCGGACCGCCGCGTTAATGCGTGTAAAAAGTCTTTTGGCGCCTCTACATGTAACCGTTTACTACCAAAAGCGTCTAAAATTCGAATTCAAGAAAGATCTCTAATTTCATTAGCACCACCACCTCTTGCAGCATATTAAACAGCACCACAGGAAAATATTGCTGAAGAGCTTTCATTTGAATGGTCACACTGTAGGATTTCTTCCACAGGCTAAAAAAAGTTATCACCGCATTTCACGGCTGTAAGTGCCAAATTCGAATTCGAATAAAGATCGACGATTTCGCTGTAAAGTACTGTTCAATTAGCTCTTGTCACACTTCGGATTTTTTAAAAAGTCTCAAAAACCAGAACCACACTGACTGCAGGACTCATGGTAAGAAATAACTTATAAACAGTTTGACTGACTGATTTTGTCTACAGAATCCTCCAGAGTTTGACTTCAAGTGTCACCGTGCTTTTCCAATCATCAAGCTGAAGTGAGAGACCTTGATAGAGCCGAAAGACAAACACTGATGTGAACATGAGCTTCAGTTGGGCGCGAAGTTGAATGCGTGGTGCAATGAAATTTCTCTAAACCAGACAAGTTTATAATCATGTGAGAGGAAATGTAATTGTTTTTATGAGTGCTGACGAGGCAAATCCTTCCGAACTGCAAGTCTTTGAAATGATATAGGGATATCGCGAATCAAAGAACGAGAATCGAACTCACGACCTATGGGTTAGATCTTCCAGCGTACTAACCGACTGAGCACGAGGTCAGACGGGAGAAGGTCGTGAGAATTAAGGTATATCTCTGGCTGACCGCATTTGAGAGGTGTCCTTCTTAGGGGATCTGAAAGAACTGAAGTACACTGATAACAGGGACCGACTCCGCATGTCCGTCTTAACCCTTTCACTCCCAAGAGTGCCAAAATTTCATTTTGTTAAATTATTGAAATACAAATGGTACCATGCAAAAGTACTGTTGAAGAGGTTTCATTTGAATGGTCACACCATAGGATTTCGTCCACAGACTCAAAAGAAAGAACTACACTACATGTCTCCATAATTGACTCTGGGAGTGAAAATGTTGAAAAGGTGACCGTCTTAGGGCCGATTTACACCGTACAACTTTGTTGCATGCGACACGCTTACGGCATGCTTACCACATGACTTGAGTTGATTTAAACGGAGTAATTCGTGTTGTAAGTGTGTCGCATGCGACAAAGTTGTACCGTGTAAATCGGCCCTCAAACAGACATCTGTCAAGGAAAAGGTGACTGTGTATTAATCGCTTGCTGTCAAAGTCGACGTTAGGAAGAATTATTTGACAGAGCGAGCTCTTTTCTCACCCAGTGAAAGAAAAAGAATCATGAAATCTTGCTTGTCAAAAATGTTATGTAAAAAGTAAATAAAACGTATTTAATATTTGTTTGTCATTTTTATATATAAAAAAAATAGCCAGTCAGTTGGTAAATCAATCAATCAATCAAATGAAGTATGTTCTTTCTGCTGGTCATTAGTTCAGTTGCACTATGCATTCAGGAGTCTTTGAACACCAATCAATCAATCAAATTAGTGAGATAAAGGATGGTTATATAAGGCCGTCTACAAGCATGTGGCAATGTAAATTCGTACACAGGTCTCGCTCGTGCTTGTTCTGACCGTGGGAGATATGGGTATGATATCAGTAGAAACTGGCCTGTGTATTGGTCAGTGACTTTTCATAATAAGCAGCTATGATAACGGTTATCACTTGTAAAGACTTCTTATTCCCTGTACAATACAAATTGTAATTTCAAACAAAATGAAACCGACAGTTGTCTTACAGCTAAAATGCATTTTACGTTGTAAACAATAGACAAATTCGGCTAACGCACTGTTGTACCCAATTCAAACCTTCTGGGAATAACATCCTTTGTTCACAATATTTCCATATAATTTCCATGTCAATGCTTCATTAATATGGAAATATGACGAACAAAGAGTTCTAATCCCAAAAAGTTTGAATTGGGTACAACAATGCGTTAGCCGAATTTGTCTATGAAATGAAATCCCGTTTGATTTCAGCGATTTGTTCAGGTCAACATGTTTTCCCAAACATTAGCCGTAGATCACATAAAACGAAATCGCGGCCATTTGTAAACTAAACTTTTACATCTATAAATAATTGATCCCCTTTGTCCAGGTAATTCGTCCGAGCTCTCTTCCCTGGAAACAAGTTTCCTCTCCCGATCAAGCTTGTGTTTATTCACCCATATGGTTCAGATCATGTGACGTTGTCAAGAGAATTGTTCCTTTTTCTTCTAAAAAAGTATACATGCATATACACGGGAATACGATGAAATGTGTAAAAACCAATTCTCTAGAATAACGTCACATGATTTGAAATGTTTAAAAAACAAGCCAAGGTAAAAAGGTCTATGAAAAGTTACCCTTGTGTGAATAAAACTCTTTTCCCGTAAATTGAACGCGTGACTCGAGCGAGACCCGCGCCACTTAAAAGCTTTCCACGCGTGAATTAAACGTGTGACTTGAGCGAGACTCGCGCTACTCAAGCTTGCCTCGCTATCCCATTTCGCGCGAGTCGAAATCCGCAGCCCTACTGGCTGAATTTCGGATGGCATAAGGCAGTTACATTAGAAGCAGCATTTGGATCTGTCCTAGTAAAACAATACTCGGGTAGATCAGTTATGGTGAGGCAGTGTTCTCTGAACAATGGCTCAACTACGAGTCCCAGGAGACCAGCTATTAGTATACCCATACCAGTGGCAACAGCTACAAAACCTAAAACAAACTCCCGCAAAGGAAACTCGTATGATTCGGTGAATACTTGCAGCACGTTAGCATACATGATTCCGATGATGAGTCCAGCAAAGAAAGAAGTAAACAGTAACGCTGTTATGTTAGGGAGAAAGCGGTACCAGGCTGCGAATAGGCAGAAAATAAGTATACCGACCTCTATAATGGTCAGCAACCATAGCTTTCTGACCATTAGTTTAGGAATAAGTTCTTCTTTGATCAGCGACGCCACGGCAAGGTATGATCTACCGAGAAATTCCCCCAACAGGAATAAGGTGATGTAGTACTGGTAGTGATCCCTTGGGGGGAAGGCTGAGTTGGGAAATGCGTATGTTGTGATTACACCCTGCATGACCAAGAATTCAGAAAGCCATGAAATTACCACGCAAAGGATCGAGGGAAGAATCTCCTTGATGGCTTGCAACTTCACCGTTTTTGTCAACAGGGGTTGGGCGGGAGAGTCAGTGTTGCTGTCATCCTCGAGTTTCTCGTACTTTACGTTCTTATATGCTATCTTCTCTGGTTTTGATGATGACAATTCGCTGTGTTTTCTCTCCATTATAAAATAAAATACCAGGTACAACACAACAAGGCCAGCTACGGTTAATGTTGTAGTCTCTGACGTCACACAAAACCACGTAGTCATCGCTAAGTGAAAAGAAAGAGAAAGAAATGGTATAAATGGATGTACGGAGATTAAAATTTGTCTTCGAGCGTTTGATCGAGATGGCCACAACAAGAAGAATTTCTTATTTACAAGCAACCATAATTACTTTGTTATATAAATATATATAGAAGATAGTTTATCTTACCAAAAATTCGGAACATTACTAAAGATTTCAAAACTGAAGATCCCATTAAGTTTCGATTATTGATTATTTGCCCCGGGTTATTTGCCAACATCTTTTAGTTCGTTGAACGTTTAACAGAGGCAAATTTAAACACGATAACAAGCATATGTCGGAAATTCAAAGGTTTCCGGCAGTGAGAATTCAAGGTTGGAAATCGTTCACTTGTTATCTCCTGTAAGTTAATGTTTAACTTACAGGAGTATAATGTGGTCTAACATGCATTCTTTATGCATTCTTCAGTATGCATTTTTGTTAGCAAAATTTGTGTTAGATACTATTAATAGACTTTTTAGTGAATTTGTGGGGACATTCTTGTTGCATTTTTGTTAGATACTATGATAAGAACACAAGAGTTAACAAAATTTCTCGCATTTTTGTTAGATGCTATCAATGAACACAAGAGTCGAGTGGCATTTTTTTTGTAAGTGGTTAGCGAGTGCACGTTTGTGGGCTGAGAAAGCGATATATTGATAGGTTGATTTAGTTTACTGAGATTTTAGAGAACGTTAGAAGAGAGAAGGCCATTTCCGAGTTACGTTACGCCTCGTTGTCAAAGCGAGGCTAGGTGCACAACCTTTCATATGAAAATGAGTTTTCATTCACATGCAAATGAAAACTCATTTTCATATGAAAGGTTTCGCACCTAGCCTCGCTTTGATAGAGAGGCTAAAGGCAACTCGGAAATGGCCTATTTATTTGGCCGTATTTTATAAAAAAAAATCAAGCTGTTAGCAAAATTTGTCGCATTAGCAAAATTTGTCGCATTTCTTTTTGGACACGAGAGTCGAGTAGCATATTTTTTGAAAGGGGTTTAGCGAGCGCGGGTTTGTGGCGTGATGAAGTGATGAAGTGATATATTCATAGCTTGATTTAGTTAACTGAGACTTTAGACAACGTTACAAGAGAGAGCAATTTATTTGGGCGTATTTTATCAAAAATTCAAGCTCTCGTTATTTTGTTTATTCTGAATTAGAGTGATTCATTTGCGAAAAATGGCTAGGATTATTTTTTCTCTGCGCGTATACACAGTATTAGCGTTGCTTTCCTCTTTGTTAACTCCTGTACGAGCGCACGTTTGTGGCCTGACAAAGCCATATACACCAAATTGAAGAAACGTTGACTGGTGAAAAGCATAAACCATGAACGATGAGACCGAATGGGATTCTGGGTAGGTAGCATTAGCAAGCTAGTAATATTCCATTTCTTGATAATCAAGATGTTTTCTTTGTTTCAGACATTTTAGAGCATGATTTATGCATCCTGTGTTAATAAAATGTGCATTCTGTGACAGACGAAGATTAATTTTTCCAACTTCCCAGTATCCCTTTGGGTCGCATCGTGCATCGTTCATGGTTTATGCTTTTCACCCGACAACGTTTCTTCAATTTGGTGTATTCATACGAAAGTTTAACCTTAAACCGCTTATCTCACTGATAAAGGTCAATGAACAGGTCGATTTTAATTAAGTGCGCATAAAAACAACAAAATAAATATCTCCAGAATTTCTATATAAACTAAAATAGATATTTTCAAACGAAAGGAATTGTGAAATATAGGTTTGGGTTATTAGAATTCTGATTTTTTTTAAGTTTAGGTATTAGTACAAAATGCGTTTATAGAGGAAAATATAAGAACATATGTCATATTCATGATATTTTTAGAAAATAAGTATTTGATATCATTTTGCCTGTGTCGCGATTTCATGTTGAACTTGGGTCAGCTTTCAAGCCGCTTGTGAACTACTCTTATCAACGAATGATCCAGCAGCCTTTTCTCTAACATGTCATTCGCAAACAAAATGTGAAGCTATGCATGGATTTGGGAATAGGTTCCATTTCCACAAAATGCACGACTGTTTCATGTAATTTTGTTAATTACTCGAGAATGCACCGAAGACTGCCAAAGAGTAAGTGTGCAATTTAATAGCTTTGTTTACATGATTCGCGATCGGTGTTTTAAACACTTATAGGCCACTTTTATAGCTGCATACTGGTTTGAGAGAGTAAAGGACTATACAAAACAACAGTGTTATTACTGAATGTGAATATTTATTGTGAAATGCGGACGAAACGTTTCATAATGAAAACAGCGATGAAACTGGCCCTTGCATTAAAACATGATTCAGTAGAAAGATTCGGTGAGCGACATGAACCGCTGTTAGTTGTACTGTTCCTGACAGTATTTCTAGAAATACAAACCAAATAAATGTAAATAATAAGCAGTCAATATATATATATATTTTTAATAAGCAGTCAATATACATGTATTGCTATCATTTTAATGTAAACATTTTGTGAGAAGTTGCATAATCTGAGGATTCTAACTTGGTAAAGTCAGGTTGATTTTAATGTAGAAAAATTGTGCTTATCTCATGAATTAAATGAGAGGAAATTTAGAAGCATATTGTCATACCTGTAGGATATCAGGGTTTTTATGTTGCAGTTATTAAAGAGTATTTGGATGGTACATGTACTTGAATGAAACCAAATTATGAAATTCTCATGTAAAGGTCCAGGGCCTGGTTGCATAAGGCGACTTAAGATCAAATGGGATTTTTTGCAACCATTCTCTGTGTTTCTGAGGATTTTCTTGCGCGTTATCATGGATAGCTCGACCGAAGACGTATTAATGAGTACACTCTTTTTTTATTTATAAGAATGTTGAGGCTGAACTTGGCGAATATACCCAAGGCTGAGATTTTCTTATTAAGTACATTTTCTGCGTGTTGATGGAAAATAAATACAACAAAATCACATAATATTTTAAATGAACTTTAATATACCTGTACCATTGAAAAGTGTGGTAAATTCTTTCCTTTTTCAACCAAAACGACAAAAACTAGTATTAGACATGAATACGATCGACATATCGGCAATTCGGATAAAAGGTACAAAAGATATCCATGACAGTTGGTTGTTTTTATAATATTCTATAGGACGTTTGTAGACGTCCATGAATGAGGGCGGTAAATAATGCAATAACGTGTATGTCTGTGAGTGTGTACCTAAAATGTATAAAAATAAATATAAAGGCATGGGTGTCGTGGAGGCTTCATGAAATACTATACTCTGTAATATAAGAATGTACATGTACACAAAAATATTTTCAGCCTAGAGTCGACAAAAAAAATAAGAATATGCAGCCTGCTGGGCATCTCGTGTTGTTTTCTGCCGTCCGCTGCTTTATGAGACGAGATTTAAACAGAATCGTTGGCTATTTTGAGGTAACTATTCTCACCTATGCACCGAGTGAATTTTGGAGTCATCTTCGAATGACTAGAGGCACACAGTATGAGATTTTGTGTATAGAAATAATTAACCGTGGAAGAATTCCAACTGGGAATACGAGAGGTAGGCAGCCTATTCCTCCGGTAGAGCAAGTGCTGGGGATAGCGTTTCTGTGGTCCATAGTGTCGGAGATGAACAAGCAAGAACCACATTGATAAGACGCCATATTGTGAAAGACAACTGAAACCGTACGAAGGTCCTTCAAGAGAGCCTGAAAACGGAAGAATCGTTCGAATGGTACGGAAATTTCCAACAATCCATAACGAAACGGAAAAAAACACAATTGTCTGCTCCGTTTAACTTTCAACCGAAATTTCCGGATTTTTTGCTAAATGGTATGCGCCCAAGATATCCATATATACAAAGCAAATAAAGTAAGCAAGGCTGGAAAGTCGACGTAATATCAGCCTTGCTTACTCTATTTGTGTTCACATTTTTGGCTAATTAGATCTTCTTTAGATCCTACGTACACCAGCAGCATTTCGTGTGCGGTCCTTTGCCAATTATTCACTATCATCATACAAAGCAACCACGTCTGGCAACAACAGAATTTTCTCACGCTTTCTTGCATCATTCTCACCATTCGGAAACTTAAGACGTTTACCGTATTCTCACAAAATGGTCCAAAAGCATTCATCATATACGGTTTACCCCATTTCGGTTGAAAATGACGTGATAACGGCTTAATTCTTGGTTTGCAACCACGTGACAAGGCGGCCATGTTGGTGGTTTTAAAATACAATACAATTTTTTTTTCGCAGAATTTGCATGAAAATAGAGTTTAGTTCCCAGCGGAGAGAAACGATTTTGTTCTTGACCACCAAGATGGTCGCCGTGACGTCACGTGCAAACCAGTAATAATGACGTCGTCCCTTGTGATCACTCGCAATAACTCCTGGACACTCCTCGTCACTAACAGTAACAACAAATGAGGATTTAAACTCAAGAAACCACGTACCCATGCCTAAATGCCTAATTGTAACATCCAAAACAACACTCAGGCATAATGACAGCAATGCATGATGGGAAGAACTTACAGGAGATAGCCCGAAGGGCTCTTTGATTTTTTCTTTAAGACCTATTTTCATAACACGTTCAACCTTTTAGATGTTGAAATTTGGGGGATTCAATTTTGCAGGACAGGTTAGAAATATATATTTCGTGCTATATTATCTCACTGTTTAATATATACTAAACTGGCCAATTTTCACCTCAGTGTCGGTGGCCAGTGGTGGATATTTACCTCGTCGCGTCGCAGCTCGGTAAATATCCACCACTTGCTACCTCCACTTCGGTGAATAGTTGTTAATTACCATCCAAGGAGACTGAGCTGTTCACCGACAAGTAAGAGGCTTTTCCCTCAATTAACATCTACATTTATTTAAGTTAGAAACATCCATAGGACCAACACCAAATATTAAAAGTAATAGTAATGATTAAATAAAGCTACCGTGATAAAATATAAAATAAGGAACTTTTAGTCAATGAATGAAGCTAGCGTTGTGGAAACGAAACCTTTTTACCAACTATTTTATAAATGTTGTATGAATATGCAAATCATATGCGACGCAAAATTACTATCACCACCGTGAGAAAAAACTGTTCTTGACCGGATTAAACTATAAGATAACAAGACTGCCTTGAGAGAAAAATAATATACAATATATTAATAATGATGATAATATTCGATTATGCTGTGAGAACTGTGAAGGTTTTCAAAAGAGCAACAAGTTCAGTTCAACATTTCGGTTAATAGTTCGTAACACTACTCCATCCCAAAATTAAACTTCGAAAGCCCTATATCAACCCTTCAACTTCGATAGATTTTTTTTTTCGCTTTCAGCATTCTTAAATTAAATTTCACACTTGAAAGAGCACTTGCCGTTCAATAACTAAAAGACAAGTAAAAATATATTGTTTTTTAAAACTCACTCAATCTCGAGGTAAACAAAAAATGTTCGAGAAAGTACGTAGCCATGAATAGCAAATTAAAACAATATCGAATACTTTCTGCACGAGATAACTTGTGTAATTTCACGGTTCCATGTACTGCTATAAATATTGTTAAATTATCAGTTTTATTTATTCATTAAAAGTTTTAGATTTTATTTCAATTCATTATTTTATGTATTTTTACCTCCTGTTATAGTTGTAACTGTTTCAGAGGTAAATTGCTAGAGAATTGAGCGAGAGGGTACAGGGTAGAGGGTAGAAAGCGAAGATACCGGAGGCGTCGTTTATGCCACTGTTTATTTGTCCGCTATAAAGCCTACCTGTGTAATAAAGAGGTGCAGCTATAAACCCAACGCCAGTACCAGCTGAAAATACACCAACAACCATTTTGTGGTAAAACGAAGTCATGGCAATACACGACATCTCTCCCACACCGAAAGCCATCGAAACCAAGCACACAGCGAGAAGTTTAGCCTCTACACGTCTTACAAACACCAGGCTGAACAAACCAGCTTCATACAAGATAAACACCACGAGTGTTCGAGGCAGATACGGGATCTTCTGAACGAAATAAGGACATACAAGAGTTATCAGCACGTACGGTCCGATAATACATGATATCACAGCTGAAGTTGGAATGTCACTGCCTTTCAAGATGTCTTCAGCAGCGGCGATGAGAAGAGAATAGACGGTGTACAGGATAAAACCGAAAGCGAAAAACGCGACAATTGTAACAGGTCTTTCAGTGCCGTTCTTGACCGAATTCTCTCGGTCTTCATTTTCAGTTTTTTCTTCCGTTATGTCTTGCTCCATGTCCGGAAGGATCTGTGAGTTTTAGAGTGGTCGCTAAATAAACCGTGCGAATACATTAAGTCTTGTTTACTTTTAAAGTTGTTACAGGTATTGGAATTTCTGATGATCAGTCAGACACAAAAGCAATGATCCGTGTAAGAACCTGTATCAGATCACAGGAAACTCAATGCACAGGACATCCAAAAAATGTACTTATGAACATAAGAAAAATACAACAATGACAATGAACCGATCAAAAACTTACATGTGATGTGTGATTCCGAGGATAAAACGAACAGAAAGGTAAAAGTTGAGAATAACTTTAGTATCTGATGTGATGAGATAATGGAGACTAAAAATGAAGGATTTTGAAGTGTGGAACCCCGCCTTACGGCCCGGGGGGGGGGGGGGGGGGGGGGGGGGGGAGGGTGCTCAACAAAGTTTTGTACGGGGATGCTCCGCCCCGAGGTCCAAACCCTTACCCTTTCATATACCGTTTCTGACAGAAAAGGTACCCCTTTCATATACCTTTCGTTGAAAATGGTACCCCTTTTATATAGCCTTTGCGTGCGTCTGTTTGATATATTTTGAAAGGCCCATTTTATAATACTTAAATTGCAGTTTTCCGTACCTTTTTTATGCGTCAACTCGTGTTTTCGCTACCATTTCCTATTCTTCGTAAAATCCCTACCCTTTCACATACTTCAACTCGTGAAATCCCGACCCTTTCATATACCTCCAGCCTCAAAAAGGTACCCCTTTCGGGCGGAGCATCCCCGTATAGCCCATTATAGGGAGTCCCCCCCCCCGGGCCTTACGGTCACCTCGTTAATACGGTCACCTCGTTATTACGGTCACTTATTTTTGTCCTGGCGAAACGCGCACTCATACATTTTCTTATAATGAAACCCCATTAATGCGGCCACCCCGTTAATACGGCCAAATTTTCATGGCCCGTTGGTGATCGTATTAACGGGGTTCCACGCACATAGAGGAAATACCGGGAGTACAAAAGTAACACAAGGATAATTGTTAGTACAGTGGAACCTCGATTTAACGAACCTCTATTTAACGAAGTCCTCGATATAACGAACGATATTCTATGTCCCGGCCAAAGTTACAGTAAAATGTATGGAATAGAACCTCGATATAACGAACATAATCCGGAAGCCCAAACGTAAAATCTACCTCAATATAACACAATGTCAACACGCGACAGAAGATAAACGCTGAACAGATCAACACCCTGAAAGTGTCGTTTTTTTTGTAAACAAAAGCTGCGCGTCTGCTCAAAAGTGAAAATAATTGCTACTGAAAACCACCATGCTTAATGAATTGCATCTCAAAACGCGGCATGTACTTCTGGGCGACGAAAATTGCATTGAATTGCGTGACAGAAGTCACCTGTGTTACAAATCAATCATTAACTATGACTTCGATATAACGAACATTTTGGTCGTTTCCCCTCAAGTTCGTTATATCGAGGTTTTCGATATAACGAACCCTCGATTTAACGAACAAATTTGGCCGGTCCCCAGCGACTTCGTTAAATCGAAGTTCCACTGTATATTGTTAGGGCGACAACGTCACAGATGATACAGCATTGATTCCCTGTTGCATTCTTCCTCCGATCCGAGAGACAAATCGTCAATTCGTCCAAATAATAATGAACCACAGTCGATATTTGTCAATGTCGCTTTATCAATTCGATGTCCATTTTTCGCAGCTAGTGTTCTTTGGCTTATTTGCTTTCCATTGAACCACAACCTATCAGGACCTATCAGTAGTCAGGCCAAGATAGATCTTCACACTCGTCGATCTTCACACTCTTCGATCGCATCTACTCCATGTTATTGGGCGAAAATGTAGGCAATTCGTCTAAATAATAATGAACCACGGTCGATATTTGTCAACATTGCTTTAACAACTCAATGTCCATTTTTCGCAGCTTGTAGTGTTCTTTGGCTTATTAGCTTTCCATTGAATGAAAACCCATCTTCAGGCCGCGATGTATTTTGCATGAAATTCAACCTCTAAAAATAATTAGTAAATTTTTACCTCTCGATAATGTTTTTCTAGATTTCCGATTGGTCCCACCGCTACCGATCTGAGTCGTTATTGGTTAATTTGCCCAAATATGGAAAAATGATGACGAATTACGCGACAGTCATGTATTTTTTTGGAGCGGAAATAAATTTATTTTCCAATTTCCGGTTATTTGAGTGTTTGAAAATTTACTACAACAGTTATTCATCTCGGCCTCGCCGAACATGAGCTGATATATAACCAACTCGGCGCGGCGCCTCGTTGGTTATATATCAGCTCATATTCGGCTCGTCCTCGATGAATAACTGCTAAATAAGTTGACCTCCGCAGGACTTTCTACATAAATAAATCTGGTAAAAACATGTAATTTATTATCAAATGCTGCACCAATGAAACCACAAATCAAATACTATGATGACTCCTAAGTACACCTATTATGTGATTTCAGAAAAAACATCGTTTAAAGCCTCCTTTTCACTACCGACATAAGCATTACAGTTTAACGTCATGTGAAAAACAACATTAACATAAATTGTAAACCTTATCCTTGCCTGATCAAGTTATTATTTCTATTCAAAACAATGTAAGCTCTCTCCATGACCATCTAACATCGACAACAACAGTCCCCTCTGCTAACTATGTGGAAACAAAGCCTTTCGATGAAGTGTTCTATAAGTATGCAAATGTATACGAAGCAAAATTACAATTAACGGCGCAAGAAAAGCCTGTTGACCGAATAACAGCCTATTACAGATCAAATGAAACTACAAGATAACATGAACTCTGTCCCAAAATAAAACTCTAAAAGCCTACTAGCTATTTTGCTCAAGCTAAATTCTATTTCCTCCGCTTGTATCAAGCCTTTAATTTTCAATTTGGTATTTTTTTTCGGTAGGGTTGCAGCTCTTAGAAACCTCTATTTTCATTGGCCCGGTAAAACACAGCTGCTATTGTTTTTAGGGTTAGGGTCCATTGTTGTGTTGTTTGTCCTATTGTTAGCTCTAAGGGTTGCAAACCAATGGTATTAAAATAAAATTTCACACTTGAAAGAGCAGAAAGACCACTTGCCGTTCAAGAAAAAGACCAGTAAACACGTTTTACGTATTGCTTTTTTAAAATCACTCAAACACCGTTGACGAGACAAAAAAAATGTTCGAGAAAGTAAGATATTTCAGTAGCGGTAGTAAATTAAAACAATATCAAAGAGTTTCCGTTCGAGATTGCCAGAGAATTGATATTGCGTGCGTTTGATAGAGCAGAGTCCATGCAGTGAGGACGCCTTCTCGTTTATTTCTGTTTGTTAAACGACATACGCGTCAAAACGGGTGCAAATATGACATGGAAAACAATTCCAAACTTGGAGGAAGACTGTCGTATTATAAACAATTCCTCAGTTGTTATTTGATCTCGCCAAAGTTCGAAAAACTAAAATTGTCTAGTCAAAATACGCAGCCGCATTACACAACTTTCCACGGCTAAATAACCTCTATTTATTTGTCCGCTATTAAGCTTACCTGTGTAATAAAGAGGGGCTGCTATAAACCCAACGCCAGTACCAGCTGAAAATACACCAACAGCCATTTTATGGTAAAACGAAGTCATGGCAATACACGACATCTCTCCCACACCGAAAGCCATCGAAACCAAGCACACAGCGAGAAGTTTAGCCTCTACACGTCTTACAAACACCAGGCTGAACAAACCAGCTTCATACAAGATAAACACCACGAGTGTTCGAGGCAGATACGGGATCTTCTGAACGAAATAAGGACATACAAGAGTTATCAGCACGTACGGTCCGATAATACATGATATCACAGCTGAAGTTGGAATGTCACTGCCTTTCAAGATGTCTTCAGCAGCGGCGATGAGAAGAGAATAGACGGTGTACAGGATAAAACCGAAAGCGAAAAACGCGACAATTGTGACCGCTCTTTCATTGTCGTTTTTGGTGGATTTTTCTTGGTCTTCTTTTCCAGTTTTTTCTTCCGTCGTGTCGTGCTCCATGTCCGAAAGAATCTGTACCGTTCATCAAACCAACGTACTGAGAAATGCAAATGAATCCTGATGAATTTTAGAGTTGTCGCAATCTTGTGAATAAATTAAGTTTCGTTTGCTTGTAGAATTGTGAAAGGTGTCGGAATAGCAAACTAATATATCTCCATACAGAATTTAGCAAAACTGTGAAGTTCCGAAGAGATCTGCTGAAAGCTGAAGAAAATATAAAAATTTGAAATTCACGATTTTTTACACAAGGCAGTCCGCCATACATTTCTTTGTAAAAATCAAGCAAATCTTTGCGAAACTTCATATTTTAGTTAAATTCAGTATGGGGAATCCATTCATGGATCCCGTTTTTCAGTTCATTCGGTATTTTTCTGATATAGTGGCACCCCGCCATACGACCATCCCGTTATTACTACCACTTTTTTGTGGCCCGAACAAAAGCCCACTCATTTTCTTATCCGACCACCCCGTTATTACGACCGACGACCATCTTTTGGAGTTCTCAGTCGTTATTTTCTTTATAAAATTACCCCGTTAATACAACCAGTCAAAATGCCTGGTGAGACTGCTGAATGAAAACAGACACAATCTGGCAGAAATCAAAAGAAAGGCTGGCTGACCTGTGCGTTCTTCGTCAATGAAAGTGGCGGAAAAGAAAAGCCTATCATCATTCATGTGATCATTGGCAAATCTGCAAATCCGAGATGTTTCAGAGGTATCCAAGACAGAACGCTATTGCCATGTCATTATTTCAACCAACCAAAAGCCTGGATGAACAGTGATATCCTGATGGAAATGTTATCGAAATTCAACAGAAGACTAAGCCGCGAGAATAGAAGCATAATCCTGTTCATGGACAATGCCCCGTGACACCCTGAAGATTTGGACGAAAAGTTTGAGAAGATAAAAATCGTCTTTTTACCCCAAAACACGACATTTCGTTTACAGTCATTTGACCTTGGTAAACACCTATTGACACATGTGTTGTTAGTAAGGTGGATCAATGTAATTCTGCTTCAAATGTGTTCAAGTCTGTTGATCTTCTCCAGGCAATAAGGTGGACGTCCACGGCCTGGAATGATGTTTCAGAAAGCACAGTGGTCAAATGCTTTATTAAAGCAGGAATTTTAAATTCAGAGGGAAACACGAATGTAGTCGAGTCTAGCAACACTGAAGTTGACTCATTTGCAGGATTAGAAGACGAGTTTGCTGCTGTTGAGAACTTGACGAAAGAAACAAGCGGAGGAAGAAACAAGCCCAAGCCACGCACCAATTATCTAAGCTTAGCTATAGCGGGGCTCAGTTGTGGAACTCCTTACCACAAAATGTAAGGAATATCAAGTCAATAGGGCAATTTAAAAGGGAAATAAACCGACTATTTCAATCATCGGTTTCCCACTCGGCAACCTTGTAAAACAGTAAATGAAGTGTATATATTTTTAATGATATAATTGTCACTTTTTATATTCTGAATGATTTTACCGAGTTTAAATAAAGTTATATGTATGTATGTATGTATGTATGTATGTATGTATGTATGTATGTATGTATGTATGTATAGTCTCAATGAGAGAAACTGTAGATGGCTGCCCCCCCCCCCCCCCCCCCCCCCCCCCCCCCCGGAGGGGGGTTGATCCACTAGTTTGTCTCGAACTTCCAGACAACTGGGAGGACACGTTCGTTCGAGAAGTAGCGTATGAATGAGGAGAGGAAACAAATGCTGCTGGTGAAAGAGGGGGTAGTGAGGATGAAATCGACAAACCTCCGGCAAATGTGCCCACAATAGCTTCATATCAGGAGGCGACATCTGGCTTGCAAGACGTTTTGCATTTTCTAGAGACTAAGGGCAAAATGAAAACTGCAAATGAACTCGCAAAAGTTATTGCTAATGTACAAAGTGATTGGCTTAAGCAAAGGCGAAGCCAGTCGAAGCTCACAGACTTTTTTAAACTGAACCGTTTGAACTTTGTAATAATTGTGAAAGTGTTGTAAGCTACAATATAGAAAACGGCTCTTCAACTGACATTTCACCGGAAGCCCCTTCCTTTCATAACAAGGAACTGAAAGAAGTCAGTGTTTTTTCTCATTACTCGGTTTCGTTTGCTGTTACATTGTTCAGTTGCATTGAATTGCGGTTGTAAGGTTGTTAATTAACTGCAAAAAGATTGATTTATAGCGGAATTAAAGGAATACATGTAGCAGAATGTAGTTTAAAAGCATGTTGCACCATAATTTGACCCTACCCCGTTAATACGTATTAACGGGGTTCCACTGTATTTGAAATCGTGACTCTGTTTTGAAAAAGCTATTTCTGATCAATCAGTCATAAAAGCAATATTCCGTGTCACCTTAGAGCAATAAACGAAAAAAAGCAAGGCTGATTCGACAGTGAAGGAATATAATGTAATTTATCCAATATTTCGAAAGGCACGCCTTTCTTCTTCAGGGTATTACAAATAATTATTTGTAATACCCTGAAGAAGAAAGGCCGTGCCTTTTGAAATATTGGATAAATTACATTATATTCCTTCACTGTCGAATCAGCCTTGCTTTTTTTCGTTTATTACTATTATTTATAGCTGATTAGATCCTCAATTTGGATCCGGTGCTTCTGTTTTGTTACGTTGGTCCTTAGAGCAGGCTCATTGCACAGGACACCCATTCCACTTTGCACCGCAGTATTCGAGCTCACCATTCAACCTTCGAAATCCGTCTCTGATCATCCTTTTTTTATTTTTTAAAGACAACGACTTGTGGATAACTGATTTATTCAACGAGTTGAATATAATCAAAATAACTGGCTTGTTTAAAGTGGCAGTATCATAAGGGCGAAACTTGAAAACGTTCGGCCCATGTTTTCAAGTTTGATTCGGCAAATTCAAAAAAGCCGTCGAGAAGTGGAGGTATTTGTTGAATCAAAAAATCCGTTTTGATGGCCGGAGGGAAAAAAAAATCACTTTTAACAGTGATATGTCCAAAATTCCGGTGCAAGAACAATGAACAGTGCCGCGCGTGGAATCTCGTGATACTACCCCTTTAACACACAAGCAAAGTTTATTGCCCCCGCAGGGTTTTGGCCCAGAGGCCAAAACCCGAGGAGGCACCCTAGCATTCCCCGGGTGTATACATACAAGGACAAAGAATATTTGTTGAAAAAGTAAAAAATGTGTTTGTAGTGGGCGAAGCATTCTCGATTTGACGAAACTAGGCGCGCACGGTGGTTTCGGGTAATATTTTAGCAAGCGCGCACGGTGGTGTCGGGTACTTGCAACCACGAGGTCGCGTTTCGTTACCTTCAAGCTTCGCCATCTTCTAGCAGCATCTTGTGGGTGTGCGGAAAACTCAGACCTCAGACCCGGCGGAAAACTCAGACCCAGCGGAAAACTCAGACCCCACGAGATTACAAGAAGTTTTCTTCCTAGAAACCTTGAAATAATATTAACTGATTGTTGGACACATCGCATGCTTTGAAGTGCTAGAATAATATCAGCCTCGGAATTCATCTAAATTAACGTGTTTTGTTGCGATTCCTGAATGGCGCTCTCTTCAGGTGTTTGCTCAAGCGTAAAATATGCAACTTCGTCTAGACAAATCTGAGCGCTTCTACACTCGCAAACACGGGAAATCCGTTCTGTCTAGCACCATGAATAACTATGAATGAATACAACTGACTAAATTTGACTAAAATTTTCGCGACTCTTTTTTTTTAATTTTTTCAGTGAAAAGTAACCGAAGTGCCGGCTGCTATTTTAAACCATGTTTAAAGTTTTTCCCTGTTTGATCGACAACGATGAGCCGGGCAAGATAAATATCTCGCTGTTATCTTGTTATTTCAGTTGCCAATTAACAGGAAGTGCATTCTGTCGACGACTAAATTACAGTTCAATGTTCTGGCAGCCGTATTGAATCAAAGTAAATCTGCACTGGTGGGGTGATTGCGTGACAATAAAACATTTTACGCGAGGTGAAAAGAATTGATCATGAGTGAAGTTTATTACTCATGCGCGTAGCGGCATGAGTTATAAAATGGGCTTCGTTTTTCTTTTTATTATTTTTATTTTTTGTGTCACGATTTTGCATGCAAATTTATTCACGCATATTTTAAATTGTGCATTTCCGGTTCACAGCTTTGCTTTTTACACTTCCGGTTTAGTGACTTCCGGTCACTCTCACTTCCGGCAAAACATCGTTACTGAAGTGTCACGACAGCGTCTCCTACAACCCTACTCACATTAGTAATGTTCACGTCAGGTATATATTATTTTCATAACAATGACTGGCTTCATTGTGGTACAGCCTTCATTTATAAAACATTCAATAGTAACGTAGTTTGCAGGTACGATGACTGAATTCTCCATGTCGGACGTCTTCTTATCTTGTTTAAATTATTAAAATATAAATTGCTTCTTTTCTTATGGTACATTGAAGTATAAAACAAATGTTTGATACGCATGCGCATGACAAACATTTTCCGTCATTTGGTCTTATTGGTGTATAAGTCAGTCCTGTATTTCTTCCACAGTGGTGAACGTTGCTTTTATACACAGCATACAACTTGAGGCCGAATTTGTCGCGATTCTGAAAAAACTAAGAGCTATTTTTAATCAGAGTTCTTCCGAGGCAAAAATGTCAAACATCGATCTCTCGCACTCGCAATTTATTTCCCGTTTTACTGCCGATTCTTTGCAATGTCTGTATCGGAGCAGTCCTCGCTGCCTGTGGTGAGTAATTTCAAGACTTTTTTCAAGAAAGAACAATAGAAACACACGGCAAAACAGCGTCGTTACTTCAACCCATCAGATTTAATAAAACATCTGGACTTTGGGACTGGACTTCTGTGGATTATGGACTAGGGAATGCGTGTCATATTAATGTAGATTTTTACTGACTTTATTGCTTTTTGTGGTTACTAGGTTACTAGTAACCACTATGCTGTCACCTGTGTAAGTAAGTCCGACTTTCCGAAGCGCGAAGTTGTGCCAAGTTCACCCGATTGCTGTACGATAAGACAGTTCTGATAGCTTCGGATTAGACGACTCGATTGTCAAGGCAGTTCTGTTTGTACGTGCGCGCTTTGGATTCGTGGAAAAGGTAAACGGAGCTTTCTCGTTATTTTTACTGCTTTACCAAGCACAGCTTTCACCAAATGTGGCCAAGTATTGTTTTCAAATATTATTTTAGGTATTTTCGTGGTTTGGGAAAAGGTTTTAGTGAAAAATCGAGCTGTGAATCGAAGTGTTTGTTAGCAGACCATGAGCTATCCGAACTCATGATTCAAACGCCGCCAGCATTTCATTTCTGTACCTTTGACCATTCAGAACTGTTTTTTTTTATTAGCGAAAGCATTATTATACGAATCATTTTTCCGGATAAGATTGGCATTCTATTACACAGGAAAAGTCGGCGATTTTAGAAAGTATAATAAAAATAGGTTGCTGAATTGAATTATTTTGTGATGTTTATTATATTTTCGCAGACGCTAGCCGGTTCCTCGCAGTAATTAGGATACAATATATCGCCAAGACTTCCAGAAGCAGAAAATCACTGAATTCTGAAAAGTGTTTGACTCTTTTAATCAAAGGAAAGACATTTTCATTCAAGGAAATATGAGTTTCATTCAAAAGTTTTGACCTTTTATAGAAAATATATTTTAGATTCAGTGATTATAAAAACAGCTTGATATCAAATTACATTTGACATAAAATTTGCACAAAGCAAAATTGTGTATTTGCGACAACACTTTGAAGAAACTGTGAAGCTTGGAAAAAACTTATTACAGATGGCAAAATCAAAGCATTTTTTTAAAGAACCAGCTTTAAGTTATGGAAACATTTCATTTCGATTTGGTCTTAAAATCACGGAAAGATTTTAGTGAATGCGTCACGCAACGTTTATTTACACAATGTTTGACCAATTCATAGCAATTCTCACCAAAGATTTGAAATCTTTAAAAAAATCCCGGATCTCCTGAATGCGATTTCCTGTTTATTTAGGGCCTACAAAAAGTTAATGGCAATCCGGGCAGGAGGGGGTATCTGGGTTAAAAATCAAGGTGCGAGGGTTGGTCGGCCTGGCCGGGAAATCCGGGCGGGGGAGGGGTAAAAAAATATTGCATCCGTCGGGGGGGGGGGGGGGGGATTTTTTCTGGAATAACCCATTTTACACTGGTTGCATGCGATTAAGTAACACAGGAAAACTAAATCTTTATATTGATTATCAAATTTCTTTTTACAGCATGTCATCTACTGCCTATTTTTTTAAGTAGTCTTTTCAAATGTAACAGAAATAATTCACAGCTTGGAAAGTTTAATATAGATGAGTGTGGATTTGATCGAAATCAATAAATTAAATATTAAAAGCGAGCACAGAAAAATTGGTAACTTTAATCGCCCGTCTTAGAGTCTCTTGCGCATGAGTATAGGCTAAGTGTAGCCTCTTGTTTCTTTTGTAATTTCGTGGGGTTTGAGTTTTCCGCTGGGTCTGAGTTTTCCGCTGGGTCTGAGTTGTCCGCTGGGTCTGAGTTTTCCGCCGGGTCTGAGTTTTCCGCACACCCGCATTGCAGCATTTGAAGGTCTTGCATCTACGAGTTCGCGTTTCGCCATCTTCGAGAAGCATTTTAAGGTGAGTATTTTGCACTTCAGTGATTTCTTTGAATTCAAAAGCATTCAACAGAACTGAATAAATTTGGTTTTTCAGACACAAATCTGCAACGGGGTCGACAGACTCGATCCAACAAATCGCAAATATCTCAGAACAGAATAATGAATCTCAACTCAAACGTTTGTAACACTGAAAACTCAGAGTTGCATCGATATTGTCAGATTATTATTGTTGTAATGGTTTCTGGTGACCTGTTTTTTTTTTTCAAGAATTACACGAATTTAATAACATACAATATGTTGCTGTTACACAGAATATAAATACAATACTACATGATTGTAAGAGATTTCATTGTCAAATTTACAGATAAATATGTCGACTACTTACATGGATGTTAACCTCAATAAAATGCTTGAAACGTTAATTTTTCAACAGTCGTATGCACAGTATTTATATTCAATACACATCCCATAAACAGGTTATCAAAAGCGGGGGCAGCTATAGTGAACACTATTTCTAGTATATTCAAGACTTTAAATACGGCAAGACCACAGCGACAAAACATTAATAGGAGCCGGATCTGTTGTAGACCTGGATCAGTAAAAAACTTCAAATGACAAAATATAGACGGCAAGAAGAAAACGATAAGAAACAGACAAAGATATATATATATATATATATATATATACTTACAAATTAGTGTGGGAAGGGAGATATGGACAACTAATTGCCTCATAATCTTTGGATCACCAACCTATTCTCGTTAGGAAGGCGATTCACAGCGATTTCTGAAATATATACATAGACAGTTAAAGTGAGAACAGAAATTTTCACAACAAAGATTATGAGTGAAAAAGTGCCTCAGCCGGGAGTTGAACCCGGGTCTCCTGATGACCGGACAGATGCCTTAACCACTAGGCCACTGAGACAACCACACTTACACAAACACAAACAACACATTTTTGTGGCTTCATAGTGGAAAGCTCTTGGGAGACATTTACACAAATTCTGCAATTAGGATCGCGTCACTTTAGTTGGTGATCCAAAGATTATGAGGCAATTAGTTGTCCATATCTCCCTTCCCACACTAATTTGTAATTTAATTTCCTTGGGGAGTGGACTGTGAATCGCTGAACGACTGGGTAAAGTGACGCGATCCTAATTGCAGAATTTGTGTAAATGTCTCCCAAGAGCTTTCCACTATGAAGCCACAAAAATGTGTTGTTTGTGTTTGTGTAAGTGTGGTTGTCTCAGTGGCCTAGTGGTTAAGGCATCTGTCCGGTCATCAGGAGACCCAGGTTCAACTCCCGGCTGAGGCACTTTTTCACTCATAATCTTTGTTGTGAAAATTTCTGTTCTCACTTTATATATATATAATTGCCCCGATATTTCGGTTTGACAAACAAACCTTCTTGGGGGGCAGAAAGACAAAAAATGAGTAAATACGTTACAAGGCCGTTAAATATAAAAGTTTAAAAATATGAAATCCATGATTATGATAGGTCAAGAGCGTGTCAGATTATAAGTGTCATGAATGAAGCTCATCGCGTCTTTTTATCCCGTACGGCTCCAGTGTCTTTGCCTTGTCAATAAGGTGTGCCTCACGAGCCTTCCGAACAGAGTCACGGCTATTATGTATAAGTTCCAAAGGAATGAGCTGGATGTCGTTGATTGAATGTTCAGGCAGGTTGAAGTGCTGTGAGACAGGGGTCAGATTAGCGAGTTGGTGGTGATTTAGGATGGAGCGGCGATGTTCACCAAAGCGTTCGTGAAGATGTCGTTTAGTTTCCCCAATGTATTGACATGGCAAGTTAAGTTTAGTGCATTTTTTACATTGGATTAAATAAATAAGGTTTTTAGATTTGCACGTTAAATTGTCATTAATATGTCTTTCTCCCTTTGTTGAAGAAAAGGTGAATTTTGTTTGACCTTCTTGTAAGAAAGGATACGTGAGGCAGCGTGGGTGTTTATATATATATATATCTTTTTCTGTTTCTTATCGTTTTCTTCTTGCCGTTAGGATCAGTCTTGCCGTCTATATTTTGTCATTTAAAGTTTATATATAGTATGCTTCAGAGACAAAATGATTACTCGAATAAATTTTCGATCGTTTTTATTTGGTGAAAACTTCAAAAAATATGCGCTTACATTCGTTTTCGTTGTCCACGTGTAAAAACTGAAATATTCTCTATAACAACATTAACCTGCACAACTAGCGCTTTTGCAGTGCGCGAGCGCGACGGGCGAGCAGCGAGCGCGGAGCGAGTGTCACGCGGAGGCGAAGAGAAAAGAGAAAAGAGCATCTCTACCCACCCTCGTGTGACCAGTTAAGCTGAAAATGCAGTTAAAGTGCCTATCACCCCTTAGAAAGTTATTTCCAGAATCAACTCTACGTACATTGAATAGTTGAATGGTAAAATATTTCTTGTTTTGAACGTCGTGTTAGTGAGTTAGAGAGATTTGAATTTACAAAATGCTAATTAGATGACGTCAACCCGGGAAATCATTTATTATACAACTACTTGTTTACACCTCCAAGTAATAATTTTTACGAATCAATTGGCTATCCACAGTTTATTTTTAGTATTTATCGAATTAATTATCCCGAAGCTGTAAACTGCGCATTGTAAATTGGCGTAGAAATAATGGCAAATTCCCGGGTTGACGTCATCTAATTAGCATTTTGTAAATTCAAATCTCTATAACTCCTGAAACGCGACTTTCAAAACAACAAATATTTTACCATTCAACTATTCAATGTACATAGAGTTGATTCTGAAAATAACTTTCTAGGGGTGATAGGCACTTTAAATATAATTGAAAAATAACAAAATGATACTAAAATTTGCGATTATAATGTAAACTTGAGTCGATAATGGATCATATGACTGAACTGTGCGCGACAGATGAAATAAGAGTGACGTTAAACGTTAACGTTCATAGAAATAGAACGTGTGAATTGAAAACGTTTCTTATGTTGGAAGTAATTTCGTGATTGGTTTGGCTTTGTGTTGCTACGCTTTGCAACTGTTTTGCAGGTTATGGGCTCCTGGCTTTGTGATTGGCTAAAAAATCTCGTGCCACTTTATCAACCAAGTGCAGGTTTGGGTGGTGCTTGATGTAAAGCCCGGTTTCCATATAATCGCAACGATCTCAGCGATCGTTACGATCGACGATCGCTGCGATTCTTGCGACCCTTGCGATCATATGGAAACCAAAACGTTGCGATCGTTGCGATCGTTGCGATCCTTGCGATTGCGATCGCAGAGATAGAAAAATTTCTATCTATGATCGTAACGTTTTGGTTTCCTTATGATCGCAAGGGTCGCAAGAATCGCAGCGATCGTCGATCGTAACGATCGCTGCGATCGTTGCGATCGTTGTGATTACATGTATATGGAAACCAGGCTTAAGACTGATTTTTCCAATTTCTTTTGTTTTCAGCACGAACTGCGCGTGCTATGCTTCAACTTCTTGGCAATTTGCATGCGGTAACATTTGCATACGAACACACAATGCTACATCCGAGCGTTCCTACATGTACTCCGAATTCCATTGTGCTATTCTAACAAAGGAGACTTGAATAATTACACCCCGGTGAGGCTGAGCCTGCCCATAAAATATTATTATGGTATTTTTCGGAGTGGCCTATCACTCGCACGCGTTTTCCCGCTCTTGGCGCCGGCTACATGTATTTGCTTCGAGTCCTGATTGGTTCATTGGATTGTCTGCGTCTGTTGTGATTGGTCAGAGTGATTACTTTGTTTTGGTTTTACGACACTCAATTGAAAACCGCTCCATTTAACAAGAATGAACGTCCTTAAGGCGGGAGTCTACCTGAATGCCATTTTTCCGCCACTTAACATGGCTTTAATGGGAATATCTCGTTCACGTTTCAAGCAATCCAAAAACCCTTCGCTCATTACATGAATCTATGTTGTGGGATGTTTTGTAAATTTTTTGGGTGATTTTTGGGTATTTTGGGGAGGAAGTAGTTTTTCTCAAAAGATTTGTAAAATTTAGAGAAATAAGAAATATTGAAGATTTAGTGAAGTTTTAAAATTAGGATTTGTAGTTAATAATTAATAGAAGGACACCATACTTAAAAATCTTTTAAATTATAGCGCTAATATTTAGTTTCTCAGACGTTTCGAGGCTGCTGCCTCTTCATCAGTGAGTTTGAACGCAAAATTTGAATTCGACATTGAGCCCATTGGAGCACAGAGTTCTGTGGTGGAATATCAGTTGGGCCTCCCTTTGTCGTCTGGTTTTTAAACTCCAGGGTCCAGAGACGATGACTGAAACCAGCATATCATCAACGTTGTGTCCGTCTGATATGAAGTGTTGTGCGACCGGAAGTTCTTTGCCAGATGCGTCTTTCTCCTTTCTTTTGGTCACTGAGAGGCGATGTTCTCTGAACCTTTCTGCCAATAGCCGCTCAGTTTCACCGATGTAGACCTTATCACACACTCGGCAGGAGATGGCATACACAAGGTTTCTTGTGGTGCAAGAGAACCTGTGTTGGATGGTGATACGTCCTCCTGGGGTGTCAGTGGTGGGCGTTGAGTTGGTGTGGGCACAAGTTTTGCATCGAGCGCGCTGGCAAGGAAAGGTGCCACGATCTTCCTCTGTAGTAACGTTGAGTGAGCTGTGTACTAGGGTGTCCTGAACATTCTTGTCTCGGCGATACGCACACAAAATACGCACTGGCTGGAATAAGCTTCTAGTGTCATTCTTGCACCACAAGTAGACGAAGTTGGAAAGAAATTATCGTTTCCTTTGGTCATGCCCGCAAACTGCACATCCACATCTGAAAACTAATATTAGAGTTACAACTTTTTCTTTTCTGGGGATATTAATTGACTTATGGCTCTAAGGTACTGTTGACAACCTCGAAGAATGGAGTGTAGTTTTGAAGGGAAACGGCAAAACGTAATGGAGGCAGGACACAGCTCTTACAAGGTCTTCTCTGATTTGCTGAGAGAACAATAGAACAGACAACACAACAATGGACCCTAGCCCTGAAAACAATTACAATACAATTACAATATTAAGTAAACCATAATATATGTAATAAGTTGGTTTTTTTTTTCCCTTTTCAGTCATATTATTAGGAGCTAATGTTAATTTCAGTCCTATTACTAAGAGCTAATGTTAATTTTTGTTCTTATTTTTGACAACCCGCCTCGATTAGCTATGCTAACTGCGGGTTGCCAATGTTTTAAAATATTGTTTTATTAATAATGAAATAAAATTGTTGTTATTGTTGTTGTTACAATAGAGCTGCGTGATACCCAGGTCCAATGAAATTAGAGGTTGTTAAGAGCCGCGTGGTATCTGACGTAATGATCGAAAGTGAGGTAACACCCTGGAGGATTACTCAATAAAGTTCTATTTGGGAGGCTCTTCCCCGAGTTTCAAAACCTTTCACAAACTATTTTTTATCGAAATGGTATCTAAATATAAATCACAAATTGCACCCGGTTCATATACCATAAACCAAGGACAGTAGATTTCCCCACACGCTACGCGTACAACCATCTATCCAAACTAAAAATACCCATCGCAACAGATGAAGCTTTTTACAATTTTTGCGCGGTAATTTTTGTAACCACTCGCCATATTTGATTTAGTTAATACTCTTTTTACTTAACTGCGTATTTTGTACACTGTTCACCGTCCCCTATTACCCCGTGTGTTTGTCGAGTTCGATCATTCAGTTCTTTAGCCGCCATCATGAATGTCACGGCGCGATAAAAACTGAAGTGAGAACAAAACTGCACAGGGTACTGATGAAGTAAAGATGGTAGTTTTTGTACTCTCCCCAGTTTTTATCGCGCCGTGACATTCAAGATGGCGGTTTGTGAACAGCCTACATATTTTGGTGACCTATTTAACACGAACACGGATAATGTCTTCAAAGTTTCTACTTGCAAGTTTGCAATCCTGACTTTGTTATGGAGGAACCAGATTAATAAATTCTTCATTTTATTGTGAACCATTGGCTGCATATTGACTGAAAACTTACATATGTATTGTATTTTTATAATGATCTGCGAATTGGGGAAAGGTGTATAAGAGGGAAATATCGGGGGAATATCACAGGGGGCCGAATGGTATTGACAGCAGCGTTTATTCAACACAATCATCTGTAACAGTGAACTTTTTTATGGCTTCCAGTTTCTGGTTCTTTCATTTAGGATGGCAATTTTTAGTAATAAACTCATCGAATATCGCACAAATGTGGCCGTTTTCCGCGAATTCTAACCCCCCGAATATAATATACACTGAGGTTAATGAAAGCTCAAGAAAAAGAAAAAGTTTCCATTCTCTTATGCTTGGCCCGTGTTTATTGCTTCACGTGTAAGCATTCCTCACACAAGGAAAAGCTTAGCCTCCTCCGAAGGCAAATCTGAGCTCTCCATCCTAATCAGTCGCATTTTTGTCACCTCTACCAGTCACTCGTCTAACCCTACACTCGGTCCAAAGAGTTAGATGCGGAGGAGGCTAAAACGTGAGCAAGCGAAGCCTGACTTTGTCTGCCGTCTTGACAATCCGGTTCCCAGAGGTTGCATTCCTTCGATTAACTGGAGAGGTTGCATTCCTTCGGGAGCTAGAGAGGCTGTGGTCTCCGCTAGCCTAAAAGGCGCGGGCTTTGCGAACGAGATTGTTATCTTGGAAAAGCAATTCGATTGCGCATGCGCACATCGTAGTGTTTGCATTCGCGTTACGTGTAAATATCGCTTGCGCTTTCGTTTTCATTTGCATCTGTAGCCCTTGTAAACCATGGCTTTTGTGTCCACCGGAGATTTGACCCAGCGCCAACAAAGCGCGGGAAAACAGGGAGCGCGGGGCGCCTTGGGAAGGATAGAAAATGTGATAAGCGTTCACCTTCTTCAGTGCATCCGTCCCACAACCCCACGCACACCGTGCAAGAACAAGGAGCGACGCCTGGGGACGAGGGAACAGTCAGGCAATTTCCTTCATAAATTTGATCTTCTTCAAACTGGTATATTTATTTTATGAGAACATCAAATTTCCGCCGGCAGCTACCAACACTTATCCCTTGACATAAACAATCTATTGTTTAAGTGAAAAGACCTAGGTTGTATTCCTTTTAACAAGATTGTATGATTTTTTTCATGTTAGCTGGAACAGAAATCCGAAAAAAGGTCCGGCGAACTAGGTGACGACGTGACTTAGAGCGAAGTTCGCTAAACCTGGAACGAAAATCCGAACTCAGAATCAGATACTAATCTAAACGATCCACCCACCTACGTGAATCATTTTAATTGCAATCTAAAGATTAATTTGTCCATAAAGACTGGTAATGATACGCAACCTTACAGATGTGTTTCTTCCCTCTTCGAGGATGTTTCTGTATTTTGCTTTTGTCCAACAGCACTACGTCTGCTGCCAATTCTACCGCTAGCAGCGTACTTTGCTCCTTTTAGGAATAACCACATCTTTTCTCTCAGGTCTTTACACCGCCAACAATAGAGAAACGGGTTTAATGAAGAATTTAGGAATGTTATTGTCTCCGCTAACGGATACAACAAGTGATCAAACAAACCGTCCTTTTCAACAAACATGTCAGCCATGGACGTGACCATGAGAAACGAATAACACAGTACAAGCACACCTGTAATGTATGCCACTGTTCTGGCCATGTGTGTTTCTCGTGCATTCAATGTTGTGTCTTGTACGTTTGAACGACTGTCATTCTCATTCTGTTTGCTTGTATCGCGAGCACGTATCTCCATGTTGACTCTATTCTGCGCCTGAATCTGTCGCTCGTGGCGTCGAATTATCTTAAATATTTTAAAGTACAAGGCAGCGTTCAATACCAGACTAAAACTGATAATAACCGAAGCAATGGGAGAGAAAAATTCGTCATTTTTCACTCGTAAGGCCCGGCAAATGACGTTAAATAAGAACCATGCTGCCCAAACGACGCCTATAACACTGACTAAACGTGTTTTTGTCATGTGGTTGATGTATTTGAAGGGATAAACTATCGCGAAGAACCTTTCGCACGCTATCAGGCTCAGTGTTATTAGAGACAATCCAACGCAAAATATTTCAGTGAATAAGTAGGTTAGAAGCGCGCTGCAATTAAACGCAAGGTTGAGTTTGCCAGCGATGTAAACCACGAAGGCGGGTTGAACGACCAGTCCAACAAAGATGTCTATAAGCGCGAGAGAAAATATCAATATGTTTGAGAGAGTACGAAGTGATGGAAACTTGATTATTATTATTAATACGAGGCTGTTCCCAAGCGTAGCCAACATGGATAAAGCACCGTTTAGGATGCAAATAGCAAGTAGAAGTCCATACAATGTCGGGGATATTTTGAAACTTGCCAGTTCTTGTGAAAGAGTAGAGTCCAAGCAAAGTTTAGGTAACTCCGTGCTGTTCATCTTTACACGACAAATTAAACACTGTTAACATCTGCTTGCATTGAAGTGAATCCGTGGATCTGTAGTGCGAAAATGAAATCAGTTTAAATTAGAGCAGAAATATAACCAGGCGTGAGCTATTTACACTGCGCGCGCGATAAAAAAAATTAATACTTACTTACTTATGAATAGTAGTTGTCGCAGTGAGAAAATCTTTCCTCGCCGGAAATTGTTGAAGTTAATAGTCGAAAAGTAATATTTAATTCGGCGTCTCCCGCAAGTTACTTGAAAGCATTCTCAGCTCTTATCAAAGGTTTTAATATAAAGTTATCACGAAAGCGAATGTTTACATAAAACAATAATTTTAATAATTTTTATGACTCAGTTTTAATATGACAATACAAAATTATTTTCATCTGTTATAAGAAATGATAATCTTCGAGCTCAGATGGACACTCAAATTTATCGATATTCAACAACAGGGCTTCTTGAACAATAAATTCAGTCAGCAAATTTAATTGAGTTTGGTGGTGATATGAGTGAATATGAAAGTAGAAAACATATTTTACAATCCTTCTTTTTGGTAGCTAGAAAAAACCTGATCTTTTACACATCCATTTAATTGAGGCAGCGACCACTCCGTAATCCTGTAAACCAAAGTTTTTCGTCCACACTTACGCATTTAAGTTTTGTTTAAAACGCATAAACGCTTGAACATTTCTTCCTATCATCCAAACTAATACGACGTCTGTGGGCTGCGATGTGATTTAAGCGCTTTCTCTGAAAAAGATTCGTTTTTTTCCACCTGGCACTGAAACGAATAGCCATCGTTTTCAAATTTATCTACTCTGGAGAGCGTTTTAAAACAGATTTGTTTTCAGTGGTCGGAAACGCTGCGTTAGTGTGGACGATAGCCAAAACGCGTCAAAAACTTATGCGTTTTCAAATATTAACGCATTAGTGTGAATGGGACCTAAGTTGTAGTGCAAAAGATCGTTCTAGAGACAAGATAAACTGCAGTCGTTTTGCTTATAATCAGCCTTTGACATGAATCAAATCAGCACTGATGCCTTTGTCATGGGATTACATACTTATCAGATAAAAAACAAAAAATGTACATATTGCACTAGTTATTAGTTTACCATGCACGAAGATTCTTGAAAGCAGAAGTCGTCTTGTTGACCTAAACGTTCTCTCGTTCTCTAAATACCGTAAATACACTGAACATCCTACGATGCCGTCGTGTGCGGAAATTAAATTCATTCAAACTGTGAAACTAAAAACTCCAATTGCTGCATGACCTGCGTGCTAAAGCTGTTCAATTATTCAAAACGTTATCTGTCGAGAAACACTGTCTACTGTTTGTCATCTCATCTATTCAACACCATCACAAAACATTTCTAAACGAATTCTAACCCTCGTTTTTTACGCGGAATCATCTGTATCCGCTTGTTGGTGTTTGTACTCTTGAATATTTAAAGCGCACGGCCAGAAGTTACACTTAAAATAAATGGAAATAGGAAAATGTGTTATCGTAATACAAATATAAAAAAATAATAATAAAAATAAATCATGCCACTGAATTGTTGGTGACAGATGAAACAGTTTATTTAACTCGATACTCAAAAATAGGCACGTATCTGTTTCATCTTAAAAAACATATTGCTCTAAGTTCTTGTATTTGCATGGCGTTCCTTACAGTGCATGTATACTGCACTTGCATACACCTGATTTTATATTATATATTTTTTTCATCACGTCTTTGTCCAATTTAAATGTTGCTTAGTAAAAGCGTGCGGAAATCACCTCGTACAGCTGCATATAACAAAATACTGACATCTATTTATCTATTTCTCGTGAGGCTAGACGCATGATATGAACAAAGAAAAAAGTGTTGTTATTGTCATGGATATTAATGCAAAAACAAGCACGTCGTACTTCGAAAATAATTCTGCTTTCGGAATGCTTTTCTCAAGAGCTTTAATGGAAATTCGTCACGATCTTCTCACAATGAACAGCTGAAGCGAAAAATATGTTTTCATACATATTAACTTTGATTTGTTTTGCCCAAAGTTTAATTTCAGATCTAAAATAATTAAATTCAATGCGGGGAAAGTCATCAATCACGTTACCAGGATTTTTTTTGAAAATATTTCTTTTTTCACATTCACAAATAACGCTTCGCCTAATTTCTGTATCTCGCATAAAACTTTCCTACTTTTACACGTAACACGCATAAACGTCCCCGGCTCTATTTTAGAATTTTACGCACACGTATAACTGTTTTCAAATGAATAAGCCTCACCATGCACTTTCGATCGGCGTTGTGTTTAACGGTGGCCACACATCTCTACTGTTTTTACTGAAACACAATGGATGGAAATTCGGGAGGAAGAAATCTGAACTTGGACAAAATAGAAATAAACCAATTGGAAATGTAATCACAGATGTTTTTACCGGCAACCCTCTGCGATATTCTAAATTCCATTTCGATCGAAAAGTCTTTATTTGCTGGGTATATTAACAAGGTGTAATGAATTCACTGTTTTTGGTCAATATATGACATCGCGACAAAATTGACCCGTTCTTACTATAACATCTAGCTTTTTACTCACTTGCCAAATGTAGTCCTAACTTGTCGTCTGTCCCCAGTACAACAGAGTGAAGAAAATTGAAGTCTCTTTGGTGGCAAGGGTACCAAGCCCTTTATCCTTTAATTCAATGCGTTGGCCTAGAATCATCTAGAACGACAATAACTCTTTAATTTGCACACTTGGGCTATATCACGACATTTTTAGCCCGCGGCTAATTGGTTAACGAGAGAAACACTAATTGGCTTATTTCCTAGCTACAAAACCGCTCTTCTGGCGCAAAAACAATATGACCGATACCCTCAACTTCGTTTCCAGGAGACGAGACGGAGAGAAACTGGGAACGAAGTGTTTGCAAATTATAACAGGTTCATCCACATTGGAGGGAAATGCTGAAGACAACGGTTCTTTGTCCTTCACCTTGCCTTTTGACGATACTTTCGCTTGCCTCTCACCAGGTCCTGGCAAATGGGTGTGGCCAACAGTCGACAAGGCATTCAACTGTACCTTCCCTTTTAAAGGGCGTGCTTTTTGCTGGCTAATGTTGCGTCTCTGGGATTTATTGGTCTGTTGACACCAGTTCTTTGTGGTGCATGTGGGTTGTCGTTTTTGTTGGTTGGATTTTGCAACACATCTGAGAACTGAGAATAACGACCTTGCTGTGATGTGGGAAAAATGTCTTTTGTCTTGACTGGTGAAGGATTTGTTATACAAGACTGGTCCGCTAAGGTTTTAGTGGATGATACTGGTTGATGTGTATTTTGAACACTGAGAGCTTTGTCTCTTTTCACGTCTACCCTGATATTTGAGGGCGAAGCACGAGTTATGTTATGAGCAGTATTTTCTTGCTTACATGGCCTAATTGCCCTCAATTGAAAGACAGTGGCTGCGTGGATGCGGAAGATAAACGCTGCTACTATCGATTTCAATGCTGTAACTGCACTTGTAGTAAAATCATACAATATACGATTTGCCCTCCATAGGAGCCTGAAGATAGCATCCTTGATTACTTTTCTGATCTCACAAAGTGGTTGCATTGCGCAGAGGACAACACCCATCATTGCATTTGCGACAGCCATCAAGATACAAAAACATTGGTTGATTCTCTGCCTTGTCTCTATGTTTGCTAACTGCGCCTTAATATAACTACAAACCGGCTTCATTGAGCCCAGCACAAAAACCACCATTGTATTAGCTACAGTGATCAAGATAGAAGAACAATGATTGATTCTCTGATTCCTCTCAATGTTTGCTAGCTGAGGCTTAACTGCACTACAAATCGGCTGCATTGCGCCTAACACAAAAACCACCATTGCACTAGAAACAGCCATCAAGATCCTATTACAAGAAAAAATGTTGCTTCCCGCCGAGGTCTCGCTGTTTGATGACTGCGCCATGATCTCCTCCCACTTTTTTGTAGCCGCCTCGGGAACATTATTCTCGTTAGTCTCGCAAAAGTCTTGCCGTTGGTGGCCACTTGCAGGAGTAACCGCTTCCACATCAAGGTCGACAGACCACAGTCGCACAGGTTGTTTTGAACTTGCAGTTAAGGCAATTTTCTCTTGCGGTTTCATTTTTGAAATATGGTTAAGTTGATAATTATGATGATTTCTCAGTTCCTGGCCAACATTCGTGTTCCGAACATTAGAATACAGTCGCCTTGGAGTGCATGTCGAATTCAAACTTGGAGCAGATTTGCCGTCCGTTTTATGAAAAAGAATCTTTTCTTACAACTTGTTGCTTTAATGGATTTTTAATCCTGTCCATGTTGTTTTTTTCGTGATTGCAGTTACTTGTTTTTCGATTCTTAACATCAAAGAGAGCGTGTCGTTCTTGGGGCGACTTTCTCTGTCCTATGAAAATTGGCTTTATTTGAAATACGTCCATCAACTCTCACCTGCTTCGTGACATATAAAGGGGAACTGAAACCCTACAATTATGTGCTTCTTCATTTGTCTTAATCTTCTTTTCTTTGCAAGGCTTATTGTTCTTCATGTTTTGGTTTGTTGTCGTCACTTGACGACTCTCGATGTTTCCAGATGTAACAGGTACTGTACCATTGCCGCGGATGCGTACCGTTATTGTAGGCTCTGTTCGCGGCATGGCCGCCGTGTTAGCGTTGAAAAACTTGTAGAATACGCATCGAACGCAAGCACGAATCCTCTTTGGCATAAAGATCTTCTGCTTTCATACAGGCTTTCATACTTGCTTACTTGAAATCACACTAAACAGTGATTGTAACACTCTGGAAAACCGCTGGTTTTGGACCTATGTTCTACAAGAAATTAAGACTAAAGCAGAATGATGAAATATTGTCGGAAAGTTTTTTTAAAAAGATTTTGGAAGCTTGATTATGGTAGTTCAGATATTTATCTAATTTACATACTGTCAGTTTGTTGAAGCCATCTTTTACTGCCAGTTCGGCGCGTTCGCCGGCTACCGTAATGATCAGCGAAAATTCACACACAAATTGAGTTACAGAGTAAATACTGACTTCCTGAAATATCGAAAAAACATCCATATAGATCTCAGTGCAGTGTTTCCCACAACTGTTTAAGCTCATTTTAGGGGCGAATTTCTTCACCATTGTCTTGTCATGACAGGCGAATCAAACGGGGAGGGGGTGGGTTCTTGACCTATGTGTGGGTATAGGGGTGCCGCTGAGCATTATAACATAACTGTCAAATTTCCTGCGCACTCGCGCATTTATTGGCCGTGAGTACAAGAGGATGCCAAGACAACGGCCTGTCTCTCCAATGTAAACAATTGCAGGGCATTACGGCATGAAATGCAGAAATCAATCGCCTTATGTCCAGCTCGTATTCCCACACAGCAAACATGTAAACCAGTTTTTATCTTTCTTTGTAACTGATGTTTTTACCGTGTTTAAATAAAGTTATGTATGTATGTATGTATGTATGTACGTATATATGTATGTATGTATGTATGTATGTATGCATGTATGTATGTAGACTAATTGGCTTGTGATGAACGTATCCAATACAGTGATTAAAGCGGATCTAAGTGACCAGATCAGGAGAAGACGCGAAGAAATGTGGTTCATTTTCCATAACAAGACCTTGGAGACCCAGGGGCAGTTGGACAGGATAGGACGAAATCAAATTTTGGGACTTTTAAAGTGGCTAACTGATCATGAAGGCCTTAGTCCTGGTCTTAACCTACAAATTCTCCTTCCTGGTCTCCATACATTGCTTTTGGTATCAGTGCAGAGAATTTGTTGCTATATCTTGAATATTCATGTTTTGTGATCAATTTCTTAATTCTCATGACCTGTATCCTAAATATAGTAGTGTTATTGTTGGAGAATATTGCGCCACTTTCTTAACCAATTGAAAATAAAACCAAAACAATCATGACTTGCTAGCACGCATTTTCCCACGCTTGGCACTGGCCACCTGAAATTGTTCCGAGTTCTGATTGCTTCATTGGATTGACTGTGTGTGTTGTGATTGGCCAAAGTAATCACTTTGGTTTTGGTTTTATGACACTTGATTGAAAACCAATCTATGACAATGCTACCTGTAATTACTACTATCGTTATTACTATTCAGGTCCACGACAGTACGATACATCCACTTTCAGACCAATTTTCCTTCTGACAATAGTTAATGAAGAGAGAGAGGGAGAGAGGGGGGGGGGGGGGGGGGGGGGGGAGGGTAGTGGAGTGCCTGAGGTTCTTTTGGTACCCAGTCCCATAGCAGTGACAGTGACCCACAGCTCAAAACCCAGTACCAGTTCCCATTCATTTTATTTTAGGAAGACAGGAGACTGAGTACAAGTTAAATGGAAGAGAATGGGAACGAGAATATCTCAAATTTCGAGGCCATTGTGGCCATGCAACCTAACCTCTCCAGTTAAACCAGAAATTCCATCTCTCTTTCCCCCGTCACTAAAATTTTGCGGTGCACCCTCCCCGAGCATCGCGAGGTTGTGCGAGACACGTATTACTAGTCAATAACAAGACCTCGGAGACCCAGGGGCAGTTAGTTGGACAGGATAGGACGAAGTCAAAACCCGGCAAAAATCGGCACAACGAAAGTTTTCAAAGTTTTTGCAGAATTACTCGCTTCTGTCGTAATGTAATTCCTCACTCTGTTTTGACCATGCTATGGCGCCAAACATTGCTTATCAGCTGTGATCAAATTTTTGATTTTCATTTTTTTACATTTTCGTGTACAATTAGACTTTCTTACTCATCTTGCCAAATTTCAATTCATTACGAGCATCAGAAGTCATTTAATTTTAACATTTATTTCCGAGAATTTACGGCCGCTATTTATCAACCTTGTTCCAAGGCTTGGTTGCGGGTTGAAATTATAATAACAATAAGTATTGAAAATCACGCGAAAAGCAACAAAAACTTTGGACTTGCTCTTTGTGCAATTTTCTATGCTGATTGTCATTATATTTCAACCCGTGAGGTATGTTTGAGTCTTTGACGTCACTTTCTTCCATTCGCAACCAAGCCTTGGAACAAGGTTGATTAATGGCGGCCGTAAATTCTCGGAAATAAATGTTTAAATAAAATGACTTCTGATGTTCGTAATGGAATTTGGCAAGATAAGTAAGAAAGTCTAATAGTACACGAAAATGTAAAAAAATCAAAAATTTGATCACGACTAAAATCTATTCTCCCGGAAGGCTGGGGTCAAGGCACTAGAGCATTGTGGGATTGGCCCCAGGACAGGAAGTATTGGTAATGGCTGCCGGGACCTGATATATATACACAAACAAAATCAGACATGTTTGGCAAGAAAAAGCCCACCGATGCTGCTGCAGAATGGACCAAGACAGGGAGTTTTGTGCACAAGCCTCAAAGGGGATGGCTTCATTCTGATAATTCACTCATGGAAGGTGGTGTTTGCTACGCTGTCAAAGTGAGTTAAGTTCATGTTTCGTCGACGTGAATTGCTACGAAAATACTGGCTGTCGCTCACTTATATTGGCATGTAACTTGTGTTTATTTAGTGACTAAAACATTCACTTATATACAGTGGAATTTTCCGCTTTTATGTCATTTTTATTTAGACTGTCCAAAACTATTAAGTACGCGTTTCATTTTCACACTCCATTTTCGAGTGTCGCAAATTTTTGCACAAGTTTTGATATTACAACACCGTACCGCTTTTAATTTCTTTTTTCTTTCTAGTTTGTTGGCTGTTTGCAAGTTTTGAAGTCTATGCGAACGCTTCAGTACGACATGCGACAGCAAGTTACAAGGTATGCTTTGTTTAAAACTTACATGTAATCTGTACATACGAATATTAACAAATCGAAAACCAATAAATTTGAAGCGCTTAATCAAAGTCAATTACCCCAGGGGGGGTACTCGGGTATAAACGTGATGGGGGTTTCCGACGGAGCCTAATATTTTGCACCCCAAAAAAATACATAGACCTTATATTGTGCACCCAAAAAAATACAAGACTGGAAATTTTAGACCCAAAAATACATGACTTTTATACCCTAAAAATGCAATTTTAAGAACAGTATACATACTGCCTTTCTGCTGAAAAAAAAAACACAAAGTTTTGTGGTCAAGGTTGACTAGTTTTGGAATGAACTTTGGCTTAAATTGTATAAGAACTATTAGCCTGGCAGAAATTTGAACCCAAAAAAATATGTGCAGATTTTTCAGACCCAAAAAAATACATGGTTAAATCTTCAACCCAAAAAAATACAGGAGTTGAAAATTTTAGACCCAAAAAAATATGTTGGACCCCTCCGTCACGTTTATACTTGAGTACTCCCCCTGGGTCAATTACCCTGCGGCCAAATTCAGACACAAATCTCTATTTAATAGTCAAAAGGCTAGGGTTACTTCAGTTCTCAAATGGCAAAAAAAGTCAGGGAAAAACAATTTTAACGAATGATTTGAATTCTTTCTGTTGCAATTGACCCCATGTGGGGACAGTGAAAAGGATATCTCATGCAGAGAGGATACTGTCAGATGCGTCATGCAGAAACCAGCCATTGAACAGTGCTGCATCCTTGATGAAGTCTATTGACTTGCATTGCACATGTTCTTTATATTCAGCGAGTGTGTGCTGAGAGTTCAGCTGCCATCTTGCATTTGCAAAGCATGGAGGGTTGGGAATCCTGATTCAGTGAAGGCATCTGGAGCAGGCTAGGGAGGGGATGGGAAGATAGAGAGAAAAAATGCTGCTAGTTTTCCAATTTACTTGTAGCCTACGTAGCAGGCGTCGGGGAGAAGGGAACTGGGGAGAGAGGGAAAGGACGCCTGCAATAAAGACCCCCATTTGTTCATTTCTGCGGACGCTGGCGGCTGCAAATTCTGATTGGCTTATTCGCGCTGGGCGGTAAACAAAGTAACTTCCCGCGTGAAATCATCCATGCGTAAAAGCGCATGCCAGTTTCTGATTGGTGAACGTATTGACAGTTGACGTAATTCGATTACAAGTAAATCAGTGGGCGTAATGCAAATAGCCCGGTTCTTATAGCAGGCATTCCTTCCCTTCTCCCCATTTCCTTTTTCGCGCCCCCTCCCCCCTCCCCCGTTTACGCCTGCCACGCAGGCTAATTTACTTGCTTCACCCTGACGCCAAAAAGAAAATGTAATCTACAGTACTCAGGGGTTCTGACAGTGTGCGCGGGTGTGGGACTGCACAATTCGGTCAAACCCGCACAATTCCGCATAATTCCAAAAAATCCGCACAATCCCGCACAATACTGAAATATTTGTTTAAATTGTTAACTAAATCAAATATTTCTATTGTTTACCAAGATTTTGGGAACTAGTCTCAGTTTCACTTCTATCTGACTTCGTACCGAATTTTTTGACGTAGCTTCTTAGTTGTTAATTGCTCTCAGACTTTATTTTTGGGCTGATCACATGGTTTTAGTACCATTCAGAAGAAACCCCTCCATTACTGGCTATTAATAGGGGTTCTTCCTGCCCTGTTGGCTAGCCTGAAATGGTTTACATTGTAGGTAGAACCCGTTTGTATAATACTGTCGTCTTTTGATATTTAAAGGGAAGCCATTTTGCGATGTTCTGAAGCTGCTGGCTATCATCTGGGAAGGAGAAAGAAGGTACATGTGGAAGATTAAAGCTTGTTTTCCTTTTAGTTTAATGCATGTGTTGGCATGCTAAAAAAAATAAAAATACCATATATTAATATAAAGTAGCAATAATATTAAGTGAACAATAATAAGGAAAAACTGCAAAAGAAGATTGAGATTAGATAATAATGCCAAAAGTCAGAGATTAAGAACTTCTTAAAACATCACTTGATTGCGTGAAATCAATGGTTGCTCAGTTGTCTCAAGGACAAAGTTCTATACACTGATTGCACCCTGATTGCCATTCTTTTCTCTTTGTAATAGGCTGGAAAGAATATACAGAAACTTTTGGGAGGTATGTCTATTTTAAAGCTTTATTTGGTGGGATTGTATTGTTTGTGCAAGCTTACCACACCTTGGCAAAAGACATTAAAGATACAAACAGTACTACACTACAGCTAATTAACCCTTTTTATTGCGGCACATTTTTTCAACTCTGGAAAGGTCATAATTGACAATTTTTTTTGTAAAATTTGAAAATGTAGAATTGGAAGTTGGCACTCCTGCTTGCCAATGCAAGAGTAAATCCCTTTGGGGCAAGTATTTTTTATTATACAGTACTGGGTTTATAAATTATTCTTATTGTAACCATAACTTGCTTAGATGTACTTATAATGAAAGCATTATTACATAAAAACCTCCTAGGAAAGCTTGCCTAATTTACCTGGAATGTTCAAGTAAAAAAATTTAAACCAGTTTGGTTTTTGATAAACCTTTGTTTCAGAATCTGAAAATGAAAAAAAAATCAAATCAATTTATTTACGTGTCAAAGTATTTAGCACGCGAGTGCTAATTGTGGACACTTTCCAGATCTAATTGGAATTTGGAAGTGTTGGTTTTTGAGGAGAGGGGAAAACCTCTCAGAGCAAAGAGAGAACCAACAACAAACTCAACCCACAAATGACGCCGGGCCGGGAATCGAACCCGGGCCACTGGTGGGAGGCGAGTGCTCTCAACACTATGCCACTCCTGCTCCCCCCAATAAAAAGTAAACTGGTTTGAAAATTTTCAAACCAAACAAAAACTTGAACCAAAACATCTGCATAATTATTTGGTAATTGTCAGAGTTGATTTTTTGTTTGATTATTGTAATTAGAGGTCCCTGGTATGCAGAACTCAGGCATGAGTGTTAATATGACTGTATCATCAGTGGGTATCAAGTTGACAAGTATTGAAAATGGAAGAGTAATTTCCAATCATGACATGCAGGGAATTTCATTTGCCAGTGGTGGAGAAAAGGTAATGATTTATTTTAGGACTTTCTCATGCTACTAAGCTCAAGATGGCAGCCTGTGTTTTGGCATAATCCCCCTCCATATTGGCATAGAGCTTTTACAGCGGTTAAAATAAACTCATCAGATACATAATATTTTAATGTACATGTACATGTACTATACAGCCACAGGAAAAATTTGATGACATGAAAAACTTACATCATGTCAGTTCTTTGTTCTTACAAGAACACATTTCTTAAAATTATTATATAACTCTTTAAAAAAGTTGGATACAAGTATTAAAATAATATTGTCAGTGTTGAGCTGCTGGGGATAGAAATTAAGATTGAATAAATACAGGTGTAACATACGGTTAATGTGTTTTCTTGTAGGACTGCATTGATATGATAGGATATGTAGCAAAAGATAGCAAAAATGGACGAGGTTTGTGTACTTTGAGACAGTAATCATGTGCATTTTTGTCATGTTAAATACTTAACAACTATTCACCGAAGTAAAGGTGGCTCGCAGCTTGGTAAAAATCCACCACTGGCCGTCTGAGGTGAATAGTTGGTTTAGTATGTACTAAAACAGTGAGGTAATATAGCACAAAAATGATGATTTTAAACTCATTTATTCTTGTCAAGGATTACAATTTCCATGCCCAAATGACCAACATTTGTTTGGATGTGAATAGCACATACTACACTGTATTCGGAGTTTCAGTCGCCAATCAGAGCGTACCAACAATGCTATCCACTGTAAAGTTTTAGTTTATACTAAAAAGTATTGTATTTTGTATAGCTTGCTTTGTTGTTGACTGCGGAGGAGGATTAGCGTATGATGTCATCAACACCATTGGACAAGCTTTCGAGATTCGTTTTAAGATGTTTTTACAGAATCCTCCACTTGCCACTGAAGTTCCTGAAAGGTAAGTACAGTTGAAGGGCTGGTGGCATAACCAACTGTTTAATGCCAGCTCCCAATAAAAGTCCACTACATTTAATCACTTAGTCTGCCAGGCCGAGTTTAAACCCCGGGGCCACTAATTAAGAAAATGAGTTAAGTGTATATACACTGTAGAATGCCATTCGTATCCGTAAAGTTGATTTGCATTATTTTAATGTTTTGGCGAATCAAAAAAATCTTGAAAGCAAACAAATTCAGAAAGTGCTATTTAATTTAATTATATTTTAATTTACTAGCGCGCCTTTACTGTGATTATTGGCTTCAATGAAGAAAATATCCGTACAAGTTTGATCGCAATTTGCCTTAAAGTATTAAATTGGAAGCTTCCATCAAGGCTTAATGCATCAACTAAACAGTACACCAGACAGAGCAGAATAAAACTTTGGACCTTTGCGGATATCAGATTACAGGGAACGTGCATGAAAGAAGTGGTGTGAAAGCAAGCTGAAACAACTCTGCAAAGAGAAAACAAATATATGTATTTGCAAAACGGTGCATCTAATTTTTTTGTCAAAAATCTTTTGTCTGTTTTTTTTTTTTCAAATCGGCTGATACCTTCCCTGACAATTTGTAGTTAGCAAGAACTTGGGCAAGAGCTTTGTTGGAAGGTACTTACCCTGTTCTAGATCAGGAGTCCCAAAATCACAACCACATTGGGTGGCACATACTGGTATAGGTATTTTGGGGGAGTCCCCCCCCCCCCTCCCCAGGACCGAAGTATGTTTCGGTCCTTTATTAAACCACTGGATTTCTCTATATTCGAGTCGTATTTTCTCCCTTTCATCTGGTTTATTCTCCAGAGTCCTCAACCCCCCTCCCGCGAGAATTTTCAGTACGCCATCCATTTGGATTTTTTCTGGAATAACCCAATACGAGAGATAGATACATGTATAATATAATAATATATAACTAGTGTATCCAAAAGATAGTAATTGCTGCGGTAAATTTGTTGTAATAATGCTGTTTTATCGTCTCGCTGGTATTACAGAATTTTCTCTTTCGTTTATTGAGGGGAAGCAAAGCAAATGTAACCGGGATGAATCAACGAAAACTCCAGCTGATAAGACTAATTTTGTTTTGTAATTCACGCATTAAGTTCTTGCGATATCTGTAATGAGTATGTTGAGTTACTACTAACAATAGCTTGCCGTATCGTGTTCGCATCTCCACGCGCTCAGCTCAAGTTTCGCGTCCCCACGCGCTCAGCTCAGTTCAGTCTCATCGACCGCTGTCGGAGTGATTTCAAAATAAATTTGTCTTTTATTCCGTACAATCTTCGAAAATCTTTGCTATCCAACAGTCCTATCACCATGCCTCACAGTCCTTGCTCGACTCGCGGTAGTCTTCGACACTTCAGTTCCAATTTCGACTGGGACATGTTGGACCAAAATATTACAAATCTCGCAGCCCTCCAGCTTGAAGCAGCAAGCGAGGCTATTGTTTGTGGCACAGTGCATTCTGGCCCAAAATGTGTTCGTGGGGCAGTGAATTCTGGTAAAAAGCGATTAATTCAAGATTTTTCCTAGCTTATATTTTTTTCTTATATATTTCTCTTAAATCCTGATTATGTTGCTGCTCACTTGCTGCGCTCGTTCCGCAGCAATAATAGAAGCTTTTATTATTTACTATGTACAGTATGTGGGAATCACGTACCAGTACTCTCCCAAATAAACCTGTCTAATAAAATTACAAGAACATTTGTACAGAGTAATATTATTTATGAAGTATGTAGTTAAAATACATACATTTTTTATACATTCAAGGTTTATTTAAGATGCAAAACTTAGTACATAAACTAATAAAAAATACATCATGAAAGGAAGTTTTAGAGGTCAACCTATAAAATGAAAGTGATTTTAAAACTGTCAGCTTTCATAATATCTCTCAGTAGGTAGTTCCATAGATTAATAAGGAATGTTTATAACAGTCGAGTGTTGCTGGTTTAACATACAGTTTAATGATTGTACATGTATGCTACAGTATGTTGTAACTTTACATGTATGTTTATGTCATTAGGTTTTCAGAGTCAATATTTGAAGAGAGTGAGGAGCACACTTATGAAATGGAATATGAGGAACCTAAAAATGATGGACGACATGTACAGGTAAAAAGAAAATATGTACCCAGACTCGGTGGCCCACAAATGCCACTTTTTGCCAAGTCCTCCAGCATTTTAAAGTTTCTTATGATATTGTTTATAACTGTATAGCAGGGCAGCAACTAGCTATTATGGCCGACAACTACAGTAAAGATGACCAGGTAATCAAAGTTTGAAAGTGACTAAAAAACAACAAGCATGGAAGGCTTTCTTTAGCTTATGACCTGCTACATTTCTGGTAGAACTGGCTTAAAGCTTAATGACAGCCCTATGTAGGAAAACTGTCTTCAGTTAATTTCATTGACAGTAATGTAAAATTAAGTGGTATAAAAGAAAGACAATATAATTGTAATTCTGTACTAGGACTGTAAAGGTACATGTAACATGTAGCACATTTAGCCCTTGAACATAATCCTCAATTAAGTTAAAAGTTAAGAATGTGTAATGTTCAGTGGGAAGAACATTGTACCAGCTGCTGACCCTTTAATAAAACACCCTGTTGATTAAATAGAATCATTCAGGTCACAATCTAATATTATTAACAGGGTTGCTCACAAATCCTTGAAAGATGCATGTTGTGCTTAAAAGTCCTGGAAATAGCATTGTTTTCATTAATATTATTGTTCATGCAAAAAATTGGATTTTCAAGCTATTTTTTTGCGAATACAGTGCATTTTGTTAATGTACAGTGTCTTCAAAAATTTGAATTGATATGTTGTGGTTCAAATTTTTCTTTGCTTTGAAAATTTGCAAACCAGTTCAATTTTTATTTTCCTTTATCTCAGATTCATTACCATGATGTGAGACAAAGGAAAATTTTCAAACCAAAGAAGGATTTAAACCTTGTCGTTAAATATTACCTGTGTTAGCACTACATGCAACTTGTTGGTATTAATAAAATGACTTCTTTCCAGCCGCCATCCCCATATCAAGCTGTGAATGCTGAGCCAGCAGGGTACATGGCGCTAAGAAGCAAGACAACAGAGGGTTTAGATGCCTATGACAACCCCAATAAAATGAGTCCAGCGCATGGCTATGATGTCCCCCGAACTTCTAAGACCTACACCGACAAACAAATGCCTGCAGGTGAAGCATGCATGATTGATGAAATTATGAAAACAGTGGAACCTCTGCTGTGTTCTCATTTTGGTGCATACATGTATATGCACTCTAGAATTCAATGTTGTATAATAACAGCAAAGATAAGGTGGCTCCTAATAGTTTAAACATTCCCATCATGATACATCTATGATATTCAATGACAGCTACACCAGTAAAGTTAAGAGAAAACATTTAGTACATGTTTGTAAACACTTAACCAATAAACAAATTTAGGTGGCTGCGACATCAAAATTTGTTACCATGGCAACGTCAAAAGAGGCCAAAAAGACCCCATTTTCAACCTTTTGAGGCTGATAACTTCAAAACTGCATGGTGAAATTTTTTGATTTTTATATATTATCGTCCTATAAACAAAACAAACATTTGTGCCAATTTTGAAAAAAATCTGTACATAGGATTCAGAGATATGTCATTTTTACATAAATTTAAGGTAGCTCTGAGATCTATGTACAGAATTTTAAAAAAAAATTGTTAAAATGTTTCTTTTGCCAATTAAACAAAAATACATGTATATCGAAAACAAAAATTTTCACCGTGTAGTTTATAAGTTTTTAGCCTTAAATGGTCCAAAATAGCGTATTTTTTACTTTTTTCGCATTGCCATGGCAACGAATGATGACGTCATTGGGATACCACTTTGTTGACTGATAAAAGATTTACTGGTTTCAAGTAAAAGATTTTTAGCTACACCATCAGGCTAGCTGTAATGGCATGCAAAAGACGAGGGGGCTGAACAATATGGAGCCACCTTAAAGCTTTGGACATTTTGGCAAAAAGTAGAGAACGTAGTTCTGTACAGTTCTGTCGAACTTAGGTATCCTTGGTAAAATTTTAAGCAGCCATTCAACATGCCAATTTAAATTTTCTGCCTCAATATTTTTTGGTTTACAGAAATCATACCATATATACCATCCTCTATAATAAACCATTTCCCTCCAAATAGCATCCTAACTCTACTGATCATTCCAAGTGTAGGTGATTATGACAATCCATCAGCACCATCAGGCGCCTTTGGTAACAGTAATGGTATAAGTCAGAAAGGCAGTCTGGTATTTGCTGCTGGGCCATGTTACGAGAATCCCGACAATGCAGCATTTTATGAGAATCCGCTGGCAGCTCCAAAAGCACCTCAAAGACATGACAGCTTGGAGGAACATCCAGCCAGCTTGATAGATTCATCACTGTATGACAACCCCAATTCTCCCACAGATGGATCAGGTACTATAGTAATATATAAATCACACCAAGCCAAAGTAGCCTGCATGGCAGGCGTAAACGTGGAGGGGGGATGGGGGATGGGGCGCGAAAAAGGAGAGGGGGAGAAGGGAAGTAACGCCTGCTATAAGAACCGGGCTATTCGCATTACGCCCACCGATTTCCTTGTAATTGAATTACATCAACTGTCAATACATTCATCAATCAGAAACTGCATGGCACGCTCTTTTACGCATGGATGACTTCACACGTGAATTTACTATGTTTACCGCCCAGTGTGAATTAGCCAGTCAGAATTCGCGGCTGCCAGCATCCGCAGCAATGAACAATAGGGGGTCTTTATTGCAGGCGTCCTTTCCCTGTATGTCATATCTGGTCAACACTCATTTCCATATATCTCAAACTGACTTTCACTTAAAAATACATGAAGTAAAACTGTTTTCACACAATAGAATGAAACAAGAGAAAAGATCAGTGAGAATAGCATATGCCTCTTCAAACTAATACCCATATCCACTACACCAATGTGGGCCAGCTGCCAGGAGCTGTTAGTAATCACGTTTGAAGAACGCCATCCTAATTTTGCGTTGGTTACCCTTTACCTTGCATGCAGAAAAATTTGAAAAATGTTTGGTGTCCGTCCCTATTGCTATTTTAAGGGGCTCACTTCTGCCGGAAGCCATCGACAAGTCTCCATAATCTTTGATTACTGCTAGTTTTTAACATATAATTTATAGAGTTACCCATAATTATGATAAATTAAAGCTAACCGTTTTCAAATCAGTGCCTAACCGTAGACACTGTAAATCTGTGCTAAACCCCAACACACTATTCTTTGCTTAAACAGAGCTCTATTCTCTCAGTTCTCTGCCTAATAAATGGGGTACTGCTCTTGTGTATATTGTTAACGAAATTATTAATGACAGTAAGGAATACTACATGAGTGTGAACCTAATAAGGTGTCCATTGTCAGTTTGAGAGATTGAAAAAAATGTTCCATGTAACCCTTATATCTGGGTGCTGTTTGTTGTTGGTTCTCCCCTTCTGGTAATGCTGGTAATAGTTATAGGACATCAACTAATAGTTTAATATGTTTTAAATGTTTTTGCATGACAAGAAGGTTGGGCAACATTTGACAACGAGATGCCACCACCACCTCCTCCTCCAATGGCGACAAATCCTGCCCATCAGGATTACTCAACTCCGCAGCCCGCCCCAAGGAAGCCCCCGCCTGTACCCAAACCATATGCTGTGAGCAAGTCAGAAAAACAACAACAACTGCCTACAGTTAGCGAAAGTAAGATCTTAGTATTTTTCAAATGTGCACTTAACTAGTGCACAACTACAATGATAACTAATATGGTATCATTCCTGAATTCACAATATTGATTTGCTCCAATGAAGGCTTCATAGATCAGTTAGTTGAGCATTGCGCTAGCTCCGGCCTCACCAATTGATGACAATCAATGATCAGAAGTCCATTGATCGATCAATAATTTATTGGTATTTGCCATTTGATGACCAATAGGATAGTTATTATTCATTTGGTAACTGTTTCTCAACAACAGTCAATTGACATTTGTTATTATTGATTGATATTGATTGTCAGTAATTGTTGCTTTCATTGATTGGTCAGGCCAGAACCAGTGGTGATCGCATTGTGGAGATCACGGGCTAGAACTAATGCAAAAGATTGTGAGAAAAAGTAGCTCTAAATTCAGTGTGTACAGCAAAAGAGTGGTTATTATATTAGTTTTGTTTGTATAAGCAATCCATATTTGCTGTTTTATGGGATATATTGCTACATGTACATCACTTTCACTTCCACAATGAATCAAAGTTTGAGTCATGTAACGTAGTGTAGTTTTACTTTTACTTCTTTTACTATGTGACTATTCAAATGAAAGCTCTTTAGCAGTACTTCACTCTAAAGGCCAGTTTTCACATGCGATTTTCAATTTGATGCGATTTTTGTCGCGCTCTCCAAATCTGCTGTGATTTTCCAAAAATCGCCGCCAAGTTGCATCAGGTTTCGAACATGTTCGAAACCTCTGCGACATCGCACGACAAATCGCGCCCAAATCGCACTGAAATCGCCGCGCGTTTACACATGCCATTTGAAGATGCAACTTGCGTGCAACAAAAATTGCATCGACAAGTGCGACAAAAATTGCACAAAAAATTGCCTGTGTAAACGGTCCTTAATACTGTTTGTTTTGGGGATAAAATCCTACAGTTCGACCAATCAAATAAAAGCCCTTCAGCGGTACTTTTTTATTCTACTGTTTGTTTTCAGTGTTACAAAATGAAATTTAGGATTTTTCTCAGTTGAATTTTGATTCTGTTCATTCTTGAGAGTGAAAAGTTTAAAGCAGACCTTTACATCACAGGCCCCAAATCCATTCCTTTGGAGTTAGAGGTGTGGTACCATGGTGCCATGTCCCGTGCTGAAGCTGAACTGCTGCTAGAAGATGAAGGTGATTTCCTGGTGAGAGAAAGCAAGTCAAAGGCTGGACAGTATGTCCTATCTGGAGTTCAGAACAGCCAGCCTCGACATTTATTGTTGGTTGACCCAGAGGGCAAGGTTTGTATTATTTACTGCTACTCTATCCCGAAACAAAACACAGTTTTTACAGCTGGGGGAGTAAGTCATGTAATTCTGAATTGCAAAATGTCAGCAGCACTTTCCATTGTCTTGTATTGAAAATTTTATCAATACAAAGAACTTTCGCAAAAAACGGAAGAGAAAAGAAAATGAAATTTGCGAATCGCCAAGGTGAGCAAACCTTTAAAAAATCAAAGGGTCTCTGGGGCTATCTTGTATAACAGAGTTGCAATCTCCCTCTACATTTGGTAATTATTTTAACAAGCGTTCATTTTAAAAATTAAGAAAACATTTCTATGGGTTCAAGATACAGCTTTATATGATAATCTTCTTACCTGAAACTCGGGTCAAGATCTGTGCTTTTAGCTTCTAAGACCAGATAACTTTGTTTCAAAATGTCCTTTAAATGGAAACTATTACATATTACCTGTTTGTTATTTCGCTAAATAAAATTACCTCTGTTCTTTAACTAATGTTTCTTGATATCTCTGTTTTACAATTCTACAGTGACAAAACTCAACTATCATTGAGTTCATACCTCTTGTGTTCACATAAGCCAATCTTATCCCAAATCCTTTCTTTTATTCACTTATTTTAGGTCCGGACCAAAGATCGACAGTTTTCAAGTGTTCAAGAACTTGTTGAGTACCATGTAAAGAACAGCTTACCTATAATATCTGCTGGCAGCCAAGTCACAATATCAAACCCTGTTCTCAAACAATAATACAGCTACAATGTTCTTTGTGTGTCAGTATCTTGTAGGAAAGCTCTGCGAGATTATTACTCCGAGTACAGCTTTGGAAGGTATTTTAACGGTACCTTGCCATACGCAAGACCAATTTACATCCATCTCATATAGAGCAGTTTTCAATTGAGTGTCGTGAAAACCAAAACCAAAGTAATTACTCTGAACAATCAAAGCAGTCGTAAACAATCCAATGAACCAATCAGAGCTCGAAGCAATTACATGTCGGCGGCGCCAAGTGCGGAAAAACGCGTGCGAGCAAGTCACGATTGGTTTTGGTTTTACTTCTGATTGGTCGAGAAAGTGGCGCGAGATTTTTTAGCCAATCACAAAGCGTAGCAATGCAAAACCAAAGCAATTGTGTAATTACTTTCGACGCTCAATTGAAAACTGCTCTATCCGGGAATATTGCTTGTAAAGCTTGGTTCCCACTAGCGACGTAGGCGACGTAAGCGGAATCGTAAGCGGAATCGGAATCGTAAGAACCTTACGATCTAGTGGAAATCAAAACGACGTAAGCGGATAGTAAGCGACGAAAGCAGAAGCGGAATCAGAAGAAAAAGAAAACCTTCTAATCCTTCCGATTCCGATTCCGTCGAGCTTTCGATTGCGATTGCGACTCCGTTTTTATATTTACGCTAGAACGTAAGGCTCCTTACGCTTCCGACTCCGACTCCGCTTCCGATTACGTCGCCAGTGGGAACCAGCTCCAACTGTACTTCTTACTGTACATACTCGATGTTGTATTTGCATCATATGTTGCTCGAACTAGTGGTCCTACTTAAAAGTTAAAAGAGCTGTCATAGGGACTTTGACGTTTTTGAGTCAAAGTTACTGCACCAAATTAAAACTGAAGTGCCTTTGTCAAACACAAAATGCTTGTAGAACACTCAGAGGTACAAGGAGACACAATTAAGGCAATAAACTTGAAAAAATTGGCCATTTTTTCAAGTTGCAATCCATTTCCATCCTGGCCATCTGCAGCCCAAGACACTTATTTTTACCCTTACAGCACTAGTAGAGTAATTTTAAACAAAACTGGACTATTATTTTTCGGTGTCTCTTTGAGCTTTTAAATGATGACATAGTCACTTTAACCCAGACTAAATTACTGTAACATCGTAAAGTGGAATTTTGAGTAGCCTGCGAATATACCTTTCTCATCCGGCCGCCGGCTATGGTTCAGAGAACGCAGAAATACCCCTATAGTGGCCAAGAGCAATGAAAAGTGGCAATATTCGCAGGCTAGACCATATCTATTAACTATGGCTAGACTCAGAGAAACGTTCGTAAGTTCTCGTTAGCACGTGTTTCAAGTCCCGGTTATTCAGAGCATTAGGTTAAGTCCCAAGAAGGACATGACCCAAGAGGAACATATAGTATATAGTTCATCGTGATTTCTGAATTGAGCTTTTTAGTAACGATTTTGTAAAAATTACTGTAATATTCTCCGTTCTTACTTTTTGAATTGATTTTTTTAACTATATCAATCAGAATGAAAAACACTTTTAAACAAGAGAAGTAAACAAGCTCGGTTGTCAATTAATTTCTCAAGCACTCCAACATCATGTGATTTCTGTGTTGAAGTCTTCTTGTGAGCTCACTTCAGAAGAAGGATAATGGTACATCGTAATGTAATGTGGAAGTCTGACCAGAAAAAACTGTGACAGTCTTCAACAAAATCGATAAAAAGTATACGTTATTTGGGTTCATGAAAGATTTCCTGTTTTCTTTAAACGATATTCTCGTACTTGTCTTTTCTTGAAGAAAGCAGGAAAGCTGTAAAACTTCTCTAGAGCCAAGCGTACGTTTTATCAAATGTCCCCAAAATGTTTCGGGCCCAAAAAGCTATGTCGGTTTTGAGCAGAATGTCTACGACAAAGATTACGTTTCTGTCGATTTGGAAAGCTTAGAAATGCAATCCTTGTCGAGGAAACAAGTCGGACTAGTTTGCGTGCTAAAAACTACAGCGCCACTTGAAAGAAAATGAATTTAAAAGATAGCTTTCGGGCCCGAAATGCGTTCAGGAGCGTCGAAAAACACACATCAGGTGTGGTCTTGGTTCCCTTCGGCAAAACACGCCTTACTATTGGTCAGAATATTAATTCTGTACACACATTGGGTCGATTCCTTAAAAGAAATCGAAAGTGAAGTTGCCATTTTTTTATCCCGTTTTATATGCCATCTTGACACTGTTTATTGAGAATACAGTAAACGACGTCTAAATATTCGGATTCGTCAGGTTGAACTCCGTTTAGACCGTCTAAAACCCGCCTGGACTTTGTTTAAAATCCAGCTCATTGTTTCTTTTTTGTATGTTGTACAGTTTGTAGTAGATATGGTCACAACATGTTGCTTTATACAATGTAAGGTTACAAAACAAGTTTTGTATATTTCGAGTGGTTAAATAACAAAGAAATATCAGCTATCAAAAACTGCAAAATTTGTAAGTGACAAAAGCGCCGAGTCATGCTTTCTAAACACAGTATGTAGTATATCGGGCTCAAATTTTAGAGAAAGATGCTGTTGCTATGCCCTACCTTTCAATATTCGAAGTTGATTTTTTTTGTAACTGGTTTAAAATACAGAATGAGACAATAATTGAAAACAAAGATTCGCCTATAGCATTGTAATGAACGTTGTAAAAAAATATTAGGAAAGCTTCCATGTTGTGTGTAGAGGTCTGGGAAGATTGAATTTTTTAACAACAAAATGCATAGAAATTAGAAATCATTTACAGCAAGGGATAACAGTGCTTATGGTATAATAGTAGCATTAAAATGAAACCAATATTTTTGATATTGAGACAATAGACATTTTGTGGGTACGCTTATTTTGGGCAACACCTTTTTGCAGTTTGTTGTTTTATATCGAGTATTTGTAATATAGTCAATTAGATTGGTTCATAAATAACGTGCTTGTGATTAACATAAATATCGTTGTGAAGAAGTGTAATTGAATTAACGGTAATTGTAATATTCTAGTGCAGAGTAGTTTAAATAATCAAATTGAAATTAAAACCAGCTAGCCCTGGTTTGTAGGCTTCTAGCAATAGTAATAGCTGGTCTATTATTTTAGACTGATTTATTATTCAATTTTTAATTTCTAAAATAGTAAAGATTTGGCCTGTACAGGCAACTCTTTTAAAGCAGACACCCCTGTAAGGCAGATATCAGTGATTGCCTGGTTCTGGCCAAATTTCACTTGTTTGTCTGTAACTAAACTCTCTATAAAGGCCCGTTTACACAGGCGATTTTTTGTGCAATTTTTGTCGCGCGCAAGTTACGGGCGGCGATTTCAGTGCGATTTGGGCGCGATTTGTCGCGCGAACATGTTCGAAACCTGATGCAACTTGTCGGCGATTTTTTGGAAATCAAAGCAAATGTCGCACCAGAATCGCACAGGAAATCGCCGCTACTTTACACTTGCGACAAAAGTTGCATTGGAGAGCGCGACAAAAATCGCATGTGTTAACGGGTCTTAAGGCAGACATCTCTCCAAGGCGCACTGCACTCCCGAGAGTGTCTGGCTTTGAAAGATTTCACTGTATTACTATTTGACTTATTTCCTCGCGAACTAGAGAGACAACAAAAACAACAAACATGATTGCATTTTTCTCTAGAAATGGAGAATTGGTGATTTTACTCGCACACGAAGGCTGGTACAAGCGTTCAGAATGTGGAGAGCAAAGGAAAGATGGCACGCAATGAAAATTAATGGAGCGACTGTTCGCATTTCCTTCTCTTCCCACAATCTGAACATTACAACGAGATTTTCTGCCAAACGTCCATATTTGGTGTTGTTTTCTCTGTATTCTATTTTGAAAGAGAAAGCCTTAGAGTCCTGTTAGAATTTTGGCAGAAAACCTCGGAGTCATGACGTTATAAGAATACGTCATGTTGCTTAACAATAGCTTCAATGCAAACGAAACGAAAGCATGGAGAGAAGTGTAAATTTCCTTACATTAAGGGAGAGTCTCGGAAAAGAACACTTCGATTTTTGTATTTTACATGAATTCTTTGGAATAAAATGGCACAAAACAATGTTGAGCTACTATTATGTCGTGTAACTTTAGAAGGTATCGTGGTTTTATATTCGGGGTGCAAGTTTGATATTTATTACCTTTGTATATACCTAATTCAAAAAAGGTTGCTTTGGGCATTGGTAATTGGGCATTGGGAAGCTATTGTTTGGCGGTCACTCAAGCAAAGCATTGCATTGTGTTCCGTATGCCCAAATGCCAATGCCCAATGACCAATTGCCAAAGCAACCTTTATTGAATTAGGTATATAAGAGTCTGAATATTCAAGATGGTGTGACTGTTGGTTTATAAAGAATCCATGTCGTACCAGGTGGTGGTGTGTAGGTTATACCGGTATCATGTTAAACACATCCCATAATATAAGCGTTAGCAGTCACTCTCTGGATAGTCGAGCGGGCGAACATAACGCGAGCGAGAAAAAGAAATACGAGCAGAGGGGGGCCTGTGGAAGAGGCCTCTCCCCCAGTTTTCCCTCGGCTCGTTCGCTCCCTCCAGTCTTGCTGATCGGCTCGCCCGCGCGACTGGCTGAATAGGGACAGCTGGTGGACCATATTAGCATCCCCTTAGCAATGAAATAACCATTACCATTTCCTTATTAAGATTAACTAAAATATCTAAACCCTATTGAGGCCATTTCCATGGCAACCATTTTTTGCGAGGTGTGTTGACCCAAATTTTGAATTTCCAGTTTTATTCACCGAATAATTTTTTTTAACTTTCTTGCTGTTACTTTTACAATTAGAGATCGTTTTAGCATTCTTTGGGTTTGAACCGCTCTGGTAACCAATCACATCGCGCGATACTTTTCATCTAGATCGCGCGTGTTTGAGTGGATCAGAAAAATATGCGCCCTAACTATCTAGTTTTAGTTTGAGTATTTTCTTAGAAAAAACTTGCAAAAGCTCAAACGAAAAAAGACAACTATACGGCTCTGATACTGCAAGGCTGTCACATTAGAAGCCGGTGGCCGACTTTTGTGGGCACAGTGCAGTGACGATGACCGGCAACTCAGAGTTTGACAATGGCTAAAGCACAATAACCATGGGAGACTATTTTGAGTTCATGACCACCAATTTTCCTTAAAGCTTGCCAGCCAAGTATTTCCAGGTCTAGGATCTATATGTTTGTCTTTTCTTAGTACCAGCAGCTCTTCCCTTTGTAGATTCTTAAAATACAAATTGCAAAGCCATCATAACTTCTTGTCCTGACGGTGATTTCTGTATTACAAAATGTCCATTCGAACTGCAAAGCAGCTGATCCGATGTCACGAATCAAACGCAATTTTATAAATCTCGTCAAAATGAGACACGAAATGAACTTCAAGTCCTTCTCTCACAAATTCCGGCAGATCGGCAAAGTCTTTTCGATTCCCCTCAGGTAGAATAACACAGTTGACGTCCGCTCGGCGAGCCTACGAAAAACAAATAAGAAATGAAATATATAAATTAATAAACGAACAACATTAAGAATGAAAGCCCTGCCCCTGAACATCTCTCTGATTTCTCAAGCAAATAGGCACTTAGAGTATCCCTGGGATAAAGGAAACTGCGGTACAGCATCGGTGAGGGAGTGATACATGGTAACCCCCCACCCCCTCCCCCCCCTCAAATATTCGCGTTTCTCCCAAGACAAAAATGCCGGGAATACGCCCTCGGTGACTAAATCACAAATCCCCTCGATTCCTAAAAGTAACCCTTAGTTTTACATTTGATTTTATATTTAAAAAAGACTTTGATCACTCACCGCAATTGTCTTTTCTTTAATTCCTCCAACGGGAAGTACCTACGAATACAACACAGCCATATACATTAATCATTTCTCTATGGGAGGCAAGCTCGTTTACGGAGGACGTCGTAAGTATGACCAACAGACCAAAAGCTCCTAAGCAGCAATTTCCTCAGGTACTGTTCATTGTTACAAAGAATTCCAAATGGAAACATTAGTAAATTTTTCATTTTATCATAACTAGAAAAGCACAGTTTCAAAGTATAAAGAGCACAAGGCACCTTTCCAGTGAGAGAGACCTCGCCAGTCATGGCTACATTCTGTCGTACAGGATTGTTAGTAGCCAGGGACAGGAACGCTGTGATGATGGTGCAGCCGGCAGATGGCCCGTCTTTAGGGGTGGCGCCCTGCAAACAATAAATAAAGAGCCTCAAAATTTATCCTTGCTATAAAAAAAACATAATTTCATATCACATACTCTCAGTCGGCCGGTTTGCACGTTAGTACAGTGAACCCCGTTAATTTGACCACCGCTGGGTTATAAAAAAATTGGTCGCATTTAAGTGTCAAAGGTATTTAGCACGCGAGTACTAATTGGGGACTTTCCAGATCTAATTGGAATTTGGAAGTGTTGGTTTTTGAGGAGAGGGGAAAACCGGAGTACCCGGAGAAAAACCTCTCGGAGCAAGGAGAGAACCAACAACAAACTCAACCCACATATGACGCCGGGTCCGAGGATCAAACCCGGGCCGCATTGGTGGGAGGCGAGTGCTCTCACCACTACATCACCCCTGCTCCCCGTATGCATCAAAACATCCTCTAAATCTTTGAGATCCAATTAAATGTTAAGAAGCCTTATTTGGCGTGTTCCCAGCATTCTAATATGTCGTATCATTTATGGTTTATGCCATTATTTCCCGACAATGTTTCTTCAATTAGGTGTATATTGTAATGGCGTAATGCACAGACCAACACATTTGAATGGCGAGTCCACACCTCTGTCCCAATGAATTGCATCTCCTTGCATTGCATCTCCAACGATAATAAAAACTTCAGCCGATTACTTATCTAACAAACGAGTCTAAGCCTAAGCAAGATTAAAGAAACCCTAATACACAAATGTAACGCAAAGTAGACTTTGTGTAGCATGACTTGACTCACCTCCGGGACATGCAGATGAATGGCCGCTCGTTTAAAAAAGTCGTTGCTGGGATCTTCCCTGCTCAAAAAGCCCTGAAAGGAATTATTAAAATCAGTTTACAAACATTGCTAATGGGTTTTTTATCTTTACTTCACATTTTTATGACTTTGCCAAAATTGTCTCCTTTTAGAACAACTGCTGTCTGATAATTTCTTTCGTTTGATTTTCTTTTTTTGGAAATACGAGGTTCAAGTTAGTTAAATTGTGAATCTTGAAATGTCGGTATAACCTATCTTATGTGAGTCGTCCTGATGAGCAAAGGCTTTTCAGCGTGAGGAAAAAAGTTGCTCGTAAGGTGGTGATGGAAAATTCTAAAATGTGATCTGAAATGAGAGATCATGGAGGAAGAGTAATCAAAGGCTCCTATGGGCCAACTCGTGAATACGAAACATCCAACGCTGTCCAAATGGGAAAGGCAGATGACCATTACCAATCGCATTTGGGACGGGCAAAATATATGTGCAAGCCTTATGTACTGGTCAGCGGAATTGCCGAGAAAAGTTTACAGCTGAAAAAAGGAGTAAAAATTTGCATATCTGTCCCCGCGTATTTACCAGATAAAAAGACCAACTGTTTTAATACAGAACAACTGCTCCAGGAGTTGTTGTGTGTTGTTGTTATAACAGTGAACTTTCTTCACCGGAAATCCATAAGGAGATCCTTACGGGACTTCTGCATTGACTTGTTTACCAGTAGAATTGATCAACACATTTCTAAATTCGCGGAAATTTAGCGTTGCAAAATATCGCCATTCCCAAATCGTAAAATGTGAATGTCTCAAAACTTTCTTGTCATAAAGTATGCAACAAACACAACAGAATGCCAACCTTAGCGAATGTGTAAGCTATATGTGAGCTCTCCTTCATCACATCTCCCAGCTGCCCTGTCACATCCAGAGAAGGTTGGACTTTATTATCGTCAGTGGACAAAGCATCTTTAAGAGAGGTTTCGATATAAAGAGTTGAGCCACCTGTAGATATAAACAACACAAACACGCGGTTACATATTTAGATCGGGAGAGAGGTTAAAGGGAGCAATAATCTTACAACTTGTTCAGAACAATAAAAAAAGGTTTTACACAATTGCTTTGGTTTTTCATTGCTACGCTTTGTGATTGGCTAAAAAATCTCGCGCCACTTCAGAAGTAAAACGACCAATCAGAAGTAAAACCAAAACCAATCGTGACTTGCTTGCACGCGTTTTCCCGCGCTTGGCGCCGCCGACATGTAATTGCTTCGAGCTCTGATTGGTTCATTGGATTGTTTACGACTGCTGTGATTGGTTAAAGTAATCACTTTGGTTTTGGTTTTACGACACAATTGAAAACTGCTCTTAACACTATTAAACTTCTGTGATTGAAATACAAAGATTTCTCCCACTGCGGAAAAATCATATCTCGACACATGTGAAGATATCAATTTTATCTTTAAAATCTTCACGTTAGCTGCTATGTTTGTCCACATGAAATACCAAACCAGCAAAAAGGTCTTCGGATCTTGCTCGGAAATCTTTGGACATCTTAGAAAAATGATCGGAAACGTTCGTACAACCTTCCGACAGTATTTGGAGAATTTTCGAAAATCTTCGGGGAATTTTCGGAAAATTGCTGAAAACTTCGTAATTAGTGTTGTTTATGTAATAAACAAAATACTACATGGCTGCTTAGAAAAATGAAATTGCTCTTCTTGCATTCGACTCGACATCTCACTAGTGAGCGCAGTTCAACACTCGATATCTCACTAGTGAGCACAATTCAACACTCGACATCTCACTAGTGAGCGCAGTTGAACACTCTAAGAGAAATTCCATGCGCCCATGTATTATGGTTAGTTGATAGGTAAATGGTTTGTTCATCTTAAAGTGCAACTAACCCCAATTTTTTTCTTTCGCTAAATGAAATCTCCTGTGTGTCCTGATTACTTGCGCGAAAAAATTATCGTAAATGATAAAATCCCAGCGTTTCTACAGCTGTTTGAAGTTAGGTGATTCTGTCCCATTACCGAGCATTTGTGGGAGCTGGGTACGAACTTTGCTGTGACGTCATCGAAGGAGACCATTTGCCGCGTTCTCATAAGCATATCACCGCGAAGCGACAAAGTAGAAGACATTTTAACGCGAATGGTACTCAAAAGCCAAAAAAGGGATTTTGTGCAGTCCGATGCCTTTTTTGTGTTTGCCCACAGTTCCTTTGCTCTTCGCATCATGAAAATCAATCTCCTTCGATGACGTCACAAGACGCCCAAACAAAACTCGGACCCATTCTTCACATTGCTCGGTAGTGACCGAAAGAACCGCCAAAATTTGAAACTTTAAAAAATTATAAAAAATCAAGGGAAAATGCTACGGTAAAAAAAATTTCGCACAGGTAATCAGGACAATTAGGAGATTTCGTTTGGCGAAAAACATTATTGGGGGTTAGTTGCACTTTAAGGTGGTTCGATGCAGTTTTCTGGAGACCATACTAACATTTTTCAATCGGCTTTTAAGCGGCCTTCTCCAAGTCAGATCAACGTGAAATTTTCACCACTAACTGGTTTTGAATTCAAGTTTGGTTAGATATATTTTCTGGTAAAATCGATATTACCATGACGACGATAAACAAGAAACTTAGAAATCAGTAAAAGTAAAATTTAGCGCGTTTAAGATTTCGCATTGAAAATCCCACATAGACATCTTAAAATATGGTATATGGCATATATATTTTGCAAGAATTAAAAAAATCTGTATGTTTGAATTCAAATAAATCGCAATAACATTTCAAACCTTACTATTTGTGTACTGGTATTAAATTGATCGAGAGATTAACACTGGTTGTGTGAAATTACTTAATGATAATGTCAAAAAGTAGCTCGATGTTATGTTTGTAAACCTTGAAAGTTTTGTTTACTTTCTCTTTGGCGATCTTGAGAAGTACCTTTTTCCCTAACATCGCTTCATGTGCAATGTTTGGGTAATTTTCGATTTTAATGGCTTTTGCAAAAATCTGAGAAACGGCTTGATGGATTTTTTTAAAACATTCACTGTGCATGCTTACTGATGTGCAAAATATTATCTGAAAGTTTCATTGACATTGATTCACTGGAACGCCTTTAAATTTAAAGATGAAGACGACGTACGAACCGGCCGAAAAAATGGCGTTACAAATTTACTTTTTTAAGTTGTGCTTAATAATGATTTCAAATCAATGCGCACTACATTCTTCCGTGATTGAAACATTGCAATGTACGCTCGTTGATGCAAATTTCTTTGCGTCTGTTTTCTTTTGCGTTCAAAACGCCTGCTGTAAAAACGTTTTCAAAACGCAAAAGGGAATTTAGTGCTCAAAAAATCCTAAAAAGAGACTTAAGGGAATCTGGAAAGTAGCAAGGAGAGTAATAAGGTACAACCATGCTCGAATATAGATAATAATAGATGCACAGTAAATCACAACGAAAGTATAAATCACGGAGGAATGCAATGCGCATTGATTTGAAATCATTATTAAGCATAACTTAAAAAAGTAAATTTGTAACGCCATTTTTTCGGCCGGTTCGTACGTCGTCTTCATCTTTAAATTTAAAGGCGTTCCAATGAATCAATCTCAATGAAACTTTAAGATAATATTTTGCACATCGGTAAGCATGCACAGTGAATGTTTTAAAAAATTCAATCGAGCCGTTTCTCAGATATTTGCAAAAGCCATTAAAATCGAAAATTACCCAAACATTGCACATCAAGCGATGTTAGGGAAAAAGGTAGTTCTCAAGATCGCAAAAGAGAAAGTAAACAAAACTTTCAAGGTTTACAAACATAACGTCAAGCTACTTTTCGACATTATCATTAAGTAATTTCACACAACCAGCGTTAATCTCTCGATCAATTTAATACCAGTACACAAATAGTAAGGTTTGAAATGTTATTGCGATTTATTTGAATTCAAACATACAGAATTTTTTTATTCTTGCAAAATATATATGCCATACACCATATTTTAAGATGTCTATGTGGGATTTTCAATGCGAAATCTTAAACGCGCTAAATTTCACTTTTACTGATTTCTAAGTTTCTTGTTTATCGTCGTCATGGTAATATCGATTTTACCAGAAAATATATCTTACCAAACTTGAATTCAAAACCAGTTAGTGGTGAAAATTTCACGTTGATCTGACTTGGAGAAGGCCGCTTAAAAGCCGATTGAAAAATGTTGGTATGGTCTCCAGAAAACTGTATCGAACCACCTTAAAAAGTGTTTGACCCAACTTTTCTCAAGCTCGGCCTTCAAATTACAACAAAATCTTCGCCAATCATACTTAACATTATACTTGTATTTAGGTTTACTATGGTTCTCAGTCAACGAACACACCAAAACGAATGTCTATAAAACATGGCAGCGTGTTCAAGCGCTTTCGTACATCGCGAAAGTTATAGCAAAACACGCGTAACGTGAAGCAGGGAGGAGTGGTCACGTACCCAATGAAGTCCAAGCAAGTCCCATGACTACCCCCGGAGGGGTCTGATCGTATATTCGGTCACTGTTAAACAATGGCTTGCCAACGTATTCATTAATGTTATCAGTTGTTACTTCTACTGCGCCCTCTGCACCTTGCACTATTTTAAGAGCAGCTTTACGGAATATCTACCAAAAAAAACAACAAGATTTTCAAATTATTCTATTGAGTTAATGGAGGTTTGAAAGGACACATGCCCTTCTAAGTAAGAAAATGATTTCCACCACTGTACTACGCATTTTTGTTAGGTTCTCCTTTAAAGTATAACCATTTACACACCTGGGAGGAGAGGGACATTGTGAATTATTTTACGTTTCTTGTCCAAAGAAACTATAACGGCGGAGAATAGGGTCCAAATAACGGTGAAGGCTTGAACCAACTAGCTTGTATTTACCTTTTCTATGTGTTTTTGTAGATTTCTGACTCCACTCTCCCTGCAGTAAGATTTAATAAGTAGCGACAGTGAAGGATCTTGTATGACTACTTGTTCCTCTGTTATACCAGCACTCTTTCTTGCTTGTGGAATGAGATATGTCTGATGAAAATGAGATGGACAGTCTTCTTAATACAACTTATATTTTTTTCATGTGTATAGGCAATTGCTGGTTAAGGAATCATGGTTTTACTAATTTAAAGTGCTCTTTTGTGACTTTTAAAACGTGCATTTTCACAAAGCAAAAACAAGTACAATGTTACTAGTTGTACTGCCCTTCGCCGTGCTTAAAAAAATACTTATTTTTTCCTATAACAAAAAGTTGTCTATCTAGTATTGTTCTTCGTTATCACCTGACGTCATCAAAATTCTAAAATCTAAACAGCTTATTGTATACGGCCCTTATTTGAACATATTCTTCAGCAACAGCAATCGTTGTGCCAAGTTGCTTTGGAGATAAATGGGTGTAAAAATGAGTGTCCCCATGTGCGAAACAAATTGGTTCACCTCGTCTTGAATTGTTTCTGTTTTCCATTGCGAAAAGCGATATTTTTTTCTAATAGCACTTTTTTTAAGAAGCTCCAGAAAGGAGATGAAACAAGGTGGAAGATATCTAGTTTCCTGACATATACATCCCATTTGGCAATAAGCAGAATATAATTGAATACAGTTATGATCGCGTGGATCACAACCATTCATGATACTAACTTCGTCTACTTTGTCAACTCGGTATTTACTACGTGGGCCACCATCTAAAAACCTTTGACCAGAAAACCGAGACGTTGGAACAAGAAACTAGCATGTGCATAAATGTTTCATTTTAGCCACAAGAAGAGCAAAGTGGAGAGTTGAGGATTTTCATTTGGTAAAGCCAGTATCCATGAGGAAGGATATTATAAATTATTTTAAATTGGAAGATACACGGTTTCAGTTGTTTCTTTTGTGATTTTGAACGGAAACTCATAATTGGCCTTTATTGTATCTAAATCAGTTATACCTAACCCGCGGAGTCTATGGCTTGCAAGCGGTTCTTAAAAGCCCTTTTCAATTAAGATATTGCGTGACATTTTACAAGTTAGCTTGCCAGCTAGCAGATCGGTTAATGTGCAAGTCTGATTTTGTGAGATGCTGAGGTTTTTTTTCCTTTTTGATCTTTGGGAAAGGGTTTGATTCACTCATAAAACCAGAATTGTATTCTTAAGAGAAAAGTTTTTCGTTTTCTTGGAACATATAGTAATGCGTTCTCTTATGAAAAGTGTTTCGTTTTCTTGGAACATATAGTAATGCGTTCTCTTATGAAAAGTGTTTCGTTTTCTTGGAACATATAGTAATGCGTTCTCTTATGAAAAGTGTTTCGTTTTCTTGGAACATATAGTAATGCGTTCTCTTATGAAAAGTTTTTCGTTTTCTTGGAACATATAGTAATGCGTTCTCTTATGAAAAGTGTTTCGTTTTCTTGGAACATATAGTAATGCGTTCTCTTATGAAAAGTTTTTCGTTTTCTTGGAACATATAGTAATGCGTTCTCTTATGAAAAGTTTTTCGTTTTCTTGGAACATATAGTAATGCGTTCTCTTATGAAAAGTGTTTCGTTTTCTTGGAACATATAGTAATGCGTTCTCTTATGAAAAGTGTTTCGTTTTCTTGGAACATATAGTAATGCGTTCTCTTATGAAAAGTTTTTCGTTTTCTTGGAACATATAGTAATGCGTTCTCTTATGAAAAGTGTTTCGTTTTCTTGGAACATATAGTAATGCGTTCTCTTATGAAAAGTGTTTCGTTTTCTTGGAACATATAGTAATGCGTTCTCTTATGAAAAGTTTTTCGTTTTCTTGGAACATATAGTAATGCGTTCTCTTATGAAAAGTTTTTCGTTTTCTTGGAACATATAGTAATGCGTTCTCTTATGAAAAGTGTTTCGTTTTCTTGGAACATATAGTAATGCGTTCTCTTATGAAAAGTGTTTCGTTTTCTTGGAACATATAGTAATGCGTTCTCTTATGAAAAGTTTTTCGTTTTCTTGGAACATATAGTAATGCGTTCTCTTATGAAAAGTGTTTCGTTTTCTTGGAACATATAGTAATGCGTTCTCTTATGAAAAGTGTTTCGTTTTCTTGGAACATATAGTAATGCGTTCTCTTATGAAAAGTTTTTCGTTTTCTTGGAACATATAGTAATGCGTTCTCTTATGAAAAGTGTTTCGTTTTCTTGGAACATATAGTAATGCGTTCTCTTATGAAAAGTGTTTCGTTTTCTTGGAACATATAGTAATGCGTTCTCTTATGAAAAGTGTTTCGTTTTCTTGGAACATATAGTAATGCGTTCTCTTATGAAAAGTGTTTCGTTTTCTTGGAACATATAGTAATGCGTTCTCTTATGAAAAGTGTTTCGTTTTCTTGGAACATATAGTAATGCGTTCTCTTATGAAAAGTGTTTCGTTTTCTTGGAACATATAGTAATGCGTTCTCTTATGAAAAGTGTTTCGTTTTCTTGGAACATATAGTAATGCGTTCTCTTATGAAAAGTGTTTCGTTTTCTTGGAACATATAGTAATGCGTTCTCTTATGAAAAGTGTTTCGTTTTCTTGGAACATATAGTAATGCGTTCTCTTATGAAAAGTGTTTCGTTTTCTTGGAACATATAGTAATGCGTTCTCTTATGAAAAGTGTTTCGTTTTCTTGGAACATATAGTAATGCGTTCTCTTATGAAAAGTGTTTCGTTTTCTTGGAACATATAGTAATGCGTTCTCTTATGAAAAGTTTTTCGTTTTCTTGGAACATATAGTAATGCGTTCTCTTATGAAAAGTGTTTCGTTTTCTTGGAACATATAGTAATGCGTTCTCTTATGAAAAGTTTTTCGTTTTCTTGGAACATATAGTAATGCGTTCTCTTATGAAAAGTTTTTCGTTTTCTTGGAACATATAGTAATGCGTTCTCTTATGAAAAGTGTTTCGTTTTCTTGGAACATATAGTAATGCGTTCTCTTATGAAAAGTGTTTCGTTTTCTTGGAACATATAGTAATGCGTTCTCTTATGAAAAGTTTTTCGTTTTCTTGGAACATATAGTAATGCGTTCTCTTATGAAAAGTGTTTCGTTTTCTTGGAACATATAGTAATGCGTTCTCTTATGAAAAGTGTTTCGTTTTCTTGGAACATATAGTAATGCGTTCTCTTATGAAAAGTTTTTCGTTTTCTTGGAACATATAGTAATGCGTTCTCTTATGAAAAGTGTTTCGTTTTCTTGGAACATATAGTAATGCGTTCTCTTATGAAAAGTGTTTCGTTTTCTTGGAACATATAGTAATGCGTTCTCTTATGAAAAGTGTTTCGTTTTCTTGGAACATATAGTAATGCGTTCTCTTATGAAAAGTGTTTCGTTTTCTTGGAACATATAGTAATGCGTTCTCTTATGAAAAGTGTTTCGTTTTCTTGGAACATATAGTAATGCGTTCTCTTATGAAAAGTGTTTCGTTTTCTTGGAACATATAGTAATGCGTTCTCTTATGAAAAGTGTTTCGTTTTCTTGGAACATATAGTAATGCGTTCTCTTATGAAAAGTGTTTCGTTTTCTTGGAACATATAGTAATGCGTTCTCTTATGAAAAGTGTTTCGTTTTCTTGGAACATATAGTAATGCGTTCTCTTATGAAAAGTGTTTCGTTTTCTTGGAACATATAGTAATGCGTTCTCTTATGAAAAGTGTTTCGTTTTCTTGGAACATATAGTAATGCGTTCTCTTATGAAAAGTGTTTCGTTTTCTTGGAACATATAGTAATGCGTTCTCTTATGAAAAGTGTTTCGTTTTCTTGGAACATATAGTAATGCGTTCTCTTATGAAAAGTGTTTCGTTTTCTTGGAACATATAGTAATGCGTTCTCTTATGAAAAGTGTTTCGTTTTCTTGGAACATATAGTAATGCGTTCTCTTATGAAAAGTGTTTCGTTTTCTTGGAACATATAGTAATGCGTTCTCTTATGAAAAGTGTTTCGTTTTCTTGGAACATATAGTAATGCGTTCTCTTATGAAAAGTGTTTCGTTTTCTTGGAACATATAGTAATGCGTTCTCTTATGAGAAGTGTTTCGTTTTCTTGGAACATATAGTAATGCGTTCTCTTATGAAAAGTGTTTCGTTTTCTTGGAACATATAGTAATGCGTTCTCTTATGAAAAGTGTTTCGTTTTCTTGGAACATATAGTAATGCGTTCTCTTATGAAAAGTGTTTCGTTTTCTTGGAACATATAGTAATGCGTTCTCTTATGAAAAGTGTTTCGTTTTCTTGGAACATATAGTAATGCGTTCTCTTATGAAAAGTGTTTCGTTTTCTTGGAACATATAGTAATGCGTTCTCTTATGAAAAGTGTTTCGTTTTCTTGGAACATATAGTAATGCGTTCTCTTATGAAAAGTGTTTCGTTTTCTTGGAACATATAGTAATGCGTTCTCTTATGAAAAGTGTTTCGTTTTCTTGGAACATATAGTAATGCGTTCTCTTATGAAAAGTGTTTCGTTTTCTTGGAACATATAGTAATGCGTTCTCTTATGAAAAGTTTTTCGTTTTCTTGGAACATATAGTAATGCGTTCTCTTATGAAAAGTGTTTCGTTTTCTTGGAACATATAGTAATGCGTTCTCTTATGAAAAGTGTTTCGTTTTCTTGGAACATATAGTAATGCGTTCTCTTATGAAAAGTTTTTCGTTTTCTTGGAACATATAGTAATGCGTTCTCTTATGAAAAGTGTTTCGTTTTCTTGGAACATATAGTAATGCGTTCTCTTATGAAATAATATTCTGCGTGTACTGTTATTCCTAAACCAGAATAAGAACATGCAAGAATAGCCAGAATAATCCCTTGGTAATGAAGTGCAAGTTAGATTGTGAAAACTTGACAGATCCTAGATCTGTTGCAGTCGTTTCCTTCCCGACAACCCAAGAGGCAGACAGATGCTTGGAACGCGAGAATAAATAAACAAATGAATAACACACACTTCTTCTGACTCGTTCCAAGCTTCCTCTGTTCTTTAACTCAGTTTTGAATCCAAGATGGCGCGTAATCTTGGTACCTGCTAGCCTGCCACCTTTCCCCTTCCCCCACAAAAATACCGCTATGCAGGCTACACAAATTTATAATTATTTGTATTTTCACACTATCATTCCGAACGTTATACCTTTTTTTTATTTTATTATTATTACTATTATTTTTATTATTTTATTTTTAACTTCAACCGTCATAACAGACATACTTACAATTGTCAAGATTTCAAGATTATTTACATTACAGCCAAAAAACAGCCGCGCAATTGCTGAATGAGGCTTGTATTACAAAGAATTAATGCTTAATTATGTTGATAAAAGAGAAAATTGACATCTATTCACAGTACACCATAAAATAAAACAAAAACACACCCAAACATACACACAAAAGCATACACACGAAACTAATTAAAGGGAGGAAATGTCTTTTGGCCATTTTTCATAAAAGGTTTCTAATTTATTATTCTTAGTGGAAATATATTTTTCAACTTGGTATTTAATTCTTACTTTAAATTTGAAACCTTCTACGTTTGGAAGTACCTGTTTCTTTCTACAATCCCATAAATACAATTTACCAATTAATATCAGATAATTTAACAAGGGACATTTTGACATCGTTATTCCAATTATAACCTCTCGTAAACGCAACCCGTGAAATTCCTTTGTTATTGTTAAATAATACTGTTCAACATTTTTCCACAACATATTTGAGTGCCGACAGTAAAAGAGAAAGTGACATAATGTTTCCTGTTCAGTCTTGCAAAAAGAACATTTGTCATGCTGGAGATATCCAATTTTAAAAAGTTTTGCATTGGTGTAAAGTATTGAATTTAAAACTTTATATTGAAAGGATTTAACATAAGGCTCCTGTGCTGTTAAGTGGGGAAGGTTGTAAACAATTTTTAAATCTTCGTCAGATAAGCCAAAATCATGTTTTAAATTCTTTGCATTATTCGGTAATTGTGCTTTATTTGATACTATTAAAGAATAATAGTCTTTCGTTTTCTTTTCCGCTATGTCAAAAATCTCATTTCCCTTTATAAAATAAGTATTATCTGTAAAGGTAGTGTACTCTATTATTTTCAAAGAGGAAGGAATTGCGCGCCTAAGACCTGTCCATGTAAGAAAATTAGTTTTCTCAACTATGTTATTAATTACATTAAAGGATTCTATGTTGTCGAGATTAAACAAGAGATCTTTAATGATACGTATCCCTAAGTCATAATAAGATTTATAAAAAACTGGTTTTCCATCTATTCTTATATCTTTGTTATTCCAAATTATACAGAGCCGTTCTTTATTAGCTAAAAAGAGATTTCGAAAATCTAACCAACATTCTAAAAGTTCTCTGTAGAAAACCGAGTTAATTGAAAGATCGTCCATTGCATAATTACATTTAAAAAGCAAAAGACCACCAACATTACGTAGGAGATATAACAAGTAGAATTTCCACGTACTTTCGTTATCGCTGAAAATACGTTTTAGCCAAGCTAATCGTACAGCTTTGACCAAGCTTTCAATATCTGTCATTTTAATGCCACCGTCTTCATAACTGTTTATTGAAGAGAGCCTTGTTACTTTATCCTTTCCATTCCATAAAAAGGAGAAAATCAAACTATTCACTTGTTTGATGATTTTACTTGGAGGTGAAAGAACCGAAGATATAAAAACTAGTTTTGGAATAAGTAATGACTTGATTATAACTACTTTACCATAAATGGACAGTCCTCTAGATGACCATATATATTTATCAGCTGCTTTATGCTGTCAACCTTCCCTTGAAAGTTTTTTTCGTAAAGTAATGATAGGTCGTATGTAAAAAAGGTTCCTAAAGCTTTAATAGGTTCACTTGGCCATTTAATACCAAACGGTTTTTCGTCTTTTCTTTTAAGCAACCAATCCACATTCCTTCTGTTTTAGAGCTATTTATCTCCAACCCACTGAAGTTCTTAAATACTTCTAGTTCTTCAAATAACCTTTTTGCAGAATTTTCATCAGACAGGGTTGCTGTGGTATCGTCTGCGTATTGCAATAGCTTGGCTTCATGATTTCCTATTTTAATTCCTTTGATATCAACATTTTGACGAATAGAGATTGCCAAGCTTTCAACAGCTAAGATAAAGAGGTAGGGGGACAAGGGATCACCCTGCCTCACACCACGTTCTAAAGTAAAATAGTCTGATGCCATTCCATTATTTATTACACAGCTTTGAATATTTGTATAAAACATTTTGACCCAATTTATAAAATTAGGGCCAAAATTAAAGGCCTCGAGGCAACTGAAAAGATAATGCCATTCTAAAGAGTCGAAAGCTTTTTTAAAGTCAATGAAAATCAAGGTACCTGGAATTTTCTTACTGTCTGTAAATTCCATTATATCGAAAATTGATCGAATAGTCTCACCAATTATAGCGATCTTCAACATAACCTGTTTGATTATGATGTATGATATTCGGTAGAACTTTCTTTAATCTTAAAGCTATCACTTTTGAAATTGTTTTTGCATCCACGTTAATAAGAGAGATTGGCCTCCAATTTTCAATGAGAGTTCGATCTTTTTGTTGCTTTTCTATAAGAGTTATAATTGCTTTTCTTTGAGAGCTAGACATTTCGCCGTGGTTGAAACACTCACTCACACATTCCATAAATGGATCACAAATTAATTCCCAGCAACTTTTGTAAAATTCTATCGGTATTCCATCATTACCAGGAGATTTGTTACTCTCAAACGTTATACCTTGAGTCATGTGAGTACGGTCCTGTAAGTTTTATTTCATTACAAAATGGAATTGGACATAATTTGAAATTTGACTTTGCAAGCGCACCATCAATAATCAAAAGGTTAAAGTGACCCTTACCTTGGCAATGGCCTTCTTCTCGTCTTCCACATAACCTGACACGTTAATAATTTCCATTCTATCTTTCAAGGGTCCAGGAATTGTGTCTGTGATATTGGCCGTGCATATAAACAATACCTGTGACAAAAAGGTGATAGCAGCGCTCAAGGTAGACAAGAAAATCGAGAGAACATGTTTCATTTGGACATCCAATACCGAGGAAAGAGTTAAAAAAAATAGGTGATGTGACCAACTAAGTTGTTTTGTACAAGATTCGATTTGAGGTAGGCTGCTTCGCGCACGCCCAAAATTCTCCCTTCCCCTCCCCTGTCAGTCTGGCCCCTGCCATTTTGGCTACATTCGAGGTGTTGGACATTCTGATGAAACACTCCCTCGAGAGTTTGAAAAATATCATCTCAAACGGGTTAAACAGGTGTTGTGGGCAACACTTTGCCACGGACGCCTTAACTCGTAGTTCTGAGAAAAGTGATTTGCAACCATCAAAATATTGCCCAACAGAACTGATTTTGTCAACTTCTTTTTTGTCAAACGTTTCGTCGAACAAACAATAAGCAGTCACTGTTGAAATTAGACATGGGTTTCCCTACAAAGAGCCTCCCTCGATTTCTAGAACAGACCTTGAGAGTGTGAGCATTCATATGTTAGCTATTAAGTAGTGCTTCACAGTGGTAATGTTTACTAATTAGTACTGTCAGGATTTTAAATAAAGTATTCATTACCTTAGAGAGATCCACAGGTACATCCAGATAATGGTCCAGGAATCCTGCATTCTGTTCAGGATCAAGAAGCTCCAGCAGAGCTGATGCAGGATCTCCCTGAACACCGCGCCCAATCTTATCCACCTACAACATAACAGTCAATTAACCCTGAATTGTACGACACTAATCCAATCTTATCCACCTACAACATAACAGTCAATTAACCCTGAATTGTACGACACTAATCCAATCTTATCCACCTACAACATAACAGTCAATTAACCCTGAATTGTAAGACACTAATTAATCGTATCAGTAACAAAATTGGAGATTTAAAAGACTAAGTGGACTTTTTCTACTCAAAACGTCAGAATATTTTCTGTCAGTTGTGAAATGGCAAACAAACAAAATTGAAGTAGCAATGAAGGTGTGCATGAATGGTGCCAATTACGTAAAAAAAAAAAGCGTGTGGAAGACCAATCACAGTAACAAAATTTTGCTATTGATACGATTAATGTGTGAGTATTAAAATGTAAACTACAGAGCAATCCTTTCTTGTGTTGCAGTTGAGTTTGGAACTTATTACTGAACTTCAATTTTCAACTAGACCCTATAAATGACTTCAAGCAGTAAATGATATTCATAACATGAACCTCTGTTGCAAGCGCATGTAAGTTGAACCCCAATGACGTCAATTATGGTCTGTTCAATGTCTAACTGAATGACCAAAACTCATCCTAAGTAGTGTAACTACTGTAGATGCCCAATATTTTTTTAAATCTTACCTCATCAATAAGTATAAGGGGATTTTCTGTTCTGGTCTTTTTCAGACACTGGATAATTTTTCCTGGCATTGCACCGATGTAGGTTCTCCTGGAAGACAAAAAAAATACAGCATTGATATTTTTTTCTTTGACTCAATAGTGACCAACACTTAATTTCTCCTTTCACTATCAAAACATTGTCAATAGACAAGTAAAGAGAAGAAAGAAAAGCACCTCATCACATCAGGCTTTCTGGAAAAAGGTTCCTTTTTAATTCGTGAATACGCCAAGCGTTGAGTGAGTTGTAGGATTTGGGTTGAAATTTCACCCGAAAGCTCAACCAATAGATCGATCGGCTGTAAACATTGAGCATGCCCGCTGTTATGGTCACCTGCCTTACCCATGGGGATAGCATTGTAGATGGGGGGGGGGGGGGGTTCGGTAGAGCAAAATGCCTAGGATAGGGGAGGGTCTGAAGGTGTGCACAATCCTTTATTTGGAGCGTTTCAAACATTTATATTAACGAGTTGGCTCATAGGAGCGTTTGATTTCAATTACTGTACATAGAAAGCAAACAGATGTAAATTTGGGATACTGACAAAAGGATTAATGCGTTCTAGACTGACCTGTGCCCTTTGATCTCAGCTACATCTGTCATACCACCAACACTAAACCTAAAATACTGAAAATAACAACGAAAACTTACAACTGCATTGCCTATTCTCTATTTTCGAATTGCTCATAATACACTTTGTTTGCCCCCCCGAATTTTGCATAAACTATTGTCTGTTAATGCTCTTGGGAGGACTGCATATTCCCAAGAGCATTTCAAAACAATAGTTTATGCACAATTTGGGGGGCAAACAAAGTGTATTATGGGCAATTCGAAAATAGAGAATACCACATGGTTTAAATACAAATTATACAATCTAGGGCTTGATACGAGGAGATGGGACAAAACTGCCTGTTTCTGTGTCTATATGATATTTTGTGGAGTAACTGCCTGCTTGTAGCTGGTCATCCAGATGAGTCAGTTGCTGAATGATATGTACTATTTTAATGCACTTGTTCTATCAATCCTTACAATGAAATACACTTCTATTTATAAACCAACTGGCACAACCACCCAGAAAGGATAAAGCCAAGAGTAAAAATAACTTCATACACACCACTGGAAGCCATGTCAAGCTGACCACATGTCAACAATGGCAGATGCAACAAAAGAAAGTAACATCTTCATGAATCATGTGACCTTTTCATTCCCTCGGCCCAGGTGGTGTGCGAGAAACACATTTTCCACTTCTTTCATTAAACTTCATCTAATCTCCTACACTGCCGTTATTTGGATGTGCAACACTTAAATAATAAGTGTGTACAGGAGACTCCAGTAGTAAATAAGCCAGTGGAAAATGACCCTTAAAACATCTTGGTCACATTTGTGTGGACAATTGAGCAGGAATGAAATTCTTCAACCACTATCAAATGTCTCAGGACAACATATTAAACTTCTACATGTACATGCAAGATGTGGTGATTAATTAACTACAGAAGTAGAAGTTACACAAATCTTTGTACCTGTCTGTTGAGAGCTCTGGCTATAGACCTGGCAATACTTGTTTTACCAACACCTAAGAACAATGGTGAATAGAGAACAGTTATTATGAAAAGTCAATAGTAGTTTCCAGAAACACTGTACGCATGTAAGGTTTACGAATTACCGTAAATCCTCTATTAAGCCCCCCCCCCCCTCTCAAATAAGCCCCCCCCTTTTCATAGGAGGAAAGTTAATAAGCCCCCCCCCCCCCCTCTCTATTAAGCCTCACCCCCCTCCCCCTCCCCCCATCCTTATTCTTCACAAAAAAATTAACGATTAATGTGAACTGATCAGTTATGGTTTATTCAGGCTGGAAGTTCATATTGTTTTTGGTCTTCGGCCGCATGACCTCCAACTTCATATGCTTAACTTTCTCAACTTTGTGCTCTAGTTCTCTGTGGAGAATTGTCACCATTTTCTTATCATTAGAAAAAGCAGTATACTGCCATGCCAAAGTCTGTTACCTAGATTGCAAGCGTTTCACCAAGAGGAGGAAGAGACCGATCCTTTCGAGTGCACTACTGTTTCAGAAGAAGAGATGGCTCAAGAAGACTTCGCACACCTAATTTTGGATGAGGATGATGAGGATGAAATCCTTGACATTGAATCTTGACCATAAAGTTTCTAACTTTTCAATTTCACTTTCCGCTGTTTTGTTTAGGTTATCATTTTACGAAATACAATTATAGTAGCATAAATTTCAAGGCTGTTTATATAAAACATTTAAATGTAAGAGATAAATGTAAATATAAGAGGAGTTTTCCAGAGATTTTCGTTTGTAAGTTGTGTACGACAAATCAATACAAGTGTAACCATTCTCATAAAAATTACCGAAGAACATGAGGCCGAAAGCACATTTTTCAAGAATAAGAATTTTGTTTTTGTTACCTTTAGGCTCCCACAAGTGAATTAAATAATTTTGACAGTGACTTTAATTGTACAACACGTAAGTCTACTCTGTCTCATACCACGGTATTTTTGCTACAGGTGATGCATTTCGCTAAATTAAATAAGTCCCCCCCTCTCTTTTAAGCCCCCCTCTCTCTATTAAGCCCCCCCTTAAAAATGCTTGAAAAAATAAGCCTGGGGGGCTTAATAGAGGATTTACGGTACTCCCATTTAGTGGTCAACAACTTCAATTATCAAGTTAAAATAGAAGACATCAAAAAGTTGCCGAAAACTAAATTATAAACAAAACGTTGTCAGCTTGAAATGACACAGTACTTGTATTGTTAGTTATATTATAACTACTATGTCAAACCACAGTCATCCCATTACAAACCTGGTGGGCCTGTGAAGCAGAGAATTTTACCCTGCACAGATGCATTCAGCTGACTCACAGCAATAAACTCCTGCAAAATTAACAAAATGAACATTCAAATAAGAAGAATAATACATTTATATAGCACTATTTCCTGATGGATTAATAGCACTTTACAATATAAAGAACAACAATAAATAATCACAGGACATTTGTGTCAGTAATGGATCAGGTTAAGAAACTCAGTTGTGTAAATATATTTCCTTAACCTTCTAATTGGGTCATTTGTCACTTAGAAAATAAATGACAACTTTAACATTTTTTTACACAGAGACCTGTTTCCATGTACTGTACATGTATTGTAAATTCACCTAACACACATATAGACTTATTAGCCTTAATACACTGCATAATTCTTCAGCTGCCATACCAATGCCTAGAAACTCAAGAAATACTAATACAAAAATATAAAGTACTTATTATTTCCTGTTTGTGGATGCCAAAATTTTTGTTGATATGTGGATAAATAATTCATCAAATGTTTGCCTTTTAATAACAAAAAAAGCAAGATTGCTTGTTATTAAAAAAAAAAAGGAATTTGGTTGTTAAGAATGACACTGTTCTGATAGCCAAACAAACAACACAACACAACAACAAGCACATCAACATCTTTCACATCTGATTTAGTCTTGAAAAAGAACTTTTGTATTTAAATCTTACCAATATCCTATCCTTAATATCCTGTAAACCATAATGATCTTCATCCAGTACGTCACGTGCTTGGCTGATATTGAAATTCTCCTTACTATGAATCCCCCAGGGAATGCTGGTTAACCAGTCTAGGTAGTTCCGTGTCACACTAACAAAGAACAAACACAAAGATTTTTAAGACTGCTGATATCTGTGAATGTGCAAATGGAACCACATTATTTATTCCAAAGTTCTGATTCTTTGTAATTTTTGCTTCCAAAGTTCTGATTCATCCTTAAATCTTACTTAAATTCTGATGAATGTGCATCAAGATATGCCAGTTTAGTCAGCTCTTCTTCAATAACCTCTTCAGCATGTTTTGGTACATTCAGATCCTTGATTCTCTCACGGAACTTCTCTCCAACAGCATCCTTGTCTTCCTTCTCCAAACCAAGCTCTCTTTTGATTATCTTTAGCTGTTCCTGTAGCAGGTATTTCTTCTGTTGCTTGTTGACTTTATCTTCCACCTGAATCATTAGGATTTCAGTTATATCATAAACCCTCAATTAAGCCCCCCTCCCTCTCAAATAAACTCCCCCCCTTTTTTGGAGAAAGAAAGTTATTAAGCCCCCCCCCCCCCCCCCCCCCCCCCCCCCCCCCCCCCCCCTCCCCACTCCCTTTCCTTCACAACAAAAACAATAAACAACAGACTATATAATCACAGGTACATTTTTACTATAATCGTATAAATAACAAAATTCTCGATTGTGATTGGTCATCCACACGCCTATTTCTTACGTAATTGGTGCGTGGTCACGTGAGTGTCCAATTACAGCTATCCAATTACAACTTTTTGTAATTGGATAGCTGTAATTGGACACCTATGTTGCACGCGCGTCAATCAGATGCACTTTTATAGGTTCTTTTTCTCGCTGTTTTCTTCTGCTTTCAAACTGATAGAAAATATCCTTAACGTTTTGAGTTCAAAAAACTCCACATAGATGTTTTAATCTCAAATTTTGTTACTGATTTGATTAATTAGTAATTGAACTTCGTGTCGTACAATTCAGGGGTAATAGTGCTCGTAATTTCACTGAATTGTACTCCACTCACTCCAATTACTATTACTTACCAATCTAGGAACAAATTCACATAAAGTATTTGTGAGCTTTGGGGAAAATACATGTATTACTGGTACTGGTTCTAAAAAAAAAATCTTATTTATGGTAATTATGGAAGTATAACACTTCATTTATCAATCCAAGGATGGTTTATGGATGTTTATCCACATGCAGGAAGTTCAGATGACATCGCATTTTACTATAAAATTATAATAAGTGCCCCCCCCCCCCCCCCCCAACCGTGCTTAAAATAATAGAGGATTTACGGTACATGAAATGGAAATACCCAGACGATTCCCAGTTTCCAGTTTTAAGTTTGGACACGTGCACAATTATTGTTTTGTGTTGTCAGTTTTAGTTTAAGTTTTTAACTCATGAAAAGACAAAGTATCGAACAAGTTATAGCAGAGGGTGACAAATTCAGTCAATTGATCGGTAGAAAAGATATATAACCATTGCTGCAACCATATATACAATTAAAAGTAACAAGATATGCAAATTAATTGAGCTTTTTATTTTTTTGTTTTCGGTTGCAGCAATAGTTGTACGATTACATTCTCAAAATTTAAAATTTTAAGAATGTAATCATAACCATTGCTGCAACCATACATACAATTAAATTAACAACTTAATCGCTAAACTATGTAGTCCAAGATAAAATACACAGTCTTTGGCAGTTAATGGGACTAAAGGTTGTTGGGTGCACCCTGGGGTAAAACAAGGGTGGCAGCAACACACCCCATAAAGTGCATGCAATAAGGGTGGCAGCGACACACCCAAAACTGAGTAGAGCAATAAGGGTGGCAGCGACACACCCTAGTAATATACGTAATGGAATGAGGGTGGCAGCGACACACCCTAGTAATATACATAATGGAATGAGGGTGGCAGCAACACACCCTAGCAATGAGCAGTGCAGTGAGGGTGGCAGCGACACACCCTGCACGGTAACGGACGAGGCAACGAGTGGAGCGCATCCCCACCCAGGAGTGAATAAACTAAGGTGGGGTGGGGGCCCCACCCGGCCTGCTATGCGGAGGTAAAAGTAGCAGGTGTGCACCCAAAATACATCCCAAATACTGCCTGCATATTATACTATACAATTATGGAAGACTAGGAGTGACACGTTGTAGTAGCGGGTTCCATACCCCTTGTCCTGAGGTGTCTGTGGCAGCCAACAGACCAGGAACCTTCTGGAGAACAGAAGGCGGAGTTCTAATATAGAGGGTGTAGCAGTTGCTGGACCACCTTCCTAGTGTTTGGATAAGCCAAGGAGGCAGACCGGCTTCAGCTGCTGATGTAGCGGCGCCGATCCTGAAACTGTGGGATGCATAGAGCTCTGAAGAAATACCAAGCCGTTGAAGGAGGGTGCGGATGATAGTGGTGACTTTAGCCCTGGTGAGATAATTGCCAGATTGGAAGACGTACAGTGGAGAAGTACCGCTGGTTAGACGCAGAGCAAGGTACTTCCTCAGGGCTCGCACAGCGCAGACAGAACGATGAGATGGGGCAATAAATAGTGAGCAACCCTGCCGGTATGGATCCGTCTTGGATGCCTTCAGATGTAAAGTAAGACAGCCTGTCGACGTAAAGGAGACATCGGTGGTGGACAGATGCACTAGCGGATTGAACTGAGATGCTGAAGGTGATGTGAATTCACTGGACCGCAGAAAGCCATAGAAGGCTAAGGTAAAAGCCGACCACAACATCAACTTGTCTGTCGGTAAGTAGTCAGGAGCACGAACTAGCTCCTCCTTAATCTGCCGAAGAAGGGTCATAGTGATAGGGAGGCGCTGACGAGATGTGAGGCCCAAGGTGCGCTTGATTCCACGCAGGAGGAGATGAAGGAGGGGTGCTGCCAAGAAGGGATCTGGTAGGCTGTTTTCAGTGTGGGCAAAATGGATTCCTGCCATGTATAACTTTATGGTCTTGAAGCTGACTTGATCAGCAAGGTAGGCTGCGAAGAAGCGTAATGTAGTCTCTGTGGCTGGAAAACTTGGCCACCCCCTGGATGCACAGAAGTTAGAGTATCGACGAATGCCTGCCTGGTAGGAGCGGCGGGTTGAATCCGCTATTGCCTGGGACTGGAGAAAAGTTAGGCGGGCTGCCAAAGGGTCGCAGCCGACTGAGGGACAAGAGTTGGTTCCAAATCTGCTGCTGGTGCGAGGAGACGGAACCGGGACATCTGCAAACGAGATAAGGAATCAGCGATAACATTACTCGTGACGACAATATGAGTGACAAGGGCTGTAAAGTGATTGGTGGCAGCAGTAAAGAAAATGGAGCGGACAAGGTGCATAATAAGGGGGTCTCGGGAAGAGCCTGAGGCCCAAATGTCCACTACCGCTTGATTGTTGCAATGAAAGAGGAGCTTTTTTCCGGTCCACTGATGACCCCAAAGAAGACACGCCAGAGCAATGGGGTAAAGTTCTTTCCACTGAATCGATCGGTTCTGGAGTACAGGAGGCCAGGGGTTGGCAATCCAGTGACCCATGTAAAAGATGCCATAGCCGAGGCTTCCTGAGGCATCTGTGAAGAGTTCCAAATCTGGGGATCTCGTCCAGTTGGGGTCGGGTATGATGGCACAGCCATTCCAAGAGGGGAGAAAACGGAGCCACCAAGAGATGTCGCGGCAGGCTTCGCGGTTCATGGTGACGTGGTGATGTGGAAGGCGTGCCTGGGTTGAGAGGTCAATAAGTCGACGGAGGAAAATGCGGCCTGCGGGGATGATTCGACACGCAAAATTCAGCTTGCCAATCAAGGAGAGAAGTTCTCTTTTGCGACATTTTTTACAGGAGGACCAAGAGCGGAGTTCGGACAACAGCTCATGAAGTTTATCATCAGGTAGGGAGGTTTTCATGCAAGTAGTGTCGATCAGAATACCCAGAAAAACCAACTGAGTAGTGGGTCCTTCAAGCTTGTTGGGAGCCAGGGGTATGTCCACCTGAGAGGCCACTTGGGTAATGGTGTGAACATTATGGGCACAGACCAGAGAGTTGGCAGGGCCGACGGTAAAATAGTCATCCAGGTAATGCTTGAGGTCCTGGATAGTAGGGTCTTTAAGATACAGGAACGCGGACGCCTTGAAGAACGCCATGGTCGAAGAGGGCCTGGGTCGAGTGTACGGTGTTAGCGGCGGGAAAACTAAGTTAAGAATGTGTTGTGTCTGCGAGCTACAACGCGAAGTTTCCTCCAGTCATGGCTTCATTCAAAGAAACTCGAGAAGCATTGCTTACAAGTCATCACGAAGCGGTTTTATCACCGATGTGGAGTTCATACTGCTTTACGAAGAAAACACATCCAACAATTTGGATTTTCCTTACGATGAATATCCGAGATTTCATTTGCAGGACAAGAATGAAGCCGAGTGCAAATTAAAGCCAACTTTAGGGTGGAAAAGTCATATTTCCCGACTAGTAGATGCACTTGACATTCCTGCCGTCTTCACATGTCAACAAGGAACGGTTTGCGAGGGAGCAGAAGGCCTCTTATGTCAAAAATATTAGCCTAAAGCAAAATTAAGCTTATTAGCTTTATTCATTTCGCTTCACTCGTGTGCAATTATATTCTGTATGTTGTCATTTGTGCTGGTTTTATTTCTACACGAAATACAAACAAATTCAAAATACACTCTTAAATGAAGCAGAAATACAGAAAAACAAAACAAAAACAAAGAAAATGATTGCTGAAGAATTTTTCGAGTGACAAGTAAGCTTAAGACTTATACACGCACTTGAGCTTTGAGCATGGCATCGATATCCTCTGAGCTTTGCTGGATATGCTTGTTTACCTTAGAGTAAAAGCGCCCAAGTTCAGTTTTTTCACTAACACTGCTAAAAGAAATGTTCAAGGTTTCGAAAAACTCAAATAGTGTTAAATGAAAGGTCGAAAGAACCCATAAAGACCATAAAAATACTCACGTTTTACCAGAAACGCGAAACTTCTTTGTGTCACGTCCGTCGCAAGCAAGAACGTGACAAATTGGACTTTTTGTCATGCGCGGTCAACTTCAAAAGTTAATTATTACTTCCGGTCGTCTCTGGCGGCGTCCGCGTTCCTCTATCTTAAAGTCCCTAGTTGGTCTTTAATAGCCACTCAAAGGCATCAGCCAAACGGTTGAAGAGATAGGGAGAGGATCGCATACCAAAGGGGAGGCGGAGATCAATGTAGTATTGGCCCTGCCAGTGAATGCTGAGTAGTTCACGGTCCTCCAAGCGTACTGGGCAAAGCCGGAAAGCGTGTTTTATGTCTAGTTTAGCCATGAGGGCATCCTTCCCGTAACGTGCAACTAGAGATAGAGCTTGATCAAAGGTAGCGTAGTGTAATGAGAATTCCTCCTTGGAAATGTAATCATTGGACCCATGGGGGGAGGAGAGGTCCATAATGATGCGCCAGGTGCCGTCTTTCTTAGGCACTACCCCAAGAGGGGAGCATTGGAGGTTTGGGATAGGTGGTGTTTGAAACGGCCCGGCCATTGTATCCCGGTATCCGACCATTGGATACCTCCTTAGCCAGGGCAGCTGAGATGGCGTCAGGATGCAGGAGGGCTGAGGTTAAGTTTGGTGTTATGCGAGGAAAGCGAGGGCCGGTATAACCAACATAACAGCCCCATTGGAGGTCGTGTAGAAGGCTTGTGACAAACTGTTGGTCGGGATGGTGCTTGAGTTCAGTAGAGAGATTGGTAATGTTGACAGGTGTAGAAGGGGGGGGGGGGGGGGGGTTAAAATGGGAGGGGTGGAGTTACAATTGGGGTACTTTAGGGCACTGAGAGCCAGAGTGGTTTCCACCGCAGTCTGGTTTGTTGCAGACATGCTTGAAGTGGCAGTTGGGGCGGCGGCAGGCCCGACAGTTGAAGTTGCGACAGATGGCTGCTTGCTGGGGGTGTTTGTAGTGGGATGGAAGGGGAGTGTTGGAGGCTGCGCCAAAGGTGTCGGGTGAGGGAGTGGTTGTGGAAGATGAGAAGGGATGAAAAGGCTGGACAGGCTTTGATCGAGTGGGACAGCCCAAGGTGCGATGACCATAGGTGTGGCAATGGACGCAGTAGGGCAGGGTCTCTTCCTTCAGAATATCATTATACAGCTGCTCATTCACTTTACCCCATGACATTGCGACATGTGAAGCAGCCATATAGTGAAAGGCTGTGTCGTACATAAGCCAGGCTGATGCTTTAAACTTCCTGCTAAACTTGCAAATCTTGGCCTGGTATGCGAGGAGGTCTGGGGCGAGAGATGGGTAGATTGATATGGTGGAGCGCAGGAAGACATTCCAGGCTTCGAGCCAGGAGGAAAGGCCATTGATGCGGCGTTTCTTGCGCTGGGAAGGTACAAAGGCAAGGGTAGTGGCGTCCTGGGGGTCAACAGTCAGGGTGAAGTTGTTCTGGGAGGAGGTGAAGGAAGGGTGTAGGTACATGTTATCTGAGAGAATTTCATTGAAGTCAATGTACTCACGTTTGGATATCTTCGAGCGGAGTTTCTCCGGGAGCGGTGGCAGAGTAAGATCGTGTTCATAGGCTTGGTTGGTAACAATTTGTTGAGCGGGACCCTGGGAAGCCTGTGGAAGACTGGGCACTAACTGGCGTAGAGAAAGGCCGCCATCTTGGATGACATTGGGAAGGTTTACATCATTCCGGTTCTGTTCCGTTGCGGTGGTCGCCGCGATGTTCAGAGGGCTAGCCGGGGACAGAAGAGGCACGTCTGCTTGTAAACCAGGAGCTTCACCGGGGCCAGAACGTTGGGAGCCAACTGTTTCAGCGATTAACTCGCGAAGGTGGCTAAGTTGGTCTGGCGAGAATAGAGAGCCTGGAGTTGAGGAAGGTTGTTGGCGACCAGTAGAACGAGAAGGGCGTTCAAGATCCTGGGAAACGCCAGGATGTTCGGTTGAGGCTGGCAAGTTAGGAGCGATAGCCTAAGGTGCGTGATTGTTTGCATGTTCGTGTTCAAAGATGCGTTGGGCCAAGCGAGACCTCGTACCCGTGGTCACGAGATTTCGTGCCGAAGCTAAAAGAATCAACAAATTCCTTGGCAGAGCGTTGAGTTGGGCTAGCGTGAGTGATTTCGGATCCATAGTGACGGCTCGATTGCGGCGATTCGCTGGACGAAGAGGCATAATCGAGGAAAAATCAGAAACTAATGCGTGGTAAACTACTATTGGAAAATACAACGCGTGCACGCAAAGTGAACAAAACAAAGGAGCACACAGCTAGCATTGATGGATATAAGTATAACATAGTATTGATTACAGCTACTAACAATGAAAACTTGTTATCACCGAAGTTTGTAAAAACAACTGAAGGTCAGTTATTGATGTAATCTAAGATAAACAAGGAGCTCTTGAACCAGAGCTGAGTCACGCAATGCTCTTTATGTGCGATAGCAGCATATTTGCCACCCAGGGCAAAGTAAATCATAATGAAACAATGGCTGAAGTACGCTCTAATTAGTTAACTCTATTTTACGAGTAAAATGTCCAGTAACAAGGTGTTGCAAATTAATTGAACTATTTGCTAATAATTAAAATTAGGTTGCAGCAATAATAATATTGTACGATGACATACTTAAAAATTTAAAATTTAAAGATTGTAATCATTGATAACCACTGCTGCAGCCAATTCTCATCTGCATGTACTTCCCCAGGGTTCCTCAGGGTAACTCACCTATCATGTTAAAACATGGCAAAGAGGTGTGAATGAAGCCTGCATTTCTAACTCAAAATTTCCCTGTTGGACCAAAAACAATTTAAAAGTATGAAATAATTATTTTAACCCCCAAAACATCCTTGACGTATTTGGATCTCCCCATTAGCTTGGAACCCAAGGCCCCGGATTACATTCAATATTTCACAGTATATATTATTATTTAAGCACTTTTTCACCTCCTTGCCCAGTTTTTGTTGCAGCAAACAGACAGCCAGCTCCTTCTTTAGCAGTTCAAGAGTAAGTCGTAATCGCACGGGAACCTGGGTTTCTTCAAACACTTCCTGAAGCTGCTGTGTTTCTGCACTGGTCAGTGCAGCACCTAAGAGCAAATCAACAAAAAAGTCACTCAACAAAATTATAATAATAATAGTGTAATAATAACTAGGAGTTTCAATGTGAATGTGAGTGCTGGCATTGGAACTGGAACAAATTATTGGTGATAAGATAAATAAGATATAAAATGAAATTATATGGGCTATAACCTCACGAGAAATGAAAGTGTATAAGGGGTAAACAGCAGACTTTGGTTGAGGCAAAATATTTGACCGCCAAGTCAAAACTTCCTTCACTGTTGAGGCAAAATACTGGTTCTGAGTTAAATTGTTTTTTTTTTCCTTTGTGGAGGCAAAGGAAAAGCATAAGCTTTCTGAGTCCATTAACACAATACTGTTCCCGTACGTTTAAGTGCTTACGCTCGGCAAAAAAATAATGATCATAAAATAGTTGGCGCGTCCAAATAAATACCACAGCAAGTTGGACTGATCTTCATCAATCCTGTAACTACGACCAGTATAGTGTAATCTCTTTCTACTTTCTTTACTGTTTTTTTTTTAATTTATTATTTTAATCTACTATTTATTGTAATCTGAACTAGTGTAATCTGAACCCTCGTAATACGCTTAACTTAATTATACCTACCCGCCTCGACTAGTTTTTCAACTATTTGTGGGTAGGTACTATTTAAATCAATATTTGTTATTTAATAAAGTGTTTTTTTTTTTTGTTGTTGTTTGTTGTTGTTGTTGTTCATCAAAAGAACATCTTCTTGCACCATGTAGAACCAGAGATATAAGTCTTACGCTTTAAACAAGCGGCGAGATCAAGTTACTTTCTCCCCACTAGGTGACATTGCACGTCGCTAAAATCTTTAAAGTTTCGCTCCTCAAAAAATCATCTTCAAAATAAATGCTATTATGATTTGGACCTTCATCGAAATAACATTTTACCGTTTTAAGCACTTTCTGGTGCCCTGTATAAGAACCAGAGATATAAACAATTACATGTATCTGAATTATTGACATGACCACGAGCAGTTTATTATTTTCGTCCTGTGTTAATATTTACATTTGTGAGCGGTCTGCTCAGAACAGTACCTTACGAAGCGAACACAAGTTTCGTGAAAGGACTATTAACAGTTTTTATTTAGTATTTCTTAAACTGATTATCCTTAAACTGTGAACTGCATAATTATTGTAAATTGAAGTAGAAATAATGGTAAAGTCCTGATTTGATGCCATCTAATTAGCATTATGTAAATTCAAATCTCTATAACTCACTAACGCAACGTTGAAAACAAGAAATATTTCACTGTTCGACTTTTCAACGTTTACATTGAGTTGATTAAAAGAAAAAAAATTGGGGGTTAGTTGCATTTTAAGCAAAAATTAAATATTCTAGTTAAGGGACAACTTAACAGCCTTTTATGGTTTCTATTTCATGCATGGGCTTCCACACCAGTTTTTTGGTGTTTTTCTCTTCTTCTAGTTGTGGTAAATAAATAAGTCTGAAAGCTTGTTCAGTACTAACAACAATAAATGTTTTACTTTCATAAAGGTCTACAGTACATTTATGAGCCATGCCACCATGCATGTGATTATTGATAGAGTAAACTTTTGTGTAAATATATATTATTATTAAGTTATTATTATTAAGTTAATTTCGTCGGGTATCGGTCTGGGCGCAGGGGATTGTGGGAGGAATTGGGCTGGATGCTATGCGATTTCAGGGTTTGGACGCCATCTTGGACTGGCACACTTAGCCTCGATTCCATTTGGACTAGCACACGTAACCTTGATTCCATGTGATAATTTTCTCGGCACTTTTCCCACTTTTCCCAAGGGACTGCCAAGCACTTTTCTTTACCGACAACTACAACAAACTTCAAAGGATTTAATTTTTTTTTCTGCTACCAAACTTTCCCTACCGTCTTCATACACAGAGTAAATTCAGGTTTCACTGTACACAATAACCCTTAATTTGACAATATGCCATAGACATATTCATCTATCCCAACAACCAAAAATTAAAATCCCCTCTTTCAACTGCCGATCGCACTACCCTAATCTCCGATAACTCCTAGTAAGTAGTTATTTTCAATTTGGTAGTTAAATTAATTAACAACAATTCACCGAAGTGGAGGACTAGCTAGTGGTGGATATTAACCTCACCGCTTCAACACTGACGTGATTACATGTAGTTGTTTTAGTACATACTAAAACAGTATATAATAAAGCATGGAAATAATGATTTTTACCTCATTTAAAGTATGTCATTTTAAACTCATTTAAAATATTATTTTTTATTTATTTATTATTGATCACCCTTAAAGTGCATATGAAGTAATTTTTTATTTTGTCTTTTTTTGGAGGCTATTATATCGTTATTTCGAAATGATAAAAGAAATTTGTCAGAAAAAGATTTAAGGCCTCTTTTTTGCCATCCAAAGTTGCACAATTTGCAGAAATCAGTGTCCCGGAGACTGGGAACGAGATGACGTAGAAAATACTTGAGATTCGTTCTTTTGTATGCCCACAGTCTGTTTCGTTCCATTTCTTCAAAAGAATGTCAGACTGTGATGAAGTTATGTCTTCTACAGAGTCTCTGTCAGACAGAGAGAAAGTCGCCGAGGTCGAAGACTTCTCCTTTGCCGCCATGATACTAGTGAGTTGAAGTATTTTCTACATCACAGATCGCTTTGGCCGCGCGCACAATAGAGACACTTTCTGGTGGAAAATTCAAAACTTTCAAGCCGAATAATTTCACAATGGGAAGGATCTTTTCGATGAAACTCACAAATTTAGATAAAGAAAGTAAAGCACTATCAAACCATGAAAATTCTTTTTTTACTTCATATGCACTTTAACTATCAAATATTGAACCCTTACCAAAGTCAGCCAAATGAACGGGGTTATCTGCTACTCTTTTGCCACCTTCAATGAGCTGAGCCAGAAATTCTTTATACAAAGGGTTCAGTGAAATTATATCTCTGATAGTTTTGATCACTTCAGCTGCCAATGCCTGTGAATTTAAGATTATTTTTTTTTATTAACAAATCCAGCAATATGATTTCTTGTATGGAATTGATTAAACTAGGAATGTGTTGTTTCAGAAATCCCCATAATTCTCCCATGAGAAATGCCTTCCTTGGGGCTGATTTACACAGTACAACTTTGTTGCATGCGACAGAGGTGGAAGGAGAGCCTGTAAGACTTTTTGTAATGTAACACTTGTGGTACATGTATACCAGTCAGCAAAATTGCCAGATGGACATCTCAACAGCAGCAATCCAATTATCCAAGAAAGTGGCAAAAGTGGGCGGAAAGAGATCGTTAAAAAGAAATCTCACAGTCTCTTCTTCTTCCTCTGTCTCTCTCCAGCCCCTCCATCCCCCAGTCCCCTCTCATTTTTGCTCCCCCCTCACTATGTGAGGGCCTGGTACAGGCTGTTCATAATAGCAGCTTATATATATTGCTAGCAGACAGGGCTGGAAATTATTATATTTTTTCTAACTTAACAGGAAATACATGTATGTTCTTCTATTGTGTACAGTAGCTGAGAGTGGATAGCTAAAAGTGAAAAGTCAAAATCAAAAATCGATTTAGCAAAGTGGAAAGTCCTCACTTCTCACTTTCTACTTTGACCACCACCCCCCCCCCCCCCCCTCCCACCCCCCCCAATCCCCCCTGCCCCAACTTTAATCTGAAGCAAAATTTGCATTGTAAACTTCACTGAAAATCTTCTGCTTCAATAGTTTTTAAAAAAAAACTCAATCGCAAATGCCAGTGTAAAGACTGACCATTTCATTTGGAAAATAAACTCCGTAACATAACAAGATAATGATAATGTAAGCAATAATGATAATGTAAGATTTCAACAAGAAATTTGCATATACTATTTAATAGTATATGCAAATTTCTTGTTGAAATCTGACACCATGTGAGTTCGAATGCATGCAAATTTTACTGTTAAAATTTCTGAAGAAAAAGAACAATCTAGCAATAAATCGTCACCAAGAATCGATGATGAAAACTTTTGACATTCCTTCTAATTTATAACAATCTGTGACAAAAACATTCCTGGGAATATTCACACAATAACCGTGAAAAGTGCTTTGATCCAGGTAACAAAAGTGTTTCCCAAAAATAACATCCTTGATATTTCATGCTGACAGAGCTCATAAAAAATAACACAGCCCTAATTCGCGTAACAAAAGTGTTAAATTCCGAAAAAGAAGAATATTCTTATTTATTTTGTGCCAACAGAACTCTTAAATTTGTGGAAGTGCTTGGACTCTTGCATTATGAACAAAAATGAAGTCCTGGATTATTTTTTTCTTGACACATTGTGCCTCATTATATTGTCACGGCAAAGCAACTTGCACACTGGTTTTCATTAAATAAATAATACCTCTGGCACCCAGGGTATATTTCTGCCGACAGAACTGAAAAATAACATGGCTGTTACCAAAAACACTTTAAAAGTAGAAAGTGAAAAGTGAGAACATGACGTATATTTCCACGTGATACAGTAAGTGCATTTTAAAAAATAAAATGGACTCCCGTGCTCTTCCACTTTGCTAAATCAACTTTTAATTTTGACTTTTTGACATTCTACTCAAACATCTGCTAAATCAACTTTTGATTTTGACTTTTCACTTTTGCCGACCACTCTTGGCTACCGCATTGAGAACTTTATTTTGATTGAACATCTTACAAAATTAGTTCCAGACTTTTTTTATTACCAGAGACACAATCTTTATTTTGTACCTTGACTTCGTCTGTTAGTTTGAATGGCTCATGCAGTACATTTTCTACTTTCACCATCAGGATTGGTTTCTTTTTTGAGATCTCATCCAGGGAAGATTCTAATGGCAGATCTACTACAGCAACAGGGTCTGTCTTATCTTCAGCATGGGAAGAATAATCAATAGTGTCCGTGATTCTTATCCTGAGATAATTTAAAAAAATATAAATTTACAATAATTATTATGCAATTGAAGAGATGGATGCATAATTTTATCCTGTTGAAATGTGGGCCTTTTTTTACTCAGATTTGCCTCATTTTTTGCATGTGACCTACAAATTAATAAATTGCAAAACACTGCTCTGAATTTTTCTTCACTGGTTTTTACTTCATCTTTGAGAAATAATGCAGCTGCTTTTTTTTTGTTGAAACAGAAACAATAAAAAAACCTTTAATTTGTTTCTGTCAGCAATGAAATTAGCGAAGAGACGCAAGCAGTTCCAATACATTTATTTGCTAATGATATAAATTATTTAATTTTAGTAATTCCCAAAGGTGTCAAACATTTCTAAATAGCTGAGTGAGGAGTATGAAGCCTAGAGTGGGCAGCTTGCTTGTAACTTGAGCCTTCAAGGCTGCTAATGACTCATTCACTTTCCAACCAAGATCAATTTATAATTGTGTTTACTTGATGTATATTTTCCACAAATTTCTTGCTGCTTTATTTATTTCAACAAGTTTTAAAATGTTGCACTGTCACCTAATTCATATCAACTTTATTTAGCACTTCCTTGGGAATGACCTAGTTCAGTAAAAGGTCTTTAAAAATTCAAACCATGCACAAAAGGTTTTGCAATGGTTTTGAAACTTGAAAGCGCTTTGTGGCATGAGCTCATGTGTGATGATTACAATTTGTGGCTTTTTTGCTTTTGCTAACAAGCATAATATTATTCCACGTGTAAGTTCAGTTTCAAAGCATTTCATTCTGATTTTTTTATCAAGTTAACTGTGTCACATAATGTTCACTTTTATTATCATTCTTTTCAGCACTCTGATTTAATCTAATTTCCCCAAAAGTAATTATTACTTTTGGGGAAAAATATAGTAGTCACTATTTTGCGACTTCAAAGCTGACTGTCAATGTCATGGCAAGCAAAATTATATCTTCAGTTCTACAAGCTGTAAAGAGATGATTCAGAAACAGCAAAAAATTGTTTGAGAAATTAATGCCAATATCAACCGGGTTTACTGTAAACATGTCAGGCTAATATAATTTAACTAATTTATTATTCGTTTGGCCGATTCTGTCAGATCATTTTAGCAGGTCATCTCCGCTACATTGTATGATGCGCCAGATACATAGAAGCGCATGTTGATCTTTCAATAAATACGGTACACATTGTACATCTAAAAGCAACATGCTAGGCCATTCAAAACAACAATAAAAATTAATATCAACAATAAGGAAAACAATAACATTGTAGCTCATACATACTAATGAGTCTGCCACTGATAATACAAAAGCACTGAAGTTAAACAAACCTTCTGTGGCCAAGAACAACCATCCTTATTTTATCTCCCGTGTCATACAGCTCTGTGATCTGAACAAATGCACCCACTTGGTAGATATCATCCAGACTGGATACGGCTTCTGCTTCATTGCTACAGAAAAAATGACTGGTTAATGACAAGCATTGCAAAACGCCATGGCAGTACTGGATCAAAGGCTATTGCATTTGGTCTTACAGCTTTAATTATGAGGTTTAAGTTTAACCCATTGACTCCTGAGAATTTTTACGTTTTTGAGTGATTTTCTGCATATAAATGAGCCATAGGATTTTGTGACTCCATATTTAGGGGTACCATGGAAAGTGCTGCTGTTCTAAAACACTGAAGGCTCGAGTTTACTGGAAACGTCATTCTGACATTGTCATTTTGCTTTGTTGAATTGCAATAAAGGCTCAAATATGGTGTATCTGCAATTTTTGGTAAGTTCATAGCCATTTTTCATCTTTAGTAGCTGCCTGATGAGCATCATTAAGCTTGAAGGTAGTTGAGAGTCCACTTTCTCAATGAAACGAGTTATGTTGTTCTTCGTTTACGAATTTGGCTCGTTGCTCGTTGAACTGGAAAAATGGCTGCCATGAAACGAAGTAGCCTTGGGACTCGACTCTGGATTAATTTCTTGACCTACCACGGCATATTTTGGAAGTTGCCACCACTGAAGAACACAACAAGCGCGAAATTTTGGTGGTAGGTCGGAGTGGCTGTGGACTTAGTATAAATATGAAATGTGTGGGGAAAGGAATGAGCGCTCTCAAAAATTGTGGCTATTTCCCAGCATGCAGTGCAGTGGTGATGTTGAAAATCGAGGCAAGGTCAGTATGCACTAGAACGAGAGGCTGTACATATAGCTCGGCCTGAGCAACAAATAAGAGCAAAAAATTCACTGCTAAGCTAGGACTAGGACTTAATTTTGCTGTGGATGTTGACTTTTGGGATTGCCACGATGATTTGAATAACAAAAGCTAAAGGCAAAAACGTGATTTTTGTTGTTTTTCTATGACGTTAAAAATGGTCATTTTTGTAATTGTCCACATTCAAACGCTGATATTCTGCAAAAATCGCTGAGTTTTTTGTGTTTATTGGGTATCTCAATTTGAGGGACTTTCTAGTTAATGCTCACAACTGCTAGTTAAGGCAATGTTCGCACAATTGAGAAAGTTGCAATTTTTTAAAGCACTGGAGTCTTGTACGGGCAGTTTCGGGCAGTTCAGGTGTCAATGGGTTAAGGAGCCTTATGCTGTGTTCACTTTTGTTAGTCTGATCACGAATGAAACATGTTTCACTATGTCTAGGAAATTTGTTCACATCAGGCGGCGGATGGTGCGAATCATGATCAAAACAGGTTTACTCTGAGCATGATTGAAACTACTTCACGCAGTAGTTTCGAATTTTTGTTTATTTACATTTATTTATACAGGGTTTGAAAAAAGAAATACATCAGGCCCCGGTTGTTCAAAAGGTGGATAGCGCTATCCACCGGATAAATCACTGACCAGTGGATAAGCATCTGTTTTAACGAAACACGTTAGTGCAATTGCCGTCTCCTTGTTGAACGCTGCAATGCCCTTCTTTCCCGAAGGGCTTGAGAAGTGAAATAAAACAACAATTCATGCAACAGCAAGTTTAAGCTTCATTTTATTTTGGTGCATATGTAATTATAAAGATTTTATGCGAGCTTTATTATAATATGCTTGTTTTGTAAAACAACATAAATTATAGAAGCAGGCATGAAATGTGTTTTGAAATTAACAATTAATGTGAACATGACATTGCAAACATGTTTACGGGAAACATGTTAAATGCTAAATGATTGTCTCTTTAATTCTCTTTGCAGCAGTTCATATGAATTTATTTTCATATACACATTATCATATTCATTGCTTCCAAGAATGATAGAACTCACAATTGACCAAGCTCCCATCTGGCCTTGAAGCTCAGTGGTAGAGCATTTGCACTAGAATCGCAAAGGTCATGGGTATAATAGAATTCACAGTTGACCAAGCTCCCATCTGACCTTGTAGCTCAGTAGTAGAGTGCTTGCACCAGAATCACAAAGGTCATGGGTATAATAGAACTCACAATTGACTAAGCTGCCATCTGACCTTGTAGCTCAGTAGTATAGAGCATTTACACCAGAATTGCAAAGGTCATGGGTATAATAGAACTCACAGTTGACCAAGCTCCCATCTGACCTTGTAGCTCAGTAGTAGAGTGCTTGCACCAGAATCGCAAAGGTCATGGGTATAATAGAACTCACAATTGACCAAGCTGCCATCTGACCTTGTAGCTCAGTAGTATAGAGCATTTACACCAGAATTGCAAAGGTCATGGGTATAAATCCTATCAATTTCTTCAGTTGCTGCATAACTGTGATGATCTTTTTTCTTTTATATCTCCTTACTACTGAAAATTTGCCAAGAATACATGTACAGTACCTTCTTTGATGTAATTTAAAAAGGAACCAAAAGGATAACATAATAAAACTGTATAATTATTTTTACAATAATAATAATAATATATACTTGTTCACACACCTGTCTTCCTTTTTGAGAAAAGCCCCTGCATATGGCTGAGCTAACCGAGACTTCACTCTGATCAGATCCATTAGATCCTTGTCTGTTATCTAGGGTGGACATATTATGGACAAATGAGCCACTTACATGTACATGTAGAATTCACTGATGTGCAAAAGTTGTAATAATCTACATGTATCTTGAAAAATATACTGGTATTTTAAATGTTTTTTAAGTGTTATGAATCAGCTCTAATTCAGTGGCTGTAACTCCGCCGAGATCACGCGGCGGTTTCGTGTTACTATAGAGAAAAATAGCCAAACATATGGAACATAAATACACAATTACCTCAGGATAGTTTTGAATTATTACACCAATGATACTTGTAGGAGAAATAAATATTAGCAATTATGTTCTTCTGGCCGTGGAAAATGTGTTCTTACAGCCGATTAAATTGATACGTCGCCTGGCCGAACGTTTACCGTTTACTACAGCAGGTAAGCCGATGTCGATTTGCCAAAATTTGACCTTGAACATTTTGCATTTCGGTGTTATTTTCGAGGCCAAAAACGCCAAAGTTCAGCTGGAAAAGCGTCCAAAAATGGTATTCATGAAAGAGCAATTTTGTCTTCGTAACATGTTGCCTTGATTTTGTTCTTGCGGTTGGCTGTAACTATCTTTGCCTTCTGATTGGATAACTGGCACGAAAGAATGCGAGTTAATTAAAAGTACTCTCGCATGATTGGATAATCGGCACAAAAGAATGCGAATTAATTAAAAGTGGTCACACTTTTGGGCACCGCACTGTAAGAATTTAAGTGAGTAAACAAGCTGTTGTGATCTTCAGTTACAACCCTGTTACCAGATATCTATAATTTGATTAGCTACCCCTATATGATAATTTTTTAAATATGTTTTATTTTGCATGTTTCTGCAAAATACATGACTTTATTTACTTTGTACACAACATACAGTACATGTACTGTGTTGTTCTGATATCCATAACCTCTTCCCCAAATGGAAGGTTTTATTCTTTTGAGTCCTAACCCCTTTTGGACATTACTTTTCTTTAAAAACTTTGGCATTTGAGACCACTCTTCCCCTTAGAATAGCAAATGATCTAACTTGGAGTTAGTATTAATACATATACTGTAATGTACATGTATTTCCTGGAACCATACAGTATATACTTCACCTGATACACCTCTAGAAGTTATTAATACACCAACATTATTTACAAACCTCCATCATCTTGACAAATCTTGGAAACACTGGGTTTCTGTGAACTGGTAAGAGAGGGACTTCAGGGAACACCTCTGGTACCATGACCTGAGCCAGGGCCCCTTGAGCAGGATCTATCTTAGCACCAGTCTTGTCCTCTATCACCACCTCAGGTTCATCATCTTTCTTGTCACCACCGTCTCCATCATCATTCCCATTTCCACTGGCTCCTTCTGAAGACTGGCCACTGTGTAGACAACCATAATGAGATTAAAAAATGAACAAGTAACAAAGGTGTGTTGTACATGCACAGCTGGATCAGACAATTAAGCATAGTTATGGTATGCACTTTAATATTGGTTTATTATTCAACTCTTACAAAAATAGTGGAAGCACAGGGCTCGAAATTACAACTGTAACACTCGCAAACTCGCAAAATGCAAGTGGTTTTTGGAAATTGCCAGTCTGAAAAATATCCTTTAGCAAACTTTTGCTAGAATTTTGGAGAATTTTGTGGCAAAAATTCAGACATTGTATGTCAGCTTTGGGAGAAAATAAGCGTGGTTTTACACAGAACATGTGCACACTTTATCTACGCATTCACATTTTGGTGGAATCAGCAACATGACAGAAGAGAATGAATTTTATGCTTTGTGAGCCACTTTTGTTGTAGATGTCTAAAAAAACCGCTTTTTCAAGAAGCCCTCGACCTCTAAGACTACCGGTAACATGACCGACAATGACAATGTCTTGCCCGACAACCCCAGGCCACCAAAGAAACAACAGGACAAAAAGAAATTGACTGCGAAAAATAGCTAGTGACCTTACTAGTTTTGCCAGCAGAAAAAATCTTACTAGCAAAACTTGCTAGTGGGCTAAAAAATTAAGTTTGAGCCCTGAAGCACAGTAATCTGGTGGTTATTGCATTTGAGTTTTGATTACGGTAAGTTTCTCGGGAAATGCAAAACCCAAACCAATTTCCTTTCCCTCTGGTTATGGAGTGGAATGGAGCCAAATTTGATGAATCAGGTTTGTGTTCGCAGGACTTCCAGACATAGTTTTGCGGACACGGACAGACGTGGAAGACCATATGATTGCCGCTCAGATGGACTTAATGGAGAAAACATTATAAGCTTGGAATGGAATGGAGGAGACTTTGTGGTGGTCTTTTAATGGTACGTTTTTTCCTTGATTACTAACACAGTGCGAAAGTCTTTTGTGTTATATTTCAGCACAATTCCTCAAGAAGTTAATGGTATTTATCAACGAAAGTGGAGAGGGCAGTGAACAAAAGTGGGTGGGCAGTGATATGCAAATTTGACTCCATTCCATGATTCGGTGGTTTTCACAGTAACTCAGTGATTGGCTCAAAAATTAAGAATGGCAAATGATTACTAGGATAGATTAAAGTACAATATCCCTGACAAACAATTACACTCGTTTTTAAATTGAGTAGTTAGGGAAGTTGGTGATTCGGGACCACCCCCAAAGACCCCTATGGAGCCTTAATTTAATGATTGCCACCGCCACCCACAGGTCCTCCTGCCAGTCGGCCCTGTGGGTGGCGGTGGCAATCATTAAATTAAGGCTCCATAGGGGTCTTTGGGGGTGGTCCCGAATGCACCAACGTCCCTAACTACTCACTGTGAATGCTGGTCCGGTACGAGACCACCGCCCTAGGGAGGTATAGCCAATTGAAGAAACCCAACCCCTGTGCATATCAACCCACATGGCAATGGCACAGCAGATCGATATGAACATGGCGGCCCAAGGTCTTTTCGAATACAGCTCTTGCAGATATTGTGGTTTAACCTTCGCTCAAGGTTATTCTCTTGCTGGGCATCAAAAATACGCCTGTAAGAATCTGCGAACAGAATCACGGCCGAAAGTGATTTGTCCCGGCTGTAATCAAAGATTTTGTCGACAAACGGTTTACAGACACTTAAGAAATGGTTGCCCTCCCGTGAAAAACAACCCTCGAGTTTTTATACAGCGAGAGGTTGTTCGAGATGTTTTTACAAACATTAGCCCGCATGATCTTAATGCCTGGCTTGACGAGCAAGAACAAGAACCATTTAAAAACAAAAGCCTGGAGGCTCTAAACCCCTTACCCAGGATCCGAGATTTGAGCTTTGTTTCTGATTTCATCGAAGGCAAGTCATCACTCACAGCTTTTCAAACTGAGTTGAGCGGTTATCACCAATTGAAAAAACATTCACCCTTCGTATACCAATGATGGCGACAACACAAGAGTTCATGAACTTTCTCAAATCGAGACACACTGGTCTGAAACAAAAGAGAGCCGACTGGCTCTCAGCCAGACAAAATACAATTGGTGCTTCTGAAGTCTCTGCCTTGACAGGATCGTCGCCGTTTGAATCACGGCACAGCTTGCTCATGAAGAAAATTCAGCCAACACATATGCATAACAATGCGGCTTGTACTTGGGGCAATCTGTTTGAGCCGATTATACACAGTCAAGTATTTTGAACAAAAACATTCTGTTTCCGTTTTTGGTCACAGCATTTCTCTTAATCTGTCAAGCGAGCATCCGCTTTATCGAAAGGTCACTTGTAGCCCAGACGGTTATTTCATGAATAAAGATAACACATTAAATTTATTAGAATTCAAGTGTCCGTTCAAGCGAAAAATAGCGATGAACAGAATCCCTAGCTATTATTGCGATCAGATACAAACAGGGCTTGCTTTGAGTGGTGACATGGTCTCCAAAGGCTTGTTTGTTGACGGTTATTTCAGAATGTGTTCTTTAAACCAGCTTGAACCAAGTTTAGCTCACAATTCTTTTCTCAACACCGGGAAAACATACAAGCAGGGCTCGAAATTGCGACTAACTGGTCGCCAATGCGACCAAAAATTGAGTGCTGGCGACTAGATTTTCGGAACTGGTCGCCAGCTGGCGACTCACGTTTTTGTCCGATAACCACAAAAAAAAACTTCTGCACCAAAATAAATCTTTTAGTTTATACACCGGCGTATAAGCCGCACTTTTTTGCCCAAAATGTTTGCTCAAAATCGGGGGTGTGGTTTATCTGCGATATTAACATCCGCTGAGTTCTGCAAATCATAGTTTATCACTGAATCGTACTTTCCAGTGATATAAGTTGACCAGACTTTGAGAGCCTTTATTTGAGGTGTATAACGTGGAGCAAAACTTATTTAAGATGACGTAGAAAAGTTAGTCTTGTTTGTGTCACAGAGCTGCCAGAGCACCTCTGAGGCCAAAAATCAAATTGAGCAAAAAGGTCCGCATCGAACACGCAACACACGAACGCAAGCGTTGAGTTTATAAATTGTGAAATTTAGCCTCAAATTGTCAAAATACCTGTGTTAAAACAGTGCTCGCTATCTTTGTCGGACATTTTGTAGCTTTTAGCAATGAAGGAACACCGAAGACGAACGAAAGAAGCGAGCCAAAGAAAGTCTGTAAACAAGCGGCCATCTTGGTTAACCCAATGTCCTCAAGAAATTTCCACGGCTACCAAGCTTGTTGTGGCCTGAACGAACGGCGGGCAAACGAACGTAGCTGCGATCAAGAGTGTGGGGTTTTTTTTCAATACAGGATGATTCGATGGATAGAATCGAAGTATAGCTCACATTTCTTAGAGCCAATTCTCTGACTTACGTTTTTATTAAAAAAAAACTTTTTTCCCCAAAATTTGAGCTTCAAACTCGGGGTGCGGCTTATCTGCGAGTGCGGCTTTAATTTATATACGCTGGTGTTTACGGTATGTTGTGAAAAGGTAAAAGCAAGGGTAAAGGACCCTTGTTTCTCTAGTTATGAAAACTATGAACTCGGAACGTTTTGTGCTTACCTGCATCTCGAAAAACTAAGAACAAACCATTGCTAAAGACGTGTCAGCTGTGAACACTGGTAGCTAGTCTTTCCTATGCTGCTTCTTTTTACCTATGATTTTTCTTGCATGCAAAGTAACATTTAATTGTGTTTTATATAAGATACATATCGAATAAAATTGGCGACCAAAATTTACGATCTGGCGACCAAAATGTTCCCATAAGTCGCCAGTTGGCTCCTGAACGAAAAAGTTAATTTCGAGCCCTGACAAGACAAAAAATAAATCAACTCTTGCCTGGGGGGTCTGTTATTTATTCAGCAAACAAAACATCAAGAACAATCAAGCCAGACTTATTGATCTTGGTTCAACACAATCAATTGCTTTGTTTGAACATACCATGGGTTTAATTGCCACTAAAGAGATTTGGGTTTCATATGGCAAAATAAGAATGACGTTTACAGCCCGTGACGAAAATGCTGAATTTCTACGTTTAAACGCTATGAAAGAAGCGTTCTCTAACCCGCGTAGAGAATGGCCGAAACCTGTCGCAATGTTCGCTTGGAAATTGCTCGATCTCACTGAAATTTGGGAGTTTAAAAAACCAGATTTTTTGAGGGAAATCCAAAGGTCTGTTGAATGTTTTCATGATAATCTATCAAAGTTAAAAGGAAGAATCAGAAATTATACTTACACCGATGACTCTGCCACAACTCCAAACACAGGCGATGACAAGGCCGTTTTGGAAGCCTTTTTAATGAAGCAAGCGGCAATGCTTACTCCAGAGTTCTGAATGTATTATGCCATAAATATTCGTTTTTGATTATCACCGCATCAGACATCCATTGTTGTCTCAGGTAATTTACAATCACTCGTTGCGGGGCTTCAAGCGGCGTTATAATGTTCAGGATTTTGTAGATCACAAATGTATAAGATATTCTCGGAAGCCGGCCTTCTATTTGTTTGAATACACGTTTCGTTTCATGGATTTGATCGAGAGTCAACTGAACAGGCAGATATTTGAGCTTTTTTATAAGCCTGTTCAAGGCATAACAAAACACGTAACTTCGTCCCGACCGATGACTTGGTCTGTTGAAATTGTTTTGCTGCGTACATGCCGGAGCATCATCGAGCACTTCCACACGGCTGCATCTTTTACAACAAAGTTCACAAGAATTGATTGATTGCAAAAAGGAGCCACCACAGTCATAACAAGACAGGAGTCTTCGGTCCCAGCGTTCAATCTCCATGTCATTGTAATGTTTTTGAAGATATTGCTGCCCAATCTCTGCCAAACCCACATCTTCGCATAACTGATAAAGTTTTTCCGGCAGGCACAAGCGGTGTATTTCTTTTGTGTAATCGCTGCCGTATAGCGAGCGAAGGATGGCAAATTTGTGTTCTTTGTCAAGTTCATTGAGCCGTGCGCCAAACTCAGTCATGGCTATATTTAGAGATTACATTTTTTCAATTGGGGGTTTCCCGTGACTTCCGGTATTGTTGTGTAAAGGCTATATTTAGAAAATTACGACTTTTCGAAGCTTCTCGGACATACCGAAGCGCCCCACAAATACCGAAGCGCCCCAACTTTGTTGAAAAAAGTTTTTCTGGGGCGCTTCGGTATTTATTTTTTGAAAAAGTTTTTGTGGGGAGCTTCGGAATTTATTTTTTGAAAAAGTTTTTTGGGGCGCTTCGGCATTATTGGTCTATGTGTGGCGGGATTTTTCCCTCAAGATTTGTAGATTAAAACCTGAATTTAATCTCTCAAATCGGATTTGGAGGCTGCGGTGAGAAGACTTATCTTTTTTTGAAACTCTTGTTTGACTTCCTTGCGAAGTTCGTTTTTGAGTTTCTCGAGGTCTGGCGCTTGTGTTTGAGTGCCAACGTTTTTTTTAGCCTTAACACCATCCCTGATTGCAGCTTTGACTTCGTGATATTTTTCAACCTCACGAGTAATTATGGTGAATTCTGCATCACTGATAATCTTGTCTTCCAGAGCCTTTGAGACCAGTTCATAGACAGAGTTGCGTTTAGCCAGGGCCAGTGTGTAGATATTCTCGTGTTTAGTCACTTTACGCTCTAATCGCTTGTTGGCAGCTGTAAAGCCAACTGAGGATAGCCCACAGAGGGTCGCGACGCCGGCAAGTGCTGGACTTGCAACAATTCCGAACCCAGTCAATGCAGTGGCTAGGGCCCCTGATGAAAGCCCAACAGAAAGCGACCCAAGGCCAACCGCCGAGTAATGAACTAAGGCTTGGGTTCGTTTATATTTTTTTGCGACTTGTCTGTAATGCTCGGCTTCATCAGACAGCTCTTTAAGCAAGTCAGAGATCTTTTTGAGCCGGAAGTCTTCTGCATTAATTTGAGTGATCCCAAGGTCAGGGTATAGCTGTTGTGTCTCACTGTATTCGGGGGCCGATGGAAGCACATTAGCAGAACTCATGGCATAGGGTATATATACGATTTTTTAATTTATCTCTATGTCAAGATTAAAAGGTAAGCCGTTGAAGTCGAAGAGGTTTCCGTGTTCATCTTTGATTGAAATTGTTAAACTATGTACAAAATTGGTAGATGCTGTCCTAAGAAAGACATGCTGTGTTGTTTCCCAATATTTATATATATCGTAGTAATTATACAGAGCATTAATGTGAATTTTTGCTAAAACAGACGAAGGCTTACCATTAACTAAGCTTTGTTCTTTATCGACAAGATCACAGTGAATGTAATAGAAGTCTGGTTCATTTAAATTCTTAATGTATGTCGTCCCAGACTGTAATTTAGGCCCCACACCTAATAATTTAGACAAAGCAGGATTAAATTCTACCTCATTAGGAAATTTTTTGTGTATAAGCATTACCGCCATGACTTCATCGGTTTGGATGCCTAATTTTACCGGTTGATCACTGAATGCGTAGAGAATATTGGCCCTCAACTGATATACGTTGTAGTTCCCTGGTGGTATTGTCAAGACAGTTCCTGTTCTATTTCCATCAGTGGTAAACCATGTTATTGTTCCCTCTGTTTTCAAATTATGCCACGATTTGTGAATCGTGCACCAGATAAGCCGGATGGTGCTCGGCTTCAGAAGCGGTTGATCAAAGTAAATGGTGTAAGGATTCGAATGTGCGCTGATTCTTAGCATAACCATTGCACTGTTGTGGGTACATATATGATTTTAATTTATCTCGATTTCAAATTCCAAAGGCGCGCCATTGAAGTTGAAGAGGCCATTGTTCTCATCCCTCACTGACAGTGTGATAGAGTTAACAAATTCGCCAGACGAGACGTCACGCAAGACGTTCTGTTGTGTTGTCTCGTAAAACACCTTCTCAAAAGCTTTTCCACGAATATCAAACCGAGCCAAAACTGTCGAAGGCTTCCCATTACGGAGGTTTTGTTCTTTATCAACCAGATCACAGTGGATGAAGTAAGTGCTTGGTGCCCTTAAACGCTTGACGAAGGTTATTAGCATCAATACAGGGCGTATGCCAAGCAATTCTGCCAGATTATTACTTCACACTGCCGTTGTTATTATGAATGACCATGGCCCCATATGGTCTGTTTGTTTCAATTGTTAGATTTAAACTTCTGTCAAAGTCTTTTAGGCTTTCAAAGTCTTTTGTTAAACTCTCAATAGTGTGATGCCCTGGAAGTAAGGTCGCCTCACGTGATGAACCATTAGGGGGAGGATTTGCTGGTGAAACCTTTGCTTCTTCTTTCAAATTATGCCAAGAGTTGAAAATTGAGCAAGAAACAAGACGGATATAACTCGGTTTCGGCAGTGGGTGCTCGAAGTAGATAGTGTGAGGATTTGAATGTGTGACGATTGTTAACACAACCATGATGGTGTATATAAGGACATTTTTAAATATAATTATATACAATCATGTTTGGCAGACGGCCTGGTGGATTTAATCCTAATTCAAATCTTGGCATAAACATAGGCGGCCACAATTACGGCCCACCACCTCCTTTTTATTCGCCTCCAAATGCCTATACCCATGTCGCGCCAAAGCCACCACCCCCTGATCCTGAAATTTCTTGGTTGAGTTCGCCGGAGGCTGTCAAGCTCTACGCCGCAGCTAAGGCAAAGGCAATTTCAGATTTCAAAAAGCGTTTCCCTCTTGCTGATATGTCTCACTTTGAAGTGCAAGTAGAGTATGGTGACGACCACAAAACAGCCACAGGAGAAGTGCTTTACAAAGAGGGCCAAGGCTCATTGGCACTTATCACAGAAATAGCCCACAAAGATTGGACTGGCGCCGAAAGAGACGCTCTTGGCCTTCATTATGATGGTGGTTTCCCTTATCAGTTATCGTTGGGACAACCAGAAAAGTCAATCCCGGCCATTGCTTTCTCCACCTCAATAGACAAAGACATGATGATTGGCGCAATATTAAATGACAAAGAGCAAAAGATTTACATCACTCCAACTGAGTATTTCACAACAAAATACCGAAATATCTTCAGGGACACACAGATATCCTTCACAACCGCGAAATATGGCCGAAAGTGGATGGGTGGTCCTCATATGAGTTTTTGGCCACAACAACTCTCCTTCGCCCTGTGGTGTGCAACAACCGGCTGTGGAATCTCGCGTGACATTCTCTTCGATAAGAACTCCAGTCTATCCCTAACCCCACAGCTCCGGTCGTTTTACCGGTTTCACGTTTATTTCACAACAAGGCGAATACTCTACCAGATGGGCAGGGAACAAAGCGTGAGTGCTTTGCCAGACGACCCTCCATTTAACCAGAAAGAAAACAAGTACAACATCGACGCGTACAAGAAGCTTTGCATCGAGTTCGGTATCGACCCCAGTTCTGACTTCCGTTACACATACGGCAAGAACCACGGACTTGGAATGTCTACATTTGGGTTTATGGAGATGGCCCCACATCTACAGATTACACTTATCCAGACTCTGATCTAGCTCTATTCGATGATGAGCGCGTCACTGACAGAAAAGACCCCAACTTTAAAGCCAATGGAATATCTTACGTTCGTAACGATCAAGGGGCTGACACCCAGTTCGAGCACTTTGTGCCAAATTACGCACAGGGGCTAACACAGCCAGGGCTCACCCGTATGAACCAATCAATCGAGGCCTTTGTGTACTGCATTCTTGGTTCACAGGCCAAAATCCGCAGCAGCATCATTGGAAGAGGAGGCCGGGCGTTCGAAACGCAGAGAGTATTCCTCACCCATCTAGAGGAGGCCATAATCCTGAACGACATCGCAACAAGTGTACAGCGTTACCAGCTTGTCATCCAAGCAACGAAAGTGCGCTTAGACTTTGCGACAGCACCCGGAAGCTTCGCTTCGCCACATGGACGGTGGACCAACAAAGATCAATCCACCAAACAGTCACCCATCAAACCCGATACATAAACAGGCCACACAGGCACAGGGCATCGCCACAGCCCCAGCCACAAGCAGCACACCCACACCTACACCAACACCCACACCACAACCAACCCCCACACCACAGCCCGACCCACAGCCCGACCCGCATCACGTCTCCAAGGCAGTCGTTGCTGTTGGCGCGCTTTCTTTGGCAGGACTTTTCGTTTGGTTAAGATAAGTTGTGTTCAAGACTTCGAATGCTTGGTGATCCTTTCAACAAGGAAGGCCACCACGGCAAGTATGAGCAACCAGGCGTGTTCACCCAGAAAGGAGATGACCGACCCAGCCGCTTTGAAGATGAAGCTCACAATTGAGCCAATGAGGCCAGGCAAGGCGCTGGCTGCCTTTTTGGCAAGCTCTTTAAGCCCATTTCCAATAGCCTTGGTGGCCTTTGCCAGGCCGTTCAAGGTGGCGAGTACAACAGCGCTGATGGTGATGCCAGCTGCCAGAACAATCGCTTGCAGGGTCCACCCGTATTTCTTGAAGATTTCTCTGACCCTCTCTCTCAAAGACATGCTCCTTTCCCGCAACTCAATTTCTGTATTGAGCCTTGCCAGCTCTTCTTCACGTTCAGCAACCCGGTCTTCAGCAGCTGCTCTGTCAGAGGGGGAAGTGTCCTCAGCCTCCATCACGCGCTTGTCCTCCTCGTTCTGCCGTTCAAGCTCTTCTTTGTTCTGTTTCAGTTCGTCCAGTGGTTTTATAGCGTCCTTTTTTGCTCTAAGTTCCTCTAAGCGCCCTTCTAAGCCCCTATTGTCAAGCATGAGTTTGTCTACGTCTTTTTGTAGTTTGTCTGCTTCTTGGGCAGCTTTTTGCATCTTGTCCAGTTCTTTTCGTTTGGCTTGGTGCTCAGCTTCAAGAGCTCTCTTTTCATTTTTCAGTCTTTGTATTGCCTCCTTATCCATTGGCCCATGTGCATCTTCCATCTCTTGAATCTGGTCATCAACCTCTTTGGTTCTATTTCTGATTGCATCCATGTCGAGGCGAATTTTTTGTGTGCCAGCAGCAGCTGTTTGTGCTTCTTGTTTTTGCTTTTGTTTAGCTTCCAGTTCTTTTTCCTTTGCTTCAAATGCAGCATTTGTCTCATTGAACTCTTCAGTCAAAGACTTTCCGAGAGCTCCTTTGATCTCTTTGGGTAGAGAAGCGTTTAGAGTCTTTTCGAAAGCCCCACGGCTTTTTGTGTAAAGAGGGTACCATTTGTCTCTTGTATGATATTTTACCTCGATGATGGCTCCGCCTGATTTTGGTTTCGGGTCGTACCGAAAATCAAGTTGATTTCTGTCTGCTTGGGTAAACTCTTCCTTAACCTCGGAAAAGGCCATATCATCCGTGGTCATCATTCGCCGGCCGCCAGTAGCCCCTGTAATGAAAGAGGTTTCTTCAGTGTGGGAGCCTTGTTGTTCTGGGGGGAGTCTTGTTCTTGTGGCCAAAGGCACTTGTTCACCAGCCGGGGTGGAAGCAGCGCCTGGTTTAAAGGGTTGCGTGGTGTTGGGGTCGGGTTGAGTCCATCGGCGGGCTTCTTCCTGTTCTTCTTCTGTCATTTGATTCCACATGGTATCGACATCGACATCGTCATCGTCATTCCCTGTGCCTTTTGGGAAGAGAGGGGTTTTCTCAGTTGCATCAGTTGGATCGACTTCCATGATATATAAATATAAATTTTAAAAAACACAAATATATACCCATGGCTGTGCAACCGAATTTACTTCCATCTCACAGTGAAAAGACACTGGGCGCCATGAAAGCAGAGCGAACCGTCAAGCGCATCACATTCAACCCCTCTGAGGCCAACCCCGGCGAGACACTGTACGTCTCTGTGCCCAAGCTAGGTACTGACGATGTCATCGTCTCTGGTTCACTTGCCCTGGTATTCAACCTCTCCCTAGCCGGGGGCCATGCAAACAACTTTCTCGTACAAAATGTTTCTCGGGCCTTGGTTGACAGATTCGTTGTAAAGTTTGCAGCCACCACTGTACAGGACACAGTTGGGTACGACATCTACAAGATCTTCGAAGATCCCTTCAGATCAACCGATGAGCGGGAAAATATGCTTTTGGAGGGCATCCAGAGTGTGGATTTGTGCAAGATCCGCTCTGGTGCTGGCGATAAGAAGTCCTCCGGTGTGGATGCAGAGAACAAGCTTGAGACAATATACAAGAATAAGTATCGCATCAAGCTGGATCACCAAATCATAAGTGATCACGGTGTTACATGTATATACCCTCAAGCACTGTATAACGATCTGGTCTTCGAACTAACCCTCGCCCCCGCAAACCAAGTTGTCCGAGGCTCAGACACAAGCAAGCTCGTGTACAAGTTGGAAAACATCCAGCTGGAGTATAAGACAATCAGAAGTAAGACTCTGGCCGACGCAGCAACAAGCACTTACACCAGTGGCAAGGAGTTCGCCTATGACTTCGTTCAGCGAGATCGGGTGCATCCATTCTCAAAAAGTGGTGACACTCGGCTGAATCTTCGGGTTAACCCACAGCGCCGGTCTCTCAAGGGCATCCTCTTGCTGTTCATCAACCCCTACACGGCTGGTGCCAGGGACTCCAAGAACTATTTCAATCCCGACATCACCAAAGTGAAGGTCACAGTCAACGGTGTTCCAAACAGGCTTTACAACGAGGGCATCAGTGGCACAGACATGTGGAGTGAGGTAACCCAGCATTTTATCTCACACACGGACGGCAGGCCCAACATGAACTTGACCAAATATCTCACAGGCAACAAGTTTGGTCTCTGGATTGACCTGCGGTCCATGGGGGACACATCCCTGCACGGCAGCGGTCAACGACTCGTCAACACACAGGATGGCGTGCAACTCGAGATCGAACGAAACGGTACAGGGTCGGGGAACGCACTCTGCCACATCTTCACCCTCTCAGACGCACAGATGAACATCATGGGTAGGCAGCTGGAATCTGTACAGTACTAAGAAAAACACATATATATACCATGGCCACAAGAAACAAGATCAACTTCTATGCTAAGCCGGCTCCCCTACCATCCACCGGATATCTATCACACAATGAAATACAAAGACTTCTGGCAAAGGCCCCCTCCCCGCCAGTTTGCAAACCAACTAATATAGGTGTTGGTTATGGACCCAAGAAAGCTGCCATTCAATGCACTAATCGTGGGCCCCACTAACTCTGGCAAGACACAGTATCTTCTCTCACAACTGCGAGGCTCCTTTAGGGGTTGTTTTGATTACATCGTTTTATTCTGCCCCACATTTGTTAAGAACAAGACATACGATGGCTTCGTGGACCGCGATCCGCACATCTTCGTGATTGTCTGCCAACAGCATGAAATCGAAGACTGGTTGAGGCTGGCGAGCTTCTTTTTCACATGCACCAACACTTTATTCATTCTCGATGACTGCGCCGCCTCCAAAGATGTCAAAGGTCGAACGGGCCAGCTGGTCAATCTTGGGTTCAGCGCAAGGCATGACGGCATATCCGTGTGGGTCTTGACCCAGCAGATCACCAGCATTGCCAAGCCATATCGTGATAACATTGCAGCGATTGTGCTCTTTTACACGCCATCCAGCAAGACAACCAAAGCCATATTCGAAGATTATGCCGGCGAGCTCTCCCACGAGGAGTACAAAGAGTTTATTGCAAGGCTCAAATCCCGCAAGTTCTCCCACCTGGTTTTCTCTCTGAGACACCCGTATGGAATTGAGTACAAGATTTAAACACACATATATACCATGAATGCGCCAACCAGTCTTCACAAGCTCACTGTGCTTTCACAGCTTTTGGATGAATTGCACAACCAAACACTTGATACGCAAAACAAAATTATCAAAGCCACTGGTGAGGAAGATCTGCGCCTCATGCTTCTCAACAGATATCCATTGCGGTTGACTTCTATGCCAGACACCATGGCGGGGCTTATACGAGAGCTTGAAACCATTTTGCCAGACATCAAGAGAATTATTGAAAAATAAAAAACACATATGTATACCCTGATGGCTGAAGCAGCTGAAGACCAGGTCGCCTTGAACGAAGTAATGCAGATGCTGGAGGCCACCCCTGGTGCCGCACCTCCAACAGGGTTAGTTGGTGACAATGACATTCCTGCCAAACGTGAGAAGCTGGCAATCCTTGTTTCAACTGGCAAGGCCAAAGAAGCCATAGGCGTGCAGCTCACACACGATCATGTCAAGCGGTTGTCAGACAAGGACGTTGACAAGTACTGCAAACGGTACGAGGCCTACGTTGGCAACAAGACAACCGAATCCCTAGTTGATTCTGGCATCATGCTCATATCCAAAGGCGTTGGAATAGTGATCCCGGTTGATGATGTCAAGGAATTGCGGAAAGAACTCAAGAACGACTACATAATCAACCAGGAGCTGTCAAATCTTGCTGGGGCTATTGCCGTTCGATGCGGGCGATTGCTGGCGCTTGCCAATGCTGCTCTCATCACAACAAAACACATCAAGTTTGAACGAGAGCCTGATCACAAGACTGACTTGATAGAATTAGAACCCCAGCCCCAACCCACACATCCAAGCAGAGACAGTGAAGGCTATCCACTTGAGGGCCTTGATGAAGTTGGGCTGGGGCCTGTGCCGACCTCACAGGAACCTTGAAGAAACCTGGCAGCAACCTGTCAGCAACCTGGCAGCAACCTGGCACATCTTGTAAAAAATAAAATTCACATATATACAGGATGGCCACACCACTCGAGACGATCCCTGAAGAAACTCCAGCTCCAACTCCAACACCTGACCTTGTTACCTCTGAGGCTCCGAAAACAAAACCTTCAACAGAAAAGAACCCCGGCCGCGTTGCTTCTGGCAAAAGGCTAGCAGAACGCAACCGCATGGCCCGGGAAGCAAAGAAAAAGGCTGAAGCACAAAAGCCTGCACCCTCAACAAGTGAAAACAATTCTCCAACAAGTGGCGCAACAAGTGACAGCAACAGCAACAGCAACTCAATCGTTTATATTCTGGGGGTTGGTGGGTTGATTGCCTCTGCTGCTGGTGTTTATTACCAGCGCGAAGCTATAATGCAAAGGCTTGGGAGAAAATCAAACACACCACCAGCAAACACACCACCACCAGCAAACATCCCCGCTGCAACACCACCAGCAACACCCCCATCTCGAATTCCTGTAAGACAAGGAATGAAAAATATGGAATAAAAAAACATATATATACTGACACCATGAATCCTTTCCAAGCTTTGATGAATTCTGCTGCAATCGGAGGTGTGGTTCTTCTTTGGGTTGGACTTAATTTTGTCGCCTTTGAAACAGTTTGTGGTATAGCCTTGAATAAGCACAACAGACCAGAGCCCGAGCCCGAATCTGAGTCTGAGTCAGAGGACGAGGTCGAGGAACCCGAGTCCTAGTTCGAGCCGAGGAGCCCCGAGCCCGAGTCGAGGAGCCCCGAGCCCTAAGCCGAGGTCGAGGCAGAGGTCGAGACCGAGGTCGAGGTCGAGTCTGAGTCAGAAAATTAAAAAATCATATGTATACCGGACACAAACCATGTCTGACAACAAGCTTGTGAAGTCTATCCTCGACGCCGCAACAATCACTGGCCTTGTCGCTGGTATTGGTTGGATTGGGAAAATAACCATCAAAGAGAACTTAACTGCTGACCCCAGTGCAAGCTTAATGAATTACGTCAAGTTCACAGCCGTCATGGCTGGCACCATCGCACTGAAGAAATATCTCGAGGACCAGAAAATCCTCCCAGACAACTTGTAAACCATATGTATACACAATGGCCTCGATTGCAATAATGGCTCTTGGCGCTGTTCTCAATGCGGCCGCTTTCACGGGCGGCAATTATCTCGCAAAATATCTGTCTGGTGATAACGGCAAGGCAGCAATGGATGAGAAAATCCGACATGACCACGCCCTTGAACAATACCAAGCGGCTTACGCCAAATACCAGAAGGACCGCACCAAGCTCCTCGACTGGATTGCAGCCAACGATCGGAAGGAACACCAAGCTAGCAAAAACTTCCAAACCACTGACCAAGCCCTAGTCTTGTATAACCAGATGCACCAAACGCAACCAGATAAACAAATCAAAGACAACAAAGAGCCTCAGTTCTCGGACTTCTACAAGCCCAGCACACAACAGAAGAATGGCGAACTTGCGTTCATTGGAGGCACCCTGCTTGCGGGTGGGTATGTGGCTTATCGCTTTCTTTAAAAAATTAAAAAAAAAATCCCATATATATACCATGGCTGTCCCCACCTTTTCTAAAGAAGCGACATTTTTACCAGCATGCCCCTGGACAAGGCTCGCACCCATCCCGGAAGAGCATTATAAATTGGGGTACTTGCTCAGAACAGCCATAACGGCAGACCCTGAGGAATTAACTCAAGCGGTTCATGAATTTTGTGAACTAGGCAGAAAAATTAATCCCGGGCGTTTCTTTGACGAAAATGAAGAATACAGAGAGATTGAAAAGCTGCGCAATTTATTTGCACAGCTTACCCTTGAGTCAACAACACCTCCGGCCGCATAAGACATGGGCGTATTTCACCAATTCATAACTATATATACCCCCTATGGAGGCCAAACTCTCAAAAATCTATTATAGCCCGAAAGGCTACTGGAAAGGTCTTGCCGCTGTCAAAAAACTAGCTGCAGCGACCAAGGTCTCTGATGATGTCGCAAAGAAATGGCTGGTCAAACAAGCCCTTTGGCAAGTTTACCTCCCAGCGCCACACCATATCCCTCGTCCCAAGTTTGATGTCTCATCACCCAATGCAGTGCATCAAGCAGATCTTCTCTTCCTGCCACACGACAAACTTCCACGCGGGAGAAAGGTTTACAAATACGCATTAACCCTTGTGGATGTGGCTAGCCGATACAAAGCAGCAGAGCCTCTGACTTCAAAAGAGTCTGAAGAAGTCTCAAGGGCATTTCAGAAGATTTACAGACGTGGGCCTTTGAAATGGCTGCAACTCTTGCAAGTTGACCCTGGGAAAGAGTTTATGGGTGCTGTGACAAAGACAATGGAAAACAACAAAACGACCATTCGTCGCGGGCGGGTTGATATCCACAGAGACCAAGCAATTGTGGAGAGATTCAACCGAACCCTGGCTGAAAGGCTGTTTGGTTATCAGTATGCCGTTGAAATGAATATGCCCTCTGGCCGTTCGACTGCATGGGTCAAAAGACTGCCAGATGTTGTCTCGGCCTTGAACAATGAAGTAACAAGACTCACTGGCAAGAAGCCAAAGGATGCAATCAAAGAGAAAGCCGTTTCTGCCAAGCCTGCGACACCATATGCTAGGCCAGTTGGGGAGAAGGAGAAAAAGCTCCCACCACGGGTTAGTGTGAGATATTTGTATCAGCCTGGCGAGCTGGAAGGGGGTGGGAGGCGTGCGACTGATCCCATCTGGTCTTTGAAGGTCTACCAAATACAAAGGATTGTCACCAAACCGAATGAACCCGTGGTGTATTACCTTTACGATGGGCCTAAGCGAGGCTTCGTTCGTGAGGAGCTGATGGTTGTGCCACCGGGCACTCAGTTGCCGCCGATGTCTTTGTGACCATATGCCAGCGTGTGGACGCCATCATCCTTGATCCAGCGCTTTGAGTCAAAGGGCGAGAGCATTGTCTTGTTTAGATGCTCACCGAAGATTTGGTGGCCTTTGCTTCGGAGCCTGTCCATCCCGTGCTTGAAGGTTCGCCGGTCGAAGAGGGCGTCCTTGTAATTCTGGTGGGTGATCTCTTTCTTTGTGACAACCTTGGTGGTGCCCTTTGCTTTCTTGATGTTTTTGTCGTCATCCAGAAGGATTGAGTACATCTTCGAGCGAAGACACACAGTCTCCGAGATCGGCTTACCTGCGCACTCGTCCTTCATCTTGCCGATGACCTTCTTGTTCTTCTGGCTGTGGAGTGGATGCTCCTTGGGATAATCACTTGTGTCGTAGAGTTCATCCAGAAGGTTCTCCACGTCTTTATAGACATCATCCGTCTTGATCTCGAGGAGCAGAGAGTCTGTGTCTGTGTAGAGTAGGTCTACGCACTGGCCATATTTCAGCTTGAGATGTTTGTAATAAAAGTCATACATCAGTGTTTTGGATAGATCAAGGATGCACATGCCTGTGTAAACTGGGCGGTTGAATTTGATTTTCTCCTTGTGCATCTGGAGACCCGCTAGTTTGGGTCCAAAGATTGTTGCTCTGGAAAACAGTGGGCTTGCGATGAGCTTTCTCAGCTTGTCCTGCTCGTGCGCCCGTACAAGCTTCATGTCGATTCGGTTTCTGAGGTTCTCCATTGTCTTGCCGAAGACGGAGTTGTTCATGAGCTTGAAGAAGTTCTTCTCGAAGTCGGAAGTGGCCTTCTTCCTGAGCTCGGTGTTCAGGGAGATGTATGGCTTCATCCAAGCCCTCTGCTCGAACTTGAGCATTTTGTGGATTTTCGTCAACTTCATCCCAAGATCCAGGTACTGCTGAAGATTTCTGTAATGCAGCACGTACCGGGATTTGTTGTTAAGGGTAAGGAGCAGCTTCTGCGTCTTGTCTTTTGGCTGTTTCTCTGCCAAGGCCCTTTGGTATGGCGACATCCATTCCTTTGGAACGACATGACTTTCTGGGGCAAGAGGATAAGCGTTGTGCTCATCATGCAGCTCCTCGGGGTACTCAAGATCAACCTCGAGAATGTAACCAATCTTTCTGTTTGGCCTCCATCTCCTGATCTGGTGTTGTGTTGGAAAGACAGGGCACCATGCGAAGTTACCAACGGGGAGAGGCTGACTCATAGCCCATCCATAGAGATTGTTCGCGTCGAGATACATGATGTAACTTGACTCTTCGTTGGGGTTGTGGTCACGAAGATAGGGGTTGTTGGCCTTACAGTGCCGCCTGCTCTCCATGGATATGCCGCCTCGCAAGCCTCTTTCAACAAAGAGGTGCATGTTGACGTCTGTGAGCAGCTCCAGGTTGATTTTCGTATACCTGAGAAGGGCGTCCCAGGAGAGACCAGGGCTTGTATAATAATGTGCCGGGTCAAGCTTGTAGTTCCACAGACATGTCTTTCTGAAGTTCTCGAAAACATCAGCCAGAAGAAGCACATCTGTCTCAAGGTAGAGGTCGTGGTAATCCCCCAGCGTCTTGCATCCAAATACCTCCCACACTTTCTGCACGTGGGCGTATTCTTCATCTGAGATGCCTTCCTTCTTGAGCTCGCTGTAGAAGGCATCCTTCGGCGGGAGAGAGATCTCATCAAATCGAGCCCAAGAGTCCATGTATTCGTATGGGTAAATCCCTTTTTGCAGGAGAAGGCCGCGTCTGGCTTGGTTCTTCTCATGACTTGCCGTGATTGTGAAGGACTCTGGCTTGTTTGCATCAACCAGGGCACTGAGGCTTGACTGCATGAACTGCAAGCTGTCAATGAACCTCAGCTTACCAAGAGAGAAAGAGATGTATTTCTCCATGTTGTTTGGGATGCATTTCAAATCGGAATTCACATCCGCAATTCCACTCATGATGTGGTGTGCATCATAACCCTTCAAGTTGTGAAAGATTACCGGGATTATTTCCGTTTTCGGGTTGGTTCTGAAATGGTTGATGTTGCAAGAATGGTGAGCAGCACCCCGATATTTGCCTTGATGTGGCAATGATCTTTGACTGCGTCTCGAACAGAGTCTTGGATAAGGGGCTCCTCACAGTAGAGACAATCGACTTGCTCTGGTAGGTTATCAGGAGGTGCCTTCCTTTGATTCCATGGCCCGACAAATGGAAACACATCCATCTCACCATCGTAATGGTGGATAAAGACTTTGAATGACTTTTTGTAGCAGTTGTTGGTGTGGCGATGAACAAAGCCCTCATAATTACCGGTGTCTAAGTCATAGATCGCAGTGGCATCCCTGAAGTTATCCTTGATGAGAGGCTTGTCACAGATGTGACAATCTGTTGCACAGTTGAACTCTGCCCAGTCTGCTCTTGTCATGGAGAGTGGTGCCTTGTGTTTCAACTCGTCTCTGATCACTCCTTCCAACTGTTGAAGAGTGTCAAGAAAGACTGGCACGGCGTCCTCTCCTCTGTAAAGATAAGGGCCCTTTGTCTCTCCATCAGAGCGAACAGCTAACATGCAGAACCCGCAGGGTTTATGTACGGATGTTTCAGTGGTGCTGCTCTGTTGGGGATCTGGTATACAGCCGTGGACTTTTTCGACAATGCTTTCGAAGTCAGCATATATAACCCAAGGCTTCTTCATCTGGTTTTGGAAGTTCTTGAAGTGGAGAAAGTTTTCACCTTCTTTTGGCATTTCAGCTCGTGCCGGCCTGCCTTTGACTCCTCTGCAATAGAATAGATGATCGGTGAGAACCCGTTCTGAAGAAAAGGCTTGGAGACACCTGTCACAGTGATGCATGCGACGCCCAACGTTGAACTCGCTGTGTAGAAGCCTGCTCATGCTCTTAATGAAACAATAATGTGAGGTGTGAGTATTTGTGAGCAACATCAGATTAATCCTTCGCAGATTGGGATCCTCTTGTTCACTGACTCTGATCACAACCACTTTATTGTTCTTGTATCCATAAATGTTGATTGGAAGGTTGTTTTGACGTTCAACCTTGGAAATCTGACTCAATGGTGTTGGAAAATCGATTCCAGTTAAGTCTAGGCCATCATCAATGGGATAACTTCCTGGCCTGTCTGAGTGAACATTTGTGGGGAACAATGCAGATCGCAGTGCCCAGCGCAGACACTGGTTTTCTCTGTTCTTCACATTGATGATAGCCTGCTTTGACCTGAGTTTTGATGGTGTTGGGATAAATGTGCCACCTCGTAGAGGCTGGTATGTCCCGAACTCAAGGTAAACAGTTTTGATATTCTCAATCACCCAACCAGAACCCAACTGCTGCCATCTGGCAATCTCTTCCTCAAAGTCATTGACAATGCCTTCCAGAGTGTCCTCCTCTCGAAGCTGATAGAGTTGTGTAACAATCAGTGGATTGGCGTTCCAAAAGAAGTGATTAATTTTTCGATTGTCCTCGCCTTCCATTGAAAAGTGAACATCGAATGACAAAGTGACCTTCACCCCGCCAAGCTCTGTGACTTCACGTGCAATTTTCTGGAGAAAAGCCGCCCGATTAGTTATGAAGAATGAATTGAGGTCCTTGATGGGGTAATCACTAGGGACGTTCATCTTATAGCCATGCAACCAATCACCAAAGTAATCTTGGTTCCTTGGGTTGAAGTCAAGACGTTGAGCCGCCATGTTATATACAGGGGTTTTATTTTCTTCAATTGGTGGTCTCGTGTCGGGACCCTGTGCCATTGCCATGTGGGTTGGTATGACAGGGGTGGGGTTTCTTCAATTGGCTATACCTCCCTGGGGCAGTGGTCTCGTACCGGACCAGCATTCACAGTGAGTAGTTAGGGACGTTGGTGCATTCGGGACCACCCCCAAAGACCCCTATGGAGCCTTAATTTAATGATTGCCACCGCCACCCACAGGGCCGACTGGCAGGAGGACCTGTGGGTGGCGGTGGCAATCATTAAATTAAGGCTCCATAGGGGTCTTTGGGGGTGGTCCCGAATCACCAACGTCCCTAACTACTAATTGAGTTTGACTGCCCCGGAAAAACATGTTAAATACTCTTAAATCTGCCATTTGCTGATTGGGTTGGTGTCTTGTGGTTTAGGTGGCTGAGGGAGGATTCATCTAACATGGTGATTATTGATGTGAATCTTGTGTCAGGGTATCAGGTGGACGAGGAAAGCTTGGACAGGGAAAGCTTTAACTTTTTATTTTTTTATACCAGGCATTGCATGGAGGACAACAATTGAACACTTCTTCGGGACTCTGGCCCAAAGTGAAACAACCATGTTTGCATAAATGGTTTGTGTTACTCCAATTAACTCATTTGCCACACATTTTGTTTCAGCTTATGATCAGTCCATTAATTTTTTATCTCACTGTTACCCACCCAACGCAAGATACAGTACCGCCCGAAACTATTGACCCATTTTCCTCGGTTTTGCCTCGGCGAAACCGCAGATCGACGTCGCGATATCGCCTTGGTAATGACGCGGAGTGCCGAAATTTTACCCCGGTTTTACCTAGGTTTGACGTGGCAATCAGTGCCGCGGTAAACATTGAGCCGCAGTAAAGTTTGAATAGGCTTCTGTTTCTTTTGTTTAAGTTCATCAACTTCAATAGGCGAGATTTCACACTTCGATCATTTCACACATATAAGAAACCGCCATCCTTTTCGTTTCACGTATTCAAACACAAAAATATTTTTTTCAAGTTAAGGGGTATTTAGAGTCAACTTCAATCTTTTTTCACGTTGTGAATGCGAAGGATAAAGTCATTGAAATACCGATCGATTTTAATATAAATATACATGTACGGCACGAGAAAATATCACCGCTCGGCTGCTCGCTGTTGCGATCATACTCGATCAAGTTACGCAGTTTTTGTTTCGAGTTTTCTCGCGCTAAAATATAAAGATTTAAAACCGCTTACGATTTAAAAAGTGTATTACGAATGATATTTTTATTGGCGCCGAGGAAAACGCTGGTTAAAAACGACAAGCCACGATTCATAAATTACTAACTACGCGTTGAAGGAGTTAACATGTGAAGTGCATGTCCTGGAGTCCCAGAAATGCGGGAATTAACTCCCCTGATAGCTGAATGACGAATTCGTTCGCGATTTGAAACGTTCATGAATGACTTTTCATTGCCAGCGGCTTTAGAATTATCTTCGCAGACGGTTTTAGTTGTTTTAAAGCTCCTGAAGGATATTTTTATCTTTTAAACTACAATTTTAATATGTGACCCAGACCGCTGAAATTGCGTGTGTAAACAAACACGGCGAAGCGACGCAACACGACGAGTACTTTCAAATCCGGGTTTCAAATACTGGAACTCGGAGATGGTTTTCGGATAACTATAACAAAATAACTCTAAATGATTTTATCCTCTTCAAGGTATTTTAAAAATGTTTACGTTCGGATCGTATTGTTTCGTCACTGCATAATATGCAAGGTTCGTGATAACAATTTATACTTGCGGCTCGCTTCAGAAAAATATTTCTTGCCGCTTTAGCGTAAATGACGTGACACATGTCAACAAATGCAAGCAACCAATAAAAATCAACTGTTCCCACGGATAGAATTTCACTGTGGCGCCAAAGTGGCTAACATTACGAAACCGATAACACGAGTTTCGGTCGTCGCAAATTGTGCTCGCTAGTTTTAATAGTTGAAAAGAGGTGCGGCACGTAAACACGAGAATACAGTTTGAGTTTCAATGAATCTTCATGAGAATCTTTCCTTGGATTGTTTTGACACCGACACTCTACGAGTTGAATAGCTTTCTTTTTAAACTTTTTAAGCTACAACTCTCTCTAATCCTCCAACGACGAAAACTTTAAAAAATAGCTGGGACCAGCGTGACAAAAATAGCTGGATTCACGCCACCATTCACGGCCAACATACATGTATCATCAGATATCATTTCAGAAAATGTCTACCAACAGTATCTCAGCGCACAATGCACATTGTTTGAGAGACACCTTTTTGATTTTAGAAATTAGTTACTATTGTTTCTTCTCCGCGACATACCGCGGCACGCTTGCCGCGGCGTTCGGTCACGTTCGTGCAAGACGAGGTAGAGGCTTCGGTCCTGCCGCGGTGAATTCGCGGCAAAACCTTTCGGCAAAGATGCGAATTCACCGCGGCGCGGTGGGTCAATAGTTTTGGGCGGTACTGTATGTGAAGTGAAATGAAATACTATAGTTTTTCTTTGCAGCATATTCTGACCAGAATATGTATAGAATAAACTCTCCACAAGGAGTTTGAATAGAACTTTTATGGTAACAAGAGTTCCTAGTCGCTTCATACATGTACTTTGGCAACTGGACAATAATGACTGGTGTGACAGGCTACACTATTCTGGACACAGAATATATATTAATGTTAGCCTGGCATTAAATATTATCAAGTTATCACCAACCTGGAACTATCACCATTTGAATTCTGACCTTTTGTGTACCTTCTGGGATACAAAAGCAGTTCACCATCTCCGAAATCAATAACCCTGAAAACAAAAAGCCTTAATTGAAAAACATGCTTTTTCAACACTGCCTAGTAACAAAGCCAGCTAAGTTAAGGCTGTGGGGTGGGAGGAGGCAGGCTCTATTCCGTTCAACAAGTTGCAAGTTGTTAAACAACCTCAGTCAATGGTTTTAAAATGTTGAAAATTTTTTCTACTCGTTCGAAAAAATGCAACATCATTCAACATTCATTACTTGACAAATGTTGAAGGATACATGTATTGAACCGTGCATCATCCCTTAACTTCAGCTCAGTTGAACAAGCTGCTAATGGCCAATCTATGACAATAAATTGATGTAAGTTTACTCATCAAATGGTTTTGATAAGTGATAAAAAAATAATAATCAATAGAAATCGTTAATCACAAAGAACTTGAGCATCTGTTGTTCATGGATCCATTGATTAAATGACATTGATTTCATTGGTTGTTCAAGCCCTGCTTATGCACCTATCAATTTCAAGCCCAAGGGGTGGGGGTGGGGGGTTAGTCAGGCATATGTGGGGCATTTGAACTTACTTGCTATCCCCACACTTGGGAATTGGACTGACAGTCTGGGCCCCAGGGTGGGGATGTTTGATTTTTTTTTAGGACTCAAATCAAGTCTCATCTTGCTCATGGCGGCCATCTTGGAAACTTGGTTGAAGTGACGGTCCTTGAGTGGTCAATCGTTGAAGGTAAACTCGTTTTCAATAAATGCAATAACCCCTTCTCACTACTACCACCCTCCGCCCCCCCCCCCTCCCCCCCCCCCCCCCACCCCACCCTCTTCTCAAGCTTGACACTGATAGGTGCATTATAATATAAACGTTTTCAACATGGAACATTGCCCAGAAGAAAAAGAACATTGAATTCTATAACCACTCGGAGCAAAATATAGCAATACAGAAATCTTTCGTAACCTTTCCTTCCATGAAAGCTGATCAGAAGAATCATCAGCTGATGTGCATATATTTGCGTGACGACCAAGCACAAACCCTACAGTATATCGCTCGATTCCCACGTGTAAACTCTCCAAACCAATGCGAGGCGACGAGGTTCTCGTTATATGACAACACTGCTTCAATGGCCTGCACAGTTTGTGATAATTACGGCTCAAAATCCTGCTAAAACATTCTGATGCAACCTTTCCCGCAGCAAACATGGCTCCACACTGCTCTGCTCTCCTTTGACAAAGCACACGTGAGCTTGGTAACCTCTCTCTATCCAGCGCTCTTCTTTGCAAATCATGCGCAGTGCAGTCCTACTGGTGTGATGGCGGATTTTTGAGCGTGGTTTTGTGAAAAGTTCCTAAAATTTTCTTGAAGGCGCGCTTTTTTAACAACTATGAGCGGGAGGATCTACTGCGGAAGACTGCCTTCCAACGCTGCAGAAAAAGATTTGGAAACCCTGCTGAAATCCATCGGAAAAATCCGCGATATTGATTTCAAGGAAGGCTATGCGTACGCTGTGTATAAAGATTACCGGGATGCTGACAAGGCCGTGCAAGAACTCAACGGCAAGGACTTTATGGGGCAGAGTATTCTGGTAGAACGAGCGAAAGATATTAGAAATGGCGTTGGTGGATACACTGTAGCTGGTGGATATACTGCAAGAGTTCGCCAACCTAAGCCTCCTCCTGTGCGAACAAATCACAGAATTCGGGTTGAAAATCTTCCCGCCAGAGCAAAATGGTCAGAACTCAAAGAGTTTATGAGTGCAGCGGGCGATGTAACTTTTGCAGATACGCACAGAAGGAAACCTGGTGAAGGACTTGTTGAATTTGCAAGCAAGGAAGACATGTTAAAAGCATTGGAAACTCTTGATAGGCGAGAGTTCCTTGGAAAGAAAATAAAACTTGTTGAAGAAACCCCCCGTTCTAATAGGGATCGTTCTCAGTCGCGCTCAAGATCTATGTCACCATCCAGAAATAGGAAAAGACATTCCTCATCACCTCTCTCAAATTTAAAGAGACGTCGATCACCGTCACGTGACAGGTCAAACTCACCAGAAAGAAGTAGAAAGAGGCATGCACGTTCTGTGTCGCCATCTCGTACACATCATCGAAGCTCAGGGTCACGTTCAGAATCAAATCACAAATCAACTTCACGAAGAAAAAGATCGCATTCTAAGTCACCAAAGAGATCACGCAAATCAAGATCTAGGTCAACCTCGAAGTCAAAGGGACGGTCTGAAAGACATTCCTCTTCAAAGTCTCACAAAAAGAAGAAAACCAAATCCAGATCACATTCACGATCAAGGTCTCCTAAAAAGCACAGATCATGACCATTTTTAGCAGATTACCAATCCAGTATGTTTTCAGGATGATAATCTTTCACTTGAGCACATTTTATACATGTGTTATACATAGCTATTTGTATAGATGAACATTTACAGTGTGGCTACTGTTACCGGGGTCACCAGACAAAGTTAACCAATCACAAATCAGAACGGGAACAATAAATTCTAACACTTTTTTACTTCGGCCAGTGAAATGTTGAGTACAGAACAATGAAATTTCAACTTGTTCACCATGAAAACAGATCAATACAAGTTTTGGCTGTGCGGCGTTGGATTTTCAATTAACTTCGATTCCATCCCTTTTCAACTTGACTAGTTTGGAAGGTAAATATCAGTAATGTTAATAAAAGGGAAACTCCAAACTGTAAAAACAGAAATGCGACGGTCGTACCTTATGTCTCCACAAATAAAAGTGCATGACGTATTTCAGATCATTTGTTTGCCCATGACAAATTCAAGTTTTCTTTACGGCATCAACCGGGGTTTTGGTAGTACGATTTAGAAAATAAATACATGTGATGATGCCAGCGAAGGAAAACATTCTGAACATTCTTAATTTGTGAGCTTACCTGTAAAATAGCTTTTTAGCTAAGTGTGAACTCACGTTAATAAACTGTATGTATGTATGTACAGTAAGTAGCAGAGAAATTGACGGTCATAGTTTAGTCAAAGTGCATGATGGATTTGTAAACAACGAAAACATGGCTTGTTCGTTGCCATGATTAAATAAGTCTTATGCGCTGTCTGATCTGCTTTTTTTCCACTGCTGGGTTCTGGCAGTACGATTAAGCTGAAATATGAAGTAACAGAGAAATTCAAAACTTCATAAAAGGAGTATGGACCATACATGTATATTTGAAGTTTTGGCATTTCAGTGTGGTGAGTTTGAATTAACATGAGAAAAAATCAGCCATCTGAGTCATATTTTTTTTTTACAGAGTTCGAGTTTTGGTTAATTTTTATTTCTATTTTTCAGCATATGCAACTATAGACTTTCCTTTCACAAAAATTATTTCTTCAAAACCTTCACAGCTGCATTGAGAGATTGAATTAACCACTATAGTGCTCAAACCGCATAGAAAATCTGCAACGGAAAAAAATACAAACGACAATTCAATAAACTAGAATTAAGATATTGGAGCTGCTCTTTTTCAAACGGTTAGAAAATAAATGCATATATATATATATATTATGCTGGCAGTGTGCCTTGTAGCATTGAAAATCAAAACACTGAAACAGCCGAGAATTCAAATCCACCACGCTATTTGACCAAACACGGCCGTCGCGTTCACTTCTTTCATACAGTTTGAAATCAGTTCCCGCTCACTTGCATAACAGATAACATTCATTTATGTAGCATGCGAAACTACTAAAAATTTTTAAATCGAAAAGTCAATGCTAGGTAACAGTTTATTCAACATTTTATTGTTCTATACTCGACATTTCTTTGGCTGAAGAAAAAATGTTGGAATCTATTGTTCCTGTTGTGCTTTGTGATTGGTTAGCTTTGTATGGGTGACCCCAGTAACAGTAGCTGCACTGTAATACATTGGCTTTTGTTGCTTTTCGTGGTCAGCACACATTGTAAAAATGAATACATGCGTGAGACTGACAGTGGCAAACTTAAAAAGATTGAAAAAAAAATATGGTAAAAATACACCAAAAAACAACATTGTAGGATCACCAAAAGCCATATTTTTCCGTCTGTGACAGACTTTTATAAAATTATATATAATGTTGTGGTGCAATTTTATCCTTGGTGCAAATTTTGTTTTCTTTTGTTTAAAACTCATTATCATACATTACCATACCCCAAAACAAAGGAAAATAAAATTTGCACCAAGGAAAAAATTGCACCACAACATATACATGTATATGGACATCTATTTACTTTGCCAGAGCAAAAGATCAGTACTTTCATGTGTTCTTAAACATTTTTATGTCTAATTTGTAAAGATATCTTTGTGATATAGCAGTTTTCAGATGAGTGTTTAAAGGGTAGTGTAATTAATTTTGCTTTCATGGTTGTTCATTTCTATTCTTTTTTACTTAAAGGCCCACCTTCACCCAAAAGACATTGCGGTCGTTTGTTTTTGTTTTGAAATGCTCCATTGTTCATACAGGTGATCTGATTGGTTGCACGCATTCAAGCGTTAATTTCATGTTACACGAAATTCAGCACAAAAAGTGATCATGGCGCCCACAGCATTTTGGGTGAAAGTGGGCCTTTAACAAGAACTTGTACCTTTCTCAACAAAAGGGAAATCAAACAAACAGCATGACTTGCCTGCACACATTTTCCCTTCTCTTGGTGATGGTGTGCCAGCAACAAAATTAAATTCTCTTTGAGTTCTGATTGGTTCATGGTAATTTTGGAGTGTCCTCCCTTAAAACCAATTTCTGATCTTGACTTATGGGCAAGTTTAGTCAAATTTTGGATTGTCTTGTGTGTTGTGATTGGCCAGTGACTGTGATTACTCCTTGATTTATGATATTCAATGGAAAACTGACCTAGTGCATTGTTCTATTTTCACTGTAGGAAATGTATCCACGACCCTTTGAAACCTTGTATGTGAAACTATTGCCTTTGTAACAAGGGGAAAGGGAGGTTTCATTTCTAATTTTAGTTTCATACTGATTTTTCACACTCTTTATAGGATAGTTTTGCTTATGCTGCTTTTCATGCAGGGTTAGATTCATTCAGTGGCCATTCACACAAGATAGTTGGTTCAATCAGGGGCTGGAAAGTGGATAAAAATCCACCAATTCCAACTAAGGCTGTGTTTTTTTTTGGGAAAATTCAAATCCTGTTCTTGCATCCAAAAATAGGATTTGTCATTCAATCCATTGAATCCATACTCTTGGTCGATTCATCAGATTAAAATTAATCTAAATCCAGATTTTTGAGATTTGTGATCTATAAAACGTGGTGTATTTTTTGGAATGGATTTGAGTGAGCAAGTCAGAATAGATTCCTTTGCACACCAATGTTTTTTTGTTTTGTTTTTTTTCTCATAAAATGATGTTTTCTGATTTTTTGGTCATGAAGAATCCATATGATCTGAGATCACAAATCCAATTTCAGATTCCATAAAACAAAAAACACAGCCTAAACTTCTAATAATATTGTTACCTGGGCATGGCCAGGGATAATAATATTGATAAAAGCCTAAAATGGTTAATTTTAAACTTTTGAATGTGTGTTATTGTAAGGTGCCCTCATGTGAAAACTAATGTAACAGGTGTTATTTATTGACTATCATCAAGGTTTCTGTTGCAAGTGGTGCACATGTACATGTAAATTCTATGAGGTGGTTTCTTTGGAACTGATAGTGTTCAAATTGATTATGATAAGGAGTTGTCTTGATCAGAACTGTCATTTATAAAAGGGCAGTGTCGTGGTAATTTTGCAGGTTTTTGGACAAAACTATTAAATATTTGACTAAACACCAGTTTGCTTTTTCACAAAATGCTTCTAGAACGTCCAGAGGAAACTATGAAGTGACTCCTCAAAGGGAGAACAAACGATAGCCATTTTAGAATGATTTTTCCAAATCACAAGGGAAGAAGTGGACAATTTGTTCAAGTTGCAAACCATTTCCATCCTGGCCACCTGCATTTTGAGACACTTCTTTATAGTTTTAGTGCATTACATAGTAATTTGTTAACAAAACTGGTACATTCTTTTTATATCTTCATTAATCCAATTTTTCTGGCTTGTCAGTGTTTTTTAAAATATCAGACATTGCCATCTGAGGCACCCATTACTTTGATCTAAGTTGTGACACTTGTGATTTGTTGTGCTGTGATTAACTTGGCAACAGTATTTAAATAGTTGGTGATTATTAGACTTATAAAATTCATTAATAATTCATAAGGAAAGTACAAAAAAAAATGAAAATTTAATGAAGGTTTGTAAACCCCAATACAAATCAACTGAGTTGATGAATTATTAAACAGTAGCATTAACTTTTGATACAGACATCTGCTCAGCTAATTAGTATGCATTAACTTTTCATACAGATCTCTACTCATTGTTTCATTTCATAAGTAGGATAAAATATTCGCGTCCGATCTGTATGGGCGTTTACAATGGCTCGCCTTCAGCTCGCCATTGTAAACGCCCATACAGATCTCCCGCTCATATTTTATCTACTACTTAAAGGTCCATGTTCACCCAATCTGCTTTGCATGCCCGGGCTGATTTTCACACAGATGGAAAATCGACGTGCCAGTCAATCATAACGCTACATTGAACAATTGAACCATTTCAAACAAAAAGCAGAGCAGAATGGGTAAATGTGGGCCTTTAAACAGACAAAACTAGATTAGTATTCGTAATTAGACTGAGTAAGTACAATTCAGAGAATAATCAGGCGAGTATTTGAAATTATGAGCATGATCACTCCTGAATTGTATGACACAAAGTCCAATGGCTAATAATATTAATCACATCAATAACAAAATTCGAGATTAAAAAATCGATGTGGACTTTATTCCACTAAAAACATCAGGGATATCTATCAGTTTGAAACTGGGAGGGTAACTGCAAAAAAGAATCCATTTGAATGCATGTGATTGACACACGTACATAGGTGTCCAATTAAAAAAGTTGTAATTGGATTGGTGCAATTGGACACCCACATGACTGTGCATCAATTTTGTAAGAAATTGGCACAGACAATCATGACAAGTAATTTGTTATTGATACGATTAGAGGAGTAACAAGGTGTATTACTGCATAGTTATTCCATGGGTTTAATAAAATCATACTTAAGACACTCTTCTGAACTAAATGTACATAATGACATTTTGCATGAAAAAAAAGCAAATAATTTGCTTTTTTTTGCAATTATTGTAACCTGTAAATATTTTTGTTAAAAATTAAATGGTGGAAGTCTGCCATATTAATTTTACTGATGGCTGTACTGATTAGTAGTTTCCATAAAAGATTGCCCAGCAGATTTATTTCCTTGTAACCCAGGCAATGCTGAATTTTATAACCATCTCATTTGCCATCAAGGAGACGGGAGTGAGTGACCAGCTGAAGATGGGTGAAATTCAGTTAACTCTTGGCAAACCAATGCAAATTCAGGAAATGACATGGTTAGCACCGACTCTTCCCAGTTATCTCTATCAAAGACATCAAAGGCGTACAAGCTGGGGGGGGGGGGGGGGGGGGTAGGCATTGCCCCCCCCCCCCCCCCCCCAACCCCACACACATCCACCAGCTCATGAAAGCTGACAGTGTTTTCTTTCAGTCGTCAAACTATGAAGGTCGACCTTGTAAGTACTGAGTAGCCCATAACTTTTTCAAGGAAAATTTTAATCTGTTGTCTGCAGGTGATGGGGAAATATGGATCCTTTCCAACTTTGATCTCTGTCATGTGTTTCTCAAGTCCTGACAGCTTTTCGAGCACAAAAAGCTTACCCTGGATTCAGAGGTCCATTCTCTGAATATCATGAGTGAAATGATCTCGCTGTTGCAGCTTTGCTGCTCAAACTCGCTGGTTTTCACTATAAAAAAAACCTCTGGCACCCGGGGTACAAAAAGCCAGGCTGTGCAAAAAATGTTTACTTGCAGACTGCAACATTTATTTGTCCCTTTGGACCTTATTTTAAATTTTTGCCATAACAAACAAACTTCAACTGCAAGTTTAGTAACACAAAATCCCATTGTTTATCTGGGCAAAGTTTAATAGAAATAAAAATCATTTTCTACGCGATCGGATGTGAAATGAAGTAGACTGGAAGTGCAAAACTCAATTTCTGTTAGTTCACCAATAAATGACCAGGGAGCCTATTTCATTGGAGACTGAATTTTGGCCTTTTATAGGCGCTAAGTACTTGACAATAAACCTAGAGTAAATTATCCAAGTTCTCCAACTCCATGCATTAATTCTAGACTTTTTTTACAGTGACTTTATTTTTAGGAAGGCACTTAAGAAATTCAAGGAAGAGTGCTAATACAATTTTGTAGCTTTCACAGAATAACTCAATATAAAGCAGGATTAAGTAATAAAGTTAAGGTTTCGTGACCAGCTGAGGCTTCTTCCATTAGTCATTTTTCTTAAATTTTAAATTGCATTGATTGCATCTGATTGTTTAAGTGACCTGAGTCTCTTTTCACATGATAAAAAATGATTGACTTAAGTGTCCAACATTCCATTGCAAATTGTGGTTGAGATTTTGAATAGAGGCGCATTCATAGCTTCCGAATATTTATTTTTTGCTTAGTATCATATTTGGAAACCCCTCGGTCCCTCGAGATTGGCCGAAGCAAGTTGTTCTAGCAAATTGATTGGCTAATATTTTTATCGTGATTTTCCAAATATGGCTGTAACAACTTCTAAGCAAATTGAATAATCAGAAGCTTGTTTTGAAGCATACAAGAGACAGTTGCACGTTTCAACCCACCATAGTTAATAGAACAAACTGGTTATGAAGCTCAACAAATTTCAAAGAGTGTACAAAGCTGCTTTGTTTTATGTTGAACGAACCGTGACCCTGCACATTGTTTTGTTTAACGTGTGAGCCCAAATGTTTCTACTGGTCAGTTGCTCATATGCATTTTAATACCTTTTGTGTTTTGTGCAGGGTCAAGGCAAACAAACAAAAGAAATGGAGAACAAAAACATATAACAAAGGACTGACTGAGTTTCATAACCAGTTTGTTCTATTAACTATGAACCCACTTATGGGTTTCTGGTGGAAGCCATATATATCTATTTATAATTTTTAATAAAAATGATATGCAACTCTACAATACCATCAGTTCCTGCATTATATTGTCGTCCTTCTTTTCAAACATGCAGTAACCAAAATTAATATTTTACCAGTCCAGGAATTTCATTATCACACAGAACTTTGACAAAATTTTCTTTTAATGATACAATCATGATACAACTCCTGGTAAGAATGCATATTAATTTTATTGATCCAAAAAAGTGGTGGTTAATCAAAAAGCATTTAAATCTACCATAAAGTCTACTAAGCTTAATAGAAATTATTGAAACCCATAACAAAAAAGTGTATAAAATTTTGTTAACATAATATATAATAATAATATTATTATGATTTATTAATGATTTATTATTATATTAATAATGAATCATTAAATGTCAAAGAAATAGTTTTTATTATAAATAATTTTAATATGAAATCAAAACCTTTTTTCTTGTCCTGAATAAATGTGGTATAAAGAAATATCATGGCCATCTCCACTCAAGGCTCTTAAAGTGCCTATCACCCCTGGAAAGTTATTTTCAGAATCAACTCTATGTACATTGAATAGTTGAATGGTAAAATATTTCTTGTTTTGAACGTCGTGTTAGTGAGTTATAGAGATTTGAATTTACAAAATGCTAATTAGATGACATCAACCCGGGAATCATTTATTATTAATACAACTACTTGTTTACACCTCCAAGTAATATTTTTAATGAATCAATAATTGACTATCCACAGTTTATTTTTAATATTTATCAAATTAATTATCCTCAAGCTGTGAACTGCGCTTTGTAAATTGGCATAGAAATAATGGCAAATTCCCGGGTTGACGTCATCTAATTAGCATTTTGTAAATTCAAAATAATCTCTATAACTCACAAACACGACGTTCAAAACAAGAAATATTTTACCATTCAACTATTCAATGTACATAGAGTTGATTCTGAAAATAACTTTCTAGGGGTGATAGGCACTTTAAGGTTGACAAACTTTAAACAGGAACAACTTACCAGGGCTGGTTGCCAGCTAAACAAGGAAAATGCATTGAAGATAGCCTCTCTTGGGTGCTGTCCTTTAGTCAATTTTCAAACTTTGAGTTGCCACAGTTGCCAGCCATAATAATTATTATAGTTATGACAGCCCTTACTTACTATACACCAACGGTATCACTAATAGTTATTTTACAGTACATTACAACCAGAATCACATTTTATTGTGTTCCTAACTAATCACCTCTGTGTGGTGACAGTGTATCATGGCGTATAATAGTAACCTAAGCCAGCACTCTACAGTTTAATAATAGTCAAACTTAAAGTGCCCCTGTGATCAAATTTTTGATTTTCATTTTTTTACGCTTTCGTGTACAATTAGACTTTCTTACTCATCTTGCCAGAAGTCTTTTTATTTTAACATTTATTTCCGAGAATTTACGGCCGCCATTAATCAACCTTGATCCAAGGCTTGGTTGCGAATGGGAGAAAGTGACGTCAAAGACTCAAACATATCTCACAGGTTGAAATTATAATAACAATAAGCATAGAAAATTGCACGAAGAACAAGTACAAAGTTTTTGTTGCTTTTCGCGTGATTTTCAATACTTATTGTTATTATAATTTCAACCCGTGAGGTATGTTTGAGTCTTTGACGTCACTTTCTCCCATTCGCAACCAAGCCTTGGAACAAGGTTGATTAATGGCGGCCGTAAATTCTCGGACATAATTGTTAAAGTAAAATGACTTCTGATGTTTGTAATGAATTGAAATTTGGCAAGATGAGTAAGAAAATCTAATTGTACATGAAAATGTAAAAAAATGAAAATCAAAAATTTGATCACAGGGGCACTTTAATAATTCTTTACTATATGTAAATTTTAAATTATGCTCCTTACAGGACCTTGCACATCACTGGTGACAATTATTGAAAATATAACAATTCAATAACTTAATGAAAAAGCATGGATGCAGCCGGAGAAAGGTCACTTCACTATTAACATGATCTTGTCTGTTAAGTTGTCAAAAACATTATTTAGAAAAAGAAAAAAGAAACATCCAGCAAATGACAACTAAACAGTTACACAAATATCCTGTCGAGCTTAAATATTAAACAGAATTTAGGAATGCAAAAACAACATTGTTTTTATTTTCCTTACTGAATTTCTTATAGTAGCTAGTTGCTGAGAGAAGATGTTTTTAAAAACTTCAACTGAGACAATTTATCTTTGGTGATCACTGATCGACCTGTATGTTTTAGGACCTGTATAATATTGATGTTTGATTCATAATACTGTAAATTTGCTCTGGAGATGAAATAAAATAAGGGGACAGGGAGGTAGACGCCCAGTATATTCACGTATATTCACATATATTCAAGGGATATGTGAATGTCACTTACAGTAACTTATTTTTAGATGTCATGGAAACGGAAGTCTGTTTCCCGAAATGTCTGCAAACGCCAGTAAATTCCATTAGGGAAAGCCATACTGAATATTCAACAGCCTCGATTACATAATGTCACCTTGGCATGCTCTGATCACACTGAAGATTTGCAGACGTCTTGGGAAACCAATTTCCATGTTACAAAGTCTAACAATAACTCTTGTTGAAATTCGCATATCCCAGCCAATGCCCTAACTTTCCCTCTCTATCCCCCTAGTTTCTCTTGCTCCAGAGAAATATTAAATACTTCAGCCCCTTTTTTAGTGTTGCATCACATATACAGTACCTTGGTAATCAACCTACAGTGTATAGTAAGTGACTAATTCAGCTTAAAATATATTATTAATATCTATTTTCAAACTTCTTTAAGATTGATGTGCAGTGTCATTATTTATAAAGTGACATTACTATGAATGCTCTTGTTTTCTGAAGTTACTTCATTCACAGCAGTCTCGTTCTTGGAATCAGACTCGTATTCCTCCTTCAAGTCTCAGATATCCAGACTCTTGACTACAGCACATCAGGTAACAAGCTCCAATCATTCCCAATAGCTGTCAACAAGTAATTATTAATCTTTAAGTCTCACTGCACAGCAAAAAATAATATTAATTTTATCTGTTGTATAGTGTATGGTGTTAAGTAGACAAAACCACAAGTGTACGTTTCATATTTTCTTGTATCTTGCATGAAACAATAATTATTTTAGTCAGGAATTCTAACTGAGAGGAACTGAACCTTGTGCAGATGTAAGCAGGAAAAGCATAATTTGTGACTCTTAGGGTAGTTTTACAGAGCCAAAAGCACATAGACCCTTTGTGAAAAGAGGATTTAAAACAATAAGGAAACACATTGTGAAGGAAACCAAACCCTTGTGGAATTTTGGTGTAACATAATTATGTGACTTTGTAGCACAACTGCAGTGTAGCCTACGTATAATGATTTCATATCATCTGAAAAATGCAATCGGCACTTACTTGCAGCACAGCGAGCCCAATAGCAGTTCCCAAGACATAACTAAGGTTGTCCTTAACATCCTCTGTCAGCTTGTCTAAGCAGCCCTTTCAAAAACAACACCGAATACCAAATTTTATTTCTTTTTCCTTGTGTTACTCCAGTTTGCACAGTTGATTCGACAATGAAACATATATAAGCGCAAGCAGAAGAAAAATGAAAACTTCCTTTTCTTAAGCTTGTATTATTTTGTACTGATACTTAATTATGCTTTTACACATAGTGGTGCATTTTTATGTACGTCGCAAGCTCTACAGCTTAACATAACAAAATTGATCAATTAAAATTAATGTCTTGTATATTATAGAACCAGCATTATTGCAACAGCAATTTATTATGGAAGACTGATTTATAGGAAATATTTGGTGGCATAATATATAATTATGATGGAGATAAATATTATAATAAACCGAGAGAAGCATTAATGACCTTAAAACATTGATTGAACAAACTGATTATAGCTAATTTTGAAAAAAATGCTAGGGTCAAAATCCACAAAAATGCAACTTTTTAAACTCCAAATATTTTAAAATGTCTTGGAGATCCCCTAGAGGTTAATTTACACTTTTGATGCTTGCAAACTCTCTTACTTAGATACTAATCATGGACTGTCTCAAAATAATATTGGACCTGCTGTCTTAAATACTGCCTAGCTACACCCTTTAGCTATAATTAAGGTGCATAAAATTGATTCATACCTCCTTGTAATGTGGGGTGACCAAGGGCTTACAAACCAGTGTCCCTTCAGGGCAACAGGATTTGGGATATTGCAAATTATCTTTATAGTATGGTGATGTCAACCAATCAGCTGGGCTTTTACTGCCACAACACTTCAACTGTAAGATATTAAAAACTAAATAAATCAATGATAAGGATATAATAGCCTAACAATCTCAGAGCTCCCAAGGCCAGAATAGAGTGGCTGACCAATTGCAATAATCATCTGATTAGATAGAGGGAATTAAAGGGAGATAGACTGATAGATAGATTGATAGATAGAATATAAATAAATTTATTGTGCACCAAAAAATGTACAGACTTAACAGTGGGCTGAAGTACTGGGGCATGAACCAAGCAAGCACAACATTACTTGTTCAAAGCAGCAGTAGTTATACATACAGTCTTTATAAGGGCCTGTTAACATGAAAGCCAAGATAAGTTTTATCCCAGGATGAGTGTCATACCTAGACGAAACAAATTTATGTTTATACGTTTTGAGTGGTTTCATCCCAGGCAGGATACCAGGATGAAAGTCAACTCATCCAAGACAAAGCGAGTGTTGACCTCAGCCGAGTGTAAATGACACAAACAATATTTTTTCCCCCATAAATTGATCTTTGAATTGTACATAATGTAAGAAATAAGTTAGTTGAGCATTGACTAACATGAACTGGTGAAATTCAGAGCTCATCAAAACAAAACAGCTGTTTGAACTGTTGGAATTTCACATGGAATTTTTTATCATGTTTTATTCTGGGATAACATTTTATCCTGGTGCTTAGCTGGGCAGAGATAAACTGGTCCTGGGATGAAACCAAGTAAACATAAAAAAGAAAATGAGCATACACCAAGATGAACTCATCCTGGGATGAAAGTCATCCTGGGACGAAAGTTATCCCAGGACGAAAGAATTATTTTTGGTGACTTAACTAATTTTAAATTAATTGCTGCCGGGAGGCAGTTTACTAATCGTGTAGAATCGAGAATTTTAACGTCTGTCTTTCTGTCTGTCTCAGTTTTTCGAAAGTAACAATGAATTGTTTGAGAACCAATCAAGAGCGGAAGAAGATCTACTATGAAACCGTCGGCAGTCTCGGGAGAGCCTCGGCATCCAATCAAAACAAAGTGATGACAAGCCAACTCGAGCATGCATCCATGCACAACTTTCGCTGCCATTTTCGACTGGTTTTCAAGCAGCTTATGCTGTCCATTCGACTTGGTAATGTCTAAAAGTACGCTGGAAATCAGTTGAACAAGGACAAAGGTTCTTCTCCAGGCCAATGTAGTTGCTGCATCTCTGTGGAACAAGATGCTGTGGGAGCATATACTTGGACGTTGTTGTATTAGACATATTAGAAAATAAAGGTCTTGGGAATCTGCATGCATGTTATTTCATGATCTGATGATAGGGAGTATTGGGATAATATGAGCAGTCTAACAAAGTAGCGCGTTAACCTTCTAAAACAAGAAGACACAGCACACTTTGTTTGCGAGATTGCACACAATTACTAAAATAGTTTGTCCACTGTGTCAAAAGACCAGAGTACTGAAAAATACAAATCGATGCCTGCTTGTACTTACTGTTGAAAAAAAAGGCCATATATCAGAGTTTCCTGATGGTTGTTATTGGTTTTGGCTAAATCTTGTAACTAGCTAGTCTGTGTTTCCGACACTTTTGAAGTGAATGCAAATGTAGCCGCAAAATGACGTTTTCAAGATTCTTAGTCAGTGTGACACATCTTGCAATGTGGCAGCACTTCACTTCCAATATGAAACTACATACATGTACCAGTTAATATTCATATTCATTTACCATTTCATTTCAAAAAATTTATTGGATATGATAAAACAAAAATGTGTCTAGACTTTTACGATTAACACATTTAATAGTAAACAATAATTTTTTTTATGCCTAACTTGTCATTTATACTAACATTCTTTTGGAAATCATCCACTGCCTTATCCAAACTTGTTTGCTTGTTGTCATATTTATTTATTGCAGCAATGAAACCATCATTTATAAAACCCTGTGCCTGTAAGAGATAAACAATCAATCATTGAATGCCTTCAGTGCCTAGAATATTCAATTTAATGTATTTTACTCGTAAACTGCTGTGGCACTTACCACTACCAGTATTTGAGGATTGCGAAGGTTTTAACAGTTCCAAAACTTTCAAGGCCAGACTGACTGTAGCCTGCACATCATTATGGTTCAATTTTTTCTTTGAAAACCGTTGAAAATATTATTTTCAAACCTGTTTGATTTTTGTTTTCCTTTGTATAAGAACATATTGTGGATTTGACACAAAGAAAAATAAAAGTTAAAACTGGTTTGAAAAGAATTTGAACCACAATACACAGTGACACATCTCCTATTTAGTTTGCTCAGGCTGTATTATAAAGATGTGCAAGTAATCACTTATTGTAAACTTGTAAAACAACTTGTTCTAATAATGGCCAATTTTCTCAATCTGTGAAACCTCGAAGGACATCAACTTTTAAAATTAATGATGCAGGGAAAGCTTCAAATCAAGTCAAATGAAAGAAGACCATATTAATTATTATATAGTATAAGGATTTTCTATTTTTTCAGCCTGGCAAGTGATTGAATTTAAAAATTGACATGGTTATTAATTTTATGACATGCTTTTCAGCAAATGTTTTCAGCTGTATACTATTTGACAGTCAAACATTAAATGTTTGTTTTCAATACCTTGTCCTTGTAAACAAAGCCCATCACTCCAGCTGCAATCTCCAGTGAAAATACAATGAGCAGTAGCACAAAGAACTATATTTAAAACAACAAAAGAATATCCTAAAATTAATGACTGACACTAATTTTTCAGTTATCTTAAAATTATTGTTTAAAACCAATAAACCAAATTATTGCTTTAAAAGAAGGGAAACCCAAGTTACAAATCTGGAAGCTAGGCTTCCTCTTATCTGGTGAATATTTGATGCGTGCAAACATCCCAGGGGTTGGTAGACTCCAATACAAAAGTCACTGGGACCCTTGTCATACCTTTTAAGGGTAAACATGAGGTGCTCATCACATGTAAATCCAGACAAGTGCTTAAGTCTGAGTGCTTGAATGTCCTTCAGCTCTCAATCTTTGTTATTGATTCAGATTAATCCTCAAACATACAAGGGGAGAGTGGGTTATATTCCATCCCCCCTTGTACCATGGTAGGGGTATAAGTGTGTATGTGACATGTCTGAGGTTTCAAACAAGTTTTGAGAAACCAGCTTATCCCTGGGCATTGTATCCTATATTCTTTCCAAAACTAACCCATTTTCCCATAAACTTTAAATGTTTCAGTCATCATTTCTGACATTTTACTGTCAATTTTAAAAACTAAAATCAATGCAAACTGAATTTTGTTCCATAAATACACAAACCTCATAAGCCATTCCTTATTTTACACCAAATTTCCCTTTAGCTAAATTGAATAATTTCATTGTAAGCTAAAAAGATTGGGGTTGGAGTCCAACAACACCTGGAAGCATTTCTGTGTTTGACATTTGGAGACTTAATTTGGTGGGTGAGGAGGGGGCAAAAAGGATACTCTAAAAATCATTTTCATCTGAATAATTTTCAGGTTCCCTCTCCCCCCAAAAAAAATGCCAAGCTCCTTTTTTAACCACACCCCAAAATATAAAATCCCTTCTCAGACAGTTGATAAAAAATAAATAAATAAAAATAAACTGTCTAGTAGTAATCATAGATTATAGTGCGTCTCCTTATCCCGTGGCACCTCGTCTTGACCTAGTACCTTAGTTTCATGAATTAATTCAGCCACTGCTTAAAAGGGCTATGTCGCGAGATATGTCACGCAGGCACAAACGTCGGGCCGACATCAAACAAATTCCCGCTATTGCCGTGGGATCAGGCAAAATCCTACCGTGCTGTGTACTCCGAAAGGTCTCAGATTTTTCCGACATATAAATAGTATATTTGTCTTGATTTCATTTCGGTTATTTCTCCGATTCTGAAATCATACTTCTCAGTACATGTACTAATACCGGAACCGGAAATGAGAAATTTCTGAGAAAGCCTAAAACAGTGCTCCCGTGATAAACTTCTTAAGTCACGCAACATTCAACGTGAATTTCGCAGGATTTTTCGGATAAAATTACAACTACCAGTTGCAAGTAAGACACAAGACTGTTGAATATATAAATTCCTTTATTAGCTAGACAAATTTTAGCCCAAAACTGCGAAATCTTTAGTCGCAAATGCGCCCGATACAGGCGCAATTTTGAGCACTGTAAAGTTAATCTTCGTTCGCCTGGCGCGGTCGGTCAGTGAATTATTGCTACAAGACATACAGCGAATTGCACTGTACCGTAGAACATCACGAAGAACGACGTCGGTATTTAGGTGAAAGCTTCCCAAATCAGGCAGAGAACCACAGCAAAATCAAGATAGAACATTCAAAACATACCAGAACGGTAGCGAGGAAAATCCGATAACTTCTTGCTTGATTCCAAAGAGACCCAACAACTTACTTGGTCCGGAGAAGAACCTTTGTCCAATTTTTCCACTGTGTACTTTTAGTAGGCATTGAAATATTAAGCCGTACGATTCCAAAATCGGTAAAATATCCGAAACTAAATCAAGACAAATAGATTATTCACATCCGCAAGCTCCCCAGGATGATGCCTGATTTCCACGCGCTGGGAATGCTGGATAGTATTGACGTTTCAAGATGGCGCAGATTTGGTACCGACACTTTTCTCGATTCATTCCGCCTAGCGCCTAGATGACGCACTAAGCATGCTGGATACAATTGTGACGTTTCAAGATGGCGCAGATTTGGTACCGACACTTTTCTCGATTCGTTCCGCCTAGCCGACAAGATTAGGAAGCGTCTCCTTCGTCGACGCAACAAACTAAATAAAAAAAAATTGGACTGGTTCAGTAAATTTGAACTGGATTGAAATAAATAGACCAGAGCTTAAAATTGAACAACAGCATACCACCTCCCCCCAACCCCCCCCCCCCCCCCCCCCCCCCCCCCTCCCCCTTCCCCTACCCCAGGTTGTGCCTGCATGAGTTGCAGGACAATCTAAAAGCATAGAGACTTACAGTTGAGAGACAGCACTTGTTGTCGCGGCATGTACCACAGCATCCAAACAGAGCAGTAATGAAGATGAGAAGTCCAATACCAACCAGAATACCACATGGTACAAGCGTGTATGTATCTGACGTGATCTTGGTGATATCACCATACTTCTTAATCAGCCATGCAGCCACAAATATTACAGCTGCAGAAACTCCCTGAAAACAATGGAAACAAGCCAGTACGTAAACAAAACTAATTTTTAAACACTTTACCAAACCCAAAAATCATTTCAAGAAATTTAAGATTACCTCTTTCCTGCCCTACCCTTTTAAAGTTTGCAAAAATGGTGCAAAATTGGTTCGCTAAAATTCAGTGGGTACGGTTCTCAGGATGTTTGTTGAGTCAAATGTAGAACTAAGAAAACTATACAAAGCTCCAAAGATATAACCAACAATAACACGCAAAAATGTAACCAAATGGAAGTCAGCAATCACTACAGCTTTCAATAAATGACAAAAATGTCTGAGTGCTTGTTGGTTTCGGAACATTTACACTTCTTTTTTGCCTGATCACTATATTCTTAAGGAATTGAGCAAAGGAAAAAGAGAAGTGAATGAAGGGAGCAAGTAAAAGTAGGAAAGGGTACATGTACATGATAACCACCTTACATCCAAAGCAGAAACAAAAGGAACCAATAAATTCTGTTTGATTAAACAAAGGATGGAATCAACCAAGCGAACAAAAGTTGTTTTCTGTTCCAGAGTCAGAGTCGTAATCGGAGTCATAAGACCGCTTATGGTCCAGTGAAAAACAAACAATGGAGCTACAGTATAAGCAAAGATGTAAGCTTGACAGAATCAGAGTTGCAAGAATCAAAAGGTTTCCATTTTTTTTCCAATTGCACACATCACTCCATCACTTAGGATCTAGTGAAAACTAGATTGAGTCGCAAGTAGAAGCGGAAGAATAAACCAATGATAAAGCCCATTTCCAGGTTCTCCAAATACAGATTTTTGCTTAACAACCTAGTTTTCATTGTAAATGGTTTGAATCCAGGAGTATCAGTAGTCTGTCGAGTGTGATCGTCCGGGTTAGTGTAGTTCTGAAAAGAACTGTTGTTGTTAACATTGACCGACGTTTCGACAACCTGAGCAGAAGTCATCTTCAGTCATGATCTGTGTATTACTAGTACATTGTTTGTCAGTTCTGTTGACAAGTCGTTTGTAGGCCACAGGTAGCTGTTGGCATCTGTTTTGTGGTGTCTGTTCTAAGTTAGTAAACCAACTTTCTAGAGTGAGTCATTTGTAGTAGTCTGTGCTATAAGTAATGCATTCAGCAGAGTCCCAGTCAATTCTGTGATTCGTGTGTCAATTGTGTTCAGCAATGTGATTGTTGACATCACCATTTTTTGTTGCCTGTTTGTGTTCAGTCAATCATTTGTTCAGATTTCTGCCAGTCTCACCTATATAAGGGGCCTGGCATTAGCAGCATTTGATCTTGTGTACTGCTCCTTGTCTGTTGTAAGGTTCGTCCTTGTCTTTAACGTTTGTTAGAAGTTGTCGTAAAGTAGAAATCGGTTTGTGAGCGACACGGATGTTGTAAGGTTGTAAGATCCATGCAATAGTCTCTGAAGTGCCCTTGATGCATGGAATTGTCGCAGTGGTGACAGGTTTTGCGTTAGTTGTGTTAGGTTTGTTGTTTTTGTAAATGTTGCATTTAACAAAATTTGGGTTGCAGTTGTTCTTATTGAAAATGTTGTCAAGGTACTTGGTTTCGTCAGTTAAGCCGTCAGGTGAGTAGCAAACTATTTGCGCTCGTCTTGTCAAAGTTCTTATGGTCATCGCTTTGTGAGATGTAGGGTTGTACAATGACTAGTCTAGTAATATGTTGGTAGGAGTCGGTTTCCTGCAGATAGTAGTCTGTAGTTTGTTGTCATTTCAGCTTACTAGATAGTCTAGAAAAGGACTACTACAAACGACTCACTGTAGAAAGTTGGTTTACTAACTTAGAACAGACACCACTGAACAGATGCCAACAGCTACCAAAATGACTTGTCAACAGAACAAAGGACTTGTCAACAGAACAGACAAACAATAGACTGAACTCACCGGCAAATTTTACTAACAATACAATGACAGAAATTACACTACCAATACATGGATCGAAATGCACCAATCACTGACTTGAGTCTCTAAAGCCAATGATATCATGGCTAAACTGACCAATGACAACAATAACCAAACGTATATACCATCAACTGACGATTCACAATTCACTTGACTCAGAAGATGACTTTTGCTCAGGTTGTCGAAACGTCAGTTCTTTTCAGAACTACACTGACCTGGACAATCACAACCGACCGACTACTAATCTAGTTCTCACTAGATCATAAGCAACAGACAGGTAAGTGAAATCGGAAAGTCTGATTACGATGCTGTTGTTTGCTTTTCACTAAATTTACTTCTGATATTTACGACTCTGTCACTAGTGAAATCCAGGTTTTGTAGATCATGACTCTTTATTAAGGTGATTCCTCAGAAATAAAAGTTGTCGAACGATTTTTTTTAAATTTTCCCTAACAGCTCCCTACCATAAGTTGTTTCGAAAAATTCAATAAGAAAGATAGGTCACCATGCTCGGTAAAGAGATATGATGGACCAATGTTGCCCCATTTATGCCTATAGCAATACCGATCACGCACGTCATTATTTGATCGGTTCATGTTTCTTTTCCCGGTAACCCGTGAAAGCAAAGTTTACAATTCTTCAAAAAAACTTGATAGGTTAAAGTCTCCACCATATGGGAACACTTTGAAATAAAAGTTATAAAAAAGTCACACATCTTCAAATGACACGGACTCAAAACATTCCTCGCGTTCATGTTTTCAAGGTCATCAATTTGCCCCCACGAGTAACTGATTTGAGAACGTTTTTAGCGATATCTTTTTTTCCTGTCGAGGAATTTTTTTTTAACTTTTTTAACTTAAAAAGCATTAATTTAACATCAAAATGATGCAATAAAAAATATAGGTCACCATGCTCGTTAGAGAGAAAAAGACAGTCGTATTTTCTAACGAGCTTGCAGGCCTTGCAGGCCTTGCAGGCCTTGCAGGCGCTTACACTGTCGTTTGATTTTCTTTTTCTCTCTAGATCTTGAAACAAAATTTCAGTTCTTTTTTTCACTGATGATTTTATGAAGCGCCCATTTTTATGCATGGTGAGGTTTCCGGCCAAAAAAGCAGCCATGTTTAAAGCTGCCGATGTTGCGAATTATGTGTGTTATGCGCAGTACAGGATGCGTAGTGCAATACTGAGGAATCACCTTAAAGGGGAAGTATCACGGGAATTTTGATGTTTTTTGGTCAAAGCCATTTTACAATACCTTTACTGACTTTACTTATTTACAAAATAATACTAAAACACCAAGAGAGTGAAATAAACCAATTCTTGAAAGAGAGACAGATTATGGTCTGTTCTAGCCCATTTGGAGACGAAAATGTGGTAACTTGAAAAATATTAGGCTAATTTTTTTCAAGTTGTATTTCATTGAGACTCAGTCCATCTAGTTTTGATATATTTTGGGATAATTGATCACACCACTGGAGCTTTATTTTTCGGTTTCTGATCATACAATAACATTTTTTGATTTTTAAAATGACACCAAATCCCTGTGATACTTCCCCTTTAAGTTAATATTATGTATTTAGATTTTAAGGCATTGACGAAAAACTTCATAATGTACAATGTTATGATGCAAGACAGCTTGACATAAAATTGATAGTTCACTTGTAGTTAAAGGGATGGTTTCATGGTTCGGCGCATGTGCACAGATTAAAATGCTTTATTCGCTTTCTTACCAATTTTGTTGGTGAAAAAAACACTCACATTTACTTCAATAATCACATACTATAATTAGTCCAAACAAAGCAAAGGATGATCAAAATTCACAGAAAATTTCAATGAATTAAACCAACGAAGTCAACACTAAATAAAACCTTTGACCCGAAAGATTTATTCTATGCTCTGGTGGCTTTCATGGGTAAGTATCCATTCATCCATTCAATCGGTGGACTGACCGTGACATTTTCACAGGCAAATTTCCTGCCGGAGTCATCTACTCGCTTCCGATTGGTCTAAATAATGAAATCAAATGGTTACATCATAGCTTGCACATGCGCTGAACCGTGAATCCCTCCCTTTAACTGAAATGGGCTGTTGCATTTAAAATGCATACCGGCCTTCTCCAGTGTATGATTAGCCTTTCATTCTTACCCCGAAGAAATTCACTAATAGTGTGTTGACCGATAAAGCATTCTTAAATGATCAAAGAATTATCTAAAGAATTCTATCAGAACTGGGTTTGCCCCTCAAGAATTTCATTAAAATTGTGTTTACTCCTGAAGAATTCAGAAGAAAAGTGTTTGCTCCCCAAGAATTCCATGAAATTTATTTAAACCAAAAGAATGCCATCAACAATACAGGATTTTACCCCTAAAGAACTGTACAGTCTTTCACCCCTACAGAAGCTTCGTTAACCCCAAATATTTCCACTGTTTTTTCAGGCTTACCCGCCTAACAATTCCACCATTTTTACCCCTACAACTAAAGAATTCTACTGTACACTGGGGTACCCATAATTTATAATGCAATAGCTAACCAAGTAGCGGTCATGAACCACATGTCTGTACAAGTGGAACACCATTTATATACTGCCTCTCAATATAGGTTAAGCTTATATATGAAAAGACTGCGCGAGAAACGTGCCTCAAGAGGTTCTCGCTTGTCTCGCTTCGCTGGTTGATCGTACCTGCATTTACTTTGCAGATTTTCTCATTTCGTCTTAAAATGCATTCAACTAAGACTTAAAATTTCAACAGAAACTTAAGCTTGTATTTTGAGGAATATTTTGCCATTGTTTTCTCCAGCTTTCCATTGCAAACCTCGAAACCGCTGTGACACTTTAAAATATTTCGACACACCAATTTATAAGATAATTTCCCAGCGCAAAAAAAGCAAGCAAACAATACTACGCACTACTTACCAAATAAATAAAGTTAACGAAAAACAGGAACGCTTTTGCACAACCCATGACTGGACACGACAATGATTTTCTTTCCTTTTTTCGAAGCCTACTTTTTATACCAAACTGAAAATCGCCATTACTTAGTTCCTCGAAATAGAACTATCCTGCGTGGAGCATGGAAACGAGAATGACGTCAAGAACAGAAACGGAGTGACTGCTGTCACCTGTCACATGCTTTTTGCATGACCTCTCAAATATTTGCTGACACTGTAAATATATTCCCCAAAAGTCTTGAAAGGTCCGCGAGTAAGGCCAGGCGGGACACGTTTGAACCGGGTCGTCCAACGTTGTTGGAAGTGTTAAAAAATGTTGGAAGCTTGTTGGAAGCGTGTTGCAGCAATGATCGAAATTTAACCAAACTTTCATCCAACATGAGTCCAACATGTCTCCAACATTTTCTTTGTTGAGGGCTTGAGGCCCTATTAGGGATTATCGGGATACGGGATTTAGGTAAAAAACTATGGGGATACAGGGTATTTGGGGGGGGGGGGGGGGGGGGGGTAATAAACGGGATACTGGATATTTAGAAAAGAGATTCCGAGATACCGAGCATCAAATTTGTATTTTTTTTTAATATAAAATAAGTTCATTGATCAATATGAAAAATGTAGAAAGTGAAAAAATTGTAATTAATTATAATTTCGTTTGTTTGTATTTTCCTGTCAAATCTTGGCCCTTCTAGACAGTATAGAAGCAAAGACCGATACAACGTAGAAACAAATTTAAAAGGTGTACTATATTTCGACTGGCCAAACCAGCCTTCAGTCAGGTACAATTAATACATTGGTTTGTTTCAGTTATAAGTAGCTATAAGTGACATGAGGTTTACGTTACAACGGAAATGCGTAGGGCTCCACCTAGAAAATAACAATGATGATAGACGGAAATAAAACATAAGCTGATAATTTAAGATCACATGAAAAATATCTAACTAAACTGTAACAAGACTAAAAGCTAAAAATGGCCCCTTACTAACAGGGCACAGATGGTCTCTACTGACTGGGCACAGATGGTCCCTACTGACTGGGCACAGATGGTCCCTTACTAACGGCGCACAGATGGTCCCTGTCTAACTGGACACAAAAATGTCCTTAAATTCTTTATTATTTTGCCTCCACTAGACACCCGAACAAACACACAAGGCTAAGAGGCGTGGGGCGTTTGTCAGCCAGGCCCACGATACATTTTATTATTGACAAAGGACTATAATATAACAATAACTCTAAGCGCACCAGAGCCGGACACGTTAACCCCAAAAAACCAACTGTTGGAAAAAAACAGGGACCGTGTACCCCCGACCTATGCAGTGGTGCTACCTTTAGGGTTTTAAGGTGTTTTTAACTAAGGAATAAACGACTAAAATATGCGGCTAAAACTGCCGATAACAAGTTTTAGGGTATTACAATAAACAACTAAGACGAAAGTTAACTTGTTTGAACAGTACAAGAGGCGGCGAGGCTGACCGTAGAATGACACAAATCTATCAACGGACACTTTTCAAACTCACGAACCGTGAGCCCCTGCGCACTACAGTAGTACCCGGTTCTCTGTACCGTGCCGGCAAAATATTAATTTATGCCAATCAAGATTATCACAAATTACATATTTTGCGTCCACTAGACACCCGAACAAACACACAAGGCTAAGAGGCGTGGGGCGTTGGTCAGCCAGGCCCACGGTAGACAGCAAAAAACAGGGCTAGAGATCAGAGCGACAAGGACTTGGAGACTTCAAGTCTGCTTGGCAGTGAATCCTTAACATAAATGTTTTTAGCTGTAACAGAAGCCCAGCCAAACGGCGACTTATCTGCAAGCAGGATGAATTTTTGACCCCCTTGCACGAGGGCCAAACCTTTGTCTAAGGCTTCCATTATTTTCTCCATGTCTTTGCGTTCCAGAGCGGCCTTTGCGTCCTTTATGGTTTCTTTAATCGCTTTATTGACATTGTACTGGTCCTCGTTGCTCTTCTTGTTGAATTGCGGAGTGGAACCGCGCTTGATTCTTTTGATTCCTGTCATCTGCTGGACAGCCGTATCCTCATGTGAACGCTTGAGATCCGAAATGGAATTTTTAACCAGAGTCTTAAACTGACCAAGAAGGTCCTGGTTGTTCTGTGCTATTAGTCGTACCGCTGTAGCCTCGTTCATATTGCCAGGGAGGAAAGCAAAAAATCGGAGTAAGATTGAACTTGTTTGAACAGTACAAGAGGCGGCGAGGCTGACCGTAGAATGACACAAATCTATCAACGGACACTTTTCAAACTCACGAACCGTGAGCCCCTGCGCACTATACTAGCACCTGGTTCTCTGTACCGTGCCGGCAAAATATTAATTTATGCCAATCAAGATTATCACAAATTACATTTTTTGTGGGCACAGATGGTCCCTTACTGTCTGGGCACAGATGGTCCCACACTCTTTGGACGCGGATGGTCCCTTAGTGACTGGTCGCAGTTGGCCTCTCTCTGAGTGGACACAAAACAAATCCTGAATTAAAATGATAAAGTAAATAAAATAAATAAAAATAAATAAAAGTCAACTGCCTTCAGCGAAGAGCACCAAGTAATGAATTAACATGCGACAACTCCTTAATGCACTACCAAATCCTTTGATACTACTATAAACGACAAGAGCATATTTTCCCGCTAATTTATTAAAAAACGCGGAAAAATCGAATTTTAGAGATTACCCATTTTAGAGATTCCCTGTTTTAGAGATTCCTCATTTTCGAGATATCCCGTTCCCCGTTCCCTGTTCCGCGTTCCTCGTTCTCCGATTCCCCGTTCCCCGTTCCCCGTTCCCCGTTCCCCGTTCCCCGTTCCCCGTTCCCCGTTCCCCGTTCCCCGTTCCCCGTTCCCCGTTCCCCGTTCCCGATCTCCGATTCGTCGTTCTCAATTTTAGACATGGCCGTCCGTGCACTTGCGCGGAAAAATTAAAAACAACTGACACAAAGGAATCAAAGGAAAGACGAAACAATGACTGCTACACAAAGGATTGAATAGAACAAACAATGCGACTATATGAATAACAATAGAGCTGTTTCTTCGCCACATGTGCCACACGAGTTAATGTTTACCTTGCCGATGTTTTATGCACGGTGTCAATAAGTGAGTTCGGAGTTTCAGCGGTCAATCACAAAATTGCGCGCGACTGGGAACGAGTCGGGATAAAAATGGTTTATTCGAGGTCCTTGTTCGACAGTTCGACCTATTTTTCTCTTGGTCAAAGTGTGGAAACCGGGGATTGAAAAAGCTACAACGCGGTTGTGATCTATCACGTCGTTTGAATTAACGTTTTTAATCTAACTTGTTGGAGTACATTACAAAACAATACTGAAGAAATACTATTGTGAACAGTCGCTATTCTAAACTTTCCAGAATTGGAAGTAAGCTTATAAATGAGTAGTAGCTTCATTTTATTTGTCAAGTTGACACTTAATTGACGAGCTGAGATGAGGATTTGTGCAGTCGTTAGCTGCAGTAGCGGTACTTATCAGTTGCAAAAGTGGAGAAATGGTTTCTGTTGTGTACATGATTGTCATCGAAGAGACAGTGCGTGTATGTGTCCTGAACCGTTTAAGCTGTATCCCTTTCCAACATTGAAAAGGGACCCTGGGAAAAGGAAGGAGTGGATTAAAGCCATCAATCGAAAAGATCCTAAAACAGGAAAAAACTGGCAGCCAAATGACGACGACGACAGGGTTTGTTCTAAACATTTCGTGGATGGACAACCTACTGTAGATCATCCATATCCCTCTGTTGATATTGGGTATAAGCCAAAACAACAGCAGGCTAAAAGAGCAGGCCCTAAAATGAGGAGTGCCCAATATAGCCCTGTAGACAAAAAGGCTAAAATTGAAGTTGACCAAACTGTTCTCAAAGGTGATGGTATGGATAAAATTAAAGTTGACCAAACTGTTCTCAAAGGTGACAGTGCGGATAAAATTGAAGTTGAACAAACTGTTCTCAAAGGTGACGATATGGATAAAATTAAAGTTGACCAAACTGTTCTCAAAGGTGACAGTGCGGATAAAATTGAAGTTGACCAAAATGTTCTCAAAGGTGACGGTATGGATAAAATTGAAGTTGAACAAACTGTTCTAAAAGGTGATAGCATCAAACACGATCATGATTACACTTATGTGTGTGACTGCCTAGGTTGCATTCAAAAAAACAAAATAATCACAAAAATGTGGTCAGAATTGGAGCAGTTAAAAACCCAAAATGTTGTTCTTCAGAAGAAATTATCAGCAAAGAGTATGAATATCACAGACAAGTTTTTGAAAACGGATGCAAAGATCAGGACATACACAGGCTTGCCAAATAAAAGAACTTTCAATGACCTGGTTAAGTATGTCACCCCAAAATCAAAGAAACTGTGCTACTGGAGTGGCTCAAAAAAGGTTATTTCAAGTAAAGTTCGGAGAAACTTCAAAGCGTCGCCAAAGAAATCAGGGCCAAAGAGAAAGCTATCCGTGAAAGAAGAATTGACTTTGGTCTTATTAAAATTGCGAATGGCCATCACAAATGAAATGCTTGCAGACTTATTTGGAATCAGTAATGGGGGAGCTTCACAGGTCATCAACACCTGGGTCAAGTTTCTGGCTCAAGAATTAAAACCTCTCATATTTTGGCCTTCAAAAGAGGCAATTAGAGAAACTCTTCCCAAATCCCTCAAACGTTACCCAAACCTACGATGTACAATTGATTGCAGCGAAGTATTTATAGATCGACCGCGAAATCTTGAGATTCAGGCTCTCACTTGGTCTGATTACAAGAAACATAACACAGTTAAATTTCTAGTGGGCATTGCACCAAATGGTATGATTAGTTTTCTTTCTAAAGCATGGGGTGGCAGAGCATCTGACCAACACATCACTCGAGAATCAGGGTTCCTTGAACTCCTGGAGCCGACAGACTTAATTATGGCAGACAGGGGTTTCACAATAAAAGAGGATCTCATGATGCAAGGAGCCACCCTGGAAATCCCACCACCAAGTTCAGGGCTTGAACAAATGCCCAGAGAGAAAGTAATAGCAACCAAAAAAATTGCCAATGCACGGATACACGTGGAGAGGGCTATTGGCCGAATGAAAGTTTTTGCAATTTTAAAGAATACTCTACCAATCACACTTGTACCTCTTGTTGACGACATTCTTGTTGTTTGTGCTAGTATTTCTAATTTGCTACCCCCACTTGTACAATAAGGTGACTTAGCATCCTCACCAGAAAGAATAACACCCTTCAAGTCCCATGTTCAACATACAAATTCTCCCTACTATTGTCTCTACATTTCTTATTTTACTGGTTGAGAGAATGTATTCAATTATCAAGATAATTTATCTTAGTTGGTAATCATTTTCATAATTCTCATGACCATTTCTCATGTTTACATATTAATATTGTGAAGAGAAATGTGATGTTGATCATTCTTATGGATTTAATGGATAATTTAGATAGCGATTCTCTATTACTGTGCTATTCAATATAACATGTGGTCTCTAAAGTTTAAAACTCAACCAACAGTTTTGTTTTTTACTGCTGTCAATTATCATAGAAGATGTCTAAGAGGACCAAGGAGACTTAACTCAACAGAGTCAAAGGTCATGCTTATGGGTTGTGATTGGTAGATTTCAATCTATTTTGTCAGCTTTTGTAGGGGTCTGTTTGTTGTATAATTATTATTGACAGCAGTGTATTACAGTAAAATGTATTAGTTGGGGTTGAACTTCAGAATTCATGTTAATGAAAGGCACAGTAATATAGAGAAATGTTTTAAATGTACATGTAGCAATGACAATGTCACAATAGGATACAGTTTGTGTACATTGTTTATATATAGGCCACTTTACAAGAAAAACTCAAAAACTGAAAATTGTACTTTGCCAACATGTGGGTTTTATTTGAAAACTGTGCGTGATACTTAAACCCTAAGCAGCGACTCATGAACTGATGATCACAATACACCTTATGATTGTCAAGAACTGAAGTTTACGATGTACACTAAGCATCAATTTCTACATACTGAAGTTCATCATTATACAATAAACAACTAGGTACTGTTTGAGCTGAGCATTGTAGAAGTGTAGGTGCAACATATTTGACAAAGAAAAGATGTGCTGCCCTAACCAGTTCTTTCCAAAATTCATGATCAAAATTGATCCTTTCTCTGTAAAATCCATGACGTGTGTAAATAAAAAAGTCACACCAGCTCCTTCCCAAAACACCCATTTGTGCCTGGACTTGACTGTAGTACGGATGGTTTTGCCGAAGACGAAGACCACCACCATTACTTTCCTGTTCTAAATAAGCCAGCTTTGCCTCGAGTGGGCTCTGGTTGGCTATGCTAAATGGACATTTAATTTCCAGGAGACCTTCGCTACAACTTACCAAACCATCAGGAGATGCACCAATATAGGGTTTGTCTTGGAGAACAAAAAGGCCACATAATTGCACTTTAATATCCTTGTGACCCTCCAGCTTCATTTCATTTTGATACTTTACACGAGCCTCCCCCTCCATTTGTTGTCCATACTGAAGAGATGGTATACATTCACTTGAAAGTTGTGGTGTTTGACCGGTCAGTAATTTTACTAATGGGATAGCAGAAGCTGTACCGGAGTCCTTGTTTAGGGAGTTCACTTTAGTCATAACCCTATGGATAATTGATGCAGTTATTCTACCTACACGCTGAGACTTCCAGTCAGAATTCTCATTCTGCCCGCGCGTATGCTCCTCAAGCAGTTTGACTTCCTCAGTAGTAAAGCAACTTAACCTTGCCATTAGTTCATCCACAGTGTTTGCAGTGGATGCAATTTCTGATAGAGTAGGAGGAATTGTATTGGTTGTTTTGACATCAATGTATTTCTTAACATTAAAATCTGCCTCAGGTGGGTACTGTTGTTTTGCATCTAGATCTACATATTGAAATGCACACGCATTTGGTGTGCTTGAGTAAAATGCATGCATTAACATTTCTACATCAGTTAACGTATCGCGTTCAGTAGTTGATGGCTTTGTTATCTGGAACAACTGCCTAGAGACTGGGTTCATTACTGCAGATTTCCCTGTCAAAATTAAAATAGATAAAATATTTCATTAGAAGATGATAAACTTCTGTGAAAAGCTAGACAAATAATTTATGATCATGGTAAACTTTCACAGAAACTTACAGCTTTAACTTACAGTTTTATTTTTAAACTTACAGTTTTTATCCCGACTTGTTCCCAGTCGCGCGCAATTTTGTGATTGACCGCTGACACTCCGCTGAAACTCCGAACTCGCTTAAAAGGAAACTGAACCCAAGCAACGAAAGCGGTGTTCTCTGTACAACCAACATTTCCTTAAACAAGGTAAGCTCCTTTATGGGATAATTTAAACTGATAAAAAGGCGAAGTAGAAATCTCGAACGAAATAAGATGGCAAATTACGCCTGAGTTATTGCTGTTGTATTTCACTGTATTTCAGACATGAAGAATGAATAATTTAGTACAGATCAATGAGCTTCGACGAAAAGAGATCAAAAGAGCGACTTATTTCTGTTAAGTTTCGACATACATGAGTAAGACATAGAAATACTCCGAATAATCATTTGATGTAAAATTGAATGAGTGTAGATCTATAAAATATAAAGTCCAGTGAAATGAACAATTCCATGATGTGATTTATGGGTCTTTTATGCGATCGCGAACGGAAGATGATCAGTACTGAGGCCTGGTTCTCACTGCAGCATTACGACAAAACAACATGGACATGGCCACACAAATGTTGTGTACTTACACTGTGTTTTTTTGATTGGGAGAGCGGTGGTGGTGGGTGGGGGGGGGGGGGGGGGGGGGGGGGGGCGAGTGCGTACTTAGCATTATCGGTCATCAGTTGAGTCTCTAGTGCCTCACATATAGACACTATGTAGTTTGTCAGCCACGTGTAAATAAAAGTAACCTTCGCCCAGTTCCCTCCGCTCGCCGACAGGCTATAATTATAACCTTACTGAAGAAAGGAGGAAGAGATTTGCGAAATCAAGAAAAAATGACAAATATACGATCAGTGGACATCGCCTGATGTTCGAAGGATAATGTAATAATACATCGATCGAGTGAAATAATACAAGAGTCAGTTATCGATTATGTTTACTTACGGCTTAATTATTTTACTAGCTCAGTGCATATTTTGTCGTGTTTTCCAATGTAAGTTGTGTTTTCATTACAACTTTTTAGACTTAGTAACTTACACTGATACAAAATCGTTTTATCAACAGAAACCTTTAGTCACAATAAACCTCCTGTAGGTATCTTCGTAATATATGTCAGGCTGAGCCAAACAGCGAAGCTCTCTGAACAGAAAGCTGATGATAAGCTTAACTTAGGGGGTGTTTACATAACACCGGGGCGACTTTCGCGCCGGGGCGGGTTCACTCCGGTTCCCTCTTATGGCTCTACATTTGTTTACATGATACCACCACATTTATCATGTAAACAAATGTAGAGCCATAAGAGGGAACCGGAGTGAACTAGCCTGTGAACAGGCTTCTTTTTGGGGAATTGGGTTAGGTTAAAATCGGCGAGCGAAGCGAGGACTGGGAAAGAGGGAATGGGCGGCGAAGCCTGTGGACTCGCCTTTGATGCTGCCGTTCCGCCCCCTAGTAATTATCCTGTTATTATATTGGCAACAAGTTAATTAAAATGTCAACAAGTTGTCATGTTTTTATTCTGTTTAATGCATCGGTAGCAGTATAAAAATGGACAGGCTAAACACGACTCCCACTCTTCGCAAAAAAGTATTTAAAAAACCTAAAGTATAAAGCTTTTCCAGTAAGACTTCAGAGAGAATTGCGCGATTAGATCACAGTTATGAATTTGTTTTCTTCGATGACATTGACCTTTTGATCTCGGCGAATTATAGTGCTTCCGGCCACACGGTAATAGGCATCTTAGATCCGAGTCTCAAAAAGCCGTTGTCTATAATTCCACTGCATTAAAATCATGAATTATTGCAATAATTTTTAGCTCCTTAGTATTAAAGTTCTGTAGTTGAGTAGTGTGTCCCAGTGGAGCTAGGATAAACCCCCTTTGTTTTGTAATAGCGTTTGATTTGGCATCCAACAGATAATCTGTAGCATGGTTGCTGTTTTGTAAATCCAGTCGGCAAAATTGCAAAAAACGTCTTCTTTAAGCTTCGGTATAAACGAAAAATTTCGCAACGAATCGCTCAAAGCTTTCTCAAAATTGCATGCGACGAGTCGTCATGTTTGTTTATCATTTGAGCCAGCGAATGGAATATTTATGCAAATTTAAGGCGCAAGGTATTTGAGATGTCAACATGTGTCGTTTGTCACCGCATACCTGTCAACACCAAGTGATCTGACCAATCAGCTCATGATATCAGACTCTGGTATCATGGAACGGCGGCATCAAAGGCGAGTCCACAGGCTTCGCCGCCCCTTCCCTCTTCCCCAGTCCGCGCTCGGCTCGCTTCACTCGCCGATTTTAACCTAACCCAATTCCCCAAATAAGAAGCCTGTTCACAGGCTAGAGTGAACTCGCCCCGGTGTCATGTAAACACCCCCTAAGTAGTCCAGTCAATCTATGGATTTTTAGTGGCCAAGTTCAAACAAATTGCAAAAGAATTTTTCTCACCGGCATACAACCAAGTATGGTCGACTTACTAACATACTAAAAGTCCCCCAAAATCCGTTCGGTGGAACATGGTGAAATTCGGCTTCGAAGTTACACCCAAATACCACAGGGTACCCACGTTATCTAAAATTTTAAAAAAATTGCTAAATTGAATAGAAATATATTTTTAGGTCAAATATTGCTTATGATATGATAATTTACTCAAATAAACATATTTCATGACAAAAAAAAATCTGAAAAGATTGTATATTTTCATTTTACGTTGCGCACTAACCACAGGAAGCCCAATTCGGGTAAAATATGAAAATCAACTATTTTATGTTAGCTCTGGCGTTTTTATGAACATAATTGGCCCGAAGTCTTACCACTTTTACAAGTTTCACAATATTTTCAGCGAATACACTGTTTAATTCACTTCATTTACTACTCAACTACTTGATATTTGGGCCGCGTTACGCGAAAAGGGCCCGGACGACATATTTTCTCGATTTTGAGTTTTCAGCTTTTTTGCCCACCTCAATCCCTAAATAATATGATGGAAGCGAAAAAAGTCTGGAAATAAAAATTAAAACCGTAAAATTCGCGCCTTGAATACACATACCGCAAGGCTTCCGCCATTTTGAGCAACTGATTTAAATGCAAATTACTCGAAATCACGTGCCATGTCATCCGGGCCCTTTTTGCGTGCCCTTTTTCATACATGTATATCCATCGGGAAAAATCTCCCTTCTGAATGTACTACACTCGAAAATCTTCATTCATAAATAGAAAATGATTAAACTCAACACACTTATCAGTCACGCTAAAATGATTAACTATCTACATTATCATCATCAAGTTCCAGTGCAGGGGAATTTTTGCCAACTCTCCTTTGCAAACGCCACAGGCAGGCGAGCAGTCTAGGCCATGCTTCCTACATGTACACCTCAGTGTGTTACATTCTGATTTGCAATTACAGCGGATAACGTCTAACTTGTTCGGGCTGTAGGAACGGAGACCCTGTAGCGACTTTCTTGCAGAAGCTGGTATAACGCAGTACATCAAGGCTTCCATCTGATCCACCGTACAGACATAGCAGAGCCTTCTCTCCCACCTGGATGATCTCTTGTTTGGTAGCGTAAAGACGATGCCATTTGCGCGAAGACTAAGGATGAACAGCAGAACCTACGGAGAACGCCCGCTTTGTCATTGATGTGGGAGCACTCCTTCACCGTGTACCCTGGCCGCGGGCATTTGCATTTGAGGCTAATTGTTCTTTATATGTTCAATACGTTACTCGAAAGTATGGCAAGGCCACAGTAGTATTTGACGGATATGAGGATGGACCTTCAACGAAGGACTGTACACATCCAAGATGGACGGGTACGATAGGCCCAACTGTAAACTTCGACTCTGACATGGTGATTAAATCCAAGAAAGCTGAATTTCTCGCAAACAAAGCGTGAACAAACAAAGGTTTATTAACCTTCTCGGTGGCAAATTAGAAGTGAAAAGTTGCACAGTAGTTCATGCACCAGGTGACGCCGATCTTGAAATTGTTCAGACGGCTATACAGTCAGCTAGAAACGCTACAACGGTCCTCATCGGGCATGACACAGTTCTCTTAGTCTTACTTTGTTATCATGCTGTGATGGACAGCCACGACCACTTCTTTATACCCGAGCCGAAGCAGACTTCAAAGACAAAGAAAAGTGTGGAATATCAAGAAGACGAAGTCAGCCCTAGCGGGCCAAATATGTACAGAATAATATTTATGTTCGTGCACGCAGTACTCGGATGCGATACTACTTCACGACTTTTTGGAATCGGCAAAGGAGTGGCATTTAAGAAGATATCAAATGACGCAAAGTTTCGTGATCAAGGTAAGATTTTCGATCGTCTTGACGCTACGAAACAAGAGATCATCCAGGCTGGAGAAAAGGCTCTGCTATGTCTGTACGGTGGATCAGATGGAAGCCTTGATGTACTGCGTTATACCAGCTTCTGCAAGAAAGTCGCTACAGGGTCTTCGTTCCTACAGCCCGAACAACTACCACCGACATCCGCAGCGGCAACTTTTCACAGCTTTCGAGTGTTTTTTTCAAGTGCATCAGTGGAAAGGAGATAATCAGCAGAGAGATCAGAGAGTCAGAGAATTGGGGATGGTCAATTACAGATGGCAAAAAACTTCTTCCCGTTCGCACCAGCCCTGTAATTGCAAATCAGAATGTAACACACTGAGGTGTACATGTAGGAAGCATGGCCTAGACTGCTCGCCTGCCTGCGGCGTTTGCAAAGGAGAGTCGTGTGAAAATTCCCCTGCACTGGAACTTGATGGTGATAATGTAGATAGTTAATCATTTTAGCGTGACTGATAAGTGTGTTGAGTTTAATCACTTTCTATTTTTGAATGAAGATTTCCGATTGTGGTACATTCAGAAGGGAGATTTTTCCCGATGGATATACATGTATGAAAAGTCGGATATTAAAAAATCAAGTAGTTGAGTAGTAAATGAAGTGAATTAAACAGTGTATTCGCTGAAAATATTGTAAAACTTGTGCAAGTGGTGAGACTTCGGACCGTTATGTCCGAAAAAACGCCAGAGCTAACACAAAATAGTTGATTTTCATATTTTACCTGAATTGGGCTTCCTGTGGTAGTGCGCAACGTAAAATGAAAATATACATTCTTCTCAGATTTTTTTGTCATGAAATATGTTTGTTTAAGTAAATTATCATATCATAAGCAATATTTCACCTAAAGATATATTTATATTCAATTTAGCAATTTGTTTTAAATTTTAGATAACGTGGGTACCCTGTGTTATTTGGGTGAAACTTCAAAGCCGAATTTCACCGTGTTCCACCGAACGGATTTTGGGGGACTTTTAGTATGTTAGTAAGTTGACCATACTTGGTTGTGTGGCGATGAGAAAAATTCTTTTGCAATTTGTTTGAACCCAAACTATAGATTGACTGGACTAAAGGTGAAAGGTCGGAAGCACAAGAATTGCCGACCGCGCTATTTTTCAATTTTAGCAATTCTCAAAAACAGTATTACGGGACCGTCTGCACAGTACATTTAGACCGTACAAAAGTTCACATAAACAACTTTTTCTCAGTCTAGAATAACAAGTATGACTAATTTCTGAATAAAATACACCTGTTGCGCATCAAAAATTGCCCAAGAAACTGATTAGGAAATCAAAATTACAAAAAATACACAAACATATTTGCATAAGGCGACGCGAGTGAAATTAGAACTATAAAATCCAAGTCTTGTTTTGTTTACATAAAATCGCTTTTCAACCTGTGTAATTAATGAACAAACACATATAATGGACAACAAAATCTTCTTTTGAAAAAGTTTATTCAAATATCTGTTAGTTTATGTTAAAAAGTAAAACGCGTACCATTTATAGCGCATCGAGGCCGAGCTGTCCTCGATGAAATTCAAAATATCAACACGACTAAATTTGAGCACGCTTTATAAACATTTCTCCGAAACTAACGAGAACACAAAGAAAAAGTCAATCACATATCAACATATAAATTCCCATCGAAAAATGAAATTTCTTTTGCCTTTAAGTCACTCCGCTGCTTGGAAATTCTTTAAAACTCCTCTTCTTCGGTTTTGAAATCCGCATTCATAAAAATGTATGAGGTTCCTCGAAGCAAGATTTTATCCCTGAAAGCTCTTCTTTTTACACTGTAGCGGCTTCTGAGTATCCCTTAATTAGTACCCCTGCAAACCTCGAAAAAATGCAGGGAAAAACGATTTTGCAAAATCGTTGCAAACTCTTGTGTGTTGCTAAACACAAGAGTGTTTACTACAGCTGACGTGACATCGGCCGTGTAGCCGCGAGAAAAACAAAGCCTCGATTTGGTTGCAAAATTGCTAAGACCCCGGATGTTGCGTGACGTCATACGCGCATGTTTTGCGACGTCATACGCGCCCGCGAGCTAGCCCTGCGCGATGCACACACGGACGGACGCGCCCGCGAAACATTCCGCTAGCTGTGACCATGAAAAATGACGGGCATAAGTTCTAGACTATTCCATGAGTATGGAGCTCCGCGATAATAATTAATAGAATGTACGTTTTCCTTGTTTCAAATGTGCTCCTAGCTGCTCTAGCCATTTTGCATATTGTGCCAGAGATAAAGCTTCCTTCTCCATTATAACCGGTTATACAACGTTATTAGCTATCTTTAGCTGCCGTCATCTTTACTTTATACTTTCTGAATAGAACGTAGTTTAAACAGAACTGATAAAGAGTTCCAAAGAGTTGCGTATAAAATAAGTTCTAAAGTTGAGTTACATTAACTACTTACACTGGGGTTAATTTTGTTGTAGTTATATGTCAACTCCAAAAATAAGTTATTTTAGCCCCGAAAAGGCTAAAAGGCTAGTAGAATAAGAATAAGAATTATAATTTAAACCCCGGATTTGAAGTAAAATTTGTAGTTAAAATAATCGTCCAAAACGGATTATTTTAAAACTAAAATTTTAACTCCACTTTAGAAGTTAAAATAACCCTTTGAAAATGAGGTGCTGTATAGTAAGCTTTAGGGAGAATACTATGTTTGGCTGTAATTTATCCCTTTGTTGTGAAGCTGTTTTGAATAGGTTCGGCGCTTCAAATAGACCTTGCTCAATGTGAACCTCAATCCGGCAGAGTGTGATTCACTGCTGTCCTCTAAAGTCCAGTTGGAGTAGATCTTGTTACCCCAAGGAACTGTGGCGAGTTCCTTCTTCTCGCAGTAAGCGAGTGGCTCAGAGCTTTCTTCAGATTAATCAGTGTTTTTTTCCTTTTGTTCTGTCTCCGTGATGTTGGTTTAATTTCGAAGTCAACGCCAAAAGTGAGGCAAAACCTATTTGTCACAATGAATATATTACATAAGATTACATACCTGTTGGCTTCTGGCTAGAAGCAAATTAAATTAATTAATTCTTTTGATGTTTTAAAAAGTACAGGTTAACTTTTCTTCTGTTCAATGAATTAAGCATACCACATTGAGATTGCAACCATCGCTAACCATTTCGCTCTTTATGTACATGTATACTCAAACTTTCAGCGGGTATAGGACGATTCAGGTTATATTTACTTTTCTTCTGTTATCTCACTGCGTAGGTTTTTTGGACTGGTTAATATGGCTGACATTGGAAGACCCGAATACAAGGATATTTCAGGTAGTCAGCTTAGATTTTACTAACACAGAATAAAACATAGGATCCTTACAAATTATTTTGTAACGTGATCTTTAGGTTGTAGTGATCTTGGAAAACTCTTCAAGGACTCTTTACCAGACGCTTTTCCAATGACATTTATCCGAGACTCAGAAGTGAAGCCAAAAGCGCAACAAAAGAGTTTGGCGAGATCCTCTCTTCCAAATAGTCTGTTCCTAATGCCATCTGCATTAGGTGGTGGCAGACTTGGAGTTTATACAACCAACGCAATTGAAGGACGCGCAATATTTGGTCCATTTAAAGGAAAGAAGATCACCACTCCAGACGTGGCAAATGAAGCTGATTATTCAAGCTCATGGGATGTAAGTATTCGTTCTTCAGGTTCTTCCTCCCTTCCTTGGTTCCATTCATTCATTCATTCATTCATCCATCCATGCATCCATCCATCCAAGTACACATTTTTTAATCAAGGTCATTAAGTAAGCCGGTTAGTTTTCGAAGATTTAAACATGCAAACGAACATAACATGCAAGCTTGAAGTAGTAATTTTAAAGCAATATATTTAAAAACGGAACGAAATGGCTTTCAAGTGTAAATAGACTGCGAGCAGTCCCTTACTGCTCGCAGTCTAAAGTGTATTTAGTCTCCCTTAAGATGCTTTACGTACTGCAGCGCATGCAACATAACTAATGCAAAAATGATGCAAAAACCTTCCGTAAACGCATTGTGTTAACAATGTTGATCGTTTCAATGTGATGTTCATAGGTGATTAAGAGTGAATCAACACAAGACCAATTCACTGTTGATGGTTCAGATGAATGGACTAGTAACTGGATGAGGTTCGTTAATTGTGCTCGTAACGAGAATGAACAGAATCTGGTATCATTCCAGCACTGTGGAGACATTTATTACCGAACATGCAAACCCATCGACAGTGGCAGTGAGCTGTTAGTTTGGTTTGATGACTTGTTCTATTCAAAAAACAAATCTGTGGGGCAGACTGTTTACAACACTTGCAGTGAAGGTAAGCCACAGTTTTGGTAAGTTTAATTTTGTTCCCTCAAGAAGTGAACGGGTATACCAGGTCTTCAGACAGTCGTTTTCCAATGATCCTAGCCATTTACGTACGAACTATATTGCTGGACGGAAGTCTTATTTCGTCATAACTGACACTTTTCTAGGCCTATGAAAATGATGGACGCAAATAATGCCAAAATGGCAGATCTGAATATTATCGCTATCATGTGCATGCATATCTTTTTACCCACAGCGCCTTGACTCCACTTGGTGGTGTATTGCATTGCATGGGACAACCGTTGACAAGGCTCTGGGGGTACTGATTAGCAGTACTGATTTCTATCTGTATAATGCTACAGATAGTTTAAACGTCGCGATGTGAACAGGTTGGCATAATCATCGTGAACAGAACATCTTTTTGTATTTTCTGGAAACAACTGCGCGGGTTTTAGTCACAAAAGAAACGATAGTTAACTAACCTAAACACCTTAAGAAATAAGATTAAACGCTGGAGGATCAACTTTGATTGATACTGATTACTACATCATTCCTTTTTGCTAAAGAAAAGCAGTATTGCTACAGTAGTGGCATGTCTCGGCAACGCCAAAGAAAATTAACCACCATTTTATCAAAGGTCAGGCTTAAAAGCTTGGGAAACGGCGTATTTTATCAAAATAGACAAATAGTTCAAGAATTTAACCTAACCGAAAAACACGTTTTTTTTCCTTTTTAGAGGACCGTTTTGCTTGTACGAACTGTAAGCTGGTGTTCCTGGGACCATCATACCTCTACCGACACAAACAACACAGGTGTCCTGTGCAAAATGATTCTGAGCCTCCATCAATAGAAAATGCACTTGTGGAGCCTGTTGTTCCTTCTTCGGCTGATAACACGGAACGAACCTTAGCAAGCAGTAACAACACCCAAATGAACTCTGATACGTCTCAAACGGTTGAATACCAATGCAGTCGATGTGATAAGCGTTTTAAAACATCAAAACTGCTGCTATATCATTTTCGTGACCATACGGCTGACTTTCCGTACAAGTGCTGGGTATGTGGTGAAGGCTTTAAGGACTTGTTTTCTAGAATCAAACATGCCGAAGAACATAAAAAGAAATTCAAATGTTCCGATTGCAAGCGGAGCTATAATGACAAATCAGCTCTTCAAAAACACCAGTGCCGAGGCTTTTTCGTGAAACCCAAAAAGTTAAAATGCAATCAGTGCGAAAAGAGCTTTAAGAGGAAAGATTATCTTGAAAGCCACATGTCAACACATTCCGAAACGAGGCAGTTTAGTTGCGACCTTTGTGACAAGCAGTACACTAAAAGAGCCGCTCTCAGTAGACACAAACGACTTCATAGATCGAATGATGATCAGAGCTCTCGCTGCAAAATTTGTGGTAAATTGTTTTGCGACGCGTCTACTCTGAAGGTCCATCAAAGAGTTCACACTGGAGAGAGACCGTACAAGTGTAGACACTGTGAGAAATGTTTCGCTCAATCTTCAACACTAGCTGGGCATTTACGTACACACGAACCCCATAAGAACAAACCATTCAAATGCAACGACTGTGGAACATGCTTTGCACGTGTAGCAGACTTTCGCATACATCAAAGAATTCACACTGGCGAGAAACCGTACAAATGTGATCATTGTGAAAAGCGTTTTCGATGGAATTCGTCTCTCGCTAAACACAGTCAGATTCACCTTCCTGAGGGGCAAAGGATCGCGAAGCTTTGGAAGTGTGGTTACTGCGATAAAACATTTACTAGAAATTCAAATCTTCGAAAGCATGAGCGGACTCACACAGGAGAGAAACCCCACAAGTGCGCGGACTGTAATAAGCGTTATTCTCGGAAAGAAGATCTGAAGTTGCACCGCGAAGTTCACACTGCTGAAAAACACGAATGTTGGGTTTGTGGAAAAGTGTTTTTCAGCTATGACAAGATGAAACTGCACATTTGCGTTCATACTGGTGAAAAACCGCATTCGTGTCCTGTGTGTGAAAAAGGATATATAAGCTCGAGGGGCTTTAGAAAACATCTGCGTTCCCACACACCTTCGAACTGAATTAAGAGACAGTTTTATTGTTCCTTTTTGTCACGTATTATGTATTTGGTGTCACTAGAACACCTCAGTCAAACACTTGGAGGCCTGGGACAGGGGCTTTATCCAGGAAAAATGGTTTAGTCGTACTATGGCTTGTTAAGCGCATACAACTGAAATGAAATTTGCCACCTGGAAAGATCTTCAGTTGGATTTCCAGTGTCAAAAGCTAATGAGACTGATCGAGGTTAACATTCAGTCCAAAACAACACTTGAATTGAGATCATAGCAAAAGTCTAAAAGACTCATAAGTGTTTTCAATACACACATCTGGAACGATTTCAGTAAACTTTATCATATGAACGCTTACGCGACGAAACCGAAAGTTAAGTACCGTTTTTGAGTAAATTGTACTAGTAATGTAGCTTTAAACGCAGTCCCTGTTACGCCACAAAATGTAATAATTGACGCAAAATGTAATAGTAACCCAAAATGTAATAACTTTTGACGCAAAATGTAATAGTAACGCAAAATATAATAACTTTTGACGCAAAATGTAATAAACTCGGTAACGCAAAATGTAATAACTTTTGACGGAAAATGTAATAAACTAAAGTAACGCAAAATGTAATAAATTTGACGCAAAATGTAATAACTTATTTTCGGGATTTTTCGGTATGTGACCAGCTACCAAATTTGGAAATTTTCATTTATTTTATTAAATTATTGAACGACAAAAACCTTCCTATATGAGCAAATGCAGTCCGTATGTAATGCATATGCTATCCAGACTGTTGTTTTTTTGCATTTAATAGCTAAATCTGCCTTTTCCTTTTTAAAGTTTACGTGGGAAGCTCATACTCGTGAATAATGTACATTGACAGTTTCAAAACAGTATCCTGTGTTTTGTTAATTAAACAATTGAAAGTTTCAGAACTTTACACCAACACAACATTTTGTGGTGAAAAAAAAAGGAACGAGGATCGCATGACTTATTTCTTCCAGTAAATTGACTTTTTGAAAAACCAGCCAAGGCTGTTGCCCACTGAGATCAGCCAAGCATTTGACCAGTTATATATTTGAACTGTTGATGATGTTTTTAAGTTCCAAGACTGCGCCAGAACCTTTTCCTTTCAAGTAGATTATCTTTCTGACGCTGATACGGAGAACACGGCCTGTCATCTCTAGGATGTAAACTCTGGGCAAAGGAACCTTGTCCACAATACTTTTGAAGAAAGTGGAAATTTCGATTTCAGACGTTAGTATATGCATGGAAGGAGACCACGTGAACTTTTATTGTGTTTGGTGTTATTTTTATTGCCGTTTTTAATCCTTTTGGAGCCATTTTGATATAGCTTTCTGTTCGTTACTTTGAAGGTTCCAAGTTTATCTTCATCGCTCGGCAAACGCTCGATATCCAGCTTATACTTTGTTGGAAGGGGCTTCTTACTCTCTTGAATATGGTTGCCAAGTGATCGATGACGTGTACAACTTGATTGATAGGTGGCGTTTGTCAAACTGAAGTTATTACATTTTGCGTCAAATTTATTACATTTTGCGTTACTTTAGTTCATTACATTTTGCGTCAAAAGTTATTACATTTTGCGTTACCGAGTTTATTACATTTTGCGTCAAAAGTTATTACATTTTGGGTTACTATTACATTTTGCGTCAAAAGTTATTACATTTTGGGTTACTATTACATTTTGCGTCAAAAGTTATTACATTGTGGGTTACTATTACATTTTGCGTCAATTATTACATTTTGTGGCGTAACCTGTAAGTCTTTTACATTTAACTACCTTAAGAAAGTCGAGATATAATCTGAAAGGTACTGATATTCTTACTTTACCGAAAGTAAATGGTACCACATACGGACTACGCTCCTGGCGTTACAGTGCAGCAAAATTATGGAGTTTTACTAATGTAAACAATCGTGTATATAATTATTATTAATTTTAATGTATATAGAAACGTTTTTAATTTGTAGCTAGAAACACGACCCCACAAGCAAGATGTTTGCCTTAACTTATATCGTGCATAAATAAAGTCTTTAAAAACTAAAATTAGTAAACTTGACCTCTCCGGCTTGTAATACTTGCTATTTCTATTATAGGCGTATTTCTACAATTTAACATTTAATTGTTTTGATTATATTTATTTATTTAATTTGTGAGCTTACCTGTAAAATAGCCTTTTAGTCACGTTAATAAACTGTATGTAACTGTATGTATGTAAGGATGTTAGTCCATGTACTGTGTTTCGTGTTTGTCAGTGCCAATAAACCAATGAAATGTTTATCTCCTTGCTTTTTTTTTCTATACGGGCGATGCAATGCTGATTGTGATAATTTATTTGTAGGGTCGGAACCCATATCACCTTTCATCTTGTGGCATATGGCTTGAAGCTTTTATCCCCATGACAGCGAAATCATTTCATTATCATGTCATTTGTAAAACAGGTCATCGCAAAACCAATAGCTCGTTGTCATTAATTTTTTAAATACAGTGGACATCTCCATTAAGGGAACACCTCCATTTGGGGGACACTTCTCTGGCCGGCAAAACGCTCATACAATCTTTGTAATGTTCACCTCTATTAAATAAGTGACGCCTCTATTAAGGGGACACTTCTCCTGGTCCCCAAGGGGTACCCTTAATGGAGGTCCACTGTATAGAAACGTTCTCTGGTTTTGCATTTTCGCTAGGAAAAGTCTTAATAGTACTAGTTTGATAACAGATTCTGTTCGCGAGCAACGTCACTATCGTTCGCAAACGCTGTTATTAGCCAACCAGAACGCCCCATTCTGGTCAGCTGGATGAGTTATAAAACTCAATCATTTGAAACACGAGTAAAAAAAACGTGTTTCAACAAATTTCAAACATATTAGTAAAATTTTCGTAATCTGCATATTCATCAACTATAGGCATTTTTACTCTAAGTGCCTACTTTTGGATTGTATATTGCTTCAAAAACCAATTCAATCAGCAAAAATTGGAAAGTCAACACCTTGCTATTACGGACAAACGGTGAATCCCCGGCAAAAGTTATAGACGTTTTGCTGAAAAAAAAACTCCAGCTATTACGGAATCTCGCCGAGTATTACCGACGTCACATTTTTGGTTTCACTTTTTGAACATCAAAACACATTTTAAGTATTATTTTTCCGCTTTTTGTCAACACCTTTGTCTTTCTGGGCAGGGTTGTTCAAAGCACGATTAAGCTAACCCAGGATTAGCCGCAATTTCGGCTCCAGTTAAACAACTCAACAATTGAAAAATTTTCCAACGTTTACTTCCCTTAAGTTTCGATTGTAACTTGTCTTCACTACTACCTACAAAAGACCATCTGAAAACGTTTTTAAATAGAGAAATGAAATCCTCGGTTAACTTTTCTGCGTTTCTAATTTAAAGAGGGCGGTTTAATATTGCGCACGAATTTATCATCCTTGACGTCGACAAAGTCGGCGTAATTGCCGTTTAAAGGAGAATTAACCAGAGCTGGTTGGATAGATTTTTTGTTTAGGAGAAGTCACTGAGAAGTGACGACCATATGATGAATGCTTGAAAATAAATCTCACAGATTTTCAAATGTAAATTACGTACAGCAGGAAATGATAACGATGCATATAGGTTAGATACAATTCCAGTAACATTTGATTCTTGGGTACAATGTACTGAACTGCTATATACTGTACAAAAGCGTATGTAAGTTCCGTTCTGTTTTGTAAATAAAACAGTTTTAATGCCCTTTACACGTCCATAAGGTTCTGGAACGGGTCCAGCAGTCAATGACAATGTAAATACGTGTATTCTCCTTACTGTGAGTATGTTTTCAAATAAATATTTTCTCACACCCCACTATTACGGACCCTCGCTATTTAATATGATTGACTGTAGTCCTTGGCGCGTAATAGAATGTGACGTCACCCATCGAGCTGATTGGGAAGATTCCCCTAGGACATCTTCGTGCCATCGTGCTCGGCTCCAAGCCTCTATGAGCTCTCTCTGCTCGGTAAGCGCGTTGTTGACGCTGTAGTGAAAAATGTTAGAACACGATGTTCTGAATAAACACAACACACGCTAAACTTGAATGTCTTGTTCCTAGGAGTTTTCAGTTGGCCTGCCTCCCTTAAAAAATAAAAGGGCCAGATCCACGCCACAAGGATTGCCTCTCTTCTGCTCTTGATTGGCAAGCCTCGCAATCACAAAAAATACTGCTAATTACTCCGATTGATATACAGTTTTCACAGCTATAGCTTCAATTAAAAGCGTTTTTATATCATTAGAAAATTGCACCGAGTTCTTCGGAAATAATTAACATTAACACTACAACTTTGGTATGCCGATTAATGCTCTTTCAAGTTGAATTTTAAAAACGCTTTGAGAGCCGGTCAAAGAAAGACTATTTACGTTGTTAACAAAACTCTGAGGTCGATTCCGTGCGAAATTCAAACCACCAAACGATAGAAATGATTGATCAAAAAGAATGATTGATTTATTGAAGAAGCAATCTCAATAGATAAAATAGGCCAATTTCGATATATTAAAATTCTAACTTGACTCTTATTATTAGCGTAAGCCTCTGAGCCAAGTAAGAATTTTAATATACAGTGTATATTGAAATAGGCCTATTGACATTCCAAGCAGTAACATGCATAGTAAAGGCTCTTCATCGAAAAGAAGAACAAACTGAATCAAGTCGCACAACAATTAAAGAAAGAAACCGGCTTTGCACGAATATACAATTTATTGTCATTCTTTACTGAATTATTTGCATCTAAAAACAAATTAATTGATTGATTAATTAATTAATTAATTAATTACCGATCTGTAAAAGGCATTTTTTTGCTTAGGAATTCCCTTCCACGAGACATTGGGAAAATAAGCCCACCAAATCACAGATTCACAAAGCCTGCAGCCACCTTAGAGTCGACTGCATTGACCTTATTTTTAGTTATTACCTAAATTTGTTTTTGTAAGACAATCGTAGAAATTCTAATTAATAAGTTCTTTGTTAAGTTCTAGCGTTTATCTTTTTATGGTAACGAAAACAAATGTGGAAATGATTAAAATTATTTCGTAAAAATTAAATCGTGATCTACGTAAAAGAGGGGAATTTTTTTTTTCGAACAAGACCCACGCTTGGTTAAGGCGTCGGCTTTACTCAAAGGCCTTATCGCACCGCGCCCTAGCTAAAGCAAACAAGGAACTGACCATCAGGTAGAGGACATGCTTGTATCTTTGGGTTTTAAAACAGCCGACTACAGTAACCTTCTAGCCGTGTTATAACCCAATAGCCTTACAGCACCTGTTGGCTAAAGTGGCTTTTAAAGTGTCGTCCTAGATTTTCAGAAAATCAGCATTGTTTAGAGTTAAGGACAATGCACTTTGTTGCTATTTTAACCAATTCGGCTTGGAAACCAATGAAAAATGAAGCTTTGCTTAGTCTTCCACTTGAACTTCTACTTAACAAAAACCGCCTGAAGCAATATAAAAGTAACTTAATGAAATTATCAGTCTAGATGTACTCATGCAAATCCAAAGTAATGGAATTAAGATAAGACTGACTAGCAAAGTTCCATAACAAATCGTTTATGAGTTGTCCTTGTGACTGTTTTTGTGGGAACTGAGATGTGCTTTGTAGCCCGTCAAGCTTATATATCCTTTTCCACACACAGGGCATGAATGTGGTCTTTCACCAGTATGTACACATATATGCAGTTTCATATTATGATAGCTCGACAACACCTTCCCACAAACCCAACACTCGTGTTTTCCGCTAGTGTGAACTTCGCTGTGCAATGTCAGATCTTCCTTCCGAGAAAAGCGCCTATTACATTTCGTACACTTGTAGCGTTTCTTGTGCGTCCGCTCGTGCCTCTGAAGATTTGAACGTTTGGTAAACATTTTATCACATTCAGCACACTTCCAAAGTCTTAACCTTCCTGCCAAGGACTCCTCGACTTTTTGCGTTTCTGATAGGTGAACAAGTCTGTGTTTAGTTAGGTTATATCTAAGTGCAAAACACTTGTCACACTGATTACATTTATACGGCTTCTCGCCTGAATGCATCCTTTCATGTATGTGAAAATCCGCGACACGAACAAAGCATTTTCCACAGTCGGCACACTTGAAAGGTTTATCCGGTTCATCCTTAGTATGAGTTCGTAGATGTGAAGCAAGTGTTGAAGCTTGCGCGAAACAGTTCCCGCAATGTTTACACTTGTATGGTTTCTCCCCAGTGTGAACTCTTTGATGCATTTTCAGAGAAGACGTATCACTGAAAACTTTACCACAAACTTTGCAGCAAGGACTTTCTTTTTGATTACCATTTGATCTATGAAGTCGTTTTTTGTGTCTGCTAAGGGCAAGTTTTTTGGTGAATTGCTTGTGACAAAGGTCACAACTGAATAGCTTCACTTCCGAATGTGTAGACAAGTGATTTACAAGATAATCCTTTTTGCTGAAAGTTTTTTCACACTGATAACATTTAAATATCTTTGGATTATCATCGACGCCAAGGCATGGATGACTTTGAAGGGCTGTTATCTCATCAAAGTTTCGTCGGCATTCAGGACATTTCAAATTGTTTCGAACGTTATGTTCCTCAACATGATCTCTTCTAGATTGAAAGTCTACAAATCCTTCATCACAAACCCAGCACTTGTAGGGAAGTTCAGCTGTATGGGAACCAAAGTGTTTGCGGAGAAATTTTGCAGATGCAAAACACTTGTCACACTTGCTGCATTGGTATCGTTTTTCTTCTCTCGCTTGGGGTGTCACAGAGTTGCCTTGAGCATTCGCAGTGCCGTCTGAGGATCGTGCCATGTCATCAGCCGCACAACAAGGAGTTGTGGCGCTATCTGCATCTGCCTGGTTTGGCGACAAACGGCTGGGACACCTGTGCTTCTTGTGTCGGTAGAGGTAGGATGGTCCCAGGAACACCAGCTTGCAGTTCTCGCACTGAAAATGGTGCCCTGGAAAATAACGCTTCAAGATTAAGGGAGCTGGACGCAAGGTGGTGGGGATCGATGAAGCAACACGCCTAGGAGAGGGACGGGTCCAAAGGTTGTTTCGTGTTCACGAGTTGGCTCATAGGAGCCTTTGATTCGTCGCTTACATCTTTAAATGGAATAATTGGTAATATTAACGGATTTTAAGATATTAAAAATAAGATGACTAAAAAAGCTTTTGCTTAGGTCAAAAATGCCTTACTAACGAGGTGGTCGTATTAGAGGCCAAATCATTAAAGTGCAGGGTTCCACTGTAACAAGCTCTGGTAGCTGCAAAATTACTCAATTCAAGTGCATTTTACCTTCACTGCAAGACTTCGAAACAGCGCTGTCCTGCTTTGTAGAAGGCTTCTTTGAATAGAACAAGTCATCAAACCAAACTAACAGCTCACTGCCACTGTCGATGGTTTTGCATGTTCGGTAATAAATGTCTCCACAGTGCTGGAATGATACCAGATTCTGTTCGGCTTTGTTGCGAGCACAATTAACGAACTTCATCCAGTTACTACGCCATTCATTTGAACCATCAACAGTGAAGTAGCCTTGTGTGGATTCAAAATTAATCACCTGTGAATATCACAATGAAACACATTAATTAATTGCATAAGCACGTTACTTCTAGAATTTTCTCGCAGACAAGTCAATAATGGAAACGCATAAGGCTTTTAAGTTGGCATAACAACATATAAGTTAACATCTGAAAGTCGTGATGTTTTAACCGCATACCTTTGACCTCTACGGTATTAGTAAGAGTGGTTCTAGCTTTTTTAGTATCATATAACGCATGATATGAATGAATGAATGAATGAATGAATGAATGAATGAATGAATGAATGAATGAATGAATGAATGAATGAGTGAATGAATTTATGAGCGATTGGATGAATGAAGGAATCAATCAATCAATCAATCAATCAATCAATCAATCGAAACAAAAAAAAGAGTTCGTGCCGATCTTTTAACACGGTCTAAATCTTTGCCGATGTCTTACTATATAACCGTTGACTAACATTAACATGGCATTTAAACAATATTGACTTTACAGCATTTTACTCCTCATTGGGTACTTCTCCCAAACGCATGTTTTTTTATCATTTTGATGATGTTGCGTGCCAGCGTGCGTTACACTACGTCATGACAACTGCGGGAAAGGCTGCATTTTGACGCATTTCGTCCGACAATAATTCGTAATTATTACGAAGTTAAATTAAGCGTTACATTACACTGCGTTACATTACACTGCATTTGCATTTGTCTTGTTAGGGTTTTTACAACTTAATTCCTGCTTTCAATTAAATTAAGCAAGGATGCAAGCATGGATGCAAGAATAGATGCAAGAATCCATGCATGGATGAATGCATGAATGAATCGATAATTAAAAGGAAAAGAAGGGAAAGAGGCAGAAAGGAAAGTACATACGTAGAAAGGAAGGAAGGAAGACGAGATGCAAAACATGATACAATATAAATGCTTACATCCCACGAGTTGGAATAATCAGCTTCATTTGCCACGTCTGGAGTAGAGACCTTTTTTCCTTTGAATGGGCCAAAAACAACACGTCCCTCAATTGTGTTTGTTGTATAAACGCCAAGTCTGCCACCCCCTAATGCAGATGGCATCAAGAACAGATCAGGTGGAAGAGAGGATCTCGCCAAGCTCTTCTTTTGAGCATTTGGCTTCACTTCTGAGTCGCAGACAAATGACACGGGGAACGTTTCTGGTAAAGAGTCCTTGAAGAGCTTTCCAATATCACTGAAACCTAAAGAATACAAATAAAATTGCAATTTATTGCTATGATGATGTAGTTTTTAATTGGTTTCATTGCCATAAAAATACTTGCAAATAAGGTAAAAGGGAAAGTCGCACACAATCCACAGGTGGTCCACTTGGCGGAGATTAACCCAGTTTCCATGCATGATTCAGTTTGACTCATTACTTAATTTTGTCATTAGCTTATAGTCCTTTATTATCTAATATTTAACTATATTTTAACTTTCTTGGATAGTTGCATCGCATGGGGCTTTGCATCCCATTTGTACCTTTTCCCTTTGGTGCATCCTATTTTGTGAGCTGCTTGTGTCCAATGAAGTTCATAAAAAAGCAACTAGAAGTATTGCTGCTACCCTGGACGGGATGCTAGCCCATCGTAGGGTTACCTTCAGCATTTTGTTTCCGGTTATCCATTAATTTATACACTTGGGTGGAGAGAGACAATGCGGAGTAAAGTTTGTTGTCTAAGGAAATAACATGATGGCCGAGACCAGACCTCGAACAAATGACCTTCGATCTGAAGTCCAGCGTGTTAACCACTGCACCAAGTACATACCGGAAAAATCCTTGTGTTGAATCTTTCCAGTGTCAGCCATATTAACCAGTGGAAGGGGTATAAAGTTCAAACACCTGTTAAAGTCAAGCAAAAAGAAAATGTAATAAAATGCTGGGTTGATGTCTTACTAAAGGTAAAACCATGCCTGATATAAAATCCCCACTCCCCCCCCCCCCCCCCCCCCCCCCCCCCCCGAATGAGTGACATGAAGCTGTCAAAAGTGCACCAGACTTTGTATTCAACTTGTGGAGGGCTCTAAGGGAACACCCATACTGCAAAACCCCCAAGGACTCCAAAAACTCAACACTTTGAAACAAAAACAGAGAAGCAATTTCTACCTTTAACTCACAACTGATGTGTAAAGAAACGCAAATTAATGTAAACACCATAATAACACTAATAATAATAATAATAATAAAATCAATTTATAAATTTTAAAACCATCAATAAATTACTATCGAATAAAGGAAAAGTATAGTTAATAAAAAATTAATTATTAAAGGCTAGCCTAAAAAGGTGAGTCTTTAATGCAACTTTAAATGCTAAAATGCTTGTGATAGAGTGAATGGATGTTGGCAAGTTATTTTAAATTTTTGGCGCAGCCTACTGAAATGCTCTATCACCAAGCATAGGATAGGATTTGCCACTACTGGTGGCAAGAGTGTTGGAGCATTACGTGATCTCAAACTATACACTGATGTATCTTGTGTGATTCCTAACTATTATAAGATTCATAAGATATTCTGGAACTAAACCACTGAGACATTTAAAACACAATCTTTGTGCTTTTAATAGTTTTGCCTAAATTTTGCAACCATTAGTGATTCCCGATAGGTTTCAAGATTGTGACCATCTTTTTTAAACTATGGCTGTGACACATGGTACAAAAACAGTGACAGTTTGTACTGGTAGGCGTCAATTTTGAAACTTATTAAATAAACCTTCTATCTACCCAAATATTTTTACAGTCTAAATGGATAATCACTTACCCATACAAAAGATATAACAATATGTCAAGTACGGAAAATTCCCAGCAAGGAAGGGGGGGGGGGGGGGGGGGGGGGGGGGGGGGGTACTCTCATACATACATACATACATTAACTTTATTTCAGCTCGAATTTACAGAGTAGCCTGTTGGCTAACATCTTCAAGAAAAAAAACATTTAAGCATCAAATAATAATGTATGGGCTGCTGTGAAGGGAATGGTTTTCAAGCAGTTAAGTCTGGGATAGGGTATAGAAATCAGAGAGTTTTGGTCTAGAATAGTGTATTATGGGAAACTGATCAGTGGTATGAGGGTAGAGTCTCTGAAAAATAGTGAGTCTGGGATAGGGTATAATATTAAGTATTTTTGGTGTCTAGTCTAGAATAGGATTGCACAATGCAGCTGAACATGGTCTGGTATATGGTAAAGGTTTTAGAGTCCCAACAGCACACAACCACCCAAAAATGTACAGAGTACCCCTCCACATCGGGAGTAGTTATCATGACATTGTAAAGTAAATACTTCTTAAGGAGGCTAGAAAGGGTTTTCAGTTTTGGCGTGTGCGACGTGAACTGTTCATGCATTGACGCATGCATCAGCTGATTTTCCTATCAAAAAGTAGCGTGCGCAGCTCACTGGAAATGAAAATACTCCGTAAAGTCGTGTGAACCAGAAATAATTTGTGCAAAAAATATTCCTCTTTATCTTAAAAGTTCGTTCGGTGACCTATCTTGATTTTCTGTATCAAACCAGTATTCGATATTCCAAATCTTAAACAAGAGTTTGAGAAAAAATTATCTAGCAGAATTTTTTTCTTTTCTGACAACAACCTTTTTGGAAATATAAACTCGATTTCCCACTAGATTGATTTTTGTCATAGCGCCAAAAAGAAAAGAAAATTAGCGGTGCTTTCCAAATTGAGAAAAAAACTAATAGGTCACGAGATTAGTTTTAAACATAATTAGGGAAAACTGAGTTTTAGAGGCTCTATTCAGAGAGCTGTACTGTTGCCATGGCAATGACTATGACATCATAAGCACCCTTAAAGCATTGCCTGTAAATAGCATGGTATAGATATCCAAACGTTGTCCATATCATCGGTTGCATCATTTTTTATTATTTCATCATTTGGACACACTATTGAAAACAAGAAGCCTTTATGAGCCTCCTTAAAGTACTATCATCTAGGAAAGTTGTGTTTTAGATTAGCTAGTAATGCCTGATAATTTTGGTAAGTTATTAGTATTATATTTGATATGAATCTTCCAAGATATGTTCATCAATAATATTCTAATACCAAGAAATTTGGCCATTTAACATGTTCTATTTTATTATTATTTATAAGCTTTATTTTGACAAGTACAGGAATGTGCATTTTTTTCTTATTGAAGGTTAGTTTTGAATATCATAAAATTTGTTTTATTTGTATTTAATGTTAGTTTACTGGAATCGAACCCTTGTGATGCTTTAGTTTGTATTCATTGATTGAGATTTTTGCGTTGAAAAATAAGTTTGTATCATTTGCAAATAATATAGAATATTTTCGTGAAAATGTTGAATTATAGTTGAACCTCTCTAATACGGACACTGAAGGGACAGAGTAAAGTGTCCGTATAAGAGAGGACTGTCCATATCATAGAGGTCACCACGATGACGTCACTTTTAAGACTTCACTAACAGGTTTGGTTCAGTAACTAAAAACGGGTCCACACTCGTCTTTTAACTGCATCTAAATTGATTAATATACAGCATTGAGACACTGTCTATCAGTAGTGTACTACACTGTAAAATTCTCAGCTACATAAGGTATAGGAATCACTGTTTTAAAACGAACTGCAACGCAATGCTGCATGTGAAAAAGTAATATAAAGTACAATTCTGAAAACGTCTTTCGATATACTGTATGTTTGTAACCACAAACAGGAAATTGTATTACTTACTCAAACTATCATCACCTGATCACTGGGGTGTCCGCAATAAAGAGGTTCAGTTTATATGAATTTGCTCTCTGGGGCCGAGATTTAGTGTCCGTTCTCCGTATTAGAGAGGGTCCGTATTAAAGAGGTCTTTTTTAAAGAAAATATGTGAGAATTTTGTCGGGACATAGGAAACTGTCCGTAATAGAGCGGTGTCCTTATTAGCAGGTATTAGAGAGGTGTCCGTATTAGCAGGTATTAGAGAGGTGTCCGTATTAGCGGGTATTAGAGAGGTGTCCGTATTAGCAGGTATTAGAGAGGTGTCCGTATTAGTAGGTATTAGAGAGGTGTCCGTATTAGCAGGTATTAGAGAGGTATCCGTATTAGTAGGTATTAGAGAGGTATCTGTATTAGCAGGTATTAGAGAAGTATCCGTATTAGTAGGTATTAGAGAGGTGTCCGTATTAGCAGGTATTAGAGAGGTGTCCGTATTAGTAGGTATTAGAGAGGTATCCGTATTAGCAGGTATTAGAGAGGTGTCCGTATTAGCAGGTATTAGAGAGGTGTCCGTATTAGTAGGTATTAGAGCGGTGTCCGTATTAGCAGGTATTAGAGAGGTGTCCGTATTAGCAGGTATTAGAGAGGTGTCCGTATTAGTAGGTATTAGAGAGGTGTCCGTATTAGCAGGTATTAGAGAGGTATCCGTATTAGTAGGTATTAGAGAGGTATCTGTATTAGCAGGTATTAGAGAAGTATCCGTATTAGTAGGTATTAGAGAGGTGTCCGTATTAGCAGGTATTAGAGAGGTGTCCGTATTAGTAGGTATTAGAGAGGTATCCGTATTAGCAGGTATTAGAGAGGTGTCCGTATTAGCAGGTATTAGAGAGGTGTCCGTATTAGTAGGTATTAGAGCGGTGTCCGTATTAGCAGGTATTAGAGAGGTGTCCGTATTAGCAGGTATTAGAGAGGTGTCCGTATTAGCAGGTATTGGAGAGGTGTCCGTATTAGCGGGTATTAGAGAGGTGTCCGTATTAGCAGGTATCAGAGAGGTGTCCGTATTAGCAGGTATTAGACAGGTGTCCGTATTAGCAGGTATTAGAGAGGTGTCCGAATAAAGGAGAGGTTCGACTGTGAACCTGATTAAATTTGAACATACACTTGTTTCCACTCACCATGTCCATCTTTTTCGATTTCTCCAGCCTTTCCAAAACTTCCTTTTTCTTAGGAATGTTCCATTTTACTTAAGATGGCTTTTAAAACCAGCCCTTAGGGACGGACCATTAGATTTTTGAGGAGGGGGGGGGGGGGGGGGGGGGGGGGGGGTTGGGCAATTTTTTGACTGTGCAGAATGTTTCTTTTTGCCATGATTTGCTTGCATGATATTTTTTTTTGCGAGTTTATATGTTTTAATGCCTGACACATATACGTGTTAGGAATACTAGTAAGGCCATACTAGAGACAGGAATACTACAGCAAGTCAGATCTGATGTAACAGCAGCTTGATCGCATAAAGCCTGGCCGCGGTGTTGTAACTGCCCCTACAATTTTCTTTACACCAGCCCCCTGTTGATGTCGCTTCCACAGCCCATCGTAGTACACCCAACCATCTTACAATTACAGGGGCGGCGCCGGAAATATGTTGGTGGGGCGAATCTCCTGTGCCGAGCGCCGAAGGCGCGAACTTCTAGGGGGGTCCGGGGGCATGCTCCCCCGGGAAATTTTTGAAATGGAACTCTCTGAAATGCTATTTCCAGCGTTCCTGAGACCGGAGAAACAGTTTCCAAGGCCAGCTTTGAGTTCAGTTTAATTCTCATGAAAAGTACATGTACACGAAACACTTTCTGAAACTTAGGTGTAACTCCATTTTGGTTGTTTGTTCAAAGTAAATTCGACTGTCACTCGAATATTCTCTGTCAATTCTTTTCAGTATGGGAAGGTTTTGGAAACGAATTTTCCAAAGCGATTTTCTCTGTCATTTAAGAGGCAGAAAGAAACTGATTTCCAATATCAGCCATGTTCAATTTGTCAGTTAATGCAATGTCTGGATAATGCAATGATTTAATCTTTCTTGTGACAAAGTTTGTTCGTAGATATGTCTTGAACCTTCTTAGGGCAGAGGCCGAGCGCTAACTCACAGCATTGATGGATTTGTTTGATGGATTTGTCGGTAGCTGGAGTCCGATAGCTGACGTCCGAGTAACTCAAGGGGTATTGAAATGCTTGGTTCACAATATCCAATCTCCAGTCTAAAGTCAGTCACAATATCTCCGATACTAAAATTGTAGGCTTTTGATTAATTAACAGAATATTTATTTTGCAAACTCTAATGCATTAAAGCGCCCCGCCATCAGATCTGGTCAAAGGATGTTGCTACACTATTCATCTCCGCCCACCGCCATTTTGAGCTGTCGAAAGTTGGTGGGACAAATGCCCCACCTGCCGCACCGGTAGCGCCGCCCCTGCAATTACAAGCTTGTTCTACAACACATAAACAAAGTATTTCTCATCCATTGAGATATACATGTACCTACAATGCCACTGTACAACTATAAAAGAGCCATTCCTTGTGTCAGAAAATATCTTACATGCTTATGAAATCAGCTAAAAAGCCTACAAAGAAACACAACTTACGTCGGGTCAAAAATAAACCATTGGTATTGGCTAAACTAAACAAGCCAATGAAAAGATAGAACATTTGATCCTCCCCAAGTGTATATAAGTCGCTAACATTCTACAACGTCAGTGTGATTTATTTGTGTTCTGACCATCTGCTTCTGGATATAAAATATTGTTCTAAAAAATATAAAACTTTTTGGGGAGGCAAACATGTACTAAATACCGTTGGGAACCTACAACAAGCCAGATTGGACGATGTGATATATGTTTATTGCTAAAATCTACGCAGTGGACGATGCGCTCGCTTCGAGCAACTCCATGGCAAATGACTGGTCACGCAATTTTCAGTTGATAATATAGTTCATTCGCGTTGCATCATGGGATACCTGAAAAAATCCTCCCTTTGTCCGTCCCTAAGGAATTGCAATTCTTTTAACCATACAATGGAAATCCGAGATTACACAAAAATTCTGATGGCCTTTGTAGCCAGGCCAAGCGTTCACGAAAATTTGGAATATGGACTCAGAAAGGAACATTGGAATTGAGATTTCCTGCAACCGTGACATCTGTTGAGCGTATGACCGTACATGATTTCTAGTTATTCTATAAAATATTCAAAAGCTCTTCACTGCGCTCTATGGAAATCTCAATCCTTGAAACAACAATGCATAATGGCGGCAATTTCATTTCATTTTTAATTATGTTTTTTTCCCTGCGAATCATGTCTTCGTCCCCCAGAGCTCTATGGTTCTTTTTGAATAGGCCATTTCCGAGTTGTCTTTAGCCTCTCTATCAAAGCGAGGCTAGGTGCAAAACCTTTCATATGAAAATGAGTTTTCATTCACATGCAAATAAAACTTATTTGCATGTGAATGAAAACTCATTTTCATATGAAAGGTTTCGCACCTAGCCTCGCTTTGATAGAGAGGCTAAAGGCAACTCGGAAATGGCCTATTACGCTGCTCGTTTCAACCGCTGACCAAACAAAACGAAGGCTGTTTTGACGAGAATGTGCGGTTGGCGCACGCGCAGCGAGAAAGTGTGATCACCTTTCCTGTATTGGTCCAGAGGCTTGTCACGATAAACTAAATTTTGTTATTTTCGTTGCAAAGATCCATGGTCACTGCTGGGAAGAGCGACTTAAGATTAGCAAAATGGCCACCAAATTTGAGAGTGATGATATCACGAGTTATAACCTGACCTGAGCTAGAACATTTTACAGATTCATGTAGCAGACGCTTATATGGTGGCAAGCAATTTCTTGCCTCCCCTGAGGATAATATATTTACAACCACCACACAAACATCTGTAAAATTTCCCTACCATATCTTTTTTATTTTCAAATTTATATAACTCGACGATATTATCCCATTCTTAGCAATGTGATATGTATTTTTAAAGAAACTCTTTATTGTAACTTTTTTGTATATTCAGTGAAAAATCTCGAAATGGTGGTACTCAGTAAAGTATTTTTTTATTCGACATAGCATTTTAGAGTGCGAATATACGCACCAAACGAGTGCAAATATTTAACTATTATAACGCAAAAGCGCGCGTGATATCGCCTAATTCTTAGCCGACGAGGCCGTAGGCCGAGTCGGCTAAAATTAGGCGATATCACGCAAGCTTAAGCGCTATAATAGTTTAATAATTCAACACATTGATAACAAAGCACAGTTTGAAGAAAAAATATCGAGGCCGGTCCGTCATTTTTGCATTCTCTTGTCAAAATGCGAAATTTACCTCTATCGTTGGATATACGTCATGTAGACAGTGCATCAATGTGTTGAATTATAAGACACGTTATTACTTCAAAGACATAGATTTCGGAGATGACTGTCAAGCAAAAAGTTCTGTAAAACGGCTGATCATTTCTACTCGTCGGTTTTTATTTTTTACTCGCCTAAAGGCTCGAAAAAAAAAGACCCATAAAAATACCCAGCCGTATTACACAACTTTTCGCTGAATAACCTCTACGAAACCTTTATGTATAGGTGGTTTGCAATCAATCTCTAGAGACATAGACAACAATAGTGAAACGAACAAATGCTGGTGGACGAACAAAAGGAGCTAATGAGAGAACTATTGTTTATGTCCACCAGCATGGCGGCGATGACGTAACATGAAAACCACCTATTGTATTATTAGTGCACGTGGCCATAATTTACAGAGCATTGTTGATATATTTTGTCTACCAAGAAAATAACAAATTTTAAATTTAATATAAAACTCCAACTATAGTTTAAACTTGCGTTGAACATGTATCTTGTCCTTTAATGACCATCGCATAAAAAGCGAAATGCTCGTGTATAAAACAATCTGGCCATATTGAAAACAATGGATGCGAAAATGGTTAATATGCTGTGTCGACTCAGCCAAAATCCGGGTATAAATTTTCTTAAAATTAGTTTCTATTCGTTTATCCAGTTGATCACAATTCTAATTTTTAAGGTACTTACACATGTCTGATAAACTAGAAAGAATATCACAAATACAAGAAATGGAAACGAAGCTCGAATGATCGACGAGCGATTGATAGTCAAATCGCGGTTAAAAGCCCCTCTCAGCTTTATGACAGCGAAATAAATTTACAATCTGTTTCTTTGAAATAACTTAGTCTTTCATGTTCAAATTCTCTTATAAATAAGCTTATCTTGACTTGAGAAATTACACAGTATTTTTCTCTTTTTCACCAGTTTACTTGTGCGGAGTCATTCCGGCTCAGAAAATCAGAAATATAAACGTCGACTTCTGAATCGATCTGAAGCACATGAAGTCACATAAAAATATTATTATTCACTGCTCGCTTCGCTTAACAGTGATTCCTTTGATGCGATCTTTATTCCGATTCTTTATAGGTCTTTATACAAGAAAAATACGTGCCGAATTTAAAAGCTTTTTTCCGAGCTTCTGTTTGATCAACATTTACATTTTCTTTTCATTGACAGATCAGTCAGGTTTCCTTTTATAGAAATGGCCACACGTAATTTAAATTCATGTACTGTAGAATTAGCATAAATTTTGAATTGCAGTTGAGTGTGTAGCTTAATTCGCAAGTTCTTCATATGAAATGGACTGTTGTCTTTAAAGGCGTAAAAAGTACAATTTGGAGAATTATTTCCCTTTACAGAGTAACTCCCGTTTGCTCGGAACCAGGCCAAACACGCAACGAACACAATCCAAAATGAGTAAAGCAGAAGTCAGTACTAAAATCATGCAACCTGAGTGCCAAGTTTTTGGTCGATGTACATTAACATGTTCTCATGATTGGCAGATGTGTCCCACTATCCCAAAGGAAAAACCGATAGTCCTTAAATTCATGTTACACACATCAATTTAGTATTACAGCTAACGGTTTTGGCTCACACTTCATGCACATGGAATGGATCATCTGTGAAATATATAACTAATATTGGAATAAATCCAAGAGCTAAGTGCGGCATCAATCAAATATGTCTCCTGATGGGGCCCAAATTCTGCATGAATATTGAATAAAAATTAAATTGAACTTTAGAGCCTGAAAACTCGTCGACCTGTTTTGTTGAACCATATCATTTTCAATGTACAAAGCACATGTACAAAATATTGCATCATATTGAGGTTTTGATGCAAAGGGCAACATATTTTCGTTTTCTTCAACTTGTACTTTAACACATGATTCAATTTGTGTGAGCAGTGACATCGAAATATATGCGAGTGGTCGCTTAACAGAGGTTAAAAACAAAAAAATTCCGAATCACCAGCGAATTGAAAGTGGTCGCGGTCACTCAGTGGTTGCTCACTGGAGGTTTCGACTTCAGTGATTTGACTGCAAAAAATTTGGTATTTTACAATAGTGGTCGCTTACGAGAGGTGGTCGCTCATAGAAGTACGACTCAGTGTATGCTGATGAGGAAATGGTATATCGCTTGCTGCATAGGAAAAGCAATATGAAATACTTAAATCTAATTGAGATTAAAAACATACAAAAAAAACTCTCAGGACAAATTTCGCGAGAGCCAGAAAAACAAAACTGAAAACAAAAGAAGCGAAGTTAAAGAATGGAATATCAAATAACTGTTAAGTTACGGTGAGTAGCTGAGTGATAGTCGATCGCCTGCGTTTAGCAGGCACTGCTGAACGCGGGAACCTTCCTCAAGCAAGTCGAGAGGGAAAGGTCGCCAAAAACACAATATTCGTTCTTCTCAGGATCTACTAGATACAGGTTATTCTAAAGTTTAAGTAAATATTAGGAGAACAGTTGTAATAAACACTTACTGCGCCTTTCAATGATATGCGAACTTTACGCGTAAAGCGTCGTAGTTTCCTAAGACGTCCGCTATGATATTTGCGGCAGCGAAAAACGAAACTGTTCTTTAGAGTTAACACAGTGGAGTTAACCGGGACTTCGTTAACCTTTTTTTTAAGTCTTTCGATTGTGATCGTGCGAGTTAGTGTAGCTCTGAAAAAAACCTGTTGTTGTTGACCATGACCGACGTTTTGACAACCTGATCAACATAACTTATCTTTCAGTCTCAGAAGTGCATGCCCTTGATGTAGGGTATGGTCGCTGTGGTGACGTGTCGCTCACTACCTTTCAGAGGCTCTTCTCACGTTCTCGTATCCCTCTTTACGCGCCTCTTGTATCTCTTATATTTTCTCAGAACCTCTAGTACCCAAGGTAGTCGCTCACAAACCGACAACTACTTTTAAACCTTTAGCGAATTGGATATGTGAACTGGTGTTGGTAATTCTATTGTTAACATCTTCCTTTTAACAAACCTCCGGTCAACAAACTTTGCGTTAACAAAAGAAATGGTGACAAACTTCCGGTTAACGAAAAAAAAGAAGAAGAAGAAGGATGTAAATGGTTTGAACCCAGAAGTGTTTCTGTTGACAATGACTGACGTTTCGACATCTTGAGGGGAAGTCATCTTCGGAGCCGTGTGAGTTGTTAGCCGTCGGTTTGGTCAGTTTGGCATTTGTTAGTAGTTGTCGTATAATAAATAAAATGGCACGAGACCTGAATCATGACCTAAAGAACTTTCCACACTTTCTAAACACTTAATTCTGCAAAAGTCGACACTTCAAATATTAAAACCTCCAAACCTTTACAATGCGGCTACTGTTACCGGGGTCACCCAGACGAAGTGAACCAATCACAAATCAGAACGGGAATGATATAGATTCCAACATTTTTTACTTCAGCCAATGAATGTCGAGTACAGGGCCGGGTTGTTCAAAGCACGGTTAAGCAAACCCAGGATTAGCGTCAATTTTGAATGCAGTTAAATGACTCAACAATTGAAAATTTTTCAAAGTTTTCAACCCTTCAGTTTCGACTTTAACTTGTCTTCACTACTAGCTACAAATGACCTTTTGAAAACATTTTTAAACAGAGAAATGAAATCCTCGGTTAACTTTTAATCCAGGATTAGCGTTAATCGGCTTTCGAACAACCGGGCCCAGAACAATAAAAAATAAAGTGCAGCCCCAGCTCGCCCACAGCCCCAAAATTGCATGCACGTTCTTACAAAAAAAAAGAGTGTAGTCGAGCGGGCGAGCAAATACGCAATCGGCTTAGCTACCTGTCTTTGAAAGGAGTAAATGCGACAGATGCGTGCTTGGGCAAATTGTGTGGCGGATTTGAATTCTCGGGAAAACAAAACTAAACCGCCGGCTGATTCAACCTCGTTCCCAAGGTCTCTGGGAACGAGGTTGCGGCTGATTCATTTTTTTTTTTTTTACAAATATATCATATTACCAGGCACACTGCCAAGGTAAAATATATACGCATTTATTTTCTAACCGTTTGAAAAAGAGCGGCTCCTTTATCTCAATTCTCCTTTATTAAATTGTCGTCAATTTTTTTTTTCACTGCGGATTATTTATGCGGTTTGAGCATTAGAGTGGTTTCTTCAATCTCTCAAGGCGGTCGTGAAGGTTTTGAAGAAATCATTTTGGTGAAGTAAAGTCTATAGTTGTATATGCCGAAAAATAGAAATAATTATTAACCAAACCTCGAACTCTGCGAAAAAATATTCGACTCAGACGATTGAGTTTTTTTCTCGTGTTAATTTAGACTCGCCACGCTGAATTGCCGAAACTTCAAATATACGGCCGATACTTTTTTATGCAGTTTTGAATTTCTCTTTACTTAATTTTATTTCAGCTTATAATCGTACTGCCAGAACCCAACAAGTGGAACTCAAATTTTAAAAGCAAGTTGGAAATTAAATATCCGGCAACGCATAAAGCTTAATTTATCACGGCGACGAACAAGCCGTGTTTTCATGTTTCATGTTTCATGTTTCATGTTTTCAAATCCGTCCCACACTTTGCCTAATCTATGACCGTCGCTTTCCCTGGTACTTATACAGTGAAGAGTCTAATATTTATTTCCCACATGGTACTTCCAAAACCCCCGGTTCAGGTTGACGCCTTTGAGAAAACTTGAATTTGTCACTGGCAAAATTATTTGAAATCCGCCACGCTCTTTAATTTGTGGAAGCATACGGGACGGCCGTCGCATTCCCTGTTTTCATACAGTTTAGAGTTTCTTTTTCATTAACATCGCTGGTATTTACCTTCCAAACGGTGCTGTTAAAAATAGTTAAGTTCAAAAGGGATGGAATCGCAATTAATTGAAAATCCAACGCCGTACAACCAAAACTTGTATTGTTCTGTTTGTTTTTATGACGAAGGAACAAGTTGCAATTTCATTGTTCTGTACTTGACATTTCATTGGCTGAAAATGTTGGAATCCATTGTTCCCGTTCTGCTTTGTGATTGCTTTACTTCGTCTGGGTGACCCCGGTAACAGTAGCTGCACTGTAAATATTTTGTTCCTTTAAAGTGCCTATGAAATGAAATTTATTTTTTGATGTATCGAAAGTTTCACCTTTTTAGACCTTGGAATAAAAGGTTTAAAGTGTTAGGGACGATGCGAAATGCTTTTTTTATGGTCTCAAAGTTAGGTTGTTGGCGCTAAAAAGTGGCTCCAATTTGTGCGCGGCCAAAACCAGTGTCATATTACACTGTGACGTAAATAGTTGTACAAACTGCTGCGGGAATATAGAGAACAAGAGAGCTGACAAGAGACGTCGCTAGAGGTGGACCAATATTATGTGGCGAGCGGCCTCAAACATACGAGATATTAGAATTCTTCGATAACAGAGGGTGTAACAAAGCTTTATTTTGCTCCAGAGGAAAATAGGCCGGCGAAATACACGAAATTTGTTCGTCGACATCGGAAAGGGTACGTCAAGCGATGTTGTTTTCAATGAAAGCGCTTATTGTTAAGATTAATATTATTTTGCAAAAGAAAATAACATTCCGGCCGGTGAGGCCGTTTAATCAAGCATAATTTTTCCAATCCATATCCTGTTTGGAAGTTCCTTCAAGCCAAGGCATGACTGGAGAGCCGTCGAAGTCAGTGAGGCCTACAAAAATATACTGACTCGATCGGCACTGACTGGCGAGTAATATAAATGTTTATACGGTATTCCGAATTATAAAATTCAAAGTGCAGCGCAAGTGTTCACTGGAAGGCGTCTATTCTACGGAACATCTATCAAAAATCTACACGTACAAATGCTATTCGAAACAAAACACATCGCTGAATCATTGCGTGTTCGATCAGATCAATTTTTATACAATGAAATATAAATCAGACATAAATGTAAACACGATACTTTGAACTCGCTTACAAGCCGCCAAGTGGTTAAAATTTCCAGAAACGATCAATCGCTGGCAAGACACTGAACTAAGAAGCATAATTATTACGTATATACTTGAGTTCAAACATTTTGAATAAATAAATAAAAAAATACGCTATCAAGGCACCTTGCCGCTAAAAATACACCATTCACATTCAATTCAGCAAGCCGCCTGAAAAACACCACCTCGGATATGCATAACATATCAGTATAATTTAGAAACTTTCAACTAGCAAGCCGCCAAGACATATCCTTCGCATTGAAAAAAGAACTTTAAGTAGACGAGCGAATTGCCAAGCCGATAAAATAAGTTCATAACCTCCACGCGTGATCAATGAACTTCAGAGAAGACCGGTCGAGTCGCTAATGCGCTAATATCATGATTGTTTGTACTACAAATATATCGTTCGCGTTCGATAAACGCTAGTCAACGAGCCACTAAAAAGAAATAACAAAAACGCCTCTGCGTTCAATAAGCTTACAACTCAACTGGCGAACCACTGAGACGCTGTGCTACTGAAATGTATACCTTTCACGTTCAATAATCTAAATGATCAAAGTCCGTCTTCTTCATGTTCACTTCCTTCGCTCAAGCGGCACAGTCGGTTCGTCTCGCTACGGCAAAACTACAGTGGACACGATCATTTCAGTTGATCAAGAGTGATCCGAAACTGATCCTCTTCGCCTTCAGAGGACTGTAAAGAAACAAATTAGGCGCTGTCTGACATTTGTACAGCCAAAAACGTTGGCAAAATGACCATTACGCTAAAGGATTCCAAGGGAATTATAGCGTAAACAAACCAATGTGTCATACTATTTACGTAATTTACGTCATCACGCACGCCCACTCGCCCCCAGGCTCTCCAAAAATTGGAGCCACTTTTCAACCGGTGACGCATCTTCGAGGGGCTAAAAAATCGATTTTCTTTCTTTTCCTCGGGAAATGATTATTGTTTTCGTTCTTTGGACATAATAAACTAATGAAAAACGAAGAAAAAAAATTCATTTCATAGGCACTTTAAGACGTCAAATTGATGGAAAATTGGCTGAAAAAGGTCAGACAAGACGCTAATAAAGATCGAGAGTGGACGCCGCGTGGGTTAAGAATATTTTTCCCGTGCCTTTGAAAAATCGGTAGAAAAAGACAGTGGTTTGCTTCTCATTAAAAATTCACTTCATATCTTCCCTTGATGTTTAATGAGAGTTTTGGGTATGAGTAAAGCTACTGTAATAATAACAATAAAAACAATTTTAAAACACGGATCAGAGTAATGGTATTAGGTATACTCGGACGGGCAGAGTCGCAGCCTGAAAGCTGAAGTCCTCCAACCCCAAAAGATCTTGCTCGCAGCAAAGCTGCCACGATTTCTCCATGACAGCACCTTCCTACACACAAAAACTTATTTTTCCTACAAATAGGTTCGTCTACACCACTTTTTAAAATGTTTAAAACGAGAACTAAAAACTATCAGATTAGGTTGTAGAGCATAATATAATAGTGAGTATTATTAATGCTGATATTCTGTTATCTTTCGAAGCCAAGAGCTGAGGTGGATAATCGGTGGTTTGCACGTCGGCCATGTTGCCGGCTGACAGAAACAACAGACGATCATTTTCTAAAAAAATACAGTTTTATTTCAAAGGATGGAAATTTCATTGTTTTGTCAGCCAACATGAATATGGCCTTAGTGCAAACTGCGGTGTTCAGAATCTGAAAATAAATTAAAATAGTTACTCGAGATAGACTACAACAACTCAACGGGTTTTATCTCAGGTACGAACTTGCACATGGCAAATCACGTGATGTACGATATCACAACACAAACCTAGAACACTTTTTCCAGTGAAGTCAGTTCGTGAGCCGCCATCTTAAGGCTCCGTACATCCGTATCTGAACCGCGCACGAAACAAATCGTCCTTTCATTATGAACCAGTTTATTCATATAGTAAAAAAATTGCATTAAGAAGTAAGTAGGGTTCCGTACAGCAAATCTGGGTCGCTCACGGAACCAATCAGAATCCTGTTTTTCAAAGTGTACAAGTTAAACCAGTTCATCCATATAAATAAAAAAAAAGGTATATAAAGAAGTCTTTCACAGGCTCTTCCTGAATAAAATCGTAACCGCCATCTTAGCGGTTGGTACAGTAAACCTGGACCGCTCTCGACATCAATCAGAATCCTATTTTTCATCGTGAACCAGTCCAGGTGTTTATATTTAACAATACTTCTAACAGACCCTTCCTGATCACAGTGTATGGTAAATATCATTTTCTTCCCTTTACGGGTACCAGAACTCCGATACCAGTGATTTGTATACTTGTGAAAAATTAATGCTAAAAGTCTACATTGATCATATCTGATTTGTTTTCTTGTAAAGGTTCACAAAACGTAACTGGGAATTGACGGCGAACCTGAGACACTTAGATTGCCAATTCAGGTAACTGTGTCAGTTAGTAGTGATTATTTACCTAATTGAAGATGGTTTTCTATGTTCTTTAGAAAATAATTCACGCGTAAGGTCTATAAAAACTGTTAGTAGATGCACGAGCCATAGGCGTGTGCATTCAGCGTCTTTATAAACCTCAGACATACTAAAACTATCTTCTAATTGGTTTAGAATATAGCAGAAACCTTGTACAATCTGTGATTGACTTTTTATTTGTGTTCTCGTTAGTTTTGGAGAATTGTTTAAAAAACGTGCTCAAATTCAGTGTTTTGATTTCTTTCATCGAAGACAGCTCGGCCTCGATCGATGCGCTATGAATGGTTCGCGTTTTGCTTTTAAACATAAACTTACGGAGATTTGAATAAAATTTTTCGAAAGAAGATTGTATTGTCCATTTTTATGTGTTTGTTCATTCATTACATAGGTTGAAAAGCGATTTTATGTAAACAAGACTTGGATTTTATCAGGTTCTAACTTCACAAGCGTCTCCTTTTAATGTGCAAATATGTTTGTGTATTTTTTGCAATTTTGATTTCCAAATCAGTTTCTCGGGCACTGATTTTTTATACAAAACCGGTGTATTTTATTCGGGAAATTTTGTTTTTGTTTTTTTGTGAACTTTTGTTTGGTCTAAATGTACTGTGCAGACGGTCGCGTAATACTGTTTTTGAGAATTGCTAAAATTGAAAAATAGTCCGGTCGGCAATCTTAATTCTTGTGCTTTCGACCTTTCACCTTAGTTAAGTTTATCATCGGCTTTCTGTTCAGAGAGCTACGCTGTTAGGCTCAGCCTATCTATATATATATATTAGACAGTTGATTTCGAAGTTGGTAAACAGTTGTGATTAGAATAACATTTGGCGCCGGCTTCATTCAGAAATTGAGAACAAGAAACGGAATTAAAGAAAACCGTTAGTAAACTCACGCCGAAAAATTACGAACGTTAGAGAAGATTTCTCAATCTTTTTTCGCCACTGTTAAGATATATGGTATGAAGAACTCTAAATTTTAAGAAAGAAACGTTTTATTGTCTAAGGAGCAGGTTTGATAGACAGTCCCCTATTTTTCCATGTGTTCAGTCGAGTTCGAGTTGCCGCCATTTTGGTTTTTCATGGCGAGCGAAAACTGGGACGGAACAGGGACGGGCGTTGGGAAGACGGCGTTGGGGAGACGGAAGGCGGAAAAAGATTGTCCCGCTCCCCTATTCTACACGATGTTAACCCCCACACCTGTCTCCGCGGGATTTTTTCACTCTGCCCATTTTTCGCTCGCCAAGAAAAATGAAAATGGCGGCAACTCGAACAAGCGATCGATCTTGACTGATCACACGGAAAAATAGCGGACTGTGAATAGTCTACAGGTTTGAAAATGCCTGCACATAATCATCTTGTATTATCATTGTTAAATAAGTAAACTATTTATTGATTACACGGCTCGGTCATCACAACTTTTCGGATGCGGTAAAACAACCTTTTATTCATTTTGTATATTAGTGCAATTGTTCTAAACAATATTGTACAAATGAAAATCTTTACTGTTATAAAAATGAAAACGTTACAAGTGGAAAAGTTTTGATTCGATGTGACGTAATGGAAAATGATAATCTCAAAAGCTAAATAATGGACAATGAAAGTGTGAAATAAGCGGAGATACATGTTTGGGAGCCCGGGGGGGACCCTCATATTAAAATGACGGGGGTGCTCGTCTGAAATTTTCGAAAAACACCCTAAAAGGTACTAGAATCTCGTTTGACGGGCGTGACTCAAAAGAAGTTTTACCCCTAAGAGGTACCAATTCAAAACAACACGTCATATTCTGTCATATTTTTTCGGCTCATACCCTAAAAGGTACCGCGATAATTCTAACGGTGGTCATTTTAGATTTTAGTTCCCTAAGCTGTACCAATCTACAAATTTTGACCCCTAAAAGGTACGACGAGCACCCCCGTAATTTTTATATGGGAGTTCCCCACCCCACCCCGGGATTGGGAGGTCCCGAATTTCCGAGGCAATGAAACGAGATTGGATGACATTTTGATTTCTTGTAAATGGTTTGAACCCATGGGTATCAGTAGTCTGTCGAGTGATGTCAACATGGTGATAGTGATGTCAACAATCACATTGCTGAACACCATTTACACACGAATCACATAATTCACTGGGATTCTGCCGAATGCGTTATTTACAGTACGGACTACTACAAACGACTCACTCTAGAAAGTTGGTTTACTAACTTAGAACAGACGCCACTAAACAGATGCTAACAGCAAGCTACCTGCGGCCTACAAAGGACTTGTCAACAGGACAGACAAACAATAGACTGAACTCACCGACAAATTTGACTAACAATACAATGACAGAAATTACACTAACAATACACGGATCGAAACGCACAGCCAATAAACTAATCAATGACAGAAACAACCAGCCGTATATACCACCAACTGACGATTCACAGTTCACATACCCCTAACTCTGAAGATGACTTCAGCTCAAGTTGTCGAATAGTCAGTCATGTCAACAACAACAGTTCTTTTCAGAACTATAACTAACCTGGACTATCACACTCGACAGACTATTTTTATTTCTATTTAGTTTTTTTTTCTTTTATGGCATTATTACAAGATATCTTCGCGTTTGACTCTAATTTTAGACTGCAATACAATAGTTTTTTTTCCGCTGGCTCGTTCGAAAAGGCGCGAAGCGCCAAAAGCGTCTGAAGCGTGGATACCCGCGCGCGAGCGCGCGAGCCTCACACGCCCGTAGGGCGTGTTAGGCATCTCTCCTCAGTTCCACTCTCCATATTCAGACCCTACTCACACTCGCTCCAGACCTTACGTTCAAAGATCGCGCGCATTCGTATGACCAACGCAAAAAATACGACTGTTTTGCAGTCTACTCTAATTTTGCCTATTGTAACTTTTTTTAAGTACGAGAATAAACTGTGAAAAATCGCGGTACACGTTCGTGGAGCGGTCGGGGCTAGCCGGAGACCGATTAACGACCGGCGAAGCCGCGAAAAAGAAATATAAAAGGCGTTTAAAACGAGTGACATAAAAGCACCGTGTAAAAACCTCTAGTATCTAGGGAGTTATTTACTCTATCATGTACAGTTCCCATTTGATGATTGCAGCAGTAATTCACAACTGACCAATACCAGATCGTATATGCTGTTCACATCTTACTAACAAGCTCAAAAGGTTACGTGATCCTTTCATGTATGTGGGATTCTGAAGTCTTTTCTTAATTGGGATAAAAAGATCTTTTTCCTGGACGAGGAAATCCTGGACGTCGATGAGGATTTCTGTAAGGAGGAATCTCATCTTCATACTCGTGAACTTGTAAGTTGAACTTTCTACGAAATTAGAAAAAAAAGATGATAAGACAGGCTTTGCCAAGTTCAACCGTGTAGATTGATACTCAGGTTAGACAGATATGTATGTAATTGCAATGGATCAAGGGAACGCTAAAAGAATTTCCCACGATTCCACGCGATCATTTTAATTTACTTCCTCCGGTGATGGAGCAGCACTGGGATGTTATCGTTTTTGAATTCCATCGAGAAGGCGTTAATAAATGTTAAAAATCGTGGAGGTTACTGAGCAAAAAGGCACAATGATCTAATCCTTCCTTTTATGCCTAGGGGAATTTTGTTGCGGTTTTGACCGTTCAGGAACAGTTGCTTATTCAGGGGCGGGCATTAAGCGAAAGACGAACAAGCTCCCCTTTCCCTCCAAGCTTCCCCTGTCAGTTCTCGAAACCAACTTGGTGGTCGCTGCCATTCTCCTTGTGCAAACTATGTTAAGGGAGTGGATTTGGAATTCACAGACCAACTGCATAACCATGATAATTTGCTATTCATCTCTATTTGATATTGATGATGGAAGGAAAAATCGAGTGTTTTCAGAATGTTAAAGGATGTTTACATGACACCGGTTTCACTTTCAGTAGGAATTAATCCGGTGTGCTAGGTTTGGGAACCGGTTTATATATAGGGGAAAATGGATCGAAATTTCGAGGACACACGCGTGAGGGGCATGGAATTCGGAGAGGGTAAAATGAGGCGCATGTGGCATTGCATGACATAATCATGCGGAATATAATATATGTGGAATAAATTAACTGGAAAGCGCGCCATTTTTTCGCGCCAATTTGCAAGAGAGGCAACACACGTTTGAATTCTTGTCAATCGGAAGGTAAAAAGTCTGAACACATGCAGCTGGATGCAAAACATGGATGGTACTCACAGTGTTTTTCACCGTCACTTTCTTCCCAACCAGCGATCGGCATTTTCTTTTTTTTACTTTGATTCCTTCATGATCAAAGATACTTTGTTTTGTTTGTTTTGTTTTTATTGTTGATATCAAGCCCACAACATTGCAAAAAGCGGCTACTCTTGCAAAAGGGCGCGTAAAAAGGACGCGCTAAAAAGTTTCAGTTAATATATTTCTTTATGTTATTCCACATAACTTTGATTATATTCCTCATAATTATTCCATTCCGATGAAGCTGCTACGCGGACTGCAACTGGCTGAACAAACGGTTGGGTGCTACTTTAAATAAAAAATAATTGTTTTGATCATTGGGGGCTAATATTAAAACATCGTAGAACTTTCCACGCGCCGATTCACGAACATTTTAAAACAACAACCTTAGTTACCTTCTGTTGTCACTGTTTCGGCGGTCGTTTGAGTATGCGGTTCGTTTTTTCCACTGAGATGGCCAACTGTCTCTCCAATCCTGGCTCTCGATTCTTCTCAATTCCACAACTTGGTGACAAACAACAAGGAACAGGCACAGAGAAGCAATCATAATCAATTTCTTCATCGTGAAAGTTGTTCTTCGTTCAAGCTTTTTTTTTTCTTCTGAAGGGAAGCGTCGTCCTGTTATGTCAAGATGACAGCAGCGTTTAGGAATAACGGCTTCTGTTTGTGTCTTTTATATCAAGACGGCACGCTATACTTATCAGTCAATCAATCAACCAATAACTAAAAAATAAAAACAAAAAGATCAATCTACTAAATCAACAATCAGTAAAGCGACCACAAAGGTCACTTAAGTACCTCTTAGCATTTTCTAGACCGTTGGTTTTGAAGTTGGCAAACAGCTGTGATTATAATCTATATAACATTTGGCGGCGGCTTCATAAAGAAATGTCCGAGATAGGCGCATAGACGATAAAGGAACAGGCCGAGAATCGGTTTATGTTACCATTGTTCAAATTTATTAAGCCAAGTTCCGTAATAATAAAGCATAGCTGTACATGCCCCGTGGGTACAACTCAGTGAACTGTTGACAATGGCCGCACATCTAGAAATGAGTTCTGCTTCGTCGATTAGTAAGCCGTTAAGAGCCATTGAATCTCAAGCAATTAGATGTTGGATATGTATGGAATAATAATTAACAACATCGTATACATCCGTATTAACATCATGTATACAGTCAACTCTCTCTTAAAGCGGACACCTCTCTGGTATCATTCCAAAACTCAAGTTAATTATTCATATGCAGACACCCCTCAGAAGGGGGCTAAGGACATCAGTTAGTGGTTGGCTGGTTCCGGCCAAATTTCACTTGTTCGTTTGTAATTAAACTCTTGATAAAGCGGACACCTTTCTAAGGCGGACAGCTAGAGCTGGTCCCGAGGGTGTCCCCAGGGAGTCTCTTACACTGTATTCCAAAATTAAATTTATTCACCACCTGTAACCCTCACTAAATATTAGTGACCCATCTCAGTTTGATGGTTTCCAGAAATGTGACAACCCTAATTAGGATTTTCATATTTTGAATCAGGACTAAAACTTGGAGTAGAAAAAAAAATAACCGACTTTTTTTCCTTACCGCTCTATGTTGCCTTTGTCGTTATTTTTTTCGCATGGATGCTTTAATCATTGGTAACAGCATCCTAAACCTCAATTGAACAAAACCGTTAGTAAACTCACGAAACAATTAGACCTTACTACATTTAAGCTAAATAGAGCGACCACATATGCCACTGAAGTACCTCTTAGCATTTTCTAGACCGTTGGTTTCGAAGTTGGTAAACAGTTGTGATTGGAATTTATATAACATTTGGCGCCGAATTGAGAACAAAACAACCTTACTGCGCTAACACGGCTTACACGGCCGATGCCGCTTACACGGCTCTAAAATTCAAAACTCGACCATTAGTTTTGTTTTTCACTGCTGCAAATATCATAGCGGATGTCTCAACGATGCCCATCCTCGGAGACCCAGGGGCAGTTAGTCGGGGAGGGACGAAGTAAAAACTCGGCAAAACTCAGCGCGACGAAAGTTTTCAAGAGCGAGTGAACGAGCCCCTGGGTTTCTACTCTTACCGAACCAGTTCCACGACCATTTGAAATCCCCGTCTCCGATTGGGCAGAAAATTTCTGGCATTGTATTTTTCTGCCCAATCAGCGAGCTGCATCTATCGCGCCATTTTCGTGCCTTCTTACACGAAGATTGTTTTTTCTTGATCGCCATTGCGTTGCTCGTTCAACTTGCTTGGAAAGTTTCTTAAAACAAATTATGGCCTCAAAGCCGAGAATAATCGCTAGATTCAGCGTGGCCGCATCGAATCAAACACTCACTGTCACATTCGAATGTATTCCTTTCAACTCGGTAAGTTGTTTTTATGGTAGACTCGAGAAACAGTCTGCATTTCGTGGTGAATCCCACGCCGAAGATACACTAAAAGTTTTCGAAATCTACGCCATGCAGAGTTCTATGAAACCTGAAATATGAATGAATCACTGATCACAAGCCGGAATACTATACGCCAAAGACTGCAATAGTACGCCGCAGCCCTTTGAAACCCACGCCATAAAAAGATACACACGAAAAAAAATTGTTTGGTTGACCAAAAACAAAATTCCCCTGTTTTATTACCGGGCAGTGGATAGCTAATCTCTAACAGAAACTTTCCATTTAAAAGAATATTCCTTTACACGGGCCACGCGGTTAACGTTCCTGACTTGCTTTTCGTGTGAATTTTAAAAAGAGGTAAGCTTATACATTGTAACTTCAGCTTAAATAAAAAAAATTGAATTAACAGCTCTCAAATGTCTTAGTAATGATTGACCCAGCTTCTCTTATGCTTGTCCAACCATAGCCGGAGGTCCTTAAAATCAAGACTTGAAATTGGATCTTTTGGAAGTGTGCCAATTCCATGGTGTGTCCTGCCAGGAATTTCCTGCAAGGCATCAACTTACTTTAAGGTGTTTACAACCACATAAATGTCATCATAATTGTACGATTCCACCTGAGTGAATGGGCCTCTCTTGGTGTTAACAAGGTTGGGCATGGAGGCATATCGCAGCAAAGGCATACTTTGTCTTCCCGCATACCTTAAACAGCAACATTAGAAATTTCCAGAGATACTCTATCTTTCCACCATCCCCTTCTTTGACAGAATCTTGAAAATCTCTGAAGAGTCCACTTTTAAGAATGTTGTGGGAGTAGTTGAATTAGTTACCACACGAGAAAGCGAGAGATGTTTGGGGCAAAACAATCTTTATTGATGACAGGCGAAAGAAGAAAATTACCCCCTGGGAGAGGGGGGAGGGTAAAACAATCAAGTGGAGACCGCAAATGACCTTTGAGACGAAAACACATGTATAGAACGCAGAAGAAACCTGACACTGCCGAAAACCATGCGAGGGGGTGTGTCCCTAATTACGTGCTTTGACAAGCCAAAGCCAGCAAATTAGTTACCACACAAGAGAAAGCGAGAGATGTTTGGGGCAAAACAATCTTTATTGACGACAGGCGAAAGAAGAAAATTACCCCAAACCCATATAAATGAAAAGAAAAAAAAAATATAGGGGAAAAAAAAAATCTATATAAAAACTGTGACTCACAACCGAATGTGAGATAGCCGAGAAGAGATGGAGCGAAGAATGTCAAGTTTCTTTTGCGTAGATAATTTGAGATAGATTAAATAAGCGTCGCTCTGCCAATCACCTTGTGCTTTGATGAATTCAGTAGGCGCGCCGCAATTGAAAACAAAGGTTGCGCCACCTTGACGGAAACTGCGTGAGGAGAAATGATTGGGATCAAACCCCGTTGCGGACGCACAAGCTTTGAGAAACCTATTAAAATGAGCAGCAAAAAGAGGTTTGGCACTATTTGCCACGGGCACCATAAATAAAGGCGCGCTAAGTGGTGCTGGGACTAACGACAAATAAGCTCTTAGCGCAGCAACCGGTCACAAAATAGAATTAGGAATGACAGGCAACGGAATTTGTAACACGCGCTGACGAAACTGGATGGTCTTGGTCTTGAAAATGCGCAAAACCGCACCGTGAGCGGAGAAAGAGACATCTTCGCGCTTCAAAAAATATGTATTAACAGCAGCCATATCGGTTGCTTTGTAAGGCACTAAATTAGAAATTCTGAGAAAGGAGAAAAAAGCCACTAAAAAGGCAGCGTGCATACAAACATGCAAGGGATTAGACCAATCAAAAATATGGAAAATATTGAGAAGCATATCAACAGTTACTGGGTGAGTGATACGCACAGAGTCGCCCATGACGCGACGAAGGGCCCGTAATGTGAGGAATGCATCATAATCGTGCATGAAAGAAAAATCCTCCCCCAGCGACCTATTGATATGCTTAAGAATATTGATGTAATTAACAACTGAACGATAACAAGATAACGATTTTGATAGAAAGGCTAAATAAGCTAGAAAGGACTGCTTTGACACCGGAAATGGAGAGTAGTTAAAATGTTCACAAAACAAAATGTAAGCGTTCAATTGAGTTCTCATGTTCCTTTTAGTAGACTCTTGGAAGGCACGAGACTGAATCTGGAAGGCATAATCCAGTAAGGGCTCTGAATGCTCTGCAAAAAGCAAAAGCAGAGATAAAAGAGACTGTCTCAATAGAGAAAAAAAATTAGACAACGGCGAATTCAAACAGGCTATCATCAATGTAACGCTGTGACAATTGAGGATTGGCACACCAGGAATGAAACTTTGTGCTAACTTCTCCGATATGAAATCTGCTTAGAGAATCGGCAAGCCAATTGTCCGAACCGCGAACGGAACGAACAACCAGCTGGATGTTGAATAAAGCAAGATGCAACCAGAGTTCCCGCAAACAACGCTGCATGAAAACACTGGTGGAGTACTGTGAATTGATGACCGCGACGCAAGTGGTGTTGTCTGACAGGAGTTCTACTCTGAGGCCCTCAAGCTTGAGAGACCAGAGTTTGATAGCAATAACGACAGTTAGAAGTTCCAGTTCGTTGATATGCAGGCCCTTAGCCAAAATAAACTCCGGGAATTCGCGGTGGAAGTATTCTCCAAAACACACCGCTCCGCAACCGGTGAGACAAGCGTCTGTAGCGAACAACTCCGGATTGGAAATAACAATTTCGGAAGGAATAACCGAAACGCCATTGAATTGCGAGAGGAAAAACAACCACCAATCGATGTCGGAATGCAACTCATCAGTAACTGGAAAGGAAGCGCTCTTGGGATGAGAATGACAAGAACGGAGAGCGTTCAGGAGGCGACACATGAAAGCTCGGCTGGGGCGAACGCATGCAGACACGAATGAAAGTTTACCGAGCAACTGCTGAATATCTCGTCGCGAAAAAGAAGTTTTACACAGCCACTTTTGGAGTTCTTGTTGCAATTCTGAGACGCGAAAGGCTGGAACAGATAAAGTCATGTCTAAGGTATCGATCCAGATACCAAGGCAAAGCATTTGATGACAGGGTGGTACGTCCTTTTCTGGTGAAGCCAGTAGACCAAGTTCGGTAAACAGGGAATTCATACGCTGGAAAGCTTGGTTGGAACAACTTGGAGACTCTGCGCCGTAGAAGTCGTCGATATAAACATCGACCGCAAAACCTTCATTGTTCAAAATATGCACGACGCTTTTAGTGGTACGCTGGCAGATCAGAGTTGCTGAGCGTAATCCAAACGGCAAGGAAGTGTGGAAATAGATAGAACCATCGATGCACATGCCCAACAAACGATAATCCGCGGGATCAATTGGTATCTGCCTGTAAGCTCGCCGGAGATCTTTCTTGAAAATATGACACCCGCGGCCTTTCGCATTGATAAATTCCACGAGTCTATCGATTCCAGGCAGACGCAGCTTAAAACTTTGATCCAAATAAGAGTCTTTACTAATACCGTCATTAACGGAAAAGCCCTCTGGAAAGCTCAAGTCGTGAACGATGCGCAGTTCATCTGAGTCACGCTTTGGCACGCACATAAGAGGTGAAACGACACAATCGGAATTAAACGGATTACAGTGAAAAGGACCCATCACCGACTGATGGTCAAGTTCTTTTGCTATGTACAAATTTAAACAGTTATCATTTGCAGCGGCAGAAGGATGATTACGGAAAGTGGAAAATGGTAATACATCAGCGCGACAATTAATAGGCCATCCATAACGCAAGAAATCAACTACGATTCTGTCTTCATAATGTTCAAGATATTGAAACCAATAATCAATGTTAAAACCGGATTTAACTGGGCGTTTAGCGGCGAAAGCATTGGGAGCGCCACACGCCCGAACTTCGTCGGATAAACAAACCAAGGATGATAGTCAGAATGTTTGCTCTGTCGCCGAAGAAAAGGACGAAGACTGAGCAGTAGGAATTGGATATTTCCGTTTTGCACAAGTGAGCATCGCATGATCTGTGGAGTCGCAAACACGGCAACGATGAACCAGCTTGTATGACGTGTCACTCAGGTTGCAGCTGCACTTTCCGGAATAATTCCAGTCGCGGCAATAACTTTCCTTAGCACGATTGCGGGTTTGAGAAGAAGGGTTTGAACGGGAGGTTGCTGCCGTGTTGGATCTAAGATCTTGATGAGTAAAAAACGTTTGAGCCCGCTCGCGAATTGCATCGGAAGCGTTCCAGGCTAGGCGGCCCTGATCAACGGCATTGCGGACTGAAAGATGAAAATTACGAACGCTGGACCAGGAATATGTAATGGCTCGGTCCATAAGCAGCTGCAAGTGGCGAAAAAGACATTGCTGGCGGGACTCTGGTTGCTCCTTGCAAAATTCGAGAAAGCCACTGACGAATTCCGCGAGGTCAAGTTTGTCATATTCGACCGTACCTTTGGCTGAGAAAAGATAACAGTTGGGAAGAGAGGTGCTGGCCTTCTTCTTGGCACGTAGTTGCTCTAAGGTTGCAAGGTGCTCTACCGGAGAAACTGGCGAGGACGAAGGCGCAATAATCTTCTCCAACTGCACGGGCGAAACCGGCGGCGGCGTGGCCGAGGACGAACTCGTGGACAGCTTGGCTAGTTCCAATTTAGCTTCAGTGAGTTTTAACTCAGCTGCTAAATTTTCTTTCCGAAGCGTCTCCAGAGCGATAAGATCATTTATGCTGTGAGAAGCGGACTGATCCAAGCTGGCAGCAGAATTTACCTTTGTTGAAGACTTGGAGGACTTGGATTTCGATTTCTTAGGCTTGGCGCCGGTGAGCTTGTGGTAGTTCTCAGTTTCTTGATCCTCTAAGAGAGCCGATAAATTGGCGATCTCCTCGGGAAGCAAGAAATCAGACGAGGTTTTCGATTTAGACTGGCGAGTAGATTTAGCTGCCATCGTAGGAGGAAAAAAAAATTTGACGCGGTGGAGAGGATCGTCAGCGGACAAAGATAGGAGATGCTAAAACAATCAAGTGGAGACCGCAAATGACCTTTGAGACGAAAACACATATATAGAACGCAGAAGAAACCTGACACTGCCGAAAACCATGCGAGGGGGTGTGTCCCTAATTACGTGCTTTGACAAGCCAAAGCCAGCAAATATGCCATCCTCATCTCTGGGGTTAGGTGGGCTTTTATCTGGACTGTTGTCTTGGAATCTCACTCCATGGACATTAAGTTCATGGTTGTTACAATTAACCTAAAGGGTGGGGTTGGCAGAAATGTAGCCATTGACCAAGTGATGGAACATAACATTAGGGAAACCAAAGACCTGATGTATGCACATGGACCAAACTTAACTTTCAATTCTGCCCAAGTATTCAGTAGGGCATCCAATCCAAATAAAGACATTAGTAACAATTCTGACAACGAAAACAAACTTTGAATGCATTCAACAAAGCACAAGAGAAGAAGGGATGATGACATTTATGTGGTTGTGAACACCTTAAAGGAAGTTGATGCTTTGCAGGAAATTCCTGGCAGGACACACCTGGTCCATGGAATTGGAACACTTCCAAAAGATCCAATTTCAAGCCTTGATTTTAAGGACCTCCGGCTATGGTTGGACAAGCATAAGGGACCGTTCAATATTTATGGGAGGGGGGGGGGGGGGGGGGGGGAATGGGTGAGAAATTAACAAATTTTCATTTTTTCTGTTTCATGTTCCCCTCTTAAAAGTTGTATTGTATGTATCCATACTGTATTTTTGTGGGGGCACGATGATGTAGTGGCTGGCGTGTTGGTTTTCAGATCTAAAGTAGGTGAAAATTTGGGGGTGACTGTATTGCTGTCTTGATATTGAAAACTATGCTTCTAATATCATGTTTAGTTTTAAGCATATAGGTGTAAATTTGGGATATGATGGGCCTGGGGTACAATGGGAATGAGGATATGGAGGAGACATAAACCTGTATAAACCAGACATGAAAACCTTAAAACCATAACATGTTGTAACAGGAAATGAAAAAACGTTTAGAATAATTTTCATTAAATTTTTATTTATTAATAAATAGTTATTACAACTTATGGCATTTTGACTCTTGTGTGGTTTTCTTTATCGAAGCAATTCAACCACTTGGTCCACTGTGCATTTGAAGAACTATAGTTAAGACTTTAATAGTTGTTAATTACTATCACAACCGAGACTCAGCTGGGCTATATAAACATTTATTGCAATATACAAAACCACTGCTACTGAGCTTACCCAGAAACAAGGAATGGTGGGTGGGTTGACTCACTTACAAGGACGACAAGGGACGAACTGATTTAACTACAAAATACTACTAACAGTTCTTCAACTTCATGCCCATGTAGCAGATGAGGAAAATTCCTTTAGCGAGGGTTACAGATACTAAGGGACGGACCATTATTTTTTTGACGGGGGGTGTTGGAAAATTTTGAAATAAATTGTTTGCAGAGGCTATAAACACTGAAATAAATTGTATGCAAGCAAAAAAATAAAGAAAAAGTTGTTTGCTGGAAGTATGGCAGTTGGACAGAGACACAAAATAAATTCTTTGCAGCAGGTGCCGCATATAAAAAAAATGTTTGCATGTGAAAATTTTCCAACACCCCCTGTCAAAAAAAATAATGGTCCATCCCTAATTAATACTTTTAACGTCAATCACTAAAACCCTCCAGTTTAATACTGTTACAATCCAGTAATATGTTTAATGATGAGTTAAAACTTTAAGTAATGTCGTGTACAATTATGGCAGTACCAAATAAAGAAATTAAAATTATAAATCATGCTCCATGACTGCACCAAAATACTGTGCAAGGCTGTGCTCTTAGAAGAATCATAGAGAGCCCAAAGGCTCCCAGCCATGAAATCTGGGGTGCCCTGCTCTTATTGGTACACTGTAGTTATGTTTTCGCTTTTTTATTTAAGACATCATATTCTGTTCAAAATTTCAAGACCCCCCTCCATAACAAAAAAATTTCCCCGGGACCCCCCCCCCCCTTTTGCAGTGGCTAAAATTTCAGGTCCCCCCATTTTCTCACCCATCCCTCCCCCTCCCATAAATAATGAATTGACGGTCCCTAAGAGAAGCTGGGTCAATCATTACTAAGACATTTTAAGAGCTGTTAATTCCATTTTTTTTATTTAAGCTGAAGTTTACCTTAAGCTTACCTCTTTTTAAAATTCACACGAAAAGCAAGTCAGGAACATTAACCGCGTGGCCTTGTAAAGGAATATTCTTTTACATGGAAAGTTTTTGTTAGAGATTAGCTATCCACTGCCCGGTAATAAAACAGGGGAATTTTGTTTTTGGTCAACCAAACAGTTTTAATGATTTCGAGCGCCAGTCTTTGGCGTATAGTATTCCGGCTTGTGATCAGTGATTCATTCATATTTCAGGTTTCATAGAACTCTGCATGGCGTAGATTTCGAAAACTTTTAGTGTATCTTCGGCGTGGGATTCACCACGAAATGCAGACTGTTTCTCGAGTCTACCATAAAAACAACTTACCGAGTTGAAAGGAATACATTCGAATGTGACAGTGAGTGTTTGATTCGATGCGGCCACGCTGAATCTAGCGATTATTCTCGGCTTTGAGGCCATAGTTTGTTTTAAGAAACTTTCCAAGCAAGTTGAACGAGCAACGCAATGGCGATCAAGAAAAAACAATCTTCGTGTAAGAAGGCACGAAAATGGCGCGATAGATGCAGCTCGCTGATTGGGCAGAAAAATACAATGCCAGAAATTTTCTGCCCAATCGGAGACGGGGATTTCAAATGGTCGTGGAACTGGTTCGGTAAGAGTAGAAACCCAGGGGCTCGTTCACTCGCTCTTGAAAACTTTCGTCGCGCTGAGTTTTGCCGAGTTTTTACTTCGTCCCTCCCCGACTAACTGCCCCTGGGTCTCCGAGGATGAACGATGCCTTACGCAAAATGGTTATAATGTCATGGGTTGTGATCATGGGTTGGGATTGGTGGATTTGGTCCAAAGGTCATGTTTGTGGGTTATGATTGGTGGATTTGGATCCATTTTGTCAGTTTCTGTTTTCAGGGGTCCAATGTTTGTCATCATAATTATGATTGACGGCAGCGTAAAACGGAAACCTTGATAGTTGAGCTTTGAACTTCAGAGTTTGCGTGTCTGAAAGTTAATCTCGTACCCAGATTTCCCACGGTCAGGCGAGTACAAGTGCGAGTGAGATCTGGGTACGAGATTAATTGAAAGCGCAGAAACGAAACAATACATATACTGTTGGAAAACTCACGAAAATATTATAAACGTTAGGTAAGATTTTTAAAATGTATTGTATCAAGAACGACAATTTAATTTTTACGAAAGAAGAGTTTTTCTTAGGAGTAGGTTTCAAAATTCGAAACAGAAAAAACAACAGAATTATCTTGTACTATCATTGTCAAATATGTGAGTTATCATCAAGGCTTGATTACACGTCACGGGCCACTCGTCACAACTATTTGGATGCGGTTAAACTGCTTTAACCTTTATTCAAGACGCGAGACACTTAAGGTATTAAATTGAGACCCAGGTGACTAATTGTCTAGAAACAGCAAAACCTCAACACAAGAACAAAACCGTTGGATATACATATAGATAATAAGCCATGCATCTGAAATATTTGGTGTGAAATATTTTAATCATTTTGTCCATTCAGACACAATGAAGACTGAGTGAATAATTTTCAAAATAATTTGTTGAAGCACTGAAAGAACTCCATTTGTAAACTATAAAAGAAAAATTACATAACAAAATTATCGTTTGTTTTTCAAGGACGCATAAGCTGAGATGCTCGTACTTTCTGATACCAAAATGAGAGTTCTCGTTTAAGAAATTTCATCTCGGGCTTCGTAAAATAGATATCTTAATTTGTTTTAGTTTCTGAGGGATAAAATCTAAGTGTAATTTTCATTTTAGTCGTCGTTGTATAATATAATATTATATTAATAAAATATTATATTATTATATTGCGTTCGACGTCGGGAGAACGCATCCTAATCTTGAGCGTCCTGTGATACCAAGTGGCGATCTTTTTCGTCGTTCGTGTACCTGTACACGACGCAAAATGATCCCCGAACGCAAAATGATCCCCAAATACAACTAAAACACGACGCGAAATGATCCCCAAGGAAATTTCGGAATGGAATGGGATGACGTTTCTTCCCCAGAATAAAATGAAAGAGTTTTAAATATTTTCAGGTCTAAAAATGGCTAATCGATTGAACGAGTTATTTTTAGTTAATATCAGTTGCCTGGACTTCACCTTCAACTGTATACGCACTGAAAGTAGACACTAGTTGTCAGGTGAGCTTCCATGTAGAAATAACAGGAAAGCCGTAAAAGATGCCAGAATAAGCATGCTTTTGTCGACGTCTTCCTATTCGCGAGCGAATACAAACTGAGTAAATTTTTAAATTAACGCTTTGAGACGGAATCTCGACAGAAAAGTTTTTAGATGAAGAAACGGTGAAACGGTGCAACTGGCGCATTTACCTAATACAACATGCAAACAAACATCTAGATTTATATTACATGCAGTTTTGTTCTTTCCAATTTTTTTTATATAGTTCAGGTTATAACGTTGCAACACGTTAACAGGTTTAGGTTTTTCAATCGCCTAGCTGTTGTATTTCTCGTTTATAATTAATTTAACGGTTCTTTATGTTCACTTCTTCTCGTAAAATAGTGTCTACTTTGTTACAGTTCAAAATTATCTGATTTTTATACCCACAAATATTCATTTTAGAATTGACGGAAATAAACGGTAATTTGAATACTACGTATGTTAATGTTAATTCCGTTTTTTGTTCTCAATTTCTGTATGAAGCCGGTGCCAAATGTTATTCTAATCACAACTGTTTACCAACTTCGAAATCAACTGTCTAATATATATAGATAGGCTGAGCCTAACAACGTAGCTCTCTGAACAGAAAGCCGATGAAAAACTTAGGGGTCGTCGAAATATTCCCCTGTTCCCCGCTTAACGTCCACCAGACGATAAGCTCAGACCACTCCTCCCCCTCCCCCCCCCCACCCCCCCTCCTCCCCCCCCCACCCCCCTCCTCCCCCCCCCACCCCCCCTCCTTAACGTCCACTTATAATTTTACTCTCTCGTATAGAGCGTTTTCACTTGACGTCATAGCCGCCATATTGGTGTTCCCGTACAAAAGAATTTTAATTAACTTCTTTTGTTAGGAACACCAACATGGCTGCCATGGCCTTTGTTATTTGAGTCCCACGGGACTGAAGGTCACGTGAGTGAAAACGCTCTATTGTTTATATTGAGCCACCGAGTTTTTATACGTGTGCGTTTTTTATATTGTATGCGCATTTATAATAAATGGAATGTGTGCACATACGCAAAATTTAACTGCCACGAACGCAAAATAGTTTAAAGTTGAGAACCTGTAATGTTCTGTTCCTGTTCTGTTCAAGCTCATGAACGCGATTGAGAGGACATCTGGTTTTGTATTAACTTTGTAAGAGACTTTGTGGGGAATTTTTTTCGTTTTCTATTGAACTGTTTTAATATGTTCTATTTATGTACTGAATCAAAACATAAAGTATTGAAACTATTTTCAGTTTTTTTTAAAAAAAAGACATCATTGTGTGAGTTTTGGCCCAAATGCCCCACACTAACGCCCAAAACTTGACTTCTTCTTACCCCCCTCCCCGTCCCCCCTAAACGTCCAGTGGACGTTAAGCGGGGAGCAAGGGAATATGTCGATGGCTCCTTAAAAGCCCACCTTCACCCAAAATGCTGTGCGCGCCGTGATCACTTTCTGTGTTGAATTTCGTGTAACACGAAATTCACGCTTGAATGCGTGCAACCAATCAGATCACGCGTTTGAACAAAGGAGCATTTCAAAACAAAAGCAAACGACCGCAACGTGTTTTGGGTGAAGGTGGGCCTTTAACTAAGGTGAAAGCCAGTCGGAAGCACAAGAATTAAGATTGACGACCGGGCTATTTTTTAATTTTAGCAATTCTCAAAAACTGTATAACGCGACCGTCTGCACAGTACATTTAGACCGTACAAAAGTTCACAAAAAAAAAAACAAAAAAAAATTTCCCGAATAAAATACACCGGTTGCATATCAAAAATTGCCCGAGAAACTGATTTGGAAATCAAAATTGCAAAAAATACACAAACATATTTGCATATTAAAAGACGACGCGAGTGAAGTTAGAACTATAAAATCCAAGTCTTGTTTTGTTTACATAAAATCGCTTTTCAACCTATGTAATGAATGAACAAACACATAAAAATGGAAAACATAATCTTCTTTCGAAAATGTTTTATTCAAATCTCCATAAGTTTTGTTCTGAAAAGCAAAACGCGAACCATTTATAGCGCATCGAGGCCGAGCAGTCTTCGATGAAAGAAATCAAAACGACTGAATTTGAGCACGTTTGAAAAACAATTCTCCAAAACTAGCGAGAACACAAAGAAAGAGTCAATCACAGATTGATATCAAAATAAATTCCCATCGAAAAATGTATTTTGTTTTACCTTTAAGTCCCTCGACTGCTTGGAAATTCTTTAAATCTCGGCTTCTTCAGTTCTGAAACCCGAAGTGAGAAACATCTCTCCGCATTGCTCCCGCATTGCTCCCACATTGATAAAAACGTATGAAGTTCCTCGAGGCAAGATTTTATCCCTGAAAGCTCTTCTTTTTCCACTATAGCGACTTCTGAGTATCCCTTAATTAGTATCCCTGTCTTGAGTAGCAAACCGCGAAAAAAATGCAGGAAAATAACGACTTTAATTTAAACGGTTTTCTCCGCTTAGTAAACACAGCAAAACATCAAAGTGTTTACCGAGCTGACGTGACATTCGGCCGTGTAGCCGCGCGAAAAACAAAGTCTCGCTTTGGTTTCAAAATTGCTAAGATCCCGGATGTTGCGTGACGTCATACGCGCATGTTTTGTGACGTCACACGCGCCCGCGAGCTAGCCTTGCGCGACGCTCGGACACACACACATTACAGACCGCGCCCGCGAAACATTCCGCTAGCCATGATCATGAAAAATGACGGGCACAGGTTCTATGAGTATGGGGCTACGCAGCGGGCCTTCGGCCCGCGAGAGCTCCGCTGTAATTCCTTGGGGATCATTTTGCGTCGTGTCTTCTTGAATTACGTCATATGCATTAACCCGCACTTATATCGCGCACTTCGGTCGAAGACTGGTACCTATACTCGTGGCTGCAACTGTCACGAAGCGTTTGCTTTATGTAGCGCATATAAAAGCAACTTACGCTTTTAAAAGGCCGAAGAAAGTTGCCAATTAACCGCTTTTTATCATTTGGCAAGTAAAATGAAGTCTGGCAGAGGTTTGACGACAAAATCCGCGACCACGAACATTTCAGGGCGGGTGTCAGTAAAATGCGGGGCGGGGACCGTGGCCGGGGTTGGGGCCTGTTTTTTTCTCTAATTTTTTTTATTTCAACTCAATTTCGACTATTTATCAATCTGTTTCCTGCGTTCGTACCGATGAATATTCAATCGTTAGGTAAAGGTCAAATCCTTGCTTCATTTAAAAATTCGCTAAATAAAAATAACGATGCTTTGCAGTGATATGGAATTCTCTTGAACAAAATCGTTGAGTAGTTTTTATCGGCTCTGTAATTCTTTCCGCTCCCTAATTTCAGTACAATTTTACAAACAAATGTACAGAGTATTCTGGGAGAGTATTGAAAACGCAACTAAGTGTTTCCAAGCACAGCTGCAGGCAATTCTCGTTCAAGCCTGAATTTTTTCAGGTTACTTTTTCCGCACTGTGAGGATCACAAATTTCACTCATGTTTATCCGCAGTTCACATAATGATTTTCATATATTTATGTTTATATATATATATCCCTCAATTCTGATAAGTAAAATCACTTTCCCGGTTTCTCAAGTTTGTAGGCGGGTTCAAAACATGTCAGATGCGGTATATAATTTGAACAGAAATATTCGTGGTCGGATTCTCAGACTTCTCATACAAATCAGTACTGAATATATTTTGCGCCATGTTTGCCACGGACCGTTTCGGCCCCACTTTGCCCCAAGAGAAATGTCCCCTTAAACAATTACAAAGATTATATGTATTGAGCGTTTTGCTGGCCGGGACCAAGAGAAATTTCCCCTTAATATAGGTGTCCCTTAATAGCGGTGATTCTGAATTACAAAGATTATATGAGCGTTTTTCCGGCCGCGACCAAGGGAAGTGTCCCCTTAATGGAGGTGTCCCTTTAATAGAGGTGATAATTACAAAGATTATATGAGCGTTTTGCCAGCCAGGACCAGGAGAAGTGTCCCCTTAATAGAGGTGTCCCTTTAATAGAGGTGATAATTACAAAGATTATATGAGCGTTTTGCCAGCTGGGACCAAGAGAACTGTCCCCTTAATGGAGGTGCCCCTTTAAGGGCCCATTATACTATTCCGTTGCTAGGTAATACGGTTGCTATGCAGAGCTAAATCAAGTACAATTTTACTTCCGGTGAAAGTGACTGGCAGCTTCGCGCGAGAGTCCGTACAAATTCAAAAGTGTCCTAAACAATGCCAAATTTGAAGTTCGTCTCGTTCAACTCCTGAATTCTTGGTTAGTACTTAAACTTATTTGAAGCTGGATATTTTTCTCTGGAAAGATTCGTCTTGGACGGTTTTCAAGCTGATTCAAAACGTAGAAATAACTGAAGGAGTAAGAACGCTCAACTGATCAGTTCACAGATATCGGAATTTGCTGAAAGTTTATTCCTACTGCTTCAGTCTTCGTACCGTTTTTTCGTTTCTTTTTGTCAATGCTGACCAGGTCAACTGCCGAGGAATTCTGGACTGAGAAGTTAGAGGATATATCTGGAGCCAACATCATGTGAGTAAGATGTTAACATTTGCAGAAAAGTGCTCGAGTTTTTGCAATTTCAACGCGAAGCGTAGCGCGTTTGTTTTTCTCGTAGCTACAGTTTTTACGTATTTCTCAGGACGGATTTCTAGTATAAACTTAGAAGCCGTCAAAGTTGTACAGATTTTAACGAAGTGTGAATGAACAAAGTACAGTGAGTTCAAATTTGTTTGACGGAAATTATTAATAAAAAATTTATTTTCAATTCGTTTAGTTTTATTACTCATACGTTTTCTTTTTTTACGTCCGTGAAAGATTAAGTGGCTGAACACAGTTTGCGCGCGCTCTTCAATTTCAGCTGCTTACGTGAGTCAGCGCGCGCAGAGTTTTGAGAAAAACAAACGTGGCGCCTGTTCAGCGATTATTTTATTTTGCTCAGCGTGGATCGCGAAAGTGTTGTTTTTCGTCTTAAAATCAAACAATTTGTTGTTCGTAAAAATGTTTGTTGAATCAATAGATGATATATAGAACCATTGAAGAAATACACTGCCTTTTTGGTCGTTTTTGTCTTTGGATCGAGAACCCAGTCAAATGCAACGCATGCGCAGTTGACCAAAAAATTGTGACTGGATGTTTTAGCGACTTTCCTCGGAAACGTGCTGATTTCTACGAAACTACTCATTAGAATTTCACGAAATTTGGCACAATAATAGTTCCGAATATGCCGAACTCACCTGCCATCAAAAATGTGAAATCTAACAGAGGAGATTTTTACAAAACGCAAACATCTTAAACCACAAATTACGGAAGATCCCTCTGTCAAAATTACATGAGACCAGTGTTAACATGCGAATATTTTTACGAGTTTACTGGAGACAAATGATGGACAAAATCTAATGACTAGATTTTCTGAAAATAAAAGAAACCAAATATTGCAGGCTGATTTTCAATCCACCGTGTTGCCATGACAACACCCTAAAAGCTCAACAAAAATATCAAAATATATAGTTTGTTGCTTATTCGTATGCCTCGCCAATTTTGGGCGCCCAGACGTTCGTGGTTTTAAAATGACAATGAATGACGCATAGGCACAGTGAAACTGTGTTCAGCCACCTTAACTGCGGGATTAACTGATAAATTGTCATTGTGTGTTGATACGATGCAACTTCAGGCAAAAACTTCAGTGAAAAAATAAAAAAAGACTTTAAATTAAAAAAGTAAGATAGTGTCTTGTACCTATTGAAAAAAGATGTTTACGTTTTAGATTTATATTTTCATTGAATGAAAACAAATTGAAGCATCGATTTAGATGGATTCGGCGCTGGTGTTGCATAAGGTTTCTTGTTATTCAAAACACGGACTTCAACCTTGGACTTTTGTCTTTTGACTTCGCCTATTCTGCCTTCCACTTTAATAATAATCGAGTACTTCTTAACTGTTTGATTTCTTTCGAGCTATTCCGCCAAAAATGACCACTTAACTGAGATAACCGTTTGCACATAAAACAAATTAAACGGCGCATAATTTTGGGCAAACAAAACAAAATAACATTGCATCTTTTCCGTTTCGATCTGTATATGACTTAAAAACGTTGCATGTGTTAAAATTAGAAGCACAAAACTAATAAGCTTCTGATAAAACAAATAGGACTGCTCTAATGGCTTTGTTGTTATTTTAGAGGGGGAAAATAATAAGAACTAAATTGAAAAAAAATTGTCGATGGAGGATATCTAGTAATTATATTTTTTGCTCCTAAGATTGTCGACTGTTGTTTGAAAAAGAAAGAGAAAGATAAGTTTCTTTCTTTTTTATGTAAGTGCCATACTGCTCTTCAAATTCAAGGGAAACCGTCTCACAGATGCGTGTGTTACCAGAACAATGCTTTGGACGTTTTGGATTTGAAGGCATTTTCCTGCTCACCCATGCCTGCTTAAGTGATCGAAGGCTTGTGATCTGACAGGCACAGGCGTGACTCGTTTCTCCTTGTCTGCAAAGAAAGGCAACTTTTTCGAGTGAAGGTTGAAACGTACTTCACAAACGATAACCATAGTCAACAAATCCTAAGAAATGAAGGTCTTACTTCAAGAGATCGGCAGTTTTCAATTTATAGCACAGGAAGCCCAGGCTGACAACAGGCCACCTATTTCCGGTAAAGACAAAGGCGAACCTAACTCGGCGCAAATAGAGGCTAATTTATTTTTAACAAATTCAATCGAAAGATAAAAGATTTTTCGTGAAACGTAAGCATGCTTTTCGCGAAAAATCAAAAAACAAAAAATTAAGACGCAAAAACGTGATTTTGAGAACACATTTTTCCTCATATTATTTTTACTTTTCATCCTTAAAGAAAACGCATGCTTACGTTTTTTTTAAATGGTGTATAAAATCAAATGATGCAAATTTTTTTTGATAAAACTGTAAGTTTCTGAAGTTACGCTCATTTTTCTGTTTTGGGTCACGTGACATTGGGCGTGGCCTGATGACGTCACAACCCGAACCACAAGTGTACTTAAAGGTTGCTGTTCAAATTTGGTCAAATATAAGCAAAAATCTGCCGAGCTAGAGCAAACTGATTTTTCCCTAGCAACGGCCTGAAAAGATACTATAATGGGCCCTTAATAGAGGTGATAATTACAAGATTATATGAGCGTTTTGCCAGCTGGGACCAGGAGAAGAGTCCCCTTAATAGAGGTGTCCCTTTAATAGAGGTGATAATTACAAGATTATATGAGCGTTTTGCCAGCTGGGACCAAGAGAACTGTCCCCTTAATGGAGGTGCCCCTTTAATAGAGGTGATAATTACAAGATTATATGAGCGTTTTACCGGCTGGGACCAGGAGAAGTGTCCCCTTAATAGAGGTGTCCCTTTAATAGAGGTGATAATTACAAAGATTATATGAGCGTTTTGCCAGCTGGGACCAAGAGAACTGTCCCCTTAATGGAGGTGTCCCTTTAATAGAGGTGATAATTACAAGATTATATGAGCGTTTTGCCGGCTGGGACCAGGAGAAGTGTCCCCTTAATGGAGGTGTCCCTTTAATAGAGGTGATAATTACAAAGATTATATGAGCGTTTTGCCAGCTGGGACCAAGAGAACTGTCCCCTTAATGGAGGTGCCCCTTTAATAGAGGTGATAATTACAAGATTATATGAGCGTTTTGCCGGCTGGGACCAGGAGAAGTGTCCCCTTAATGGAGGTGTCCCAAACTAGAGGTTACACTGTAGTTACTTTTTCACATGGCAGTTAAAAAATAGGTGACTTGACATTTAGATACCTGAGCTGTAAAAGCACGTATAGAAATAATACCCTTAAGTATGAAACAGGTATTTTTAAGGACATTAATCTTTTCCTACTTTGCAAGCCCGCAATGATCTTCGATTCTCCCTCGTTATTTATTTATTTCACTACACCCGCTCTCATTACTGACATATTCCAACATCTCGTACGTACTGTTCTCAGTATATCCTCTGGTATCAAGCTGTTTGTCGTGTTACACGTCTTGCTCTAGGTCATCTTTTTAGTGGGATTCTATTTGAAGCGCAGACCCTTTTGATCTCAACTGATTTAATCATTGACTTGGCTGGCGTCTGAAGTGTTTCAATAAAACATTTTTCAAACTCTGTTTTCAGTTAAAACGGTTGATACAAGTATTTATTGGACCATAGAGCGGTTTATAGCTGAGTGTTGTAAAACCAAAACCAAAGTTATCACTCTGACCAATCACAACAGACGCAGACAATCCAATGAACCCATCAGAACTCGAAGCAAATACATGTAGCGCGGGAAAACGCGTGCGAGCAACTCACAATTGGTTTTGGTTTTACTTCTGATTGGATGAGAAAGTGGCTGTCAGTATTTTGCGAAACAAGCCTTCTAGCGTTACAAGAATGTCTTATAGACGGGATAATTTTTCGGTTTACGCGATACGCCTGTATTTACTTTATCAAACAAGATATGTTTGGGAAAGAGGCCTTCAATAACATCAAAGGCTCTTGTGAGCCAACCATGAATAAGAAACGCTCTACACATCACTGATTCATATTTGAGCTACGCTTCCTTACAAAAAGGTGTCGAAATGCAGTTAAAAAGAAATTTTGAATTTAGACACGTGCTTAGTCGATTTGATAGAGTTCGTGGAAGCTTTATAGTTATATCAATTAGTACTTCGCCAAATTTTTCTTTTCAACGCGTAACGCAATGTACGGTATGTTTAATTTTAAACACGGCTCGATTTATTTTAAAATACCGTAATCCACGATATGATCATATGTGTGATATTTAGGGTCTACATACACTGTTCAGTAGTAAAACGCAAGAATATAGTTTCATTTGAGAAACAGATCCACTGACGACATTTAAAGGTTGACCTTTAGCGCAAAAACGTGTCCATTTTTCTCTCATTTCAAACAATGCGAATTTTTGTCACGCTAAGACATGAAAACAAATTTGGTTTATTCATCAAAAGTTGTGCCGTCTACATCAGCCTTTAAGCGGCCAGTTTTCAAAGTCCCGAATTTATTGTGACTATACTGTAAATAAAACGATGAAAACATCTTGGCGTTACATAGATATGCATCGTCTGAAAGAAGATTGGGATGACATAATACACTGGGGAATTACCAAAAACTTTTACAGCCCAAGGAAGGAAGGAAGGAGTGACTAATTTGCATATCTGTCCCCGTATACTATATCTCGTTAAAAACGCTTCCCGTATTCATGAGATATAAATGCAGGTCACCGAGCTCGTTTTTTCAGTTATAATCACTTGAAGATAAAATTAAGGGTGCCTTTAACAGGTTATACTGTTACTATGGTAAGCTGTTACGTCAGGGCGATGACCATAACTTGTTTAACAATGACTGGGCATTTGTTTAATACCATTATTGTAGCACTAAAGGCTGGTTATCACTAACGACGGAGTCGGAGTCGTAATCAGAAGCGCAGAGCGTTACGATCAAGTGAAAATTAAATCGACGGAATCGGAAGAAGATTTCGGAGTCATAAGCGGAATCGGAAGAAGATTACGGAGTCATAAGCGGAATCGGAAGAAGATTACGGAGTCATAAGCGGAATCGGAAGTAAATGTAACCGTTCTAATTCTTCCGACTCCGATTCCGTCGAGCTTATGACTCCCGGCTTATAATTCCGATTGTCGATTTTCATAAGATCGGAAACGCTCTTACGACTCCTACTACGACTCCAGTACGACTCCGACTCCGTCGCCTGTGAAAACTAGCCTTAACTGATAAAGAGTGGTAGTATTGATCCATCAAAGTCTAAGTACTGAAAATTAATAGAAACTGCTGTGTTTGCCACAACTGGGATATGAGCTGAGAACCTGTCAGTTGGGGAACCAACCAAAACGCTAGAAATCTCATAAACGAGATTAAGTTTTTAATACTGAAAACAACGTTACTGATTAATATATAGGCATGAACTGCAAACGTTGCGTGACGACCCAAAAAAGGGCTGCGCGTAGGGGACCAATTTCCCTGTTTGTTTTATTTCCGCCTGAAGCGATAATTGATCCTCAGTCAGATCATTCAGATCCTCAGTTTTACTCTCAAAGACTTTGGAACTGCATTAAACTGTGATAGTGAAACAAGGTCTAGGTGCTGCTACCCATTTTCATAAGATTATTGACTTGCAAACAGTGGAACCCCGATATAACGAAGTGCCAAGGGACTGGGGAAATGTATTCGTTATAACGGGGGTTCGTTATAAACGAAACCCCGATATAATAGGCCACTCCGAAAAATACCATAATAATCATTTATGTGCAGGCTCAGCCTCACCGGGGTGTAATTATTTAAGTCTCCTTTGTTAGAATGGCACAATGGAATTCAGAGTACATGAAGGAACGCAAGGATGTATAGCATTGTGTGTGTTCGTATACAAATGTGCACCGTATGCAAATTGCCAAGAAGTTGAAGCGTAGCACGTGCAGTTGCAGTTCGTGCTGAAAACAAAAGAAATTGGAAAAATCAGGGAGAGGCTGTACCTTTCCAAACAAGCTCAGTGATTGGTTAACGAAACAATAGGTTAAACAACACAAACAATAGCCCTAGACCTAAACACAATAGAAGCTACAGTACTACGGGGCCAATAAAAATAGAGGTCTGGAAGAGCTACAGTACTACTCAAAAATCAGGCTTACATCAAGCACCACCCAAACCTGCACTTTATGGTATTTTTCATAGTTTCTGGAGTGGGGAATTGATGTAATAGATGGTTTTCACCCACCTGACCTTCAGTCCTGTGGGACTCAAATGACAAAGGCCATAGCGTGGCGGCCATGTTGGTGCACATAACAAAAGAAGTTCATTTTTTTTTCGTAGGTGTGCACCAACATTGCCGCCGTGACGTAACGTGAAAACCACCCATTGATCTGTTTTGCATTAAATGTCAGTCGCGTGATGACATTTATTCGTTACATCGGGGTAACTTATACGTTTGAGCTTCTGGATTACAAACATGGATACATTACATGGATTGTGTTGGTTGTAACGGGGATCTCGTTATACCGGGGTTAATTCGTTGTATCTGCGTTCTGTTCCATGTATTCATTTTACTGTAACTTTGGCCGGGCTGAAGAATATCGTTCGTTTTACCGGGGACTTTGTAAAATAGGGTTTCGTTATTTCGGGGTTCCAATATTCTATTCTATTTTATTCTATTCTATTACACTCGACTTTAAGTAATGATCCGCATAAAGCCTGGTTTCCATATAATCGCAGCGATCGTTACGATCGACGATCGCTGCGATTCTTGCGACCCTTGCGATCATATGGAAACCAAAACTATCTCTGCGATCGCAATCGCAAGATCGCAACGATCGCAACGTTTTGGTTTCCATATGATCGCAAGGGTCGCAAGAATCGCAGCGATCGTCGATCGTAACGATCGCTGCGATCGTTGCGATTATATGGAAACCAGGCTTAAGAAGGAAAGTGCTAACGGCAATGCACGATGGAATGTCAATTTTTTTCATTGTTACAACTAGCGATCTCATTGGCCTAGACTCAAAGACCGCTAAAAAGTTAGGGTTCAAGGTGCATTTAATGGAAAGAAACTAGCAAGTCAGCGAGAGTTTTCTTGCCATGATAAATGGTAGATGTAGTAAGGTTTACTTTTATTTTCCGTGGTAAATCTTTTGTATCTTTTATGATTACTTTCCGACTTTATCTTGATGTCGAATGGAGGTTGTTGATCGCTTTAGTTATCTCGTGCCGAAATCGAGATGCTCGCACTCTCAAAATTAGTCTGTTGAAAGCGGGAAATCTAAAGAGTGTGGACGGGAAAAATGCATAAAAAATTGTTTGTCGTTTGAGCTCCATATCGCTGGGAAAAGAGACAAGCTACTTCAATTTGTACTTTAAGAAATGTGAAAAGTTAATTCATGTTTTATTAATAAGGTCAATTACATGTACAGGTAACTAATGGTCGCAACTAATTTAGGTCATATCCTTCGCTATCATTGTAGCCTTGTAGTGTATGTGATTGTGTGCGGGTGGTGTGGTGTGGTTCGTATGGTGCGTGTGAGTGGCTGTGATCGCAAATGTGTTTCTTTTCGCTCGATTGCGTGTGTATGTAACTGTTGGCTGTAATTTGCAGAAAATCAATAAAAACTTTTGAATAAAAACAAATTACTTACAGTGGAACGTAATATTATTTTTGTACTCAATCTACACTGAAAATTTTAAGTAGATTACTACGTTCTGACGTCACTTCGATTACGGGTACCAACGGAAATGGAAATTCTATAAAAACTGCGTACCGCAATGATTCGATTTTGCGCCCTCCTTCCAAAAAGCGCCCCCATTCTAACAAGCATCCCAATGCGAATTATACATTTTATGTTATTGTTCATTAAAATGCTTTTCCATGCATATGCTCGCATGTTTTTATCAAAAACGCCCTCCGTTGAGCTACCAAAAGCGAATAAGCGCCCCGGGTGCTAAATCGAATCATTACGGTATTTCATTGTTGCTTTCCACTTGGCATTGAATTGCTTTCCTGTAAGCACAGACGCTGTTTTAACTTCTCCAATTCGATGCATTCATTTTCACGGCACACAGGACACGAATGTGGTTTTTCTCCAGTATGTTCACATATGTGTAGTCTCATGTCATGATAGCTAGAAAACTTCTGCGTGCAAATCCAACATTCGTGTGTTTCATCAAAGTGAACTTGGTGGTGTTGTGTAACTTCATTCTTGTCAGAAAAGCACTTGCCACATTCCTTACACCGGAACGACTCTTTTTGCTGATGGTAGGTCCTCTCGTGCCTTACACGGCCCGAATTACAAGAAAATGTCTTATCACAGTGCCAACACTTGAAGACCTTTACTCTCTGCGCATCACCAATGCTCATATCAGGAATGTGGACCATTTTGTGTTTCTTAAGGGAGGAGCTACTTTCAAACTCCTTTCCACACACAGCACAGACATTTGTACTTTCTCCAGTATGTTCACATATGTGAAGTTTCAAACTGTGATAGCTAGATAACTCCTTGCTACAAATCCAACATTCGTGTTCACTTTGCATTTCTCGGTGCAATATCAGATCTGCCTTTCTGGAATAACACTTTCCACAATCCATACATTTGTAATTTTTGCAGGGCTCCTCAACCGTGTTCGTACTGTGAATACGTTCATGTCTTCGAAAATGCGAGTTCAGTGTAAATGTTTTATCGCAGTAGCTACACTTCCAAAGCTTGAGCTTTCCTGCCAAAGCCGCGGTCTCTCTTTCTTCCTTGGAAAGGTGGACCAGCCTGTGCTTAGTAAGGGAAGAAGTCAGTCGAAAACGCTTTTCACATTGATTACATTTATACGGTTTCTCACCAGTGTGAATTCGTTGATGTATGTGAAAGTCTGCCACGCGTGCAAAGGATTTTCCACAAGCGCTGCATTTGAAAGGTCTGTCTTGATGGTCAGCATGGGTTCGTAGATGTCCAGCAAGTGTTGAAGATTGCGCAAAGCATTTTCCACAGTGTTTACACTTGTACGGTTTCTCCCCAGTGTGAACTCTTAGATGGATCCTAAGGGTAGATTCATTACAGAACATTTTACCACAAACTTTGCAGTGACAGCTTTTATAAACATGTTCGCTTGCTTTGGTATTATGGACCTTTTTGTGTCTGTCCAGTGCGGACCTTTGTGAATACTGCTTGTCACAAAGGTCGCAAATGAACTGTTTCACACGGGAATGTATCGGCAAGTGACTTTCAAGTTGAGTTTTTGTGCGGAAACCTTTTTCACAATGATTACAATTAAATGGCTTTGGTTTATCACTGAAGCCACGGCAGCGATGACTTTGAAGCATTGTTATATCAATGAAACTTCGCCCGCAATCAGAACATTTGATCTGTCTCTCAGCTTTGTGTTCTTCATAGTGATCTTTTCTGGCTAACAAGTCCATAAAGCCTTCACCACAAATTCCGCACTTGTACGGAAACTCGTTCGTCGTATGGGAGAGAAAGTGTTTGCGAAGTAATTTTGAGGTTTCAAAACACTTGTCACACTGGCTACATTGGTATCTTCGTTGTTGCGTCTTTTGGGGAGCAACAAAGCTGCATTGAGCGTCCATACTGATGTCTGTGGATAGCTCCATATCATCAGCTTCAGGTGTTATATTGCGTACTTTTGTCTTGTCTGGAGAGTATCTCTAGCCACGGGATACCTCGCCTGCTTTTATTATGTCAGAAGAGAAAGAATGGTCACAGGAACAACAGCTTGCATTTCTCCTAATCGAAACAGATATATTCAAAATAAGGTTAACATGTAAAAACTGAACTCGGATAACGTTTTCTGATACAACTATATCCTACGCAGTTGTCCCAAACAATAAATCCTTTCGAGCAAAATGTTGCATCATGGGTATTGGGGACTTACATGGCGGACATGCAAGGCTTTTGTGGGAATTCAAGGTTAGAAATCGCTCGTTAAAGATGTTGAGATTTTGGGACGTTTCAATTATGTCGAAGAAACAGATTTCAAGCTGGAAATGATTTTTCTCTTCGTTATACGATTTTCCAGATTGTCTGTAATTTTACAGCGATCTATTGCATTAAAATTTGAAGATGTATGGCGTAAACAGAATGCTTTTAAAAACCTCCTGGAATTTTTGGCGTCTTCATATTTCTTCCAGGACAACTTTTGAAACATTAGGCCGGTTCTCACTAAGGCTCTTAAGTGCACTTGAAGTGCACTTGGTACGTACTTGTATTGGAACTCCTTTCTGAGAGCGTTTTCTACGTCTAACTTACGTTTCAATAGAAACACTCATCTGATCTATTTACACGTTTAAATCTCCTTGTAAAATGTATCAGAGGTTAAAATTAATATTAGCTGAATGTAATTAAAAAGTTTAATAATTTGCAGTCGTTCGTTATCTATAAGCTCTATATTTCCCTTCTTTTTTTTATCAAAAACGTCTTTTTAAATGGCACGTGCTGTTGGTTTGTGCGGAATCACCCAAGTGTAGCTCGCGTAGTTGGAGTGTGAAAGTTTTAATGACCGCACTTTTTGGTTTCTTTGTTGCCCTGGTGATAAGCGTAAAACAAATAAATCCACGTGCACTTGAAAGTAACGTCTACCCCTTACTTGGGAGCGCACTTTACCAATGACAGGACAGCCTTGCAGCTAAAAGCACGTGGGCGCGCAACTTAGAATTCCACAAGGAACGAGCTCTCTGTGTTTTGGCTTATGATTCTGGAGTCACGGGCGACTTCAAAATTTTAGCTATTGTATTTGAAAGCTTATTTCAAGCCGACTTGGGGTAAAACATTCTATGTTGAGAAAAAGGTTGTAGTCTTATTCTCACGCTTTGCAAATAAAAAACACTACAGCAATGCGCGCTTTCAATACTCATGAGATACAAAAACATGTTTTTAAGAAGAGCACGAATAATTTCGCAAAAATTAGCAAAAAGTGAACATAGTATTTTACCAGGCTCTAAGACGATATTTTGCTGAATTAAGTTCAAATAAAACTTGACTTGACTATCGACTTAGGGCCTGTTTATATGGAAAAAAGTTGTCCCGGGTAGGAGGGTCACCCGCCCACCCGGGACAACTTTACCGAGCGTTCGCATAACACAAAAGCCAAGAGCTGCCCGTCCCAATACTAGACTTTCCCCTCGTGGCGTACCTGAGGGCGTAGCCCGAGGGAACGCCACGAGGGGAATATATCACATATCTCCGAGGGACATGTCAATAGCATGCTTAATTTTCACCTTGTGAGGTTTTCTAAAACAAAGAAACTATAATTTTTCGGAGAGTAACATTCCGTTCAATTCAAACGCAAAAAAGCATGATTCCGCAAGGCCGCATTGGGATCACGGCACATGACGAAGCGAGATGGTAAACATATTTTGCTTTTGCCAAATTCGTTCGTTTTTCGTTATGAGTAGAAGGAGGGAGTGAGAGAAGAAAATGTATGAACAGTACTCAAACTGGCAAAACATATAGTGTTCGACAAAGACTTTCGTGCAACTCCAATAATGTAATTTATTTGGTTCATTGCAAGAAATGCAATCTCCAGTATGTTGGATCTACCACTACTGAATTTAAAGTTAGATTTAGGAACCACAAATCTACTATGAAAACAAACAAGAAAACCTGCGAGGTCGCCATACACTTCAACAGAACACCACACATTCTATCAGATTCCACTTTTCAATGCATAGACCAAATTCGTACAAACACAACTCAAGACACAGAAAAATTACTTGTCACGAAAAAAGCGTACTGGAGTGCGCAGCTATTTTCCCTCTCGCCTTTTGGGCTACTGAATAAAAGACAGGAATTTCATTCAAAAAATCGTATTCATACACTTAAATTTAGGGGATTTTTATCACTAGGTTGCGATTTTCTTATAGTAGACTTTTAACATTAATGTTTATATTTTTTATCGTCTTTTGTAATTGCCTTATCGTTCAAGAGCCTCGTTCAGGTAATTTGTTATTTTTGTGCTGGCCTCGTCACTCATAGGCTCTGAGTGCGGAATTTATTACTCATTGTTTAAGGACCCCGCACAGGGACGTTGGCCTGTATGATTATTCAGGGCCCTGAATGGGAAACTTATTACGCTGGGGCAATTACATAACTTTTACCATTTATTTTTTATTGTTTTTCTTAGTAATTATACTTTCTATTGTTAGTTTACCGTAGTTCATTAGTATATTTGTGGCACTTATTGTTTTCCTTTGTTTTAGTCTCGTTATCACTTCTATTATTGCGTTCGACAAAGGAGAACGCATACTATTTCAGTCCTTTTTTCCGCGGGTATCGATCGCGATGCCATATGATTTCAGGGTTTGGACGCCATCTTGGACTGGCTGGCTGGCTGGCTAGCTGGCACAGATGGTCTCGATCTCATGTCGGCCGCCGGGAACTGGTATTTACAAGTGCAGTGAAATTGCTTTCGACGACGACCATGTTTTTCTGTTTTTTTTTTTTTTCGTGCTTTCTTCTGCCTTTGATGTTTTTCGCAGTTTTCCCCAAGGTAAGTGAAGTTTTGTAGATTTATTCGAACTTTCCCTTGAAAATATGACTGAAGCTACTCATCAGAAAACTGTGCAGTGGTGTGTTTTCTAGGAAACACGCTGCGATTCGTCCCGGCTACGAAAGCGAGTTGTGATGTGTCAATTCAGCTGCTTTTCTTAGAAGATTCAACTTCGCTCTGCGCTCAGACTTGTGAGACTCGACCAATATAAAACTCCAGGAGTCTCATATGTAGCTCTTAGCAGGAATAAAACATTATCATCATATGTTATTGAGCCAATGACCTATGAGCGGTTAACAAGTTTAAAATCATCAAATACTTTGCGGTATCGACTGACTGAGGAAGACAGACTAGACCGAATGGCATTAGCACAATAGATTTCATAACACTGAACACCATCATTAGTTCTGTTATAATCCAACCAAAGTGTTTAGACATGGTTTTACAGCTAGGGGAATGTATGTGCTTCCCCCGATTAATAGTTGTCATAAGACTTGCAATAATATAATTTGTCAATTAGGTAAGTATGACAAACATGAGTTACAGGTAATTTACTCTTAGTTTAATTTTCTCTCACTTCAAGTTTTTTTGCTCTTATCTTCTTCCTTTCTCAGGTTATCTACCCATGCCTTAGGTAAGTCCTTAACTTTTGTGAATTGTTATTGCCCATGCAAGTGCAAGAGGAAGCTGCTGTCTTTCATGGAAGCCATCTGATAATTGATTGAGCTGAGACAGTGACTGGGCATATGGGTACACAAGATGGAAGACTGTGACTGAGAGATGGACCTTTGTAGACGCCAAATTTTACGTTAACTGCTATTGGCAAATCAGGTTATTTACTAACGAATATTTAAATAATTTTTTTAATCCAAAAAAAGATTTTGTTGTCCATTTTTGTGTTTGTTCATTAATTTCATAGGTTGAAAAATGATTTTATGTAAACAAAACAAGACTTGGATTTTATAGTTCTAAACTGAAAATATCCAGAGAATATGATAACGATATAATAACTACCACTCCTTGACCAGCCCCCCCCCCTCCCCCCCCCCCCCCCCACCTCCCACCACCACCACCACCACCGCCTATTGGCCCTCACCTCCACCTTCCACTTCCTCACCCCCTCGTACCATCACCCCACCCTGTCGAACGCACTCCCCTAATTTCCAATTACTACTAGTTGTATTATTGTTGTAATTTTGCTTTTATTTTGTTACGTAATTTATCAGTAGTTTAACGATAAGTCATTGTTGTAACCGTATTTAAGTAGAGAGACCGAAACGTTTTTAAATAAAATTTTATACCTTTTATACCAAAAGTTGTCCATTTTCGGTCTTCTTAACTAGTTATATATACATACATGTATATATTGTGAATCTCTTTTGAAGGTTTCCGGCAGTGACGTTAGGCAGAATGCATGAGATAAAAATGACCGTTTTATAAACGATCGATCGAGGGAAAAAATGCATAATGAGCGAAGATAAACCGATAAAAGTGACAACTTACGTATGAAATACCAAAAAATTCATTGAACATTTGAGAAAAATAGCTCTCGGCCTCAGCTTGCTTGGCGACAAAACTGTTAAGGTGGCTCCGTTGTTATTTCGGGCGCACTCGTCTATTTCAAACTTTGTCTCATAACTTTTCCGGCTGTAAAGCGATGCTTCTAAAACTTTGCGGAAACTTACAGCTATTATCTAGCAATAATATGATAGAATTCGATTTTAATGGGGGAAAATATATTTAGTGATAATCGGGCTTATATGAACCCCACTTTTCGAACAAAATCGCACCATGTGAAAAATTTTGCTGTTGTATTTGTGTAAAATTTCTGGAATCAGCTTTCATTGACTTAATACATACCCATACCAAGTTTCAGCAAAATCGTTGGAACAGAAATGCGGAAGATTTAACGCCATCAAAATTTTAGCTCCAAAATTCTCTTAAAATTTTAAATACTTCATGCTCTTTGACAAAACAATCTACGAACCCAAATTTTTGGAAGAAGCCTCCCCAATGCTTGCTAAATCTAAATTATAAGCCGATTGCAAATCGTGCGAACCGTTAAAAAGTATTCACTATTTCTGTAAATATTATAAAATTCTCCAAAACCTGCTCAAATCTCCAATGCTGCTCAAACTCCTTCCACATGAATTTCAAGGTCTTCCCGGTACTGCAATACCTTTCCATCGATCGTTTTTTGCTTAGAAGGGCTTGCAATTGGAGAAATAGTTGTTTTTTTATAAGCTGCTCCGCATCTGAGCTCAGGCGAAGCTGACAAGCAGTTTTCAGAGTTTTGTTTATGAATACGAAATGAGCACGTGTGGAATTTATTCTAAGAATTCGCACCTTTATAAGGGGGGCGAACGAAATATGCGCGCTAGTTACCCCAGGAGGGGAGGGAGCATGTACGCTCCATTAGAAGTTTCCATGAGGTACAATGTTTTTAAATGCGGGGACTACGCTGACTACGCGCGCATATCACGTACGCCCCCCTAACTGAGGTGCGAATTCTTAGAATAAATTCCACACGTGCTCATTTCGTATTCATAAACAAAACTCTGAAAACTGCTTGTCAGCTTCGCCTGAGCTCAGATGCGGAGTAGCTTATAATCCCAACAACTATTTCTCCAATTGCAAGCCCTTCTAAGCAAAAAACAATCGATGTAAAAGTATTGCAGTACCTTGAAATTCATGTGGAAGGAGTTAACTGTTTGACACCAAACTGCAGGATAATTTTCGAAAAATGACGGAAAACGCAGCATTGGAGATTTGAGCAGGTTTTGGAGCATTTTATGATATTTACAGAACTAGTGAATAGTTTTTAACGGTTCGCACGATTTGCAATCGGCTTATAATTCAGATTTAGCAAGCATTGGGAAGGCTTCTCCCAGAAATTTGGGTTCGTAGATTGTTTTGTCAAAGAGCATGAAGTATTTAAATTTTTAAGAGAATTTTAGGGCTAAATTTTGATGGCGTTAATTCTTCCGCATTTCTGCTCCAACGATTTTGCTGAAACTTGGTAAGGGTATGTATTAAGTCAATGTAAGCTGATTCCAGAAATTTAACAAAAATATAACAGCAAAATTTTTCACATGGTGCGATTTTGTTAAAAAAGTGGGGTTCGTTTAAGCCCGATTATCACTAAATATATTTTCCCCCATTAAAATCGAATTCTATCATATTATTGCTAGATAATAGCTGGTAAGTTTTCGCAAAGTTTTAGAAGCATCGCTTTAGAGCCGGAAAAGTTATGAGACAAAGTTTGTCATAGACGAGTGCGCCCGAAATAACAACGGAGCCACCTTAATTTAATCATTTTCGCTCTTTCTTCAACGAAAATCAGTGCAGGTAAAACCAAGTCGAGGGACTGGGTACGAAACCTTGAAGACTTCAATGGCGATAACAAAGGATCTATAAATTATGTTGAAAGCACAGCAACCGTGCACATCGTTTGTTTTCCAATCATACACCATGACTGAATATGAAGTTAATAAAAACATTTCTATCGGTTAGGTGCTCGAACAAAGTTCAATTCTACTGTGGTTGTACACGGTCAAAGCCGAAAAACGCCAACACAAACATCGAACAGAGAAACTTCTCAGGTTTGATAACCGTTGAATGGTTATAACCGTTGAATGGTTAAACCCAATTCGGCTTTATGAGTGTTTGGGAGACAAATAGTTATATGGTTTTTTGGTCGTTGATTTACGAGTCGAGTAAATACACTTGTATTAACACGCTGAGTCGCTGTGCATACACATGCATACAGTCTCGAGTTTTTCCTCAGGAGGTAAACATGAATTAATTTACACCACCAGGCGAAGCCACGACAGCGAGAAGCAAAAAATATATATCGATAAACCACTGTACTGGCCACCGCCCTGGACCAGGGAAAAGATGGTCGCTTGCTGGAGAAGCTTAGAGAGGTTCGTCGTTAATACCCGGGACCGCATAATGGCGAATCGTTACATGTGTCAATCGACAGTAGCTAGTGTATTGTTACCTTTGCTGTCTTTTTGGTCTTTAGATTTCTGAGGCGAATTTTGTTTCAATATTTTCTCCTCCAAATGATAGATTTTTGGCTCGATTAATGAACACGGTTCGTACACTGTTCTGGTGAATGCCGACTAAAAGGAAGAAGGAATCTTCCATCGTCTTATGGTATACAATCGTTTATTTGTATAAAAACTACAGAACGTGCACGACGCACGACGGCCGTATTTATGATAATACATGCAGTCCATCCACTAATAAAACTAGATTTTGTAATATCTGTCTGTCGAGGAACTTACCTTGCTTGGAAGATGAACGAGTTACTTACTTACATCAGAGTGGACCAGAAGAATTAAGCGTCAACCGATAAATAACTAAAAACTGGTCCGTTTCTTTGTTTTTTTTTAGGTTTGTCGAATGTAAATGAGCAAGAACAATAGATTTTGTTCATTTGCATTCGAACCGGGCCTTGTTTGGCCGGATGTTTTGTTAACCTCTTACCTTTTGTCCGCCACAACAATAAATTAAAACCCGCTTGAACACTGAATTTACGTTGAGTTTTTTGTTAGAAAATCGTGTCATTTATCACGCATCCAGTCGCTGGTCCGATCTCGTTGATCGTCTCTCGTTTGCTCCGACGCGAGGTACTGAATTTTCAAACTTTTCCAAGAAAAGATCTATTTGAGAGAGCTGAATAGGAAATCCAGGCAATGATTATATAAATAGCTATATAAAATGTTTCTTACATGAGATTTAGCACTTGTTCGAACTGTTTGTAACTGACCAATACCAGACCAGTAGACACGATTAAAACTAGCTGAATAAACATTACGGTCTACAAGCTTCAGAATCTTCTGGTAAACACGGCAAACAGCTCAACTGACGAACGATCGTTTTCCGCTGCTCGAAGATTGAAAACCTGACTCTGTTCCACAATGAAGCAAGAGAGGTTCAGCAACCTGAGTGTTAAAACACTCATAAGCAGAGAACAGACAATCTTTGCCTACTTAGCTAATGAGTTTGTTGTTTGTAATGGTCATCAAGAAATTTCGACTTTAATCTTATTTCTGCGAGCCCCCAGGCGAGTAGCACACTAATCTTTGGGTTGCCTGTGGTTCCTTGGGTTCCCTGCGCCTTATGTTATGCAGGAGGCAGTCTCGATTGTTGTTTGTCACGATGATTTTGAGCAAGCGTACGTCCAGCGGTGTCATGATGCGCCTGGCTCTGGATGCGTCTTTCGCCGTCCATAGCACGTGCTCGCTTCTTTTCTTCGATTTCAAAGTAAGTGTTTCTATTTGCAAATGTATCATGCCAATTCAAACTTATTTGTTGCTGGGAGCATTCATCAAGGTCACGAACGATTTAGTGTCATTTCACGGGGAAGGCAATGTTCTCTTATGAGTTTTTCAGCGTTGTTACGTGCTCAGAGTTTGCCGATTGAACAGTGGATCACAAAGAACTACTTATAATGTTATGTAATTCGAAAATGATGGTAGTTGACCCAATAAATAAATTTATGAAATTATCAAAATCTGTATGTACATTTACTGTTTCCGTTATGTTTTACTGCCCAGCATCTGCTCGCAGCATTATCATTACAATCTGTAACCTCTAGTTGAATCTTATATGTCATGATACTCAGCCGTTATTTTTTATCGTTGTCATCAATAGTTCCTACGGGAGCGGTTATTTTAATTTGTTCGTTGTGTTTGTTGCAATGTTTAGAAAAGGCTCAGGTCTGTCAAGTTAGTAGGTGTTGAAAAAGCTTCTACCCGTTATGTTCCGTGAGCTTGCGATGCACGGACATGTTGGTTTATTAACTGATATAAATGGCAGTGTTACAGATGAGTTACCCATTAAATACATTGTGTCATTCGACATACGATTAGCAATTTTTGATGCATTTTAAGCCAATTTTAGACGACTGACCTTCAGAATTTCCCGGGGAGCATGCTCCCGGACCCCCTAGGCGGCTCACGCTTTCGCGCTCACTTTAGCCCCCTCACTTTAAAATCTGCTCCGTGAGCCCAGTGATCCACTTGATGTAAAAGATCTCTGTTAAGCAGGGCACCTCTCAGTCAGCCATGGAGCTAAACTCCCGGCAAAAAGTCCCTGTTTATTCACTGATCAATTACAAGAGATCAACCCAGGTGGGCTGCTAAAACGATTTTGAGCTTGCATTTGTCGACTTCCTTTATTTCTAAAATGGGGTCGCCAATAGATTTAATGACAAAACTCGCCACATATTTCTTTATTTAGAAATAAAGAACTTAAGTTAAGACTTTCCGATAAAGGTTGCCAAGGCTTCATCGAATTTCCATTTAAAAATAAAAGAAAGAGAAAATAAAATAAAACAATTTCGATGCATTAAAAATGTGGTTGTTGTTCATCGTGGTGTGTAAGATAGGTGAACCGGCGCTTGTACATTTGTCTCACGATGGAGTCACTTTGTAGCCTGTTCCAGGCTCCGAGATAGTGGGGAACGCGCGAAGTAAAAAAAGGGAAAAATCGCGGGAGGAACTGGGGAGAGGGTGGTCGGTGGAGCCTGTAAACATTTCTTTAAAAAGCTCTTTCCGGTATAGAGCGTTTTCACTTGACGTCATAGCCGCCATATTGGTGTTCCCATACAAAAGAATTTTAATTAACTTCTTTTGTTAGGAACACCAACATGGCTGCCATGGCCTTTGTCAGTTTGAGTCCCACGGGACTGAAGGTCACGTGAGTGAAAACGCTCTATACCAGCTCCTGGTATACCCTCTGATTGGTCCGTTTTGACAGGTAATGTCAACACCTCGCTATGCACATTATTCTTATCAATCATAACGATGGCGTACGCGATCCAAGCGCGTGATGAAGAGGAATCAAAGTTATGTAATATTTTGGACGAATGTCATTCTCGTCCCCAGAGCCTTCGTTTCGTTTGGTCAGCGGAAAAAACGAAGGGCTCTGGTAACAGTGCCTTCCGGATGTCGTAAAATCCACGACATCCGTTAGCGCATGCTTAATGAATTAATGTACCATTGCGCTTGCTCAGTGCAAGAAACCGGAAATAAAAAAACCTTTCGTGGGTGCATTCTCGTCCCCAGAGCCTTCGTTTCGTTTGGTTGAGCTCTGGAGACGAGAATGTTGTGTGTGTGTGGAATGGCGTTCGAAACAACATGATCTCCTCTCTGAATTAACGATTATCGTTAATTCTTAAATTGCTCCGAATTAATGATTATAGTTAATTCCGAACACTGTTCCCAGGACATTTCAGAAAAGAAGAAATAAAAAAAAACATGTTATTTGGACTACGGGATTCGAACCCGGAACTACCGCTACTAGGAACGTCTTCTTACCACTAGACTACCGAACAACAAGGCGATGGGAAATTATATCTGCAAGATATTTATTTGAGTCTTACATAGAATATCATTGATCTACAGTGATTAGGCCTAAGCGCTGATTTCAAATGGTTAGCTTTTTGCTGAGGTTTGGTGATCAAGCTTTTTCATTTACTTTCTAAAATTATTCTCAAGCGAGTGATTTTATAGGCTTACTAAAGGGTGTAGAATAAGCACATGAATTTTATTATGTTAAAAAATTGAGGTTTGCTCAACCAGCAGCGTGGTGGTCCAGTGGTTAGACGAGAGGATAAGTCAGCGAAGGGTCGTAGGGTCGTAGGTTCGAGTCCTGTCCGAACACTAAGGATTGTTCTTTTTCAACAAAAATGCTGATTTCCCAGAATTCCTTTCAGACTGTCAGTGTTCGGAATTAACTATAATCGTTAATTCGGAGCAATTTAAGAATTAACGATCGTTAATTCAGAGAGGAGGACGGGTTGGTTCGAAAGGACTGTACAAGACCTGACTCGTCCTCAGTCGTCTCTCCGTATTAGTATTCGGCGTGGAAGACTAGAACGGGCTCTTTAACGAAGGGGATGACGGGAAGGAAGAAGGGAGAAGGGAGAAACGACTGGCAAATCCTGTGTCGAAAAGTTGGCAAAGCAGTCGAAAAGTTGGCATTGGCTTTTTCTGGCGTTTTTTCGTACTTGTACATGTGAAGAATTGTAATACAAGTAGATCAGTGTAATTTCTGCGGTGTTGGAAGTTAAGAGAAGTTTTTTCTTCGAGTAGCCTTTTGGATTTGCAAAATGGCGTCCGGCGGAGCTGGTGGAAGTGACAAAAATCCTCATCTTTCTTCTTTAGTAAGACTTTAACACAATATATATTTTCACGATTGAAAAGCATTGAGTTAAAGGCGTACATGCCATGTATTTTCTGTAGATGAGTGCTGCGTTGTCGAATCAGATATAATGTCCAACCCCAATCGTCTTCTAATTTTCGCTATCTTTTTTTGCTGTTTTTGCTATTTGTGTGCAGTGTGTGTGTTTATGTGTTTGTAATAGATGTCTACATGTGAATTGAAACTACACAAGACTAGTGTCTAACTAGAAAACTGTATGGTTTACTTAGACGCTAGGCATTTCCTTAAACGATATTTATATTTAGTTATTCGTCCTATTGTTTTAGTAATTTTAGTTTAGCTAGATATATATTTTCTTGTAACAAAAAATGTCATGGAAATGTGAAAATAAAGTATTGTATTGTATTGTCTGTATTAGTCTATATTGCTGTCTGGTTGTTTTAATAACATATTTTTTAACCTGTATATAAGAGAGTCAGGATGATTTAAAAATCATAAAACAAGAGGGCAAGGGCATAGGGTGTCGCATTGAGGGTATCTGTATTGTTGTCAGGATACCAAAACTGTGTTGAAATATATATAATTTTGTTTACTTTAATTTGTACACGAGAGAGTCTGGTAGATTTAAAAAAACACAAAACAAGAGGGCAAGGGCATAGGGTGTTGCATTGAGGGTGTTTATTGTTGTCAGGATACCAAAACTGTGTTCAAATATACAGTCAAACCTCTATTAAGTGGTCACTCTTGGGGAATAGCCAACTGACCGCTTAGAGGTGACTGCTTAAAAGAGGTCAAGTTTACAGTAAATACGAGTGATTTAATTCCAGGGATTTGTTAAGTGACCGCTTAATAGAGGGTGACCGCTAAATAGAGGGCTGCTTTTAAAATAGAGGTTGGACTGTATATCATATTTTTAATTTGTATATGAGAGGGCCTGGTAGATTTAAAAACCCCAAAACAAGAGGGCAGGGACAAGGGCATAATGTGTACAGGGTTTGCCTTGAAAATTGAAGGTGTCTGTATTGCTGTCAGGATATTGAAACTGTGTCTTAATATCATTTTGTTTAATTTCTATATAAGAGAGTCGGGTAGATTTGAAAACCACAAAATGAGAGGGTAGTGCGCAAGGGCATAAGGTGACAAAAACAAAAACGTGAAGGCAGAGAGAAAAAAATATATGTAAGGGTTTGTTCTTGTATATGAAATTTTATAACAACTGGAGGGCAAAATAGTTATGTGGATTAGCAATGTGGACATGTTTTATGTTGCATTGATTGAGGGTGTCTGTAATGCCGTCTGGACATTAAAACTTTTTATTACATTTAATTTGTTTGATCTGTATATCAGAGAGCCAGGCTGATTTAAAAACCACAAAACAAGTGGGTAGGGGACAAGGGCATAGGGTACTGCACCAAAGTTGCTTGTATTGCAGTCAGGATACCAAAACTTTGTTTTAATATTTTTGTTGAATTTGTATACCATACTTATTCGATAAAGTGCCTACCTTCAAATAATCGCCCACCCCAAATAATTGCCCACTCTGAAAGCCAAAAAAATTAAGCGCCCACCCCTTACCACCCTCCCCACCCACACCTCAAAAACATTTTTGTACTAGTCCATCTTGAAGTAAGAGGGGCATCAATTATGTTCCCGAAATTGGCTTTTAATTTAATTCCTTGACTGACCGTTCAAAGCTCAGATTTTTAATGAACTGTTTATACTGTTTATGCCTTATTCATGTTTGAGTCTGAGTTTTGTTTTATTGTTTTATTTGGTTGAAGCGAAATATACTTGTTATCCTTTGTTTTGTTATTCTGTAAAAATGTCCTCATTTTCTGAAAATGTTGAAAAAATAATGAGCACCAACCCTAAAATAACCACCCACCTTGAATATGGCGAGCACCCAACCTCAAGGTCCCAAAATGAAATAAGCACCCAGGGCACTTATTGCAGTAAGTATGGTATAAGAGAGTAACCACAAAATAAGAGGGTAGGGGCAAGGGCATAAGGTTAAGAAAACAAAATATGTGAAAAAATAATATAGGGTTTGTCCTTATAATAGTTACAGTATATAACATCTGGAAGGCAAAATAGTAATGTTGACTAGAAAAAACTTTTTCAGGCAGATGAGGGACATACATGTACAACCCAGTACAGAAAAGCAGTGTACAAGATAATATATGAAGTACAGTTCAGTGTTGCATCGAGGGTGTCTGCAGTGAAAAACTGTGATTTTGTTTAACCAGTATATGAATAATAATAATTTAATAATAATAATAATTTATTCACTTAATATAGCGCCTTTTAACATTAAAATGATCAAAAGCGCTTTACACAAATTTTATAAGCCACAAAACCACAAAACAAGAGGGCAAAGACATAGGGTAAAGAGAATCAAAACAAAAACAAAATAGTTGAGACAGAGAGAAAAATATAAAGGGTTTGCCTTTATATTTAAAAAGATTTCAACATCTGGAGGACAAAATAGCAATGTTGACATGGTTTTGTATTTTAAAAGCTTTTTTCAGGCAGATGAGGGACATACGACCATCAAAGCAGTGTACAAGGCAACATGAAATACTAAACAGTTTACAGAAATCAGTCTTGTATTAGCTTGTATTTAATGAAAAATAAAATAACATGACATACTGTACAGTTGATTTGCTTTCTTTGAGAAAGATGAATCTCTAAAAAAAATAACTACATTTACTATCTTCGAGTTCCTTATTATTAAGTCCATCCTTTTGGCTTCGATGGCAGTTATTTTCATGTGCTTTACTTCTCTCCCCCGACATCCCGTACAACTGTGTAGCGTTGTCTTCTTTCTTTCATAACCATACTATGTATGTATGTTCTGGTGTGAGCTGAAAGGACGCGAAGGCATGCACACTCCATTGTATCTTTAGCGACCATTTCAAGGCCAGCACATCCCGCAACCGTTAAACATTCGTAGCCCTGAGTATATATTAAAGAAACGAACTGATATTAAAAATATTATAACACTACTTGTTCAGATTGCAACATATGCAAATCATAAAGTTTAAGCTTATAAATTATTCAAAATGTCCAATATGTAGCGTGAAAATGCGGATTAAGATAACAATAGAAGCTACAAACCTCGGTCAGGCGATGAGTGGATAGCCACACTGTACGTGATAATTTTTTGGTCTCCTCGCCGATCGCCACGCTTCTTGTTCGAAGTTTTCATCATTTTGATCCAGCCCTGTTTTCTCATAAAATGCTCAACCGAGCTCGGCTCTACATAGAATATGAGGGCAAGGTAACTTCCGACTCAAAAAGGCCCGATGGAACGGCCTATTTTCCAAATTTAGAATTTCACCACCGTCCGCCATTATTTCGTCCGCCATCTTGAAAACAGGATCTGCCAGTCGTCTCCCCTCTTTCCTCCTTCCCATCACACCTCGCGCTCCTCTCGTTAATTGAAAGACGACTGGGGACGAGTCAGGTACAAGACTTAACAATTACAGGAAAACATCGCGCTAAAAAGGAAAGAAGAAAAGCTTTACGTGCTGCTGTTATTTAGAAGAAAAATTGTCTTTGTATTTTTCCTACTGGTTTTAGAAATTCCTCGATAAGTCAACCTATTTCTTTCGTTTGGGAGTTGTGTATTTATCGTTTCGCCACTGAACGCTATTATATCCGACCAAATCAGTTGATGGGACAGCTAAGTTTGTTGATGGACACGCTGTGGTCATTGATTAGGCTTATTTCATCGAACAGTGGTAAGAAATATCGAGGAATTTTTGTTTTGCATTCGTTTCATGTTATTTTAATTGGGCGTCGAGTGACCCTACGTTTCCCTAGTCAAGATTTGTATTTCAAGTTGTAGCAAAGAGTACTGCCTGATAAAGAAAATATAACTTGCTTACGAGAGTGCTGATAGCGTTGTTGTTGTTGCATTTTAAATAACAAGTTGTTATTTAAAATGGGTAACCTAGTGGTAATATTTCTTTTCACCCTTGGGCTTTCTTCAGGATTTCTGCCTCTCCTTTAATTAATACTCGTCCCTGTTGCAAGCAACATGCTTCTTCAATATTCGTGGCCGCTTATAGCTTCGTCTTCCAAGACACGTACTGATTATTTTCGGAAACGAATCGCTCATATTTAGCCACAATCAGATCCCGTTATACTTTGAAATTTAACAGCCATATCTTTACCGGCTAAACCAAACAAAACTGCGTGACATTGGTTGTTGAATGCGTTGAAATTAAAACGTTGGTTTTGTTGATGTAGTCATAGGACTTCAACATTTGAAATTCAACCGGAAGTAAAACCTTATGCATAGAGGCGTAAAATTTTTTACCTTGTTGCTTATTCATTTTTAAACGGCCAATCAAAAAATTCAAATTTTCGTCCGTTACCAGAGCTACACGAGACGCAATTTAAAGAAAACCGTGGAGCTCTGGGGACGAGAATGGACGAATGTCTGCGCGATTTTCCTAATATAGAAGTGCTCAGGAAAGAGCAACAAGAATGCCTTGGCGCGTGGTAAAGATGTCTTCGCGATTCTGCCGACCGGTTTCGGGAAAAGCTTGATATTTCACCTCTTTCCACGCCTGGCGAAAGCAGCTCTGGCAGAGGAATCGACGATAATAGTTGTTATAAATTGACATTTCACTGAAGAAGGGCTAAGCCCGAAACGTCTTTAAACTTTCAAATTTTCGGCACTTTTCTCATTAACATTTCCATTATTTATTGTGTCACAACTGCCACGCAGTTTTTTGCCTATTTGTTATAAAAGGTAGCCTGTTCCCGGCTCCGAGATAGTGGGGAACGCGCGAAGTAAAAAGAAGGGAAAAAATCGCGGGGGAACTGGGGAGAGGGTGCCGACCGTCCTCTCCCCAGTTCCCCACGATTTTCTCTTCCTGTTTTTTTACTTCGAGCGTTCCCCACTATCTCACTTTGAGACGTTGATCCCGACGTTTTGAATACCATCTCTGTTAACATGAATTAGGATTAAGTCTTATGTGGATGGCCTCTTTAACCCTACGGGTGTACCAGTGTGGGTCATGGTCGATAAACTCAACCTCGTTCCAAATTGTATTCCGAAACCGCGGAGATTTGAGTATGAGCAAGCCGTATGTCTCTATCGCGTTCTTTTATCCTTTCATGCATAGACCTCCCTGTTTCCACGATATACTGTACACTTTTGCCGCATTCGCAAGGAATCGTATAGACAACACCGTCTTGTTTATTAGAGTCAAGGATGTCTTTAGGTCGCACCAAGTGTTTGACCTCAGCGTTGTGTCAGATTTGAAAACAGTATAGTGCGTACACCTTGTTGTTGTAGGGAGCGGCGAAGAACCTCCAATACACCTTTGATAGGGTAAAACCGGTGTAGATTTAAAATCCTGCGTGGGTTCCTCCTTGACTGTTGGTCTTTTTGTCTTTGTGGTCTTTTGCACAAACGAGGAAGGATATCCGTTAGAAACAAGAACTGACGACAAGAGTTTCTTTTCTTTGGAGTTTGATGGTCTAGTGATGAGGTGTTTGGCTCGATCATACAGAAATGTAACAATACCACGCTTAACTGTCTGAGGATGGTGTGAATCATAGGCCAGGTATTGGCCAGTATAAGTGGCTTTCCCATATACACTGGTTGTGAGAAAGCCGTCTGAGTCCTTGTAACTGACGTGTCGAGAAAAAGGATAATGTTGTCTTTCTCTGTTTTTATGGTAAAACGAATGGTAGGCTGCTGATTATTGAGATGTTGTATTAAGAAGCCGTCAACATTGTTTTGATCTAGGATGGTAAATGCCACATGTCATCTACATAGATCTTAGGATCTTAGGTTTATATGGCGCAGTTGCTATTGCCTGTTCTTCAAACTCTTCCATGTAAAGGTTTGCTATAACCACGGAGAATGGCTGTTTCGTATTTTTGTTCGTAAATCGACCCATCGTCCTGGAAATGCGTAGATCCCAAGACGAAATTCAAGAGGTCGGCAATCTGTGTCGGTGTAAGCGTTGTGCCATCAGCAAGGCCGGGATCACTCTCTAGTTTTTGCAAGATCACCTGTACGTCACCTTCGATCGGCACATTGGTAAACTGAGCGACTCTACGTCAAAACATACCATGCTTTTATTGTCTGCACTTTTTCACGGTTAATGGTGGACACGAAATGAGTAAAGTTAGCAACTTACTACATAGTCTGATTTACCTGTCAGTGGGGACATGACTGCTAAGTAAGCAGATAAATCATAAGCGAAAGTGTTGACACGAAATGCACCAATAGCAACAAACCAACGTTACCAATCGACCTCATTGCCTGATGAAGACTAACAGTAATAGCAGTCGAAACGTCGCGATCAACATCTCAAAGTGACTCCATCGTTAGACAAACGAACAAGGGTTCACCTAATAATTTCGATGTTTTTACCCGGATTCGAACGCCAGCCAGCGATTCCCGATGGCGCTGGTTAAGAACCAGCAACGTACAAGTAATTAGCAAGTTTATATTTTAATATTTTATCCGTGTTTATGTTGATAAATCCATTTGAAGTCCTTAGATCGGTTTAAATTTTCCATGAAAAGACTCCAAAAGCGAAACATCAGTTCATGGCGTTAAAAATGTCCTCTTTTACTGTGAGAATTTAGTTTTATCGACTGAGTCGATAAGGTAAATTGACCACCGTAAAAAGATTCAAATAGCTGACGTTTCGAGCGCTAGCCCTTCGTCGGAGCGAATCAAGGAATTGTGGGTAGTGTGTGGTTTTATATAGTAAGCGGTGGAGCTACGCTATTGGTGGAAATTTGGTGATGTGAAAAACAAATGTAAATTAGTTGAATGAAAAGCGTTCGTTGATTCCGTGGGGTTTGAGAGTGCCGATTTGAAAGATGATTTTTTGTTCTAGGTTTTTACGGCTTTCTGTGTTACCCTGGTGTAGGGAAAGGCCGCAGATTGTCATGTGTTGTTTAGAATGGTTAGTAAGATTAAAATGGCGCGCGACTGGTTTGGATGCGTCTTTGTCATTTTTTTCAACGTCTCGGAGATGTTCACGAAAACGGTCGCCCAGTCTCCTCCCTGTTTCGCCAATGTATATCTTTTTGCAAAAAGTACATGTTATGCAGTAGATAACATTTACGGAGGTGCATGTAAAACGATCAGTGATTTTAATAGATCGTTTGGGTCCTGTTATTTTGTCCGCGTTGTGAATGAAAGGACAAGTGTTACATCGTGTGCGTGTGCATTTGAAAGTTCCCGGTTTATCGTCAGATTTCAGTGCGCTCGTAACTAGAAAGTTGCCTATGTTTTTGTCACGTTTGAATGAAATTAGTGGGGGTTGTGAAAAAATTCTGCCAGTTTCGGGGTCGTTTTGGAGTAATTTGAAATTTTTTAAAATGATGCTTTTGACTGTGTTGTTGTGTGGGTGGAAAGTGAGGGTGAATGGAATTCTCTCGTTCTCTTCCTTCTGTGGCGTTTGTAGTGCTGATTGTCTGTCGATCTGTTGTGCACGTTGTTGGCCCGTATTAACAACAGAGTCAGGGTACCCACGTTTCTTGAAAAACTGGCACATTTCTTCTGATTTGTTGGAAAAATCAGAGTCATCACTACATAGCCGTCGAAGTCTGAGAAATTGAGAATACGGAATGGCGTTTTTAACGTGCGATGGATGTGAGGATGAATGTAACAGATAACTGTGGGAATCTGTAGGTTTGTAGTGCACACTTGTGGATAAACTGTTACCGTTGATTGAAATATTAATGTCAAGAAAAGCGACTGAGGTTTCGGAAATTTCCCAGGTATATTTTAGAGCTGGATGAAAAGTATTGACAGAAGTTATGAATTGATTAAGTTCCTCTTTACTGGAAGAGGTAGCGCCAATGCAATCATCGATGTAGCGGCCGTAGAGTTCGGGTTTGGTTCCGTGGTACTGATTAAAAAATTTGTCTTCGATGTGGCCTACAAAAAGGTTAGCGTAGCTTGGTCCCATTTTGGTGCCCATGGCGACTCCATTAACTTGTTTGTAGTAGTTTTGGGAAAATGAAAAACAGTTAAGTGTCAAAACTAATTCGGCTAAGCGGAGCAGTGTTTCTGAGCTTGGGTTTTGAATGGAGCGCTGGTCGAAAAAATATTTTAGTGCTTGAAGTCCTTCATCATTGGGGATGACGGTATATAAAGAGGTAATGTCCATAGTATATATATTTATATATTTAATCAGTACCACGGAACCAAACCCGAACTCTACGGCCGCTACATCGATGATTGCATTGGCGCTACCTCTTCCAGTAAAGAGGAACTTAATCAATTCATAACTTCTGTCAATACTTTTCATCCAGCTCTAAAATATACCTGGGAAATTTCCGAAACCTCAGTCGCTTTTCCTGACATTAATATTTCAATCAACGGTAACAGTTTATCCACAAGTGTGCACTACAAACCTACAGATTCCCACAGTTATCTGTTACATTCATCCTCACATCCATCGCACGTTAAAAACGCCATTCCGTATTCTCAATTTCTCAGACTTCGACGGCTATGTAGTGATGACTCTGATTTTTCCAACAAATCAGAAGAAATGTGCCAGTTTTTCAAGAAACGTGGGTACCCTGACTCTGTTGTTAATACGGGCCAACAACGTGCACAACAGATCGACAGACAATCAGCACTACAAACGCCACAGAAGGAAGAGAACGAGAGAATTCCATTCACCCTCACTTTCCACCCACACAACAACACAGTCAAAAGCATCATTTTAAAAAATTTCAAATTACTCCAAAACGACCCCGAAACTGGCAGAATTTTTTCACAACCCCCACTAATTTCATTCAAACGTGACAAAAACATAGGCAACTTTCTAGTTACGAGCGCACTGAAATCTGACGATAAACCGGGAACTTTCAAATGCACACGCACACGATGTAACACTTGTCCTTTCATTCACAACGCGGACAAAATAACAGGACCCAAACGATCTATTAAAATCACTGATCGTTTTACATGCACCTCCGTAAATGTTATCTACTGCATAACATGTACTTTTTGCAAAAAGATATACATTGGCGAAACAGGGAGGAGACTGGGCGACCGTTTTCGTGAACATCTCCGAGACGTTGAAAAAAATGACAAAGACGCATCCAAACCAGTCGCGCGCCATTTTAATCTTACTAACCATTCTAAACAACACATGACAATCTGCGGCCTTTCCCTACACCAGGGTAACACAGAAAGCCGTAAAAACCTAGAACAAAAAATCATCTTTCAAATCGGCACTCTCAAACCCCACGGAATCAACGAACGCTTTTCATTCAACTAATTTACATTTGTTTTTCACATCACCAAATTTCCACCAATAGCGTAGCTCCACCGCTTACTATATAAAACCACACACTACCCACAATTCCTTGATTCGCTCCGACGAAGGGCTAGCGCTCGAAACGTCAGCTATTTGAATCTTTTTACGGTGGTCAATTTACCTTATCGACTCAGTCGATAAAACTAAATTCTCGTGTTTCATCCCCCCACCGACGCAGCACCACAGTTTCTCTAGAAACTAACCCCATTCTCTTTTACTGTGGTCGAGTATTCCCCAATTTGATTTCTTTGCATTTGGAACGGGTAAAAGGTCGCACTGGCGGAATTACCAAATGAAACTTTACAGCCCATGGAAGGATGGATGGAAGGATGGCGAAAGGGAAGGAGTAACTAATTTGCCTATCTGTCGCCGTATATCACGAGATAAAAAGGATATAACGATACCTACAGCTCTATCAATTATTTTATGAAAGGACAAATGACGCGCCTCTTTGGTTATAATCATTTCAAATCCGGCAAGCCCGAGTAGCATAATTGTTTATTAAAATAAAAACACGAGCCACTATGAATAAAAAAATGAGAGAAAGAGTAAGAGAAGAATAGAGCTAAACTATTGATCACACAACTGAACGAAAAAAGCCGCGAACAATTAATGTTGCCGCGTGTCGCAGTTCACCTTGGGAAAGCTGAATGAAGTTCTAACTTTTGCGTCTGTGGACGAAATCCTATGGTGTGACCATTCAAATGAAACTTCTTCAGCAGTACTTTTGCATGGTACCATTTGTTTTTCAATATTTTACACAATGAAATTTGGGATCTTTCTTGAATTTTGATGTTTGACACTCTTGGGAGTGCAAGGGTTAACATTGTTTGAAGCGGATTGGAACTGAAATATGACTGTAGGAGCTAAAACGAGCATTGTAAGATCTTTTCACACCACGGGCTGTTATATGCAAGTTTTGTCGAACTCAGTGGAGAAATAATTTATGAACCGGAACAGAGACTTTCTGTGCAGCACAAAAACCGTTCTTAATATTTGAGGAGAGAACAGCTTGTGCTTCATGGATCGACTTCAGACTTGACATGCGTGGCCTAAATATGCGGATTCTGAAGCGAAGCGTCAATGTCAAGAACAACAACAACAACAACTCAACTCGCTTAAAAGAAGAAGGGACTGAATAGCCACGTCGAGCGCAGGTAACGATTTCTTTAACGTTTATTTGTGTCCAAATGTATTTATTTGTATAAGATTGTCTGCCTTGATTGTAGTAATTCTTTCAAATCCGATTTCAGCCACGTGCTTGTTCAGTTTTTTTTTTAATCAGTCTGAATTGAACTCTTTACAGATACGACTTTCTGCTATTTTACTGCCTTATTTTATGTAGTCTGTTGCTGTTTTTCAATACTGAGATAGACGAAAAGTCTCCGTATAAAACCTCTGTTGTGAAATTTTAGCGAGGCGTGAACAACTGTTATTTAGTCAGATTTAAGAAATTGTAAGCACATCGCCACACAGATAAGAAACTTTAATACATTAATGATGTTAGGTTTTTGGCATTTGTACACAGTCAACAATAAAATTGAGCTTTGATTTGTGTGCACTTTTACTTTCACCCGGATTTCGGAAATTACAAGCCATTGAAACGTCTGTTAATTCAGCGATTGCGGTGTCATTTCTTCGCCGAGTTCAGCGAGTTCAGGTTCAGTGGACGCGTTCATTTTTTAGCTGAGAACCTGTGTCCGGGGAACCAATCAAAACGCTAGAAACCGAGATCCAGTTTTTAATACTGTTATTCCACTGTAGAGTGTGCACAAAAATTTACCAGAATTGTCTTAGTGTAATTCTCCTCTAAGGTTCTATTGAATCAATAGCCCAATTTCGATATATTAAAATTCAACTTGAAACAAAAGACATCACTACGAGGCTTAGGGGAATAAACCATATAAATCCCCACTATCATTCCCCTAAGCCTCGCAGTGATGTCTTTTCAGTTTCAAGTTGAATTTTAATATATCGAAATTGGTCTATTCTTCTTGAAAGTTCTACATCATTCAAAAGTCTCGAGTTTTCTTACCTTATACCACATATAAACTCTTTGAAAAACATTTTAAACAATTTTCTTATAATTAAAGTCCTGCTAGAAGTGCACCAAGTTGATCTCGTCCCTTTGTCACTGATCAATTTCTTATTGAAATCACATTTTTAAAAATAAAGATTGCAATGTAAAGAATAAACTCAAAGCCACATTTCAACCATCCCTTCTGCCACTTGCGTTTTAATAGCAACAAAATTGAAAAGAATGATACATTTACAATTCTTAAACACCGGGGAACTATGTGTGCGTCAGTTGAAAGCCTTATTGCACCTTACAGAACGAGGAAATTAGATTATACTATTTGTTTTTACCATTGCGCAATCTGAATTACACCCCGATTAAAATATATTGAAGGCCTGTGAGATCAGGCAGTATTCGATTGTAATCGAATTCACAGTGCGCGTGTGTGTCTCGCGAGAAATTCTATTTACCGGTTAAAAATAAAGTGCAAAAAAAGTGTTGGTTTTAAAGTGCCCCTGTGATCAAATTTTTGATTTTCATTTTTTTACATTTTCGTGTACAATTAGACTTTCTTACTCGTCTTGCCAAATTTCAATTCATTACGAACATCAGAAGTCATTTTATTTTAACATTTATTTCCGAGAATTTACAGCCGCCATTAATCAACCTTGTTCCAAGGCTTGGTTGCGAATGGGAGAAAGTGACGTCAAAGACTCAAACATACCTCACGGGTTGAAATTATAATAACAATAAGTATTGAAAATCACGCGAAAAGCAACAAAAACTTTGGACTTGTTCTTCGTGCAATTTTCTATGCTGATTGTTATTATAATTTCAACCCGTGAGGTATGTTTGAGTCTTTGACGTCACTTTCTCCCATTCGCAACCAAGCCTTGGAACAAGGTTGATTAATGGCGGCCGTAAATTCTCGGAAATAAATGTTAAAATAAAATGACTTCTGATGTTCGTAATGAATTGAAATTTGGCAAGATGAGTAAGAAAGTCTAATTGTACACGAAAATGTAAAAAAAATGAAAATCAAACATTTGATCACAGGGGCACTTTAAGCTGGTGTAGTTACTGTGGATTTGTTTTACATTACATACAGAAACAGAGCCAACACTGAGACAAACAGCCACTGATACGAACGAACCAGGGCTGCAGCTTTGGAAGTGGGCTCAGGTTTCTTGTCAGTTGTCATTCCGGTTGGATTTATGATTGAACTGGTTGCCATGACGGTGGTGTAGCTGCTGGAAGGTTCTGGTTCTGGTGGCAGCATTGGGTACAGGTTCTGATTGCAATGGTAATTAATACAACATTCAGCAATACACCGCTTGAAACGAGCTCCTTGTGGCATGGTCTCATTCTCACTGTTGCACGCGACGGAACTGTTGCAGCCTGCCATTACTGAATAAGCACGACAGCCCCGTATTCCTATTTTGGTGCCATTTGTGAACTCTGCCGTTAAAGCTATACAAAATTCTCTGTGAATCAAATAAAATTACACAATCATCTTGGGTGGTCTTAAAAATAATTTATTGGGTGGAGTGTTTTTAGCAATAATATCTTTGGGCCCGTTATTTAAACGAAGTCTAACTTAGACCACGGTTATGGACCTCCACATCTGTTTATAAGTGGGTTATTTTGCCTTCTGGACACTGTTTACAGTAACCAACAATTAAATATTAGGGTTGGCCAGATTGAAATTGGTTTCAGTTAGACTCGATTTAGACCGTGGTTTTCTTATACCTCGTTCACACCAACGCTTAAACATGTTTAAATGTTGTTTAGTTTAATACAGGTTTAGAAAAATACCCGCAAACGTGCCGTAATACTTGGAGTGAAATCTTTACCAAAAGCGACTTTATTGACTTTTATTACCATTCCAGGTAGTATGAGTCATATACATTTAAAAACGTTCAATATACAGGCTAAGAAATTGTAGTTAAACTAAACAACACTTAAACATGTTTAACGGTTGGTGTGAATGGGGTATTAGACACCGTCTAAACTTCATTTAAGGTTACCGTGTACCTTCAGGGGTGTCTCCAGTATAACTTCTCTAGAGTCTTAAGATTACGTCTTAAGATTATACCTAAACCCAGATATCAAATTAAAGCTTATAGAGCTGGCTATCTAAATATGGAAACCATTTGGTAATAAAATGAATTGTCGAATGTATTACGACGTCTAAATTCGAACGTCCGAATCAGCTTTAAAACGCTATAACTCAAAGCGATTATTGTATTTTGCTAATTTGATTTGTTCTCGGATTTCCGGACACGAAGCGCTAAAAAAACGTGTCGGCGATTTCCCATATTCAATTGCAGTGTAAAGTTACAGTATATTTTCGAAAAAGGGAGAAAAGAAATTGGAGTGATCGCAGGGAAATAGCTCTTGACAAAAAAAGTTTTCTGAAATAAGAAATTCGCCGACAAGTTTTGGTTGATTATATGTTAGCCTAGTTTCTGTATAAATTTGAGGAAAATCGAACAAATTCCCTTTGAGTTGTAGTGTCCCCTACAAGCGAAAAATTAACTTTGAGAAAACAGCGCTTAGGGCTGTCAATCAAAAGAGAAACTTTTACTTCCGTTCAAAAAGTTATACCGTCATTTCTCCGTCAATTTTCACTATTTTTCGATAATTTTTTTTTGGATTAAAGTTCATTCTGTAAACCTTATTTTGACGCCCCCCAAAAAAATTTCAATAAAATGGTCGATCTGAACGTACTATGTAACTTTAAATAACAGGCCCTATACTTTTAATTTTCGAATTCGTTTTATTAAAATAATTCATCAAGTTTAACAGAAGAAAATCATAAGCGTGATGGTAGTTCTGAAACCCGATTTTAATTAGCATATATTTTGGCGATTTTATTCCTTTATTTTCTCAGTATTTAATGATCCGATTGAAAAGCTATATCCAATACTCGAAAGAGTGTTTCATCAGACACCTCAAGGTCGGTTAAAAAATTCGGCTGCGCCTTCTCGGTGTTTGGTACCTTCTCACTTTGGTACCTTCTCACTACCTTCTCACTTTGGTACCTTCTCACTTTGGTACCTTCTCACTTTGGTACCTTCTCACTTTGCGCCTTTTCACTTCTCACTTCTCACTTCTTCACTTTTCACTTCTCCTTTTCACTTCTTCTTACTTCTCCGGCGGTGTTTGGATATCCTTATGAAACACTCTTCCTCGTTTTTGATGTATTACTTAAAATTTACAAAATTATCTCAAGCTTTAAAAAAGTTGCTTGCATAAAATTTTGACATTTACATTTACATTTACATATTATTAGGTCGGTAAAATCGTCAAGATATCAAACCAACCGCAAAAATAAAACAACAAATAAATAAATAAATAAAATAAGTAAATGAATAAAATACAACTATATACAGCTATTATTTAAGAAAAGCTGATAACCTATGTTTAAAAATTTCTAAAGAATTTGACGAAACAATAGCCTCAGGGATGCTGTTCCAGTCCGCAATAGTTTTTGGAAAAAACGAAAATTTAAAAACGTCATTATTTGCATATGGCACGCGAAATTTAAATTGATGGCTTCCCCTCGTGCGACTCTCGAGGTGTTGAATTAAATATTCTCGACTATCTATTTTATTTATTCGAATACAAAATAGGAAAACACGCTGAACAATATAATTTCTAGCATTCATAAGCCTCTCGATAACATCACTCAAATATTTACGATCCAGACGATAGAAACATTTCGGACACATCACATCATGCAGTTACGAACAAATGATACCATTATGAAGCTTGTGTTGATGAATGTATGGGTAAATTAATTAACGTGTAACGTCATTGCTGTGTTACTATGGTAACCGATGTCAATCAATACTACTGTTTTGCAAATTTAGACATTCGTTAGATAATAGCTAGCCCGATCGATTTCAGTTCTACCTGACAAACTCAGTATGATGTACCTCGAAAAATCTAGGCGATCCACATGAACTTAAACGGTGATAGTTCTATAATGGTTGAACTTGTGAGAGAAGCGTCGGTTAAATTGCACTCGTTGATTTAAACTTGTAGTTTAGATCAAACCGCTTTTTAGATGCTCTCATTCTCATGTCATTTAAAGTGTTGACATCGCTCACCTTAACGGTCCCTGTCCAGACAAGGAGCAAAGCGCACCACTGGTTTGAGTAGCGTTACACTGTTCTGGAGAAAGAGAGGAGCCGCAAGATAGACATTCCAATGCACTGCTGAGTGCTAAAAAAAATAAAACACGTTAACTTGCCATTAAGCAAACCTGGCTATTTTTTAGCTCCTGGGAAGGGAAGGGGTGGATACCATATATCCTAGTAACTGCAAGATTTTTAAACTATGAAACTTGGACAGTGTATATTGCTCTAAAAAGAAAGTGACTTGTCAATCGTGTTTCAAAGTTCAGTCATCTTGGATCCACTATTTTCTTACACAAAGTCAGCTTTTGTCATTTGACATGCCCAGTTACTGGGCTCCTTGAGCACTGAGATAAGCGGACTACATTAGGAGGGGTAGTGTGGTGTTAATTGTGTCCACTAGTGCTCTTTAGAACTTAAGTGCTGTTGAGATCTTTATGTGACCGCTAGCTGACTACAAAGCTATCCGAGGTGCTCTGTCACAGTGGACACTGTACAGTGGACTGGGAACAGTTGACAGTGAACATGGTACAGGGGACAGTGCACAGTAGACAGTGGAGAGGGGACAGTGCACAGTAGACAGTGGAGAGGGGACAGTGGACAGGGTTCAGTGGTCAGTGGACAGTGGACAGTGGACAGGGGACAGTGGGCAGGGGTCAGTGGACAGTGGACAGTGGACAGGGGACAGTGGAGAGGAGACAGTGGAGAGGGGACAGTGGACAGGGGTCAGTGCACAAGGGACAGTGCACAGTGGACAGTGGACAGGGTACAGTGGACAGTGGAGAGGAGACAGTGGCCAGGAGTCAGTGGACAGTGGAGAGGGGATAGTGCACAAGGGACAGTGCACAGTGGACAGTGGACAGGGTACAGTGGACAGTGGAGAGGGGATAGTGCACAAGAGACAGGATACAGTGGACAGTGGACAAGGGTCAGTGGACAGGGGACAGTGGACAGGGGACAGGGATCAGTGGAAAGGGGACAGTGGACAGGAGTCAGTGGACAGGGGACAGGGGACAGTGGACAGCGGACAATGGACAGGGGTCAGTGGACAGTGGAGAGGGGACGGTGCAAAGGGGACAGTGCACAGTGGAGAGGGGACAGTGAACAGGGGTCAGTGGACAGTGCAAAGGGGAAAGTGTGCAGAGGATAGTGAGTAGTGGACAGTGGACAGGGGTCAGTGGACAGTGGATAGTGTACCATTTGTTTTTCAATATTTAAAAATGTAATGTTGATTTTAGCACTATTGAGAGTTAAAGCGTTAAAAGGAAACTTTTACAAGAAAATATTAGTAGAACAAAAAGAATTGTAATTAGTGAAAATGATTACCTGCTGGCAGGAAGAATAACGCAGCTGAAACCAATATCATCAGCGATACCAAGCTTGAATAATTCATCTAAATCAAAATAATGGTATTATCGTTGTAAAATTGAGTAACAAAACAAATTCGACGTCTCTTATATTTTGTCGTTTTCTTTGTGTGATGAGTGCAGGGGTAAAGGGGCTAAATGACTTGTAACCTGTGCAACGCTACAAATCTCCCACCTAATGCACCGATCAAATCACGGCACATGGCGTCAGTCATAAAAATTAAAAAACCTAAAGTATATATCCTTAAAAACTGTTTCTAACATTGGTATGTGGATACCAGTGTTATAATCTTTCACAAAAAGTTTCAGGTTTTAACGATGTTTTGCTTCCGATTTGTAGAGGTTTAAAATCTAACACGCAATCCGTCACACTATTTCAAATCAGCCTTGAAAATAAACAAAATTGAACTGACCAGTTGAAAGTTATTTTTGAATTATAGATGCTTATAAGCCGATTTAATGGCACTTATGGCGAATACAATATTTTGTGATGAGACTTTTGGTGTAATTATGACACCAAGATGGCCGCTCCATACATTTCTAACTAAAAATGTCTCGTTCGCCTATAATTCTTGAACGAAATGCTCTTGCGCTTCAAAGTTCGGCCCACATCTGTAGTTATAAACTCTCTACAATTCCATAAACATTTTGCAATAAAAAACTGCTTCTGAATTTTTATATGACATCAGCAGTGAAAACACTCTATAGGAAAAGTGCATTTCGACTACATAAAGTTTTATGTATCTCAAAAAGCCTACATTGCTCACATTAGGTGGAGGCGGCGATGGCCGCGCGGGAGTGGGTTGAAACCGCCTCCTCTTGGCGCGAAATTAAAATATTTAAGCTTTCGTAGAAGCGGCGGCAAGCGGCGGCGAGCGACGGCTGTTTTGCTTTCGTTTTCAGTGGTCCAATTTGACTTTGTTCGTAAATTTTACGACCATAATGGCAACTTTTCGAGAAGTCTGAGACCTTCTAGCTGTTGCATGCTTTGAGGACATCATAGACGAGGATGAATTTCTGTTGTTGTGGGATTTACACGAGTCGAAAAATCTCGACTTTCCTTACGAAGACTACGGTCGATTTGACCTGGACGAGATGGACGATTCAGAGTGTTTAGCAGAGTTCAGAGTCAAAAAACGCGACCTTCCGGACCTAGCTGCTACCTTGCAAACACCAAATCAGTTTGTGTGCCATCAGCGGTCAGTGGCCGATGGAATGGAGGGACTCTGTATGCTGCTCCGACGACTTTCATATCCCTGCAGATACTCAGATATGATAGCGCGCTTTGGTCGGCCGGTGCCTGTTATGAGCATGGTCACAAATACTGTGCTGGATTATATCTTTGCCACCCACAGTCACAGAATACTACAATGGAACCAAGCTATTCTGCAACCGGCGCAGCTTCAAATATATGCTGATGCAGTCTCATTAAAGGGAGCCGCATTGAACAATTGCTTCGGCTTTATCGATGGAACTGTCCGGCCGATTTGCAGACCCGGAGAGCACCAACGCGTGGTGTATAACGGCCATAAACGTGTTCATGCGCTTAAATTCCAGTCCATTGCCCTTCCAAATGGACTCATCGCTAA